>OX375777.1:885000-2085000 GCA_947359385.1 Chesias legatella | reverse complement strand
ATCTGTTCAAAGTTGACAAATGTTTGTGAATACTAAAACTGAACTTATAAGGAACCTTACCATCTACTTCTATTACTAATGTATTGTAAATAAATAGAAACAATGTGTTTTTATAACCATTGTTATAAAAAAAACATAAACTCAATAACATCATTAAATAATGAAAACTATGCTATATAATGATTAATTAAAGTGAAGAAATTTTGTTCGCCTCAGAGTCATAAATAAATAGTTTCAAAATTTACTCATATCTTGCAATAACTATGAAATTATTTAAAAATATTGTTTTGGTAGAAGTAGTTAGTGCCTGTACTCATTTTAAATATTTCTGACAGAAAATCGAAAGTCGTTGACTGAAAGACTGATGTAATATTACTACCTCTATGTTTTTTCACACTTCCCCGTGTTTGAAAAAATATTTTGCATGAAATCATAGTTAATATTATCAAAAATATTATTATGTTATAGTTTTATAATGAAATACAACCCTACTGTGTTGAGTCACCAAGTCAAATTATTTTACATATTATAAAATTATCGATACCTACTCGCATAACTCGTACTCACAAAAACGATCTCAACACGTGTGGCTCCGAAATCAAATTAAAATCATGTTTGATAAGATCGTGTGGCGGTTATGGAAATTTATGACTATATTACCTGCGCGGGCGCACCGACCGACAGAACCGGGGTCGGACTACGCAATTTATGGACTCCGCAAATGATTATAGTTTACGAGCGATTCACTGGATACGCCTCTGGCTTAGTAGTCCACCTAATGTGATGCAAAATTGTTGTCATTTTTGTTTCTTATGTGTAAATTTGGTATTACCCTCTACTTACAATTTGCATATATATTTTTGAGCCTAAAACTCATTGGTACCCGTCTTCCACCTCTGGAATAAATAATGGAAGCCATCACCACTAGCTGGCACACATTTGATGAAAATTTATATGTCATACCTACATACCTTTACTGAAACATGATGAAACGATGTGTTAGTAGTGGGCGAATCTAGGTTGTTCATTACTATATCAGAGATTAAAGTAGGTAGAGACTAGAGGTAAGTATTTTTATAGAGCAAGGATTTTTATAGAGCGCGAGATTCTTTTAATTTTGTGTTTTATATAAAAAATGTGAACGCAAAAAAAACCAGTATATAAATCAGACAGATGACAATTTTAAGTGGTTAACCCACTAACTGTGACCATTTTAGATACTTTGATCAGATATTGTAGAAGCTACACGTATTTTCCACCAGCTTTATTTGATTCTTAATTGTCGGAGATAAAGTCTAATTCACCTTGATGTTTCTAGAGTTGGTGGGTGTTTGTTCAACAGTTTTAAAGTCAAAGTGGAGATTTATGTTTTTATTTAAAAGATTTAAACGGTGTTGGTAGTAATCACCGTTATTTAAATTTTGAGCATTAATTATTATCTAATTACATATTTGAATCTAAAGTATGGCGCTTATGTTTACTGCATATACCTAAAAAATTAATACCTACATAGTTTTGCTACCGTTGCCTTAACTCAATTAGACTAAATTTCGAAATTTATAATATAATTGAGGAAAAATATCTGTCGAGCTATTGATTTTGTGTAACTCAAACCGCCATTACATTCAATAATTCCAACAAACCCCAAATTATACAGTAATCCACCTGGCGCTGGCGCCGAGGACCCTTCTCGCCCCAGTTCATATACTTTACGATCTGCTAAAAGACCAAATTCGCTGTCCAAATTAACACGAAATAAAAACGAAATCGATCCTACAAAAAATAAGCGAAGGCAAGATAAAAGCTTAAAAAAGCCCCACGTCAAAACATTTGATTGTATTAATATTTATAGGCATCGCCGCAGGAAAGCCGAAAGAAAAAAAATGTTTATCAGCCAGTTTAGCTTTTAAGGAAACCGCAAGCTTTTGAAAAAAAGATATTTATGGCTCCGAAAACAATTGTAGTATTGCCATTATTCCGAATTTGACAGCAATAACTGTATTATTTGAGTTTTTGCCTCGATGAAGACATTCTCATTTGGTTTGATTCAACAAAAGTCCGGTGGTATTGTGCTATTGAAACGTCTTGATTCACTCTTATTAATACAGTTGTTCAATGTTTTATACAGTAAAAAATGATGTGACGCTATCAAACATACTGGCACTCAATAAAGTAAAAAAAACCTTCCCGTATACATTTTTTCATTTTGATTTTTGAAATTTCAGACACAGTACAGATATACACAGCTCCGCCAATTACTTAATAGTTGAAAAGCTTTCGAGATGCAAAACTTGTTAAATGAATTGACAAGTTAAATAATTGTCAATTACGTTTACAGTCTCGCACTTGCAATATGCATATTACTTTATGCTAATTCTAAATGCATATGCAGTTATGTATATTGCAGACTGCAGATACATACGTAGGTACATACGTGGTATGTACCTACTACTACATCTTTGAATAAGACAGCTGGGTTACTCCAAGGGCTGATTTACTAGCGTAACTGGAGGAGCATATCAAAATGTACATATCTGTTGAAAACGAAAACACAGACCTCATACTTATTAATAAGTAAGCGTGACCTTAATTATTAGTTTCACTAGTTGACATAACCAAATTATTCCTTCATGAATTCTATAAAATATTAAGTTTTTGTCTTAATCTGTTTAATATTGCTTAAATTACACGTTAACTAAAAATGAATAGCCATAGACAAGTTCCGACGAATAAACTTCTCCAGTAAACCCAACATTTGATTGTTGTATGAGATTATTATTTTTTGAAAAAAGCAACGGAGGGTACATTACAATAAAAACAATATAAACGCTAAATGTAGACAAGAATATTTACTACTCTAATAATATACCAACTACTCATGTCAATTCAAGATTAGTAAAGGTGAAATATTAAATGAAAATTTATTGACAAATCCTAATCTAGGATACAATATTTCAATAATATTTTGCTTAACAAGATACTTGAGTATTAAGGGGCATGAAAAAAAGTAATACATACGTAACTTTAAATTTATTCTTTAGAATTGTCTGAGCTAGCTGTTCTCTCATAGCCTGTGGCAGAATACAGGATCAGTAGAGTTCTTATTTGAAGCTTAATCAGTGTCTGGCGGCGACACGGGTTATTGAAATGGAATTAAAACCGTTGAGGAATAATCCCTTGCTGTTCTGCATTTTAATTAAAAGCTCAAATGAATGAAGAGTCTAGTTTTAATAATGGTTACAATAATTAAACGATATATCGTTTACTTTATCATGTAAGTATTTTTCATTTACGTAATAATTTCATTACATTAAATGAAAAATTGGTTCGAATTTATGCTAAAAATATACAGCAGGTTAAATATTATATACATATATGTAAACTCTCTGCTTAAGTGCAGAACATTGTCTGAGCCAATGTATATATTTTCTTTTTTACTACTTACTTCTAACATATACAAAATTAAGTTATTTGGTACCTATGTATCTTACCAATCAAGTTATAAAGTAAATTTTATGTAAATATAACTCAATATAATGCAATAAACTGTAAGTGTATATAACTTAAAATTAATTTCAGTAATGAGGCAAAATGACCGCCATTAAAATTTTAAGGGCAAGACACCCATTATATTTATAAACTGCACTGTTACGAAGGATATTGCAGTTTTTTAATAAACTGTAATTACTGTTTGCATGCGTATAATAATGTGTATAAATATGTATTAAATATTCAGTACATGCCAGGCATGATTGAGTTTTCTTTGTAACATCGAAATTATGATAGCGGGACTGAGGAGCTCCACGCATCGAAGCGGTGCGAGCGGTTAGAGATCGCTAGGTTTGAATCCGCCTCTCGCTTCTCAGAATACTGTCTCATGAAACAAGGCATACGACTGGTAAAGCAAGTACCGAATTACTTGCGGTTACCACGCCTCCCCACGTGATCGAAACTTAGTAGGAGAACTGTTTTTTAGACAACTGCATATCATATAAAGTTTTTTATGTGGTAGTAACGAAACGAGCAGATGGCCCACCTGGGGTCAACACATTAATCTCTTTCATAACAAGCAATACGAATCTGATCTCCCTCATTTAGATACAAAAAGGCCCAAGTCACAACATATGCGCCCGTAACTCTGACACGTGATGGTGGAATGTCTCAAGTGCTTGTAATTTCAGCGGCAATCACTAAACCGGAACACAGTAACGGAAAGTTGGCGGCATAAATGGGTACGGTGGAAGCACTTCGCTGGACGAACTTTGCATAAGTTCTACTAATAAAGAAGCCATATAAAACATAGATATTATTGTGCTATTGAAGATATCGAAAGATCTAAATACATATATTAGAAAATTGAAGGTGTGATGCATCATGTTACATTAACCATAAAAAATAATATACCTATACACTATACTAATATACCTAATATAAAATTTAATACACCTAAGGTGTCATTAAACACAATTCTTTTTTAATTTATAAGCCGAGTTACACCTGCGAAATTGACGCCACACAAATGCAACGTGTAAAATTGTATGTAAAACCTCATATTAAATTAACAAACTATAAATTATTTGCCAAACATAAATAAAGTATAATTTAAAGGTGAACTAGATGAAATATTGTGGTGATCCTTCCCCTATATTTTACTGGGTAAAAGTTGGCATCAATAATTGAAGTTGAGCTCCCTGGAGACCAGGGTTTACCGACTAGTGGACGCTATCCTGACGTTAACTTACCAAAGTTGTTATTCTCTTGTGTACCAACTTTTATATTTAGAAAATATAAGTTAAAATACTTCACGCTATAATAGTTACTTTGACTTACTTAAGACAAAGGCCAGACTTTAAACAGTTTTAAATTTGCTTATCATTTTAATGATTCATATTAAAAAGATTGGAAGCTTATTCATATTTTGCAGTGAGAATATAAATGAGCATAATTGTGAAAATAATAAGCTATCTTCAGTGTCTTTCAATTATATGTTTTAAAAATGCAATTATTTTAACATCTTTACCAATTTTATTTGCATTTTATACACAGTTTTTAAACTCAAATAATGTTGAAGATAGATATTAATATAGTTTATAGTATAGTATGTAGTGTAGTGTACCTCTATATAGGTAAGTAAGTAATCAAATTATTTTCAATGCATCTATGAACTTTAGCTTCATGTGTTCATTACTTTACCTTATCAAATTTGCCACTTAAGTAATTTAAAATTAAATCATACAAAAATGACAGTTATATTTGTCAGTGTTACATAGGAATAGGTTACCTGATATGTAAATATTTACAGTCTAATATTAGTATTAGTCTAGTGCCTGAAAGGAGCCATTTTGAGGCGTACCTTAAACCACACTAGTTCCAGGGAAACATATATATATTACATGATGACTTTCAAAAACTATGACACAACTCTTTACCGCAAGTCAACACGCCGGCCATTTATATAACCCCATACACACAATACCTATATAGTATACAGAAGCCGGATTTTAGAAAGGAGAATCTGCAAGATCATCGCCCAACCGTGCGCCATTGCAAAACGGTCCGACCAACCGCGCCTCGTCCACTAATCCCTTTACAAAACTTATTTTTTTAAAACCCTTGCATACTAAAGGCGTCGGCCTTGTTATTCTTAATACTTTTTTTATGCCGGAGAACATTTTTGTTTAATCCGTGCATATTTCAAAGAGGCGGGACCTACGGGATTGCTTTGCGATTTTATCGTGATCTCGATTCTTAGTTACAATTAATACGTGTCTCGTTCTGTTTAGATATAATTTATCCCTTTTTCGTGATTACGGTAAGTTGCTTGATCTTAGAAATAGCATTTAACATACCTTCAAATAAGAAGTGTTTTTTATGAATCTTTACGCAGTAACGTTCTTTATTGTACACAGATAAAACTAGCCACATAAAGTTACAAATTAATATATGTACAAAGGCGAGATTAACCCCAAAAATAGTTCTCTTCCAGCAAACCTCTGAGTCTAATGAAAGGCAATTTTATAAAAGTAGGACGTGTGCATAATAAATACATTTAGTGCTTGATTGAAATTTATTTATTGTACATTATTAAAATTAGCCGTTAAATATTATAATAATAAATAAAGGCAAGATAAATGTTTTGGATACTATCACTAGCACTTATTTGCTTAAGATTTTGCAACAGAATGCTTCATTTTGACTGTTCTACAGTAGTTTTCAACTCAAAACAAACATACAGTCAAGGACACAAAGCCTAATTTATGTTAAATCATTTGAAATGAGTTGTTCGTTCCGTACATTTGTAGTCATAATTCTAAACATCTGTTTTGAATACGAAAAAGCAACAAGACTGCAATTACAAAAGCCGTTAAAACAGCGTACAAGCAAGAACAGTATAGAGTGGCGAGTACACCGAACATACCTTAAGCATAATATTATTTGAGTCATAATTTACCGTAGCCGTAGACTGACTTGATTTATTTACGAGCGAACACTGACTCGACCACTAATCTTTACTGGAATTTAATTTGTTATTTATTTACTAATCGCTCTCAGTGTGCCTCGGAACAGGTAGGGTTCGGCATCTCATTTCGATATCTGAGACAAATTATGTTGATTTTTATGTGGGTTTATGTTTTATACAGGAGTGATTAAAGTAGAACTACATGTGACCCGTAGATTCCTAGTAGGTATAACCTATTTTAATGGACACGCCATATATGCACGCCAAAAGATATATCTAGGAATATTTATCTTGATTATTATCGAAAATTTACTTGGCGTTTCCAGCACTGCTATACTTAATGTAATATGAGTGACGTAACGTTCAGAAAACTCAATTCACTGAAGTTGAATAAGAAAAAGTTTGATATTTTTATAAAAAACCTGTACTCAAGAAACTTAAAACCAAATTAAATTAAGAAAATAAATTCGTTAATTCAGGAAAAAGCATATTGAAGTACTTAATAGTTTCATTCCCGACAACACAAGTATTTTTTTTTGTTTTTGAGATATGGGTGATGGATCGAGCTGACGGCCCACCTGATGTTAAGTGGTAACCGCCGCCCATAGACGACATCAATACGACCCAAGTCCTCTCCACCAGAGTACGAGATGAGTCAAATCGTATTTCGTTGCGTCCATCACCCCGAGACGGGGATGTTACGTCTCATGCGCGTGCAATTTCAGTCTTCCTAGGGTGATAGTACACTTTCATATTCTAATTCTTTCTTAGTTAATATTTCCACTTAACTCATTCAAATTTGGAACCAAATAGTGTCGAAACATATACATTGTTCCTTACCATAGAAATAAGCATACCTTCCCCAAAGTTCCGTCTCCTAATTACGATTTACCAAATGGTAGTGCTAAAATATTTCTAGAACTATCTCTGCATTTATCTAGGCCGGGCGTTAGCATGCAATTTGGTCTTATCTTATTTGGAAGTCAGGGCGTAGGTTAGCTAACAGACAGTTTAAGGTTCAAGTAGAATGCTGATCTACCTTATACAGTTCAAATTGTAATAATTACTATTTTACTGTGTTCGATAGTACGCTCTCAGGACATTTTATTGCTAAGAAGCATTAAAGTTGAAACCTAAACCTTTGTTACAGTTTAAGTGGGTGCCGGTGAAATTACATTAGCATACGTTGCATTTTCATGTCGGTGACGGGCGATATCTGGGAGATATATGATAAGACCTAGTCATATTGCAGTGACGGGCAGAGGATAACGATTAAGATCAGGTAAAAGCAGGTGGGCCATCTGTTCGTTTGTCTTTTCAGACACCTAAATATAAGATTATACTTAGTGTACAAACTTGCAAAAAAGCAAAGGTTGCTATCTCATAGATACACATTTCGGATTTGTACTTCATCGGATCTACTGTAACTCTTTTCACTGGCTGAACCAATGATGGAAAGATTAAAATCTGCTCAAAAAAGCTTCTTCTTCTTCTTCTTACATTTTTTATCGTAATTATCGGAACCTAGTTGATGAATTTAAAAACAAATACAAATTTCATTTAACGCCTAGATAATGTCGTCTATTATTCATCGCACCTAATTAGGCGACATCAAGATCAATTAACGTATTGCTCCTTTATTCATTCCCATATTGGCTAATGGATTATATTAACATAAAATTTATATTTATTATTTATTTAATTTTGTAACTAGGCCCCTGCCAACAACATCTAAGCAGTTCATGGCAGAAGAATGGAACGTCTCATTTGTCTGTCCAGTCACTGATAACTTTGTGTTCTTCTATCATCTCTTTCTTCTCCAACTCGAACTCCAGTGTTCTACATGCCAATTTGTTCACATTTATTTTTTATGTTGTACATTTACGGAACGAACCGATGGCCCATCTGGTGTTAAGTGGTAACCTCTGCAAATAACAACCTTTGCAACTTGGGTCTTCCCCTACAAGATACGACAAGACCCAAGTCGCGTGTAGGGGGGATGTTTCATATGCCTGTAATTTCACCAGCAACCACACCCTTCAAACCGAAACAGTAACGCGAATGCGTTACTGCTTAGCGGCAGAAATGGGCATGCTGGCAGTACTTCCCCGGACGAACTTGGCATGAGTTCTACTGCTCGATTTGCCTACACGTAACTTCTGAATTAATAACTTAATATTCTAATATTTCCACTCCAACCCGTATTGAATAGTTATAAGTGTACACGCACGGGGTGGCTTCAGCGTTAAGTTATGGCCTCGGAACATGTAAGGGTTGACTGCAGGTGCTTGCCTGCCATCTATTTGCATTTAGGCTACTTTTAGTTCAACGACTTTGGCTGTGCTCGGAACACGAGGCTTGTTTAGTAAGCTTATCAAATTTAGTAACTCAAGCTAGGACAGTAAGCAAGACGTGCTGGTAAGTAACTTTTATTTTGTGCATACAGAATTGTATTGTTCATAATCTATTAGATACGAAGCCAGCCTAATAACACTAGCTTGAACTACTAGCCTCCTATTGATGAACTTGAAAACTAATTGTGTCCTTTTGAAAGTGGGAAAAAATCTCAAATAAAAAAACATTCTCAATGGACCAAAAACTCTTATTTTGGGATACATTTCGTATGTGTATAATGTATTCACTGTAATTAGATAATGACTGTATTTTTGTTCCTTGCGTACTTCTTTCGCTGCCTAAAGCCATATATTTATGTCCTTAGATGTAGTAATGAAAACCACGAGTGCGTGGCAGAACAAAATGAACCAGCCGAACCCTTATCGTCTGCCAGTAACAAAAAAAAACCGTCCTACGTAGAGCCACGTTGCATAGCATGCCGGTTTATTAACGGTGTTTCACAGAAATACAGCAATGCAATTTGTGTCGCTTAGCGGCAGAAATTGGTATGGTGGCTGTAAGAACTTTCGCCGACAGTCCAGCCAATTCTATTTCTAAATAATATCTTCTAAATATATGTTAGGCCACCCAATAAGCAAATGATATTATTCAAATGCAATAAGTCTTGCCTTCATATCCTATCAGAGGCGAATCTCCGAGTGAAAGTAGATCTTCCGTAGTGATTAAATTATGCACAGCATTATTGAAAGTAACAACTAAGTCGTAGTGCAGACGTAGCAACTTTTTGTTGCCAACATAGGATACCGAAGCGACTTTATTCAATTCAGTATCACTAATAGTTTGGGTGTATGTAAATTGTAGCTTCAAGCAAATGTATTGCTTCATTCAACAATCATACAACTTGCTGGTGTATTCATTTACGTTGTTTATATGTATTTTATATAATAATAATAATGGGGTCAATTCACACAGCACCATCTAGTACCAAAGTAAGCTAAGCATAGCTTGTATCATGGGAACCAGATAACTGATATAATACTTATAAAATTTTTCTAAATATAATACTCAACACCCATTATTATTATTATTTTTGTTAGTATTATATGAATCTTTTTTCCAGTGCAGAATACTGAAAATCACTGCAAATGTAAAAAGTTTGTATAAGCTACTTGATTAGCGCTGGTGAAGTTTTTCATACCACCAAGAAGTCTTTGTACGTTTGTCAACTTTTTATAGACGGGGTCGACAAAATAATCTGCCAATTGTACCTACCACATAAACTCTAGGTTACATTTGTAACTAGTTTTTGATTTCTGAGTTGCAGTGTCTAGTATTCATATTAACTAAACCTAAAATTAATAGATACCTACGTTACCGTATGAAACACAGTTTCTAATAAAGTACCTTAATTCATCATAGCGTCTCCATCACAAGTCTTATACGAAAATATTTGATCATATTCTGGTTCAGTCACCAAGTCAGCAATTGATGCGTAGTCAAAATATTATCTCCAGATTTGCGGTACGCCTAAAATGTAACATCACGGTAATACTAGTCGAGTCACCGGTTCTATCAAACCAGTGTGGTGAAAGGATTTCAAGTGCGCCTCAAAGAGGCTCCTATCGTGCATTTGATAAATGTCTTCGAATTTATGTCGGATTCCTCTTTATATTTTCCTTCAACGTTTTGAGAAAGTGGTGTTGCGTACATCAATTTATCAAGCGAATAAACCATGCACGGGATTTGAACCAGCGACCTCCGGATTGAAACTCACGAGTCAGAAACACTGAGCCAGCAAGCTCTCAACATCACGATGACACTATGCAAATACAAAAAGTAATAAAAAAGGCGGGCTACATGCACTTGTCCAAGGTCACACCGCATCAGATGGAATTCGGTCTGTGAAAACAATATGTTTTCTTCGAAACAGTGGGCCGAACATCTGCGTCTTTCCGTCTTTATCTGAACATCTCCACGTGACAGCCGCTGTGACCGGAGCTGTTTCACGCGTGTCCCGTCTATTATACGCTGTATTTTTAATTTGTTTCGACGTTTGTCACAAGTGCACGGGAATATTATTTTGGTGTTTGATAAATTTTTTAGTTAATTTTAGGCGGTGGGAATAAAGCAGTTTTTTTTGTGTGCGTAAGTCAAATCAAGATTTTTATAATTTTTTTTTTTTTTTTTTTTAGTGTTACGTATTTAATAAACCTTATTACTAAGCCTTCGTCGTCTGTTTACAATTCTACCTTAAAAGGTTCTTTTGAAACGTAAAAGCTAGTGGAACTGAAATTTATAAAACTACTATGGCTAAAACTTGAAAATGTAACAAATAATATAAGTAACCGGCCATGATTCGAACCTAAATTAAGGAGCCAGAAAAAAATGTTTTTACGGAAGAAAATACGGATTCCTATTTGTTTTTCATTAGGCTTTTTGAATTTACTGTAGAGGAGGCAGATTATTATCAATGTCGTGAATACTACACTTAATAGTCTAAAACTATCTCAAGAAAGACGAACCGCCAGTGAATGAAAAACTCATAAAAAGTTTAAATAAACCAAAGTCAAGCTTTTAAATCCCAATTACAAATAGATTAACTCCCAAACAAGGCAATTCACGCCTAACACCAGAAGGTCAGTTCCGTTAAATCAAACATCACGGTGACAGGGCATTTCCCCATCATTAGGAGACTGTAGTCCAGAAGAAAAAAAACTTTGTACTGCAAGCGCTCGCCAACAAAACCATTAAGCCTTATTAAGAACACCATCCATCAGCCGAGCATATCGATCCAACATTAATGCATGCTAACGCTTAATAAATAGTTATATAATTTGTTTTGTCTCCACCTTGGCATCCCATTGATGGATTGTTTCATTTTCCATCGCATTAAACTGTTTGAGAAGGCGTGGTCGCGGTTACCGTCGCTACATTTGATGAAGTCTACTTTATGATTTCACGGACGCCGGTAAAAAAGTGTGAATCGAAAATTTCCCGCAGCTGTGGAACGGACGTCAATAATTGTAGGCCTACGCAAATAATATGGTTCACTTACTTTGTCCCAGATGTACTCGCTTCATCCAGGGATATATCTGCGGAGGGTTCGACGCGGCTGCTGACTTGGAGTTTTTAGAATTTGCACTAGAATTATTAGCCTCGTTGCTGTCATTGCTGGAAGTGCTGGAGGCGGGACTCGATATATTCTGATTGACGTTAGCCTTGTGCTCTACGGGAGACGCAATTGGTGTTGTCAGCCCCAACTTGGTGTTTGTTCCACTAGAATTCTGGCCGACTCCAAATCCAGGTGAAGTTCTCCCCGGTCCAGATGACGTGGACAGATCTTGAGGCGACGCAACACCAGTCGTCGAAGTTGAGTCCGCGAATTTGCAAGCGTTAGCCGCTTGGCTGGTTGGAGTCGATATCAGATTGGGAGACAGAGCCCCCGGACTCGGGTTCGAGTGTTGGTGCATGTGGGTCGCCGCACTGCCGAGTCTCTGCGGGTGTAGCTGTGTGTAATCTATCATCGACTGCGGTTGCATGTGCGCGCCGGACGCCGGAGTACCGTACGGGTGTTGAGGATAGTGATGTCCCACTTGGGGCGGCGAGTAGCAGGCGTTGGGGTACGCCGAAGCGGCCGCCGGGTTGTAGTAGTCTGCTCCCGGGGTGGGCAGTCCCGGGTGGCCGGTTTGGTCGACGGGTGTCCCCGTACGCCCGGGCGCTTGGTTGCCATAGCACGAGGCGAGCGAGTTTACAAACTGGTAGGAGCTCATCCCGGCGTTATAGTTTAGGTCGTTCATTGATAACAGAATTTCGTGTCCGTTTCTCTCAAGATCACTTGACACTTGTCATCGTTTAGACGAGCACTGAATACTCTAGTTGGACATGTTAAGTGCTAGTGATGCGAGGGCCGCTTCAATTGTCCCGGGGAGTGGTTGATTGATGGACCTGTGATAAAATGAGACACATTAGCTGGTCAAGAGTGTAGTCTCGTTATTGGTGATGAATGTTCGTACAAAAGATAAGATCTAAGTCGTTTAATTTGGAATTGTGAGGATTTGAAAATCAGATTAAATCGCGACGGCACCTTTAAACTATTTTTATTTTTTAAATTTGTTTGAACTTGATTGATCTACATTAACGAAATGTTTTTTTGTCCTCCGCATACGTAATATTTTTTATTTGATAAAGTTACGGAATTAGCAGATGGCCCACTTTGATGTTAACTGGTATCCTCTGCCTAAAACAAGCATAACGTCTTGGGTCCAACCCGTCTTAGGTACGACAAGACCCAAGTCGCATTGTATGCACCCGTAACTCGGAGACGCGAGGTGGAATGTGCCTGTAATTTCAGCGGCAACTATACCCTACAAGACACAGTACTTTATGGCTGTAGAAATGAGTATATACGCGCGTTTGTATGCACAAGAAGCAAGTTTCTTATAAAGAGGCCGAGTAACGCAGGGGGTCTATTCTAAAACAATAAATTAATAGGGCCGTGACATCCTAAAGCGTTGTACACATGTCAAGTCAAGTGCGAAAAAAATACCTCGCCACGTGGTTGGGCTATAAAAGTGTCTGTAGAAGTTTATGGCTGTAAGCGGTAGGCCGAAAGTGACTTCAGCGATTTATGAACTTCGCAGTGCATACATCTTTACGAGCAAATTAGCAGTCATTGTGCACTTGGATTTATAAACTGCTTGCTGGAATGATAAATGTGCGAATTTTTGTGCAACGCGTTATTTTGGAAACTGTTAGCATAAATTATTTCACTTAATGTGCTGAAATACATACATCAAATATGTAAATACATTAATGCCACGATGAACGCTGTCATGTGTTCGTAATTAGACAAAAACTGCACTACGCGTCTTTTTTTCATGTAAGTAGATTACTAAAAGATTAGTAAAAGGTAACGGTCGTTATAGTAAAAAAACCCTTTACTCTTAAACTCTATAACATTAAGATTTAAAATTTTAAGACGTTATCTACAGTATCCGCATCAGAATACAAAAGGAAACAAGGCAAGAAAAAAAAATCACAGTTATTCCAGAAAAACCTAGATTTCATGTTACTACCTAAGATATTGCATCTATCTGACTGCACGTGCGATACTAGGAATAAAATAGATTTAAATTTTCATACATAGTCAATACAATCCAGTAAATACTTCCTATACCTACTTCGAGTTTGTGAATTGAGTTTTTACAGGTCTACTATCTAACTTAGCTACAGCGCGAAAGACATTAAAAGTATGTAATCAAGGCATTTCCTTAAACTTCCCTTAATAAAAGTTAACTGAAAATTATCTGAAGCGCCTTTTCAATTAAAATGCACAAAGAAACCTGATTTGCTGCAAAATGACTGTGTGAATTATATAAATAGGTATAATAAAATGACTCCCAAAACTGAAGGTACTTCTTCCTTTAGCTCTCAAAAATGTTATTACTACTAGTAGATAGTAATTGTGCCATTAGCTCGAGCCAGTGTGGTGAAAGGAATAAGTGCGCCTGAAAGAGTCTCCTTTCGTGCACTAGAAGTTTTTAGGCGAGGTTTGCGTGACTTAAGTTCTTCATTCATTAAACAGAATTAATTATCAGCTCTGATTTACAACCCAAACTGTTTTGAAGTGATAGCTGACATTTTTAATAAGGATCAATATCATTTTATATTACACAGGATTCACAAATAAATAAATTACATAACCCCGATTAAAATTAAAACTGTAGGTAATGGTAATTATAATTGACTAATTTCAGCCTGGCGTATTTTTATATTATGTAATTAAATCATTACTTAAACTGGGTCCTAAATCCGTTAATATTTCTAGAGTTAAATGCCCACTGTCAAAGTGTATTTATTTATTCGAAACATTATAACATGGAATTCTACGGCGAAACCAAATGTCATTACTACTAATCGTGTCAAATCTCTTTCGCACTATTTTGGTGATAGGAATAAAGTGCGCCTCACAGAGGCTCATTTTGTGAACCACAAAATTAACTGGAAGTTTTATTATTTCGAAATAAAATAAGATTACTAGAGTCCATCTTAATCTGTGGTAAACGGTGTGGGTTCCACAGTGAATAATTTATTTAAATATTTATTTTATTTTAGTATTACTGTGTGACTGTTTGATTACCCCAATAAAAAAAAACTTATATTACTATCCATATTCTAAGAAGGCAGTTAAAAAAAGTCATTATTATTTTTATCAATGATTTAGGTAAATATGCACAGTAAATGAATATATATAAATATATATTTACGCTAAGTATTCTATTGTGTGAATGTTTGAAATAGTATGAACGCTTTGTATTCTTATTTTCACTGACATTAAGACGCATGTGTTCAGTTTATTTCAGTATAGAATTTTTGTCACTCTCGTCCGGTCCACGTTAAATGGGCCGAACAATTTCGATGCGTTTCCATTCTTTTTTGACTTTTTTCTCAGTTTATTCCCAGACATCCTTTGATGAGAAAATTATTTTAATTCGTGGTTTGATGAGTTTTATTCGACTTTTGATCTAGCTTATTAAGTTTTATTGCTGAGTTTACTACACATTCACTACTCTTACAAGTTTTATTGACTTTGTTCTGAATTAAAACTGCACACCAAATTCTCGAAAGTTTTTTTCTTGTAGCTATTAAGGTGAATTTTACGCCCGTGTATAAAGTTTCACTACTCATTTGTACGGCTTTTGATCTCGATACGGACACTTCAGATCTTCGAATAAAGCTCTAAAGCGAATTTGATTGTCGCTAATGACAAAAGATCTCAGGATATAATAACATTTAATGTCCCGTGTCAAGAGGACAGTTCGAATCCACAAAGTCCGGGGAGATTTACTGCGATACGCTTTGATTTTATAATATCGCGCCTTTTCAATTTATTTTACTTTAATTATTTTATTGCACAGTCCATTGAAACATTTATAAATTTATAGTTCTTTAAATGATGTTTTGTTTAACGAGCGTCATAACGATTATATAATGATACTTACACCAATTAAATCAATAGCGGCCAACATAAAAATCACAACATAAAGTCGCAAAAAAAAAAACACAAACATCCCACTAGATCCATACACTTCACAAAAAAAATAAACTGACAGTTCGGAGAAATAAAACAGTAATATAAGTTCGAATCTATGAAAACTTCTGAAATAGTAACGTTCGAATTTCGAAGTTTTCTGGTCGCGAAAAACGTCTCGCTTTTCCCGGCGTTCGAGCGTGAGGGCAGCGCGCTTCTGACGATTAGGTGAGCGGTTGTCGTGACGCGGCTTGAGGCGGGCGGGGCGTGGGGCGAGGGGGGCGGGGCACACCTGAGCCCGCCACGTGGATCCGCGTCCGCTGCCGCTGCCGCTGCCGCGTCCGCTGCCGCTGCCGCTGCCGCGTCCGCTGCCGCTCCTCACTGCCTCTATCGCATCACAGTCAGCCGATTGATGTGGGATCCTGGCGCAGGTGATTTGAGCTTTGAAGTCTTTTTTCACTTCCTTCGTATTTGTGACTGTTTTGCAATGTAATGTTAAACTATTTTTTTAAATATACGAGGCACATTTAAATCCATAATACGTAGTGGCACAATAATATTTAGCACATCATTTACCACGGCCATGGCAGATTATTGACTCTAAATAGACTAGTTTGTTCCTATTCAAGGCGAATAGATCTGATATGGTCACTTTTTTTTAACCTAAAACAGAAAAAAATCGTTTAAGAATTAATTATTAACTTTTTACACATTGAACTTTATTTAACAGAAATCATTTATTATATAATATATTCCTGAAAAATATAGTAGATTTCTAATTCTTGAAAAATATAGTAGTTTTCTGCACTGTACTGCACTGACACGTTTATAAATTTCAAAATGGTGAATACATAACTAACTGATTACTTCCTTTTCATAATAGATGCAAGCTATATTTTTACGAAATTTCAGTAGCTGAATTTTTTATCACATTATCTTGCATTTATATTCGACATCTTTTACATTTTATAAACAAATGGCTCGGTAATTGTGCGATATCAACGATTTCCCTAATTTCTATACGAAATAATGAATCTCTTGAATCAAACTAGAGATAGTATTGTACAATTTAAAATACATTAATGACGCATCATACATTAATTATAATATTTTTATATTACACTTTACAGACAGTCAGTAACATTTACATTTCACACAATAATGCATAATAAACGGTACAGATATCAAAAACAGTATTATAAGTCTTCATGTAGGGTGCTTAGTATCCGTCTGGGCAAGCGGACATGTCTCATGTATCAAGCAACGCACTGACATCTTGAGGAATAAAAATTACCATCTACATACACACAGTAATGTATTCAAATGTGGCGACTTGTAGTTTTATAATTAAGGAAACGGGAGATGGGAATATTCTAAGCGTTGGAATTCGTTCTTAATGAGAACAAGACAGTGGCTTGCATTTGGTAAAATTGAAGATTTCGGTGTAAATTTTGTCACTGCTGAATATTACTTATAACTATTTCGAATATTTTTGGTGCCTTTTAGCAATAGTGCGCTCTTATTCACCTGCAAACTAAATCTATTCCTAGAAACTAAAACATAGGTTTTGTTTTGGGGTTTAGGTAGCTGGTAAAATCAAAGGTATTAGAATATGAATTTGTTTTATCCGAGGGAATGTGTAGAAATTTAAATTAAGTTACAAACCACGAGTCAGTTATATCTATTTAGAAATTAAAAATAAATATAATATTATGTCCACATTTTAATTCCATAGCGGGCCTGAAATCTTCAAGGCAACAGAGCAACATTCATGGGAAAGTTAGTTACAGAAATAGTTATGCGTAAAATGACACCAGGTTCGTCTGAAAATATAAGTAAGTATTATCTGTAGTTTAATGAGGAGCTTGGTAAGTGTTTAACATTTAAGGGCAATGCCGAGTTAATGGAAGCTGTTTTTTTTGGTTTTAATAATATACTTTTTAGGAATATTCTTCTTACTAAATTTTAGTGTAGAAAATAGTAGACTGCAGTTTCTGTACGCATTTGCGAGACACTGGAATAAACTGGTGATGTCCCAACAGGAAACTCATCACGCCACGGACCTTTACTATGGCAACTTTAGCCACCTCAGAATTTAAAAGTATTGAAAACGTTTGTAATTCACTTTTTCTATTCTTTGATCCTCCAAAATCACACGTCGATCTTCGTATCTATTTTGAATGCTAAAGGTAAATGTATCAAACATTTGATCAATTTCTCAAATATCAACACGTTTGTGAAATCAGAACACTGACATTATGATCAGCGTTTACTTCGACCGAAGTACATATATACAAGAACAGTAGGTACATATTTCATCATCCCATTGATTTCTAAATAGGGGACGAACTAAGTCATAGATATAGGTTACGATGTATACAGGACTGATTACGCTTAGCATTAAGTACAAGTATATATAAGGCATTTGCACTTTCCACCAGCGTCCTAAGCACCCAAACATCGCAGGTATATTGTGTTAAAAAGTTTCTAAAATTCATAATACAATCTACTAAATGCACGATTTCGTAAACGGTTACATTAATGATAGAAATTTGTCTAAAAAAGCTTTTTGTGCTTCAATTAAACCTAATTAAGTGTTGATTAAATTAGTGATAACAGTAACAGTTCTTCGTGGCTATGATTAAGGTGTATTATAATTGATTAAAATATATAGATATTTATACTTCTTGAACCTATGAAAACTTTCGGGTCCTATATGTATCTAGTCGCAATAGATAGGTTGGGTTAAAATACACGAAACGTCATTTAATAGATGTAACTGTCATAAAATTTTGTCCATTGATGATTTTACTACTTAGTACTGAAACTATCCCAACTGCTTTTAAAGATTACTGTACATTGGTTTACTTAAATCTTAACTGCATACAGAATAATTACAACCGGTGAATAGCTCAGCCTGTGGTTATCTACCGTGGCGACGGCTAGATGACAAGACACGCAGGCATAGACTTGATGAAGAAAACGTCTGGACGGCTCAGCATCATGAAAGGTAAACCCAGTAGCAGTAGAACTTATGCCAATTTCGTCTGAGGAAGTACTACCACCGTACCCTTTTCTGCCGCCTAGTAGAAAGCAGAACCCATTCGTGTTACTGTGTTCCAGTTTCAAAGGTATGGTCGCCGCTGAAATTACAGGCACACGAGACATTCCACATTCACATCTTAGAATTACGGATCCATACGATGCGAACTGTGTCTGGTTGTACCTAGGTAGGGGAGGACCCAGGTTGGATTGCTTGTAATGGGCAGAGGTTACCATTTAACATCAGGTGGGTCATCAGCTCGTTTGGTAATATTTTGCAGTTCACCTGTGTAAGAAATAATTAGCTTAGAGAGCTTTTTCATCCTGTGAGATACTTCGCTAGATCCAACCAAGAAACTTTTTAGTACCTATGCATTCACCAACATTAGAAACCTCATTCGATTCAAAGCGAAACACGATGTGACAGATGACTGATTGGTTTTAAGTATTATCGTAGTAAGAAGGCATGTCAGATGCCTTTCGAATATCCAACTATGTTTACATGGCTTTCATGAAGTAGAATTTGTACTACCACCAAACAGTAACGCATACGCATTACTGTTTCAGTTTGAAAGTTTGGTTGCATTACAGGCATCACGTTTTACGAAAAGAACTTGAAAAAGACAAGTAACGCAATTTATATTAGCTTAGACTTACAGTAGTAGCTTAGTATTTCGGTGTCTCAATGAGAACAGTATAAATCAGTGTTTGCAGGAATTCACACAAGAGTATTGTAAATCGCTAATCTGCAGGATTATCTCTACCTCTTCTAGAAAGTACGAAAATTTTCAACCAGAACATTACCCAGGGTTATTTTATGATATTTTCGATTAGTTTTGCGATTATGATTCGTAAAGTAACTAAATCAAAGCATGAAATGTTTTATCAAAAACCAAATTAAGGAAATTGTGAAATTACTTTGTCAACTTGATACCTCAATAACTAAGGGCTACACGTTCATCTTGACCAATATGGACTTGGAATAGATTTGTAGTAGTCACTCTGAATACATCAAGTGATCTCTAAGTGCCTCGTCCTCAAGTAATTTATGTTATTAAATATATAAAGACCTATTTTAGGGCAAACCTCAGACAGGCTTAAAATCATATAGACCATTGTCCTCGCCACCAATTCAAAACACATTTTAACCTGTCGTAGTACCAAATACCATCCCTATGTCCCAAGGGCCATAGAATTTATTACAACTTAATAATGAGCTAGTCCACACGACACATGCTGCAAACACATAGCTTAACTGAGCCACCTCGTGACTTCAAAATAATTTACGACCTGAGGGGATGTCTCCTATCTCTTTCAATCTTCATAACGAAAAGCAGGATGCGACACAAATATGTTTATTTAAAATTGGTTTATTGGTATTTAATTATGTTAGGCGGCGTTCAGTTTTGGGCAGCATCGGGAGATATTTTATTTGGATTCTGTTTTTGTAAGGGGCTAAATGTTCCAAATATTTTCAATGCTTAAATCTGATATCGGGTCAATTGGGATTCATTCTTTCGAGTTAAGAATGTTATAACTTTTCGAAATGGAATTACAGATTTTCCAATTGATTTCTGAGATAAAATTATTTCAAATATTTTTAATTAAACAAGGCAGGCAGGGCCCTTAGTGTCCTAAAAGAAAGATGATTAGAGATAGCAGAACCTTTACTGAAAATGTAATACCGCTAATGTTATTTCTCTCAATAATTTTACTAGGTCTGTTCCATTGGTTTTGGTCGTCGTGGTTGGACGTGGTCTGATGAGAGTAAGTATTACTGTCTACAGAGTGTTACTGTTTTGCTGCAAAGCAGTATGTATGCTTAGCAGCACGCTTTGTACAATTTCAACCCGGAAGTATGGTATGATGCCTTACTTCTTGGCGGCCTAAATATATAAATAATTTATAATAAATAAATATTGGTGGGCATTTCAGGTAGCGCCATCTAGCCCCAAAGTAAGCTAATCATAGCCTGAATCATGGGAAACAGACAACTGATATATAAAATACATATTAACACCCAGACATAGAACAAACATCCATGTTCATCACACAAATAATTTTCCTGGGTGGGAATCGAACCAAGGACCTACAGGCAGAAGACAGGGTTACTTACCAACTGAGCTGTGAGGCCTGTCAATTTAATTTTGACTTAATAGGTGAGCTGATAGTCAAGCATCATCTTATGCCCATAACAAAATAATGCAATATGGTTGGTTTCGTACGTACCTAAGTTGCACTATTGGACCCGTCACTCCAAGACCTGAAGATGGAATATTCTATGTTAGTTCTAATCGTAAGCACGTTTAAAAAGGAGTTTCTTTGAGGGATACTTTAATGCTTTAACCACACTGGGTGGAATGAATAAGTGATATGATTAGTATTAGTACCAGGTTTATATTAGTGAAATGTTTCTAGAAAATTAGAGTTAAGAAATTCCATGCTTTTTGGTCCTGGTGATTGACTGTTTATACCTCTAGTTTGTATTGACAGCCTCAGGTAACGATGACGACTACATCATTGTAACGTCAAGAAAAATGACCTGAAAACTTATCAACTTATATTTTTGCCCACTTTGTTCCTGCAAATTGAGTATTTTGATAAATTGTATAAAACTATTTTCCTATATTAAAATATAATCACTTCAATAACAGAGGCATGGTCGCTTTCACGTGGCAGAGCTGTAATTATTATATTTTAGCTGCTCATGTAACCGATGAAATTACAGGCACATGAGGCTTATCTTAGGACGTTAGACTAGATTATGATTATAGTATTAATTTATTTCTCATAGCTTCGAGAGCTTCATGGACCAGTTTTACAGATCTCGACTTTTATTCCGGAGGTCGCAGGTTCAAATGGGACAGTAGCTTGAAAATATCTGTTACAGTAACTATCGAAGACTGCGGATCCTAGTTAAGACTTAAGGTAGAAGTATTATGTTGTTTTTACTTTATCTAAATAATCTTATAAGAACCTTATGCCTACTGCTGTAAATTTACAGGTCCCACTTTTAAAAGATAAGGCTTTTGAGTAACAGAGTAGTGTGAGAGAGCGAACTGACACTACTCTGTTTCTTTGTTTCCACTGAGTTCAGTTTGCCACAGTCTTGTATTCTTAGGAAACTTGAATCATGGGGTTATGAATTCCTAACATGAGATTATGGCGAATTATATCTGAAATAAACAAATTATTATTATTATTATTATATCCCACGTCGAATGACGTGGGATATAGTGAGATCACGGCTTCTCTTAGGTATATGCCACTGAAAATAAGGCTTGATTCTTTGCTAAATAAGAATCTCATTAAATTCCATTAGAACTCATTAGAACCCTTTAAAATATAAAGGCAACAAGATTGCCGTCAGTCGTGTCCAACGACTAATTCATCGACTTAGCATATTTCCATCCTTAGAGGTTTAATTATTTTGTATAAGTAATTTATTTATAATCAACCTAAGCCTGCCTCGTAAGTTATTCATATAACTCCCGTGTCACGTATTCTTTTCTTACCTCATCTTGTAAATCGTGATTTCACATAATAATACATAATTACATAATGCTGCACTTAATTTGCAAATGAATAAAAAATTTGCATGTAATCATAATGGCAAATGTTGTCCCGTCCTTGTCAGGTGGAGCCGTATAGTACGGGTGTGAATGGGACGGCGTATTTGTGGTGACCGCTTTGCAGCGAGGCATGCGTATTGCAACGCCGTGGGCGCGGCTGCCTGCGTGAATTCCCGCCCTCCGATTGGCTCAAATCTCGTAGTCCAGAGGGGTGTGAAATGTAGAAGAAACTTCGCAGTTTTAGTTGAAAACTTTTTGAAATTATACAAAATTTTCTTTTTTGATCCCTTGTTTGACTACGTGATTGGAATGTGGGACGGTTTGAAACAATAGAGGTAAAGATCAGCTTCGTGTTACGTGTGGAAGGTTTTTTATGAAAGCTGTTGGTAATTTACGTTTTTGCGTGATTTTGATACTTTCTTCTGATACTTTTATATCCTTTGGGTACATAATTTAGGCTTAACTCGCTCGGTATTTAAATGTGAAATCTAAATTTAAATCTATGGTAGTCTAGATCCACATAGTGATACAGGATAATTAAGGTAATTAGTAAGGTGTATCTAAGTTACGCAAGATTACTTACATATTTGTTAAAAAGTTGTTTCGGTACTTATTTTTTTATTCAGTAATATTAATCCAAGAAAAATACCTTTTTAATTTATTAATAATTAGAATAAGAAGTAAGTTTCTTATAAGATAACCACAATATTAATAGATTTTTCCCAAATAAATATTTGGGAAAAAAGGGAAAAATTACTTACCGACAAATCACTAATTTATTTTGTAATCTTACTAACCATTACAAATGTGAAAGTTTGGATGGATGGATCTTTGTAACTGAATAACGCCGGAACGCTTGAACGGATCTGGATAAAATTTGGCACAGAGATAGATTATAGCCCGAAATAGCACATAGGCTTTTTTATCCCGGAAATATGTACGATATGTGGGATGGCTTATTCACCGCAGGTAACACTGAGGGGCTCTGCGAGTAGAATTTTTGTCAAATTGTTTTTGATAACCAAGTACAAACTATTAGTTATCACCCTTAAAATGTATGTAATCATGCATTCAGTATTTCATTCCAAGAAAATACCAGTTTTGTTTTCAACTACCTACACGATAGCCTCAACAAGAAAAATAGCCAACTCTGAGCAGACAACTGTCGAAAAATATATAGAGGCGCTACTGTGCATTTTTCGCAAACTTTTGAAACTTTCGTAGACACAGATGGCGTGGCTGCGTAATGTTTAATACATAGAACTATAATTAAGCTACGGTTGGATATTCCTAATATGTAGTAACCACGAGAAGCTAAGACAGATACGATAAGAACAACTTGTTTCAAAATTTGTTTACAACAAATGTTAGGTTTCATTTCAATATTAAGTCAGTTTTATTTAACTTTAATTTATTGAAAAAAAATATTTATCTTCATTATTGATTAAGATTAATAAATAAATGAAAAATAGTTAAACATGAACTAATATTGAATTGGAACCTAATATTTGTTATTCGAATTGTTTCACTCAATTCACTCAGTAGTGAATTTTATATTTTTTATATATTTTATTAATTTTTGTGTAAAATTGTGTTTTGTCTTTATGATTGAAGCTTAAACAATAAAACCCTACCAATACTGAAAACCTGTAGGTACCTACCTATTAGGTAAGTGATCAATCAAAAGACAACCTCACAACAATAGATTATATTTCTGTGAGGTTATTTACGTGATATTGTGGAATTTTCTTCAGGACCGCTTCTCTTTCTTACTATGTAAAGTCGCACTGCTTCTGCGTCTCACCTTGCACTGAAATACTTTTTTTTTTATGCGATTAAGTTACGGAACGAGCCGATGGTCCACCTTGATTTAAGTGGTAACCTCTGTCCATACCAAGCAGTACGACTTAGTTACTCCCATATTTAGGTACAACCAAAACCCACCGCATCGAATGTGGCCGTAACTTTGGGACGTGAAGAAGGAGTGCCCCATGTGCCTGTAATCACCAGGTTCAACGTGATAATACGGAGCTTTCTTCACAAATTTCCACTGCATCTCATCAGGACTGAACTAATATACTTGCGGAAAAATGTAAGTGCGCTATACCATGTTCTCGAAACGATGAAAGGAAACTCGTGAGGAAACCGACATGTTCTAGAATAAAAAAATCTGTTGAGTCTAGTGCGTGAAAGTAGCCTTGGAAGCGCAGTTTAATCCTTTCACCACACTGGTTCTAGGGAGGCAGCGACACGATTCGTAGTAGTAATCAAATTAATATAGGTATTGCGAACAATTCTGGGCGTTGCACAGAATACGGAGCCTTACTGTGTACATTAATGAGTAAACGATTTGCTATGTCAATTCACATATATGCAGTTTCATAAGAGGCTAGTAGCAGGAGGGTTCCTACCGTTCTGACAAGTATTTCCAATGAGTATTACGCTTAAAACGTAAAGGATATTTACCGTAAAGAAACCAGTGTATCGTTAAAGCGAGGATTTTTATGTTACAGTGAGCAGAGCATCGCACGGCGACCACAGAGATATGAGAAACCTGAAGTTCACGGTCACTTCGCCCTTCAAACAGCAAAGTGAGACAATATTGTTTGATGGTAGGAATGAGCATAGTGGCAATAAATATACGAGAACACAACGAATTCCTAATCTTCTAAAGAGCTTGGGTAACTATGTGCAACAATGATTTAGGTAAAAAAAAACAAGCAATATATATAGTTATAGTATATTTTTCATTACACAATTTATTACAGTAAGTTCAGTTCTAATAAATATTTCTTACTTATAAATAAGTGCAGACAAATAGAGATCTAACCTCGGAATTAAGATATTAACTTGTCATTCTTGGTTAACAAATTTTCTTATAAACTCAAAAGTCCTGTAAAATCTTGAGTGCGCAGGTCAAATAAAACTCAGGTTGTCAGTAAATGTATAATTTATTTTGTTGTTTTTGTTACTGACATTTGAAGATATTCTCTACAAATTTAGTTTCGATCGATATGTTACACAATTATATAACTTTCATTCCAAGGCTTGCCCTTCTTTCACCTTAACTGTACGCAGATTCCATCTGATGAAAATAAAAATACACACAGATTTCAACACATAAATTGTTATGTATAAAAAAATTGTCGTCTTGCGAAACAGTTATTACATTTTACAAAATCACCAAGACTCGCCTCCTCTCGTACTAAAATTAGGAAAGGACCACTTCATATTATTCAGTTATACTAAGACATTATTTAGTTACTTAAGATAAATTGTCATTTGGACACTTTTCTTATAATTACCTACACATACATATTTTTAAGCCTAGTAATGTAACAAATAGTTTCCCTTTATTTGTAGTATATATTTGTATTGTGGTTGTGACTTTTCTTAGTTCAAATCCTCGGACACACTTTACATACAGATATTTCTACTGCATCAACAAAATTAAACGTAAATTTATGTAATCTGAAACCAATATCAAGAATCAAGAAATACGTCAACCTAGTTATTATTTATATTATCAGTAGGCGATTACTTCTCGTTGCACAGCCAGGCTAATTTCCTTTATGATTGGCTCATGAAACTATAATCGAGGAAATTTATAGTTACCTCACGTAACCTTAACTGCTAGCGAAAGCGGCCGTACCAGTTCATTCTTTCTCTAGAATTTCATTTACCTATCAACCCCAACTTCCAATGCATCGGAGAAAGTAGTCGAGCCACCATTAGTCAAAACGTCGCCCCTTGTCAGTTGCCCTTTCGTCCTACACTAATACAGCTAAACACAACTTCGACAGCGTGTGATGTTATTGACATTCCTGCAAGGTTTCGCTGGCCGTATTGAGAAGAAAAGGGAGTTCGGATATTTGCCAGGCTTTCACTGCTTGATGTACAAATTTCGCTTTGGTGACGCTGATTGTAGATAAATACTAAATGTAACTGCCAGTATTACTCACCATTTTCAGGCCAATTAAGTGTCATAACTAAGGATATAGTATTTTAGTAGCAGCAGAACTTATAGTCAAGCTCGTCCCGGGAAGTTCTGCCACCTTACCCATTCTGGTTCCTAACCTAACTTAACACTAGGTGAGCCATCAGCTCGTTCCCCAGTATTAAAATTTAATGGGCAAGCATTAAGGCGATGCTGTGGTGATACTGATGCTGTCACGGAAATTTGTGGGTTCGAATCCTATAGTGAGCATTGAGCTTTTAGTAAAAAAAAAAACTAAGGAAATAAGAGATTGGTGTATAGACAAATATCCACCTATCGAACTACAACTCTCAAGATGAGAATCTGACGCCAAGCCACTAACAACAGTGCGTTCTAGCAATCTCACTTGAGAGTCAATTCTCACAGCAGACAGTAATAGTTACTTCAGTAAAAAATGTTCACATCCAGTTTTTTGCTCTGTGCCAATTCGTTATCTTAACTAAAATAAAATTTATTATATTCTTCCATGATCACTGCAGCTTGTACCTGAAACAATGATTGATACATATATATGAGATATAATTGTATCCTACGCTAAGAAATCAAAACAAAACTATAGTGAGACTAGAGTTTTAAATAAACAATATAATCTACCTATCTAATCAGCCGGTAGCACCCAACGCTATGGACCAAATATAGAATGTCAAAAAAAATGTATAGGTACAAGAAACAGTCAAATGAGTGTCTCTATAAAACCGCAATATGTGTCAAAAACTGTCTTAACAACGCCTCACATTGCTTGTAAAACAAAAATAATTACGCTGAGAGGCATTCGGTGCGTCGCTCAAACAATGCTAACTTACATTTAGCTGTCAGTCAAAAACAATTTGGAATTCGTTGAGCGCGGAGGGTCGGTTGGGTACGGCGGGAAAATTTGATGTTACTAGAGTTGATAATACCTTCTAAATAGGGTGATATTTGGATAAAAAAAAAGTTAACTTCAAACCATATAGTAACGGAAAGAGATTGTATTACTTTTTTCAGAGACGTACTTTCATTCTCGTCTCTAAAATATTTTAATGAATTGTATCTAGCGGACGGTCGATGAAAATTTTGATCCCATAATTTCATGATATCGCAACGTAAATGATAGCGGAATTCACATCTCTGATACTGTACTTCAAATTCTGACAATAGCCATTGCAAGATATTAGAAACCTGGGATTAATTAATCAAATCAATAAATTATAATTATTATGAATCGTACTCTGGTGGAGATGACTCGAGTCGTATTGCTGTTGTCTATGGGCGGCGGTTACCAATTAACATCAGGTGGGCCGTCAGCTCGTACTGTCACTAATATGTCATAAAAAACATAATATTATCAGTTTCTGACTGTTACGAAGTTGTAGGAGAATTATCTTACTCTATATATATCTGAGTAGTTCCTTGCCGACTAACGGCTCGGCTACCATCCATCATTTCCTCCATCCTCTCGGCGGGTTAAACACATAAGTGACATTGACGCCGATACCGACCATTTTACTTGATCTCTGAAACCTTACAATACCGTGAACACCTTTTAGACTCTATAGCTCAGGCTAGATTGGTAGGTCAATATACATTTCTGCTCAGACCACGTCAATCTGCGTTAAGTTCAGGTAAATGACGTTACGGTTTGATCCGGACTGTGACTGGCAGTCAAATGTAGACTTTAGTGCTTCCGCAGAAATAGATGATTTGGTCGAATGAAGATCACAGTTTATAATTCCTTTTTTCTTATTTTTTTTTTATTTTCTGAAATGTTTCGTCGTGTACAAGCAATCAGTTTTGGCCATCAGATATTTCCCCTAACATCAGGTGAGTCACCTAACGTTGCTGAAAATAAAATGGTATTAATTGATTTTCAATCATGGAACTAATGCGAAACAAAATTAGCCATATGTTATTATTACGTCAATTTTCTTATGGATATTGTTCCCGAATTCATAATTTGTTCAGATTCAGCGTATATCCGTGAAAATGATCCGATCAGCCAAGTGGGGAAAAATTATTGTAGGGAGACAAGTATTGAATAATCCTTCATTCCTTTTTGTTTTTTGAATACCACATACACCAATATATTTTAATCGTTCAAAATCAAATTGATTTAATGATCCATACAGAAGCTATATTATATTGTAAAAAATTGATGAGTTCTTAAATTGAGTTATTATAGAGCGACCAAACCAATAGAAAAGAAAAATTGCATGTTTGCAAAGACAGCTACATGACAGTCATATGCCGCGGCAATCGACGTAAATAAACACATTTTACGTTTAAAAGTATGTATTCTACAGTATCTAACCTAACGAGGTGACCGTTTTTTTTATGTGATACAGTAACGGACGAGCGAGCGGACGGCCCACTTGGTGTTAAGTGGTAACCTCTGCCCATAACAACCGATGCGACTCGGTCCTCCCCTACTAGGTACAACAAGACCCAAGTCGCATCGCATACGCCCGTAACTTTGAGAGGTGTAGATGTCTCATGTGCCAGTAATTTCACCAGCAACCACACCTTTCAAACCAGAACACAATAACGCAAATGCGTTACTGCTTGGTGGCAGAAATGAGGTCGGAATCATCTTAAGTCGTCGTCCATACAACAAAATATAATAAAGTGCGCAATTCCAAATCACCCTTGGCTTGTTCATTTCTTGAGTGCACAGCTCTGTTTTGAAATTATAAAATCAAGAGCTCGGTAAGTTTCGTTCAGTTTGGATGTAAAATTATGTATTTCACAAAGGCGTCAAATTGCAGAATTATAATGACTGCTATTAGTGGCAGGAAAACGGTCGCACTGTAATTGCTCATACTGTGTTAGCCAGAAAACACGAAGCCAATTTTTACAGAAAATTATGTAATTCGCGTTTAGTGTGAAGTATTTTTATAATACTTTTTTTTTGTACTTTGTATCTGATTGTTGTTATTTTGATTTTGTGAGCAATAAAGTGTCATCTATCTATCTATCTCTATTTTTATAATGTTAGCTATAAATATAGTTGCAAAAGGTGCATATATTTATTTATATAATTGAAGCTTTATATGAACAAAACCTAGCTATTGTGACAATATACATATAGGTTCTTATTTTCAGGCTACAGGTTTTTTTTTGTTTTCTCTACTTTATTCTCTTTTTATCACTTTTATATTATATTGAGGTTTTAAATTTGTGTCATGGTTGCTTAATTTTCACATAAACTCTATGAAAAACGTGCTAGAAATACGATTTTATTTAGACTGCGAAGTATTTTCTGCAGAAATTTTAATCGCCCCAGCATTGATCAGTTCAATCGCCAGCGGAGCGTTCCTGATAAATGATTCGTGGGCCGACACAATGCGTGCAGATTCCTTTGTGAGCTTTTTGTGTGGACACTGACGTGACGTGACGTGTTCGGGACGGGACGGGACGATATGGTAAATGAACGCAATGTTATTGCTGCGGAATATTTGTTTCCGTTGCGTGAACGACCGTTTGATAGGAGAAAATGGCCTAAATGCATGAAAGAAGCCTCTTTAAGGCGAACTCTGATCCTATCACCACGGTTATTTATAGTGTATTAATAGTATATAAGATTATTATTATTTCTTATTAGTAGTAGCCTTCTGATATTTTCCGCTAAAGAGCGAGAAAAACTGAAAATGACGTGTATGACGTATCTCCAGTTGATATGAGGAGGTCTAATAGACCCAGTTACATTCAAAGTTAGTCACTAGATTGTACAAGTAGTATACGTAAGTAAATACGTTAGTTGATTTAGACTTTTTGTATGAAAATACATTCGAAATGTTCACTCAGGACTGTAACCAACGTACATTTTGTAAAAGTAGAACTTGCGCCAAGGTCGTCAGGAAACTGCCACCATACCTATTTAAGCCCCCAAGACGTAAGCCGGTTTGGAAAATGTAGTTGCCGGTGAAATTACAGGTGCATGAGGTATTCCTCCTCATGTTTCTGAGATACGAAAGCAATATGATGCAACTTAGGCCTTCTTATCCTAAACAGGGGAAGAACACAGTGCTAATGTTTTTGTTATTGGGGTATCGAGTCGTCTACTCGTTCCGTAAATTATCCAAGTAAATAACGCTACGCATATATTAATTCTTACAGAATTTCATGTAACTCGGTTTCAATGATTTTTAAAATAGATACATCATATTTCAGAAGTTTGAAATCTAGTACTTGAAAAGAATGAAATCATCTGTTGTATGGACAAATTGCGTTGTAACAAAAACATACGCAGATGTCACGGGTCTAGCAGTTCTAAAATAAAAGTTAGAGCATGTTCTTTACCTATCGATAAGCCCAAATATAGCCCTTCCTTTGATCTCAAATTCAAAGCAAGCCGATATCAACAATCATAAATTACAACATAATTACATGTTACGATCAATTAACATCTAAGTGAGAGCAGAAATATTAGTATTGATAACCACTTAGTGATAACAGTTCTTTGAAGTGGCCTGCGTAAATGTTATCGTGTTTAAAAGGATCACGCCGCATTGAAAATCTTGTTCTTCAACAATGATAAGTTTGTTTTATAAAACAATATTTCATTTTGCGTTATTATTACTAAAGTCAACCTAGGCATTAACTAAATAGTCGTTTGGGTCTAAAAGACAAAAATAATTTTATGAGACAAAGTTACGGAACGAGCAGAAGGTTTTGTCATGGTCATTGTGCTAAATGGTAACCCATGCCCATAACAAGAAATAAGACTTGGGTCCTCCCCTACTTAGGTACATTAAGACCAATCGCATCCAATCCGCCCGTAACTCTGAGACGTGTAGGTTGGATGTCTCATGTGCCAAATTTCACCTGCACCCAAACCTTTCATACCGGAACATAGTTACAGTAATGAATTACTGTTTGACGGCAGCAATGTGTATGGTGGCTGCACAACCCCGGACGAACTTGGGTTAAGTTTTACTGGTACTAATGCTGGTATAAATCAAACATTTCTAAGTTCACAAACATTATTATATTGTAAAATAGGCTGTCATGACTGATGGTTGAGAAAGAAAGCACAGACTAGCGCTGATTCTAGAGATAAATCGTTTGAGTGAGTTTCCCAAGGAGCTTATTTTTATTGAATTCTCTATTTATTCCACACAAATTCTGTGATACTTATCCAATAGTGTCTTTAAACCTATGTTAGGTTAGGTTAGACACTAGGTGAATTTATATAAAGTTTTGAGAATCCATATTGAAGATTGAATTGACACATTTGAAGAATCTTCAAACGAAATAAACAAACCTAAGGTTAAGTATTTTAAAATTTTGTCCTCAATAGCTAATGACTAAGTAGAAAAAACCAGTGACCTTTGGATTGGAACTCAGGTTTTGTACCACTGGACCACAGCGCCCGCAAATTGAAGTATTCTAGTTTATCACGAACGTTAAAATTTCTGGAATAATTAAAGCATTCTTAAATTTGAAACGGTATTCAAATTAACTTGGTAGGCCAGTAAATAAAGTTAATGGAGTCCACGACACTTGGTATAATACACATGTATTTTTAATATTATAATTACATCTGGAATTAAGTTAAACTCAATCTTCCAAATGTGCTTGAAAAGATTCGTAACTCCACACTAACTTTACATAGTTCATGAAATTCCGTTCCAGTTTTCCAACTTCGTCAGTCTGAATGTTTGAATGGCATCTCTCATGAATCTAACGAAGGTTCATTGGAGCAGGATCAAAGAAACTTCTTAATGGATATTTGGGTACGTTAGCCTTTGAGCTGCAGAATAAACCAGAATTACAAAAATATCTTAAAACCCTGAGCTTATTTTCAACCAGTTGAAACGAGGGAAATGATAAATATGTAGATAAAAATGGCATCTTAGCAAAAAGACTGAATGGATGAGCAAAGAAATAGGTACGGCGGCAGTATTTCCTTGGATGAGCAAGTTCAATCAACAAGGCTATCACAAGTTCTTCAGCTACAACATTTTGTGAGTCAGATTAATTTACACTAGATTTTTTATTCTCATTTGCGCAGTTAATGCACAAAGCTATATATAATGTTTAATATTATTGGAATATCATTACTTCATTGATGGTTTATTGTCAAGAGGTTACCTAAAATTTGACTCTTATAAAGTGATTATTTAGCTCTTCTAATTTATACATCATACAGCCACATTGTATCGTCTAGGTTAGATGAGTCACATAGTTGCAAAGAATGAGACAAAAGTGATAATGAGTAAGCCCATGGCCGCTAATGTTTTAATACTAATCTAACACTTTCCTATAGTAAACCATACCTATATAATCCAAGATCTGAGTTCAGAAAAAATCTCAAACCACAGTTATAACATTAATAAATAAATAAATAAAGTTACATTTTGGTTTGGAACTGGTCTGACATAGTTCTTACAATATCCCGTCCAAGTTCTCCAACTCCGTCCGTCTGAATGCTTGAATGACATCTCTCATTAATCTAACGAAGGTTCATTGGAGCAGGATCAAAGAAACCTCCTAATGGATATTTGAATGCCTTGATCGTATTTACCTTTGCACTGCCTGGAACTTAGCTGCGGTATGATATCGGCCTTATTATCAGCAAGTGAACATTAAGAATCATGTTCCTTTTATTATGTATACGAAAAAGAAAAACAAGTAGCAAAATTTGATACAATTTTGCGTGAGGCAAATTAGTGATTGAAAACTGAAAACATCTGGTGCTAAATATATCATAAATATATCCATATATATGTGCCCGTTTAAGGAATTTAGTCTAAGATAAATATCGTAAGATTTATAATCGAGATGTCAAGTGGTTCAAAATAAATTAGTAACGAACTATAATCATTATTAGGTAGTGAAATATTACAAGAATGCTAACTGTGCAGTTTAATAGCTTAGTATAAATAAAAGCTGAGTAGATATCTATCTATCTACCAATAATTATAACATTTGTTAAAGTTCTATTGGTTATTTTATATTCTTATACATTATCAATTTAATCATCATTCATTAAGCAGTAAGTAAAAAAAAATATGTTGGTATTTTGTACACATATATAAAACGAAATTGGCATTAATATGAAGGACAACACTGGTTACAGGCATACTTACAATATTCACAAGAAAGGCTGCAAAAACTCAGGTTTTCGATAAAATTAATTACTCACCAAAAACAGGACTCAAATATAAAACCGTTTTCGAAAATATAAAGCTTTAAATACACAGGGAAATACCTTTAACAACATTAAAATGATAACAAAATATGATCCAAACACAAGCAGCCATATTGGTTGAATGTCTACGCAGGCGCGCCAAAATTCACCCCTTAGACATAGGGATGAAGTCGCTGTCTCTTTCTAACACTTCCACCACGCATATTGTGTCCTTTTCCGCAAAGCTCTATTGTTGAACTTTATTCAGACGAACGGAGGGCAGACTTTCTAATCCTAGGGTGTTTTGACAATGAAGTTAGCTACGCATAAGTTTCGTGATTTTAACTACTTTAGAAACTAAATATTTTAACTAAAACTGATTCCATAAAAACAATCTGAGTAGTGTAATTAGTACAGAGCATTTCTGCATATAAAATATTAACTTAATTTTCACAATGAACATTTCTCATTTTCAAAAGGAAATCAAATAGGCATATCAAAATATTTAGTCACTATACATATACAGTAGCATTAGAACTCGAGCCAAGTTCATCCGAGGAAGTACTGCCACCATGCCCATTTCTGTCGTCAAGCATACGCATTCGCGTTAAGTTAATGTGTTCCGGTTTGAAAGATGCGGTTGCCGGTGAAATTACGGGCACATGAGGCATTCCACCTACACATCTTAGAGTTACGGTAGCATACGATGCGACTTGGGTCCTGCCGTACCTAGTAGGGGAGGACCCAAGTTGCATCGGTTGTTATGGGCAGATGTTACCACTTAACACCAGGTGGGCCGTCGGCTCGTTCCGTAATTGTATAACATAAGATAAACCAATATACTTGTCTCAGAACCTGCGTTGGGGATTTTTGTACGATTTTGATTTTGGGGATTTTGACCACCAATATGTTCTTTCACAAAGCCCAAAATCATTGATTTCTTGCTCTATATGAACCAGATACTGATGGATTCACTAATATATCTTTTTTATGAATCAAAACATATTATTTCAATATGTTCATCACACAAATTTCGTTTTTTTTTTCGTATAACAGAGATATATTTTAAACGTTTGAAGTTTCTCAACACACCATCTGCCAAACGTTGTTTTTTTAATACTAGACACAATACATCACTTTCCAAGCAAAGCAAAACCATGTGAAAATGAAAAATAATTCTTCTTATAATGAAAAAATGGCTTATAGCTCATGAACTTCAAAACAACAGTGACACTGCAAATCTGGGACCGACAAAGGCAGTACCTAACACAGGTAGCCCCAAATTACAAAGCACTTTTCGATAAGCCGAGCAAATCTAATAAGCAGTCAAAACATTTCAAAACCTTTGCCAAACAACCGTCCCTAGAGGCTTTTGACTTCAGTATTTAACGGTACCCTTTAAACTATGCAGAAGGGTTCCGAACATTGTTTATCGTTGTGGGGCGTTCATTTAAGCGGATCAACTTCTACCGATTGATAGAACCGATGATTTGACTTGCGTGGGATTAAAATTATGTAATGTCAACATCATGTAGTCAAAAAGCTTTTAAAAATGTTGTGTTTAAATTTTTGTATACATTAAATAATATATATAAAAATAAAATAAAAAAAGTGTCTTATAATTTAATTTTATTTTCCACGCCTGTCATTTTTATATCAGTCATTTTACCTGGAAAATATTATAATTGCGCCTCGCGGTTACTTTTCTGGGATATATCTCTTTCACGCGGATGCTGCGCAGAGTCCGTCCGCCCAACACGTTGCGCGTAAGCCGACAACTGCGACACGTAGTAACTGAGAAATGTGCTATGAGAAATAGCTCGTCGTCGCACGACCATCTGAACCGGTTCTTAGCTTCGTTTGAACATGGAAATAAACTTCAATGTTATTGTGATTTGGAATCAAGACTCCTCTTTATTATTTAGCGCCCTTTATATGACTAGAGAAGTAAATAATATATATTATAAATAATCAATCTTACGTTCTAATAACACTTTTGTACTAATATAGATATTATAATACAATAGGAACTATCTTGTAAAGTTTGTTAATATTTACAACAATCTTTGACACACATAATAATAGGTCTTATTAAAAGAATATTATTGGAGAAACTGGCGATGATAAGGTACATTGCCAACTTCTCCGATTAATAATTCTTACGTGTTTTAATAGAAAAATATATATACAGCTGATAATTTTTTAAACCGCACACAATATTTTGACAAGCAGTAAAATTTCGACAATTAAATAATCTAAGGCTATAAATAACAATTATTTTATATCAGTATACTAATTCTAGTTAGCACATGATATTTTTTACATAATATATATATTTTTTAAGATATTTTGAAAATAATTTTGCAAAAGCAGTATTTTCTCTTCTTAAATTTGAGCCATAATCGAAACTACAATTTCAGAAATACTAAGGTCATATTTTCGGAACCATACCTCCGTAAGGTGGCATTATGTAGTTCTGTGGCATTTGGGCAGTCATCTGTCCCATATTAGCTAAAGCAGCGTTGTTATACGCCTGGTAGTCAGGGACGGCGGGCATTTGCTGTCGAGTGTCTATATATTCAGTCATGTTACCAAGTTTTGTTACACCGTCGTCCACGGTATACGGATCAGGTGAGGCATTCATCTTTCCATCCTTCTTCGCTTTCATCCGCCTGTTTTGGAACCAGATCTTGATCTGTCTCTCAGTCAGCCCGAGGGCGTGTGAAACTTCTATCCTTCTTCTTCTAGATAGGTATTTGTTGAAGTGAAACTCCTTTTCTAGTTCAAGCGTTTGAAATCTAGTGTATGTTTGTCGTGTTCTTTTTGACCCTTCTTTTCTGTCTTCACCTGCAATCAATAGAAAAACAAATGAGGTGTTTGATATTTTTTTTTATTTACAGTTACTGAACGAGCCGACGCGACGGCCCACCTGGTGTTAAGTTGTAACCTCTGCCCATAACAACCGATGCTACTTGGGTCCTCTTTTACTAGGTACGATAAGACCCAAGTCGCATCGTATGCGCCCCTAACTCTGAGACGTATAAGTGGAATGTCTCATGTGCCTGTAATTTCACCGGCAACCACACCTTTCAAACCGGAACACAGTAACGCGAAAGCGTTACTGCTAGGCGGCAGAAATGAGCACGGTGGCAGTACTATAAATATATAATAATATAGACGTCGAATCGTTAACCATGATAAATATATGATATTATTCTATATGAATTACGTCTTACCATTTACACTCTTCATCCACGGGTAGAAGGTCTGTGCATCAGTAGCAGCGGCCATTTTGTTCCCGACGTAATCCGCAGTGTCCCCGCCTGCTTCGACCCTTGTCATGTCTTGACAGGGTTCCGTCGGAGATGACTGTGCAGCTTCGCTTGCAACCGGCGCTCCACCCACGGCAGCCTTTTTGACTGACGTTTGACCCTTACTTTCGAATCTACCATGAAATTGCGACAAATTGCATTCCTTCTCCGTAGCAGTGTCATTACTTTTTTCCCACTCGTTAATCTCCTCTTGATTCAATAACATGTGCATATCTTGCGCGTACGACTTGCTATTTTTGATGAAATAGGGCGAAGGTCTCTTGTTCTGTGGCTTTGATAACATCGCTCTTAGGTTTGGAGAATCGTCTACTTCCGGTGATTTGGCGTTGCTTGTTGCACTTTGAGGCGATCCATAACTTGTTTCAGGAATGCTGCACTGGCCGGGCGAGTTGTTCGATCTCGCATCATCAGTTATTTCAGGACAATGTTGGGACATTGGGTTCATTCTCTGATCATATGCGTAGGTTTCATACTGTTGCGAATAAAAATTCATTTCCCTCCACTTGTTGATTGTTTCAGCGTTGGTGTGGCCAGTCGCGTAGTAATTGGGATAACCCTGCCAGTTACCTGGTTCAGTCTTCACTACTGTTTCGCTGTGATTCTGCCCGCACAGTTTATCCTTGTATCCAGCACCGTTAGAATATTCTGAATTTGGAGTGTAGAAATGATTGGGATAGTTGTAGTAGTTGGGCATTGTTGGATATTGTTTATATCCGTAGTTTTTTGCAGCACTTTGATTATTAACTTCTAAATTGTTCCACATTTCACTAGCACGATTGTTAGCAGCAACTGAGGACATTGTGGTTTTCCTTCAAGCACAAAAACACATTCATATATTTTATCACTAGAACTGGACTGCGTGGGAGATGTTTCTCCTGGGTTGACTGCGAAACGAATGCAGTAAGTGCATACAGGCGGCACGTCCCTTACAAATGTAATACTTTTATCTGACCTAAAAAAATTTAGGGGTACTTTCAACAATAGCGTCGCCATTGTCCCTCTGCGAAGTTGTAAACCCGGGTGCTCCGTCTCTTTCCCATTGTGATGATGTTCATTCATTGGCGTGCGTGCGAAAAGGATGGGTGTCAACAGATTTTTGGGGGAATATTTCGCAAATATTCTGTCAATGTTTACAATGCCAATATTTCCAATAAGTTTTGTCTGTGTGCGCGCGTAGATACGAGAGATCCCTGATTGTGGTGTGCTGGTGTGAGTTGAGAGGGTGGTATAGATTGATTTTATTCTATTATTGGTTTAGTGTAAAGCCACGTATATGTGTCACTGTGCTGCATTTGCGACAGCACGTATATACAGGAGGATTATTTTTAAATTTCGGTTAGAATAGGAAGCGTAGTAAATAAACCAGTTAATTTCACCAACTCGCTTGAATATTGATATTGTGTTAGGGATATAAATGATTTATATAACAATGATTTAATAAATAACTGAAATTAAATAATAATCCACATGTTTTTAGTAATATTTTGCAAACAATATGGTAAGGACAAGATATCCAAATCAATTATAACTGTTGCAAATAAATTAAAAACATATTGAGATTTAAAAAAATGAGTATATGATTGGGGATAAGTAGTTAAAAATATTTAAAAGAAAGAAGTGTTCTTTGATTGATTATGATTAAAAAAAAAAACTAAAATAAACTAATTAGTATATACTAACCAAAAAACGAACATATGAAGAATAGGATATAGCAGTGTTTGTCTTTTGAATAAAGAAGGACAATTGCAGATGGACTGAATGTATCACGATTACATCTAATATCCTACAGGGAAGGACAGACAGATGCTTATGTCAAATGCCACAAGTATTATATTCCTTTTAATCTTAATCGTGTGTCGATTTTTGTATCTTTTAATTAGTGAGTGTGTGCGTTGTGCATTTTATCTTTCTGTTCAATCACTGAATTCATAATATATTAGTGTCGTTGTGTATCCACTTGCTTATATGCAGCATTAAACAGAAACTGGGAGAAAATGTCATTACGAGGTACGGAATGTCTATGTAGGTACCTTATTTCCATTGTATTTAGTGTTATTAGTTTATTCTTAGGTACATATATGTAATATTTATTTATTGGCAAATAAATATTTTTACTTATTTCTTCCTAGTTTTTTATATTTGAAGAAAATCAACGAAACAATAATCAAAAACATTAAAATGGGATTTACAATATGGAATGCATCGTAGTATTTAAACTTATCAGATAAATATCGGAACAGCATAAAATTTAGATAAGATCAGTCTTGGTCAGCCAAAACAAGAATATCTGCGCTTTTAGCCACCACCCTGTATAAAATGAAACGCCATAATTCATCGCGTGCAACAGTTCACTCGGGGTCGCGACAATGGAGCGGCATGAGCGCGCACCCGATGTCATCTCGCCTTAGATTAATTAACTACTGATATTGAACGGATTTTCTTGGACTGCAATATTGAAAGCAAAAATAAATACTATTTGCGGTACAAAAAAACAATTCAAGATTTATGACGTGAATTTGATGATAGTTGAATTGCGTTTTGCCTGGCGAATTGTTCGGGAAAATTTTGTGATGAAATCATTAAATTTTATTAACTTCGCATATCTAAACTATAAAAGAAAAATATGGGTGGTACTTGTATTTAGCGAGCGGTTTTAAGAAGCCGTCTGAATGCAGTGCTGCCAAATAAAATTTCTGTATAACAATAATTATTAAAATAGACAAAGTTTAAAAACTAATGAGTAATAACTATTTTTAATTTTTTTTCTATTAAACTTACTTATTAAAAGAAAATGAAGCAATCTTATCATGGAAATCGGATATCAATCAACTGAAACCATTGAATGAAAATACTTTAAAGCAACTAGTATGAATATTCCTAAGCAGTAGTAAGAGTCCATCATTCCTCTTTCTGAGGCAATGCGTGTCCAACTTTGAAAGGAGTGCGAGATAGTGAAACTCCAGGGCACATACCGTATTTCTCTCAGAGCGACTGGTTTTGTTCTTTTTCCTTATGCAGAAGTAAGACCTAATTCCAGTTGCTGTTTAAAGCAGTATGCAGAATACAGAAGATGCCAAGTTATTTTAAAACTGTTTGGTGAAAACCTCCTGGAATTCAGTCTATTTGGTCAAATTTGAATAAATCAATCTTTTTTGTTTTTCAAGTTGTTATATTAAAGTCGAAGAAAGCTTCCCTTCTCGGGCTCTCATGTACAGTTGAAAACTGTTATAATATCAAAGTCATGCTACGTTTGCAGTATTGAACAGCCAATAGTTATTAAGCCGAGTACACAGAGAACAGTGCGACATATGCATTCATTGTTACCTCCCTGCATCGGGGCTCGCATCTGTTGGAATCGTGCACACCCATCTCTATTGTGATGCTCAGGTCAAAAACGTTAGAATGCGCCATAAAGACCATTGCTGAACTCAGCACCGATATCGCTCTAGCAAAGTATAAGAATGAATTAATAATTTAAGACACAGTATACAAAATACTGCTAATTTTTTAGTACTTCTGAACAAGATAAAATCAAGCGATCTTGCCGCACTCTAACCACCCGAACTGTCTGATCTGTCTCTGTAAACTGTATCTACATTGTAAGGCTTTAAGTTCATATTTGAGTGTTTATTCTGTTGCTGTGCCAATGCGGGTTCCTTGTCGGTGCCGAGGTCTGCTTTTAACACTCTTCCGCCGCGATAGAAAAATCTCGCATCCTTACCATCTCACAACTTGTATCTATCACGACAAGGAAAATTATCCATCGAAGTGCTTTTGTTATATCTAAGTGTTTGCGGGTAAAAGAGCGAACGGAGCGATTGCCTATGAGAGACCAAAAAATGTACCTATGAATGAGAACGGCGATTGCAAAGGAAAAGAGCAGTTTGTCAAAATTGGTAGCGAATTCTGAATAGCGCCACTTTCAATTAACTAACTAAAACCACTCTCTGTTAAGAATATAGCGACAGCGACATTTAATACGTCATAAACTCATTTAAAACATTTATTTTTTCCTAAACTGTATCTTAAGTAAAGAAAGTGTTTTATGAGAAAACGAAAATCTGTAATTAAAGCTAACCAACGAAAATTTTATTGTTACCTGAGTAGTATAAATTAACGAGATATATAATGATAAGCTAATGATTATATTAATGTTACTTTTCCACTCTCAGTATAACAATCATTGGATGATTGATGCAATTTTGATCAAAAGTAATAGCAATGAATAAGCTCTGTAAATATTTACGTTAATAAATCATTTTATGAGAAATCGTAACTGAAGTATTGGTTTTTAAAGCCAAACAAATAAATATTTAATCATCTGATTAACCGTATAGCTGATCACACCGAACCGTTTGCAATTTTAAAAGAAAAAAATAGTATTTCAATTTCACACTGAATTCCAGAATCAATTGGACCCCAAGTTTGACTTGTTCATTTCTCAGTTAGAAAAGGTCTTAACTCATAATACAAATCCTGATTAATTTATAACTAGTGCTATGCATTTATGGTAGATTTTTTATTGCACCACGATAAAAACATTGTAGATCATTCATTGCTCTGTCAGTTTGAAAAGATTTCAAATATAAAAATATCATGACCGTATCTGCATGTAAATAAAGGTCATTTTCTTCGCGCAGAATCACGTTCTCGTCATACTCATACTGTGGCGCTGACAATATGCAACCATTTATCTTCCGAAATCAATCGATGGCTTATTCAGAATATTGTATCTGGTTTTGCCGCGGGGCTTTGGTTGATGTTTACTTTGGATCTTTTTCTCTAATTTATGGTATACGGGAAAAAATCCACATCTGTCACGTAGCAGTATAAAAAAGGAACAATGTTATAGTACAAAAGGAACTAACTATGGAACTTGCAAAGGTTTGAAACACTTTTCTCGCTCGGACGCTAAGTGTAACGTGTAAAAATTTGCCCTTATTATTCATAATATTTATCTTAAATATATTTTTTTTATAATTTCACCCTCAAAATTACTTAAGGGTCAATTTATTTCGTTATGTACAAGATAGATATAACTTAATTTTTTTCTCACGAATAGCAAGACTCAAAAACACCTAAAATGTTTCTTTACTTTGCTACCTTCTATGTATTTATCTACCAGCATCCATCCTTTTACCAGTCGGCATATCAAACACGATAGCGCACAGAAGGTGGTTCCTTGTAAAACAAACATCTTTTATCCTTTATAAGGCCTGTAAAACAATAAAACGCTTTCCAGTAATAATACCCCGTGAGACCTTTGAAGTTTCGGCAGCCGACATCATAAAGCTCCATATACCTGGGTTCGCAAATTTTTGGTTTCAGAGATTAGTTAGCGCTGTTTTGTGAGTTTGCAGATTATAGATCATTTACTTACAACATTTTAGCTAATACTTGCACTGCTGAGATAGTTTAATTTAGCTGGAGCCAGTCACATTTGTTGATTTTTGATAAATATAACATAAGGTTAATCTGATTTCATTGTTTCAAAACATATCGGTTCTTTTTTAAGTATTTATATCTATCATCTATTTTTAAAGAATTTGGTCATTTTTGTCTCAAACTCTCTTTCATTTAAATATAAAAACATAATTGTGTCTCTAAAGTAGCCATATTTCACATGAACGAGTAAAATAATGGGAAATAGTTCAGTAACCAATGATGTCCACTGTTCATCTTCCAAACGAAATCGGATGTGCTTTCTAACAGAAACAAAGGACCGTTATATTCATGCCCAATCACTTGTTTTTATCTTCCATTATTTTGTCAACTGTGGAACTGTCCACAGTTTAAGTGGTAAAATCGGAGATTTATGATCTCGTGCGTAGAACGGGACCTCTCGTCTAGACGCAATATTAACAATTTATTCAACTGTTTTCAAAGTTACAGTTACGTACATGTAACACGTAATTTTCACTTAAACGCGCTAAATTTCCATACACATAGAACTATTATTGTTGCAGTAAATATTACAGTTAAAAAAATTATGTGATATTGAATTAATTACTTTTATTTTTGATAAATATACCGTCAGAATTGTTTTAAAAGTTCTTAGACTGTTTTAAGAAAATAGCGATAGTTTTAGTGTTACAATAACTTTAAAATGTAATACAAGTAATAAGTCAATCTTGAACGGTTCTGAAAAAAAATTAATTTCTGGCCAAGACGAAGTTTTTGTCCAAATTTGTCTCTTATTTATAGAATATTGATTGAAAGATTTAATAGTATCTTTTACTAACATGAAATAACGAAAAAAAAAACTCTTATCACATTTTTGATATAAGTAAAACGAGAAGCGCTTGTTCGTAAAACCCAGTTAACATTGTTATGTCTCAAACTTTATGATCCACCCTTCATTTTTCGCAAAACTGCCATTTCATTGTTTTGCCTGGCATTGACCAATATTTTTAGAAAATATCCCAACAAAGCGATTGTCTACGGATATTATTATTGTATAATATCGTGTAAACAAAAAAGACATCTGAAAGCACCGCCGACTTAAAAAACAAAAGAGAAGGTAAAAAATAGAACAATGTCAACGGCAACTTAGAGATTATTATTTTCAAAATAGGCTGCTCTGAACATAAAACTATGGAACAATTACATAATTGAATAAAAATTCAAAGAAATAATAATTTTCATATACTATCTAAAAAACTATAGTAATTTCTTTATAGATAATTGACTAAGATATCCGATTTATTTTTTTGATGTGTATTTTATTTTCAAATATATAAAGATATCACTACCATTTGAAGACTAGATATATTTTGGAAGCTTAATTGTTTTCAAGCAAAAAACTTAAGAAATGGTCGTTGCTTAATACGTCGATAATCGATACCAACTTAGCATATTCGTGCTTTGAAAGAGCACTTAAGTTTTAGCATTAACAGAACTTCCTCGGAGGCTGCTGGGAGGTTTAAAAATTCTCTCACCAGTGATCACAAAACGAGCTATTTCTTGATGACCAGGATTTACAAAACACGTACACTTCAAAACTTCAGTTAGCCATAATCAATGAGCAATCACAGTAATTAATCATATTACCTACAAATATTTCAGATTTACACTAAAATTGTTTTGCTGATTTATTCTCAGGGTCATATTATGCATCAAATCCACCACATCAACATTTGAAAACGGAAAATGTGAACTAATTTTTGCTTTATACAAAAATAATATTATTACGCAGTGGACGTTATTATAAAAATATTTTCGCACTAAGCTGCCCCAAAGCTGTCCTTGCATCATTAATCAGAATCGACCCTGGACTCACAATAGGGAATATTCGGCCGCATACGATCAGAATAATAATAATTATTCTTACATTCTCGTCGTAGGCAAGGAGCGATAATTATTCTTCCATTCTCGTCATAGACATGGTGCGTTGAATATTAGAGCTAATTAAACCCGAATCTCACCTTACACTTTAAATTTAATTCATATTGTAATTTGCAGCTATTCCAGTTAAAACCATGTAAAAATTACTCCATAGTAATATACATGCTAGATTTTTAGACTAAGATCCGTTTGTCAATAGTAACTTCTTATATTGACAGCCAACAACTGATTTAATTCTGTTCTCACGTTGATCCCAAAAACCAGACTCGGAACAGTTCATATTCGGCCATTATATAAAGATGAGTATAACTTAAACTTAGCATGATTGAGAACGTTATATAGATGTAGTAAACTATCACTAATCTCTTCAAAACATGAGGCCAATTAGACGTATAAATAATTTAAAAAAGTATAATTGTATAAAATACTGAATGTGAACCTAATCATAGACTTTCTATAACTGCTTGCGTTTCAAGGAAGCGGTCTGCTCTATCACATACATTGCAAACTATTGCAATCACAGTTCCATACATTGCAACGCAATGAAACTTTCATAACTAAGTAAGCATCCGTTGCGTTTTGGCATTTATTTATTTATTTTTATTTGACAAAGTTTAAATGTACCTATTGCGACGCAACCACGAGATATTATTGGCGTCATGGATCACCGCCCACCGAAGTACTAGATAATATACATCAAAGAAAATCGTCGCACACCGTATCAGGTTGCAAGCTTTGATATGCGTCCAACCTTTTAATACGCTCTCTACAGTGATAAATAAGCAGCAATGTCATAAAAACATCAAATGAACAGACAAAATTATTATGTTGAATATTGTAAATTATAAAAACAAAATGTTATTTTACAAAAATTATTTAAAACTAGTGATACAATTCAGGAACAGTAAATCACAATAGAAACAGACGAAGACAGGCTGTGCGTGATTCTAAACAAAACATGGCGGGCTGGACGCTCCAAGAAAAACACAGCTTGACTGATTTACGAGACAATATTCGAGAAATGCGGCCAGAAATAAATGTCGGAAAATACCGGAATAACATAGATTTGCATAAACTTTGGAAAATAGTTTTTTTTTTAACAACGTTCAACGTGTCTTGATTCATAGTCGCCTGAAACTAAAAACTTAAGTGCCCGACCGATTCTTCTATTTATGAATAAAGTTGCGACTTTGTTTTAAAGCTTTTGTTTTTACTTTGATATAGTATGTGGTTGTGATAGTTAAAATTACCTATTTATTTAAATAATTGAAATACTTTTCTAATTTTGATGTAATAAGGATACATATATAAATACAATTATGTTGCTATACCTGAAGGTCTAGAGTTTATATATTTTAAACTGAATAAAAATTAAATAATTCGGTTTCTCAAAGTCAAAGTCAAAAACTTAAAATAAATAAATGGCTTGAAATGGCCCTTGTTTAGAATTATAACATTACAGACTTCTTGTGTAACAAAGACTAATAAAAATCCTTAAATCGTAAGTTCCAATATATATTTTAACCCTGAAGCTGAAATCATGACGAAGATTGATAGAAAAATACGAATTGAAATGCTCTGTTTTTTCCATCGCTTCGGCGCTTCCTATTCAGTAGCTCATCGGAGATTTGAAAAAACTGTGGAGAGGACTTTTCATAAAAAAAATAGTTTTGATACGTTATTTACTCTTCTGCGAATTGTATTTTACATTTGGCTCGCTGAAAGTTCGTATACAGCTTTTTCAATATTTAATCAAAATTGAAATGTATTTTTTATAATTATATATTCACAAGTAAGCCATTTCTAACTGATAGATGGCAGTCGCAAAGTACTAATAACAGGTAACTTACACATTTTTTCTACATACATTGAAATGAAACTCATATAATATAAAAAAATATTATTTTTTTTTGTTGAATTCGTTCCGTTATGGATTGTGTGTTTTGAAATGATATATATGATAACATATATCGTCCCTGTAGTTGGAAAACTAAATAACTAACACACATTTTTCCCAAATCGACTTTATAGCACCTTCATAAAGTCCAATTCAAGCTGCATCTTTCTGTGTCACTAAAGTTTTGATATCGTATTTCAATAAAAAGATATACAAAAATGAACCTGTCAAGACGTCAAAGATGAAAAAATGAATTTTGAAGTAATGATAAAAAAGTAGCGCAGGAGAAATAGTTAACTCAGCAATAAAATAGCTAAGTGTAATTAAGCGTTAACTTTGCGGCGAATAAAATGCATTAAGTTACTTATTCTGTTTTCCTTCGACACATTTCTACGCTCTACAGGATCAATGCAGTTAGGAATAATTAAACAAGAGCATTTATATAATTTTCATTTTCAATTTTATTAATTAGCTAATATAGGAAAATTAAATAAAGGCACTTAATGCTAGCTTTTTTAAGTTATATGGAGAACATTGACGAAGAAAAACTAAATAACTGACATGAAAAAAGAAATAAGTGTTTAAAAACGTTATAACTTTGTTGAGGGAAAAATAAATAGTCGCTTTTTAATTTTTTTCTTACAAACTAATGAACTAACGTATAAGACCTTTATATTGAAAAATAGCTTCAGTAAAAATCTATAACATAGCAAAAGATGCATACTAAATATGTAAACAAAAATTTATAGCCATTTTACACGCAAAAAAATAGTAAATCGCGTTTTTCTCCCGGTTTTGGTTTTGTTCGTTGTTTAGTTTTCCAACTACAGGGACGATATGTATATTATATCTGTATCTATTAGGGTGTTATTATATTATATCTATGTATTTACAAAAAAGTACATGTATTCATCAGTTGTCTGTCTGGTTCCCACAGTACAACCTATGCTTAGTTTCGGGCTAGATGACGCTGTGTGAATAGTCCACCAATATTATTATTATTTTCTTTCTTTCTATTATTACTGGACAGAGGCTGGTACGAAAAATGGTAACAATGTCTGATACATTCCAACGTAAATAAAGAATTAAAATGTAGATTCCATTCCGTTCTCTGTTCCAATCCAAGGGGCTGCAGAAGCGTCGATCGACGTATGAAAATCATTTTACCAACGCAGAAATACACATAATGTTTCTTTTCCTCGTTTCTGTGTCTTTATTTAGTTGCGGAGGATCAAGTAATCGATCATCGACATGACAGTATTTTTACTTCGTTCATAAATGTATGAGTTCTCGGCGAATAGAAAATCGCTATACAACCTCGCTGACGTAGTGGTTTCATAAATTCTAATATTAGAGGTTTGTGATCAATTTACAGAGTTGATTTAATACTTCAACGGTCTGCAAATATTTGCTACGGTTTGAGGTGATGTGGCTACAAAAAGATGAGGTAACACATGGTTAAAAATATGAGCGAAAGTTATATGTTTATGTTTAGCGCTAGCAAAACCAACAAAGTTTTTAGTAGGTAATAAAACCTTATTTTTCTGCATTTGTAATTATATCGGTAAATAAATAAATAAATGTAGCACGGTCGGATCAGCGACTTTTGTTGCTTAAAGAGTTGACAAGTTGTGGAACTCTGTGCGTGTTTTTTTGTGGCTGATTGTTTTGAATTTTTATAAACCTATTTAAAAAACGTTCAATTCATTTTTATTTGGTGGATGTGGGGCAGGTGGGTCATCCGCTGATGACCTACCTAGTTCTGGTGGTTTCGGTGTCCTGTGCCATTGAGCTTTAGAAACAGCGCAAGCCATTTTGAATTATGGACCTAAGAGACTGCGTTGAGCCCGTCACAAAGAATACGAGCTCACATCTCCTTAGTGCTGTGGATATAGTAACAGAACTTGTCCCATCGAAGTACACACAGTTACATCTACTGACATGATTTTATATTATTATAACTATATGTTTTTAAACGTATATTTTTACACATATTAATTTATTTATTACATGAATATACATGATCATTATTTTGTCTACAACTCTTTAAGACGGGCAAAACTCAAAGATCAATAACAACCGTTTAATTTTTGCGAACAAAGGCTTCGAAGTGGCACCACAAACACGGATTTCCAATTAAGCCAGGGTCTGATTGGCAGGTCGTTAGTCAACGCTGCACTCAATGTAGCTGTTTGACTGATCGTTTCAATGTTATTTTCTATGTAGATTCTAATATATATATGTCTAAAGTTAACATAAAAATTACTTGAAAATGCACAAAGATTTGTTTAAAAAATAACATTATTTGTATAACAATAGGGACGAATCAAATGTTTAACCTTACTGATGTATATTTATCAACTGTTAACAATTGTGCAAAAGTGTGAAACATGCTCAAATATATACGAATGTATATTTATTTCGGTCAGATCACTTATATTCGACAATATAAATTATTTTAATATATATTTTATTTTAATTTTAGTGGGAACGTAAAGTAACGCATATTAGTTACAAATAATTTCAAAATTAATTGTAAACTCGTATTTTGAGTAAAGAAACGACAAAATATCCTAACTGTGCAGATCATTCAAACCTATGCTTGATAGAAGTTACTTTCTAACACACAAAATAAATATTGTTTACTATATTTTATTATTAACGAGTAAACCCACATAATATTACTAACTTTTCACTTGTCTCATCCATCCTTTTCGAACACTTGATAACCTCGTCTTACTTGTTTGCGGATATTAAAAAATTGTTCCGGCTAGCGTGACTAATCTTTAGCAGCCGGTGTTCCCGCACTCACCAAATGTCAATACGAATTTCAGAATAATGAAGAAATAATTTTACATATATTTTATATTATATTTATTACGTTATTAGATATTTCATAATACAAATCTACAGAATATTTTGATATCATTAAAATCATGTCACCTAACAAAGAGAAAAATGTATTTAATTTTATTTGTAAGGACACAAAACTACTACTAAACCAATTTAGATGCTATGTACAATAAATCCTTATTTATCTTGAATGTTCTAATTTCCTAGCAAAGGAAACTGTGGGAATCTTTTTCAAATTGTTTTCTTGTTTTTTAATAATGTTTAAACAATTTATCTTTATTCGCAGTAAGCGCCATCTATCAGAATTTTCCCGAACCAAAACTGTTACGCACCGCCATCTCTGGGAGCTACGCTGAACTATATTCATCCCCTTGTAGCTAGGGGTTGCAAAAGAAAATCTGCGAATTGAGCGCCACTCGCGAAACCCTTTGTCGAAGATAACATGGTGGGAAATTTATCATTTCACTTTACGTAATTCTTGTTCACATAGTTGTTTTGTTAAGATACAACTGTGTAGACTATATAAAGTGTATTTGAGTATATGTTAAAGCAAATAACAAATATATATAACATGCATTAGAGTTTTTGTTGTCTTTTGACTTGCCTCACAGCGTAATTGGAAGTAACTCTGCCTTCTGCGCTCGAGGTCGTGGGTTCGATTCGCACCCAGGCACAAACATTTGTGTGACGAAAATAGATGTTTGTTCCATGTCTCGGTGTTTATATGTACTCGTAGTTATACGTATGTACGATACATATTCAAAAAACCATCAAGTACCAATTATATTTAATCTAGGTTCCTAATTACATGCTATACCTACTTAGTTTGGGGCTAGATGGCGCAGAAATTATGAAATTATGAAAATCTGCCGCAAAGCGCCTAACGGAGTGTTCTGCTGTGCTTCCCTATCCAGCCGGGCTTGGCGCGTGGTGCAAGGCGCTACCATCGACTTCATTCATTAGTCATTTAACATCACACACAAAAACGCAAGAAAGTGATAAATATATATTTGTATATAAATATGTATAGTATATTACAAATGTAATTTATTTAATTGTACCTGCATCTCAAAGGCACCCATTCTGAGCAGTTTGCAGTCTAACAATACTTAGAATTTTAATCACCGCGATGATGTAAGAAAGTTCCTGTAATGGCAACCGAGCTAAGTTTTAGAGTTTTAATACGCTGTAATCTCAGATTTGTGGCGGTAACGAGCCCTCGTTAACTGAAGACATGCTAACTTAGGGAATTGTTTTCGAAAAATGTTAGGTGTAATTCAGTAATTTTGCTTGAGAATTAAGTGGTTGGGTCATAAAAGTACCACTGGCAAGAAACCGTTCGATATTTTATTTATTTTTTCTCCTATGTTCAATCATTTACAATTTAAAAAATAATTAAAAACTGATATAAATCAAAAACTTAACCACTAAGACCACTTTAGAGGAAAATTAATGTATTTTCCAGAGCCCACTAAGTTTACTGATCTCCTGAAAGCTACCTACATTTGATGGTTTTTATCTTCAAGTATTTTCTTCTCCAGAAAGATTTATCATAATATTTTATTCAATGAATAATGTAATAGGCCGAAACGCGAAACTAAAATTATGCTAAAACTTCACGTTTCCATGCCAGATTCCTCGCTATTCTCGTCAACTTTTGGCGACTTTCGTATCAAAATTATAATGTTAATACGTATTTTTACGAACGTGAAAATGTCTGTATTACTTTTTGTTACATTCACACAATTGCTTGATAGTTTTATGTTGTATTGTAGCCTTATAGAGTGTTACGTGCCAAATCGATGGCGGCGACCAATAGCAATTGTCGCCAAGCTTATGTTTTATACCTTTTCCATACATCATGTGTTTGGTAAAGCCAAACTGACAGCCGATCCCTAAGCAATGCGCTCTAAGAGTTTCAAGAGCTTCATGCGACAGACAGCCCCCACAGAGAAAAGGGCAGAAGTTGCCAGACTTGATTTTTGGAAGAGGAAATGCCTCCCACCCTGTGTGCTTATTACCCCGGCACATCGCAATTCTATGAAATGAAATTAATATTAAGAATTAATATTTGCCCAAATAAGGGCATAGATTATGATGTATAGATGTATATACACGTTGTATTTCGCGACTGTCACCTGGTCATATTTGTGTAAGATACAAATATTTAGCTTAATGTGACAAATCTTATTAACATGAAATTTTGATACTGCTTTAGGCAATTATGAATCTTCAGACTTTTTTTTCAATCCATAAAGTTTAACCACAGATATACGAGAACATCTTGCGACATCAAAATGCTAATCGCCAAACGAAACTACACTGCTGTTCTGATGTTCAGTTTTACAGCAGAGATCAGGATTGCCCGGGGAGGGAACTTTTAATTGGCGTGCCATTAGAACGGGCGGGAAACGCTAAGCGATTTGTGGTGTACCCGGCTGGCTCTCCAGAGGTTTTATTCCTCACCTAACCGTGTACCAATGTTATAATGTTTGGATTGGACCTTTGGTCTGCTTCGGTAATCTTGTTACACTAAGGTAATTATTTTTACGCCGCACGTTCTATACTTATGAATGTACTGCTACTTATTTGTGTTGACAGAGCTTAATCTGACAGTTTTTTCTAATATGTAGAAGAATACTTATTAAAAACGATTTTTTTTTATGCGTGTAGCAGTTCAACAATAGTTGAACATTAAAAACACAATTTATTACTAGAAACACCAGACTCTTGTACTTAACTGCATCATAAGAATCCAAAATGTTACTTGGTTTGCACTTGAATGCTAGCTGGAATACAAAATGTTTAATAAGAACACATATTCAGGACCAAACCTCGAGTTTCAAGGAATATAACTACATATTATAACAGGATAGTCCACCTGCTCATTTGCTAATGAGAATGAAAATTAGTATTGAAATATTAACATTGAAGTTAAATTGTTGAAAAAACATCGATCTCGAGTTATGGGTGATTTATATTAGTGTAATGGATTTCATAGTAACTTCTTTGTTATATTGTTATGCTGTTAGGAATTTACTTATATACATTAATTTACAAAGAAAATATGTATAAACGCTATATTAATATTGTTGAACGTAAGTACAAAGACCAGACGGTATATTGGATTTATTCATTTACATTTTGGTGTAACCCTCATTAGAGTGAATCAGCTACTTAAAAAAGAAACAGTTGTAGCTCTCAGTGTTTTGGTTTCGTTTCATGGCCGCAGACCTGGCTAAGTGGATTTCCCGGTTGTTTGGCTAACGGCCGTGATGTCAACCCGTTAGCCGTAGGGGCGCTCGCACAGATTTTCGACAACTCCCAGATTTTGTACATATTATGTACAATTGGTAGAAGGTATTCTATTTGTTTTAATTATGACTTCCGGCTAAGTGGATGTAAGGTGTTCCCGAATTACCCAAATGCCGTTTAGCACGTTATTCGCTTGTGCATATTTAACATCATTGCAACTTTCATAATTTGATATAACTGCCAGATTTTCGAATCAATTTAACTAACGTACTGCTTTTTTGACTTTTGAATGATTATTATTTGCATTATCGTAGTAGGTACTCGTAACTTTGGATTGTAGAATCTTTTTCATAAGTAGAAACCAATTACAAAAAGACCAAGAGCAGGAAACAAATTTAAATGAATGAGAGCTTAAATCGATTTCTAAACCGCACGACTACTGGTCATCAGTGCAACCGACAATACCTAACAATAATGTACTAGGTTGGTGCGGTCTAAGATGTAAGCTTATGAGAATCACATTTTTTGGGTTTTACTTAGGTTGGTTTTACTTACCTTTGCCATAATCATGTCAAATAAATTTAACAAAAAATAGATATGTTTTTGTAAATATAATATACCAAAAATCAGAATATTGATAATGCTTTCATTATTACTCAGTAATAAAAAGATCAAAATATTTGTTTCAGTACTAGGTAGTAACTCTTGTAATAAATAGTTCTGAGTGATGAGGATATAATTTATATTACTTTGCAACATGATTTGCCTATCACTAGCATGATGTGCTGTATGAACGCTTCCAGTAAGAGAGTAAGCCTTATATGGCACTGAGCAACCAGTTTCTACTATCCCTTTTTACCCTTTACCCTTTTTAACCTTTCGCAAGTCGTCGCTCAACGTTTAGATGTCATTTTTTGAAAAAAATATTAAACAATTACTATGTACACTACTATGTATGTATTAGTGGTAGCAGATTTACTAAATAAGTTACTAACCTTTACCATCCTAGTTTATTTATAATACTGTTTGTTATCTGCTTTTGTACCTAAAATATAAAAATAAAATAAATAAACGTTTACTAAACTACTTACTACTTACTAATTTTGCGGTTATTCTTAGCATTCTCATTTATCTAGTCTTTAGCATTATGAGAAGCCTAATCAAACGAGCTAAAATAATAAAACAAAGTCCACTGTTCAATTTATTTATATGGTTTTCTGGTTGAATAATCTCGTTACTCTGTGGAAAACTAACGTTAAAACTTAATTTGAACTGACTGATTAAATGTCACTGACGTAATAATAGGAAAAATAGTTTTTTTTGTATTTATTACTTGTAAATTTCTTTAGGTATCGCTTCAGTTTATAAATTGATCCAAGCTCTCACTGAAAGCGCGGACCACAAAACGGTTCGTTTCCACACCTCATTGCGACGAACAGTGCCATTACAAATCGCCCTATGATTATAAGGCATTAAAGTAATGGACACCGCGTAATTATAACTATTGAGTGGGTTGGGGCAAAAACTTAGATTCCTTGTTATTGCGTGAAACAGATCGAGAAATGGATTAATAGAAGTTTATTACAAATTGGAAAAAATTGCTTTTTTTTGCGGAGAATAATACAGTGCCTAACGAAATTGATCGATTGGCCTCATAGCTCAGTTGGTAGTAACCCTGCCTTCTGCGCTGTAGGTCGTGGGTTCATTTCAATTGAATTGAAATAATAAAATTTAGTTTAAAAAAATTATACTAAATTCACCTAATCAGTTTACTAATGCTAAATGATTCAAACTCAATACTGCAATCTAATTAAATGTTAACGGAATATATATAAAGTTAGTCTAATCGATCTCTTGAGTTTGACGAGGTATATAAATATATTGATTAAATGCAAAACAGGAGCAAAATATCTGCACCAATTTACTGAAGAATGTCTTCATTATGAGAATACGAGTAATTTAATTCGGCATTATACTCATCGACGTTGAAAATAATAACATGAAATTGCCTCTTTAGCATAAATTATGTAAATAGAATTTTTCAATGAATTTATGATCGGTTGCCTAATCATTTTAAATGACTGAATTATGTCTGAATATTTTCATTTTATATATTTCTGCTAAGCTGGATAGACATGTAATTATTTCTCTTTTTTCAGCTATGAAAGTGGTGGGACAAGTAACGTGAAAACTAAGAGTATGTCGCACCAAATCATACCCACCTCTCAGTAAAACTTTACCCCATTTATATTTCGATGACGCGTAACATTGATGCGTAACACATGTGATACATAATATTATAGTAATGTATACCACAAATTACGGTAAAACTTGACAATGACTTTTAGGTACCGACCATTGGCCCACACTAATGATCTGACGGACCGGCCCACTTTTTAACCGGTCATCCATTTGAGTGTTTTTCTTCGTAGAAATCCAATGTGAATATTTTTTCTCCAAGTTACACGCTTGGATTAGATAAATTTGTAGAATATATAACAGGTTTTTATTCTTGTCTTAATTAAATTTTAATGATTGGATTTTGTAGTGTTTGCCGAATTCTCTAAGAAAAGTCAGGGCGAGATTTAATGCAAAACATTGAAAATAAGATTCGTGCTTATTCTGTACTTATTTCCGGAACCTTCGAGGAGTTACAGTATCATACCATGTATCATTTCTTACATCATTTTTTTTATGTTTTACATCTAAACTCACGAATATAAAAATCCAACGATTGAAAGTTTACAATAAAATTATTCACCCACTACTCTTTGAATCACAGGTATTCGAATACAGCAAAAACTTTGCATGCACAAAATACCCATCAGTTTTGTTGTTTGGTTTAAAAATAAAGGGACAAACTATAAAAGTTTGATTCCACTGTTACTAGCTACCGTGAATAGTGGCAATAGTTTCAACGTCAAACCCATTCGACGCGCGTGCTGTGTGATTCGTCACCGTTTTCTTTTAACAGACATTTAAATATTTGTATTACAAAGTGAATTCCCGTTCTCCGCTACGGAATTCAAACACAGAAATAGCAGCTTCTTGTGCTTTAATCATAATCATCAATCACACCATAATAATGGAAAAATAATCAGACCTTCGTGAAAGCATGCTGAATGAAGAGCAGTCACAAATTTTTAAACTGGATCTTAAGAACCGATTATTTCTTTCATGACTAGTGTTATGTTGCTATGATACATTTACGGGCACGTTAAGAAAAGTCTTAATGCCCTTAAAAAAGTCTTAATACACCTATATATATTTTCATATATATTTTCAGTGTCACAGGACAAGCTAGTGGCAAAAACATTAATAAAATATTTCAAGTACCACCACCGTAAATGAGGGAAATGGATGTGTTACGTAAGTACTTAAGTTTCCATATACAAAATTTAGTATTAAAGTATGAATCAAAGGTATTATGAGCCTCGCGCTTCAGGAGGTAGATTGCATTATAATGGCACATAATGCCGTGTTACATCCACACAAACTGAACTGAAGCGAACATACGATCGTACTATCTGAACCGAACGGCGCGGCGGCGGCGCGGTGTATGCAGCATGCGTTGCGTATAGGTAACATTGTGTTAGGTAACAGTGTTGCTGTCTAGAAGTCCATCAGGTGGCCCGTTAGTTCTTCAGCTCGCCATCATATAAAAACCTTTATCCATATATTACTGCTGGATATAGGACATAAGCCTGTCTTTCTCTCTAAGGTCCTCTGTCAGGGAATCTTTTTGACTTAATTCATCACATAAGTTTGAAAATAAATTTCTCTGTGACAACGTTTGGACTGATTCCAACCTACTATTGAATTCATCAATTCCTTGGATCATTACATAGGGATATGGCTTAGCCCAATTTACTTTCATATGTAACAAGATCAGGCGTTCCCTTGCAATAACAAATCAAGACAAATCCTCGCGAAAACAAACATATCCAAATTCTTCACTAGTAATTCTGACACACTCTGTGCCAATTTTTGAAACACTCGAGGACTCAAGTCTCTTGATTGATCGAACTGTGCAGTTAAAAGGTGTGACCTGAACCAAACGAACGCAAGGTTTGTTGACGTTCCATTGCCAGCTTTCATTTTGTTGGTTTGGTCAAATTATGTAAGCCAATGCAACACCGTTGATTTTATTTCCCGTAATTTGTTTCTTGCGGAGCTTGAACCTCAACGGAGTTTAAAACCTAACACTGAACGCCCATTTACTCTTTAAGCCAACTCAGTCTGATACTGAGGTGCTTATGTTTATACCAAAGAGTAACCGGGATAAAGTTGTCGCAGAGATTCCGATCGGTCAGGTAAGATAAAGCTACTTTATTTTATCCTAGTTAATTCTAATAGCGTTCTCAGGACAATGCACCTACTAGTGTGTAAAGAGCGATTTTTTTCAGGTAGGACTGAATTACTAAATCTGAAATTATGCAGATATGTTGGGTGTACCCAACTACAAGGTTTTACAAACTTTAATGCATTGGCGTTACTGTTGTTCCGATTTGAAAGGTGTGCTTGCGGGTGAAATTACAGGCACATGAGCGATTCCACCTTTACGTCTCAGAGTTACGGGCGCATACGATGCGACTTGGGTCTTGTAATACCTAAGTAGGACCCTTTTCCGTTGCTTATTTTGGTTACCACTTAACACCTGGGCATGGTGGCAGTACTTCCCCGGACGAACTTGGCGTAAGTTAAATTAGTTTTACTTTAATTAGTTCCGTAACTTAATAACATAAAAAAGAGTTAGATTCCGTTTCAATGGCTCATGAGACCCGTGCCACAGTAGATAGATTTAAAACGCTAGACTAGAAATGCCTATCCTAATGGTTGAAATGTTCTTGTTTACGTTTTGCGACTGGTAACATATAGGTAGAGTATTGTCACATCTAGCTTGTTGCTCTGTGAGAGCGCTGCACCCTCCCTTCCCCGACTATACATCACGCTTACCCACGGCACTGATGAGAAGATGATGACCGTAATTTGCGACGCACCAAGACGTCTATGTCTCGTGTTTTTTCGTGCTCAGGTATCACCCGAGTACAAAATTACTTGTAATTTATCGTAAGCTAGCGTTGTATATTTAGACATGAATGTTTGATAAACATTGATGGGGTACGACGGTTTACAAACGTGGCTTTTGTTTGCGAAATTTGCCACATATTTTGCGATCACTTTTTAGTAGCAGTAGGTATAAAAAATATGAAGACGACGGTGACTTAGTGATCCTGCTTCCGAAGAGAGTACTTTCATAACGCGGGCATCACGTTACTGAACTACTATTTTCAACTGTTTTCACTACTGTTTGACCCTGTTGAAGATCGATTCCCGGGACTCCTCGATTTGCAAGCAGCACTAAATTACCTGCGTCACTTTGTCACTTTTTTTTTTTATATTTTTCTGAATATATTACGCTGAAAACAAATTTCCTATTATATACTTATGATTTTCATAACAAAAACCACTGAAAAAAAGAAAAGTTATTTATATAAGTATTTTTATATTTTCCATAACTACCTTTTGTCAATGCCTCATGTGTGATTTTACCAACTGTTTATTTTACCTTTATACCCTTCCGACACGCCGATTTAGTGGTTTTATACTATACTACATTTACCATAATGACCATCGCAAGGTAAAAAGTATCACACTGCAAAATGAAACTTATGTAGGAGCATTATAAGGTTGCATTTTCTTTATGTTATAAATCATTAACGATATTTTAATTGAGTCGATCCTGACATGGAGTAATGATTGGATGTTACACCGATTTATTTCCAGTTCTCATTTCTGATTGGCGGTTGCGATAACTTTGTATCTATCAGTTAATGTTTTTATAATAGTTGTATAATGTATATTTTTGACTTATTACTAATAAATATAACTAAATTGATGGTAAATAGATGATGGGATAGTGGTAACTCTGAGTTAAGAAAGGTTTAAAAATCAATTTACCATTTTGCTTACAAAATTTAATAATGTTCTTCACTCGCAATCCCATAACTGTAAGAGTTTTACCATTAAACGGATTACTTTCCTTATAATTAAAATATCCAAAAGTGAATAGTGAGATTTCGTCAATGTACTTTCATCGGCTGTTGTTTTTTAATGCATTAGGTTGAATACATTGTGGATATTTCAAATTCGCCGACTAAAACCAAGTTTCTCAATTCTCAATGTTTTCTTGAATAGTGCAGGGGCACTGGGCCCTTAATCCCTCGAGGATCGACCAGATTCTACCCTAATGAGGCTCTTCCTGATAAATGGGTGTTGGACCCGCCCTCTATCGGTGATCAGCGAACTATCTCAACTTTGTACGGTCTAGTTTGCACTAAGTTGCTCGTCTCGTTGATTTTTTAACCTCAATATGGTGTTGAATAATCCATATTCCTTAATCACATTATAACACATCTGGTCTTCAATTAAACCTTTATTTGCTTTTCCGTGTTTTTTTCATTCTCTAACTATAACTAGGAGGTGAGTTGGATCCATAGGAAAAAAAATTGTAATTAGTTAATTAATTGCTGACTGACCATTTTTAGGGCCATCAAGGCTAATATTAATTCATAATTATTATAAAAAAGAAAAAATAACGAAAATGTCACTTAATTCTAAGTTCTCATTTAGTAACTCTAATAACCGCCATCAACATTTTACGCGGGACTTTTAGTATCAGTGTGTTCAAGCATCTTTTAAAAACATATAACTGTAAGTTAAGAATGAAGTCATCAGACATCCACTCGAAACTCCCAAGTTAAATTGGTGACATCCGTTAGCACGTGAGACTTGCGAAAATCTTAATTAACAGATAGGGGGCGCATCTGTCTTCCACTGAGATAACAACAGGTGATGATGGGAGATTCATTGATTGATTGACGATGTTTGGAAAATAATGGACGGTGATGAGGAAATAATTTGGATGAGGAATTTTCTGGCTTTTGAGGATGCTAAAAGCTACTTACTAATCTATACTCGATTCTTTGTTCCGATTTTGTGCTTCATGATCGCGAAAGCCACTACCTAGATTAATCGAATGTCAAGCGATTACTTCCATAATTATATAACAATTGAGTAAAAAAAATGAGTCGTAAATTACATTACATTAATTTAAAATAAACCATCATTGCAGTTTGAAACTCATCATCTAATGTTTTTCCTTATCAAACTAATGTGATAAAAAACAAAAATAAACACTTCCCATTGAGAAACCGTTAACTAAAATAGATAATCATTAAAAATAGTGACGAAACAAATACATACATTTGATTCATGAAAACAAAGAAAACATACCGCCAAAATTAGGCGAGTTACATTAGGGTGACTATAATTAAACATCAATACCGTTACAAAAAGTAAATAAATAGGGTATATGGGTACGGGGTGGGGGTAGGTGGGGGGAGGTGGGGGGGGGGAGGTCTCGACTATGACTAATGGTCCGCGATCCGTCAGTGTCACTCGCGGCCTGTGGGGGCGCCTTCCAGGGCCGGAGTTGGTCCTTTGGAATAACATTTTCTGTACACGATTTGTAAAGCGTAAATTGATGTTGGTTTATGTGTAGCTTTCACTACTCGGCTGTAAATCATAGTATTTTTTCCTTGATAAACAATTTTAACATTCAATATTATAATCTCGACGGGTTATAGTCGGAGAGGCAAAGGAATTTGGATAAAATGCAATCGCATTTCCGTTTCCGGCATCAAAGTTTTATTTTGCAATTTGAGGCGCTGTTAAACTGTAAGACTAGTAACTGTGTGTTGAAACAATGGACTGCGATACGGGAAGAAAAGAGAGATCTTCACCCAGTAGCGGGACTGAGTTCAAATAAGCTTGGAGATACAATTACCATTAAACGTTGAGAATATATAGGTAATAAAATAGAAAATGAAAACGAATTTTCTGTCTTCTTAAATTCCTCGAAGAAATCGTTTTATAATAACAATGAAAAAAACGTTGAAATATTATTTTATAAGCCCAACTAGTGAATACATGATATACCTACAGAAGATTTACTTGGCTTTCCCCCTGTGTGAAATATTCACAGACAAAATGAATGCGAATGGCATTGAATGACATATCAAAGTATCCTTTTTACAAGGTTAAGGTATTAATAAGTAACTCTTTAAACGATCTAAAATAAAGACATACACATATACGAGTATGGTAAATGAAATGTTAATTATTATTTGTTACATTTTTTTATAAATTCATTTAACGTCCATCTCTGTATTCCTACCGGATCTTTTGAAATTGGTTTCCACAGGACAGAGATATCGTCACTCTACCCCATCTCTTGGGCATACCGCGGCACAATTAGATAAATACAAAAAGAAACGTAATCCCGGATGAAACCGGGTGAAACTAGATTGCTTTCCGAGGGAGCGTAAATAGAAAAATTAGCTGTCAAAAACATTTTATACTTTTTGGTAAAGAATATATAAAGAACGACTCTCTAATCCGAATATTGTTAGTAAATAGTTGATTGTTCTGTTGGTTTTTCAATTAGTTTTGATGTCTACAGGTAAGTGCAGAAGACAAAAGTTTAAATGAAATTACATAGTCGAGTAAACCAGAAAAGTAGTAAGTATGCCAAGTTCATGTATCATTAATTATATCTTTATTTGTAAAACTATATTTAAGTTCAGTCATAATATATTTATCAGGTAACTTTTAACTGATTAGTCATTATCTGAAAACCTAGCATTATTTAAGGCGTTCCTTCATAAACGCCATTTATGAACACAAATCCTAGCAATGATTATTCTTAACACTCCTGAATATATCAATCTATTAATTGCCTTATTCTTAACACACCTCCACTGTCCAATTCAATGCTAGCTGAAAGTTAAAATACATTTTATATAAATCTATTATTTTCCGAAGGTTATTTTTAACAGTTATTGTATTAAACTGCATTCGAGAGGAACTCAGTATATACTTACAAATACTACTAATTCACCGCAAGAGTTCCTCACAGTGCAAAATCTTCCATGACTCTCACCATAATCACTGTCATCTACGTACTACGAGTATATATAGTATATAGTACCTTCATAAATCTTTCCCTCAATATTTGGCGCATCCATCAATTGTATTAAGCTTTGCATAATTATTCATCGTGCAATTTAATATAACACACCGAATTCAACACGCAAGCGCCCATTTTTCATTGCGTTTTTTTTTATTTATACTTTTTTTATTTCGTCAAATTAATTTTCCCGAAACGAATGGACGGTCGTTAATATAACATTTACACGGTAAATGATCTTTTTGTTGCTTTTAGCCGCGCTGTAAATTGTTTACATCCACACAATGTTGCGTTTGTTATCAAAGAATAGTTTTCAGGTAAAATATTGTTTACCCAACTTCCAATTCCTATAATTCTAGGTATATTTGAGTGAGTCGTATTCTACATGGACTTATTGAGTTTTATATATTTAACGTATTTAATTTGTTTAATCATTTGGCATATCAAGTTTATTGATAATATTGATTCATTGTAGATATAGTATTAAATTAAGATATTACAAAATACCTTAATTTCTTGACTAAAATGGAAGTAATTTATTAGAGGAGTGATTAATTGATTGGTAGCTGCAGTCGTTATTACCAATTCATTAAAATAATATTATGTATATTGAATAAGCATGCGCAATGAGATAAATAATTAAATTAATTAGTAACAGCGCAAATACGGCAAGTTTTAATTCAATGCCCATTGAGAGAAAACTTTGTAGATCAAAAATAAACCGACAAACATTCTTTTAAGTCTCATTTTTCATTGCGAAAATATTTTCGGAAGCTTACAAAATGAGATTTTGAGTGGACAAGCGCGAATGAACTTTATGTTTTGATGTTTAAAGACTGATATTGCGTAATTTAACTGTAACAGAAGTTTTTGGAATCTGATCATCAAAATACAAGGTAATATGGTTTCTATTTGTATACAGATACGGCATAATATTGTGAAGAAACTTGAGAACTTTACCTCCCCCACTCCTCACCCAGGCCCTCAGACAAATGACGTAGCATTTGTCCAAATGATGGCGCGGGCGGCGAAGAGAATGAATTTAAATTATCATTCAGTGGTACCAACATACAGCAGTACCCTAATTCGGATATGTGTGGGTGCCTCTGTTTGGTCTCCTATCGTGTTGGTTGCTTTCTAAATTGATCCTCCAATATTCCAGGAACATGCAAATATTTCAAACTCCCGCATCTTAAATTGAAATCATGAGATATTAAGATATAAGTTAAAACCGACCCTTCAATCCTGAAAAACCTTTAGAGAACTAATATCACGCTGATATTGCAACAAAAAAATATTATAATAGAAAGTGACCGATATTTCATACAACCCACACCGTTGTTGCCTGAATCAAAGGTTTCATCACGGCCTCAAATGGAGATATCTAGAATTAATCGGGCACTGAAGGCATACAAAGCCGTGAAATATGGCCCACTCGTTGTTCACAATGGCCACGTCTTCATCACGGGCCTATTGTTTTTTTTTTAAACCACACGGTTTGTTTCTGCTACATGCGTGTGGAAACTTGTTCTTCGTATCTATGCTCATTTGTATAAATGTTCGCTATCGATGAAATATATATTCGATGCTGAGAATTGATAGATTTTAGTAACTTAATTTACATAAAAACTAAACATGTTCTGTTGCATTCAATATTTTTTTAATTTCGTCATCCTCTTTACCACAACTTTTTTTTGCGTTATTTATTTCAATTTTCCTCTTGATGGCGTAGAAAGGAGATTAATAATGGCAACCGGATAAGAAAATTAAGGCGTACCATATACACCAACGCTCTAAAGGAAGTCTTAAAAACCCCCATATCTCAGCACCGCCGCACAATAGAACCATACGCGATCCATTCCCGTTATCAATCTGCCGTGATGCCATCTGACGCCCACATTACTCAATTTCCTTTCACAAAGGAAGAAAAAATCAGGATTAGGAATAGAGACGTGTAGGTCGGCGCTTGGAGTTTGCAATTTTTTGGCACGGTTTGGATAAAACTTCTAGAAGATGATTGCAAAGTTTTCTGGAAGGTCATTATTTATCACAGTACTAGTCGAGTTAGGAATAAGCTGGAAATGCTGTGTAATACAGTCATGTCTCTAATGATAATTTGAATCTTATAGGAACTAATTATTTCTGATACGATTTGTATAAAAATATCGATCAAAAATATTGATTTACTGAAAGTTTTTAAAGTGTGATATTTACATTTAGTTGTTTACACAATGATTGTATTAAACTGAAAATTATCCCCAGTTAGGTAATTAATTATTAAGCTACGGTTTGGACTTCTATACCAAGACATCTGATAAATAAAAGGTAAAAATCCAACTTCACTGGCAACAGAATCATCCCTACTATCTTCCAAAGATAAATAGCCTCATCTTATCTATTTATAAATCAAACGCTCTAAATAAATAAGAATTGCGCCCGTAATAAGATTCAGCATTTCCATACTCACCTACTTTAGAAAGCTTTATGCAAATAGAGTAAATTGAATCACCGGAGTTAAATGTCGTATAAGATAAAAACGACAACGCCATCTACAACCCAATGAGGAGACGCCGTATTAACATATTCAAACCTATATTGAATATTTATATAGAACCAACCAAGGGTGACCATAAACTAACAAAAAAACGAACCAAACGTGAATGATTGAAAACTTTTTTTTCAATCTTTTAGAAAAAAAATAACATAAAATTATTAATAAAAAAAAACTTGAAAGTTTGTGTTGTATGGTTACCCCACAAGCATCCCTAGTCGGCATTTCATTCAGCCGTGTAACACTAATGGAACTCACTATCAGGCGTCAAAACAAATAAAAAAATAACGACGTACACCTTTTCTATCTCTCACGGTATCTATATTTAATTGAGCAACTTTATGTAAGGTATTTTTTATGACAATGTTTCGGAACAAGCAGACCCCCCATCTGCTTTTAAGTGGTAACCGCAGCCCATAACAAGCAAACCAACTTGGTTCCTCCCCTACCTAGGTACACCTAGGTACTACAAGACTCAAGTCGCATCGTATGCGCCCGTTACTTTGAGACGTGAAGGTGAAATGTCTCAAGTGCCTGTAAATTCACCGGCAACAATACTATTCAAACAGAAACACACTAACGCGAACGCATTAGCTTGGTGGCAGAAATGGGTACGGTGGCAGTACCTACCTCCCCGGACGAACTTAGCGTAAGTTCTACATGATACATGATACATGGGTATGGTTTTTATAAGACGAAAAGAATAACTACAATAAATACGATTAAAACCAAAACCTGTGAAAAGGTATATTATATAATAAATTATTGTGGCACGTAAACGTGCTACTATATAAATAAAAATCGATAAAAATAAGCTATCACAAAAGGTGGCTTCCTCTTGCCACCGTTTCATACATTTTGTTTTATTTTCAGTTCAAGAAATATTTTTAGCGGCCTTATTTTACTATATTGATTGCTTTTCATCAAGATACAAGCAATTAAGGCTTATTCGCTAAGTACTTTTCCCGATAATCGCAGGCTGCTATAGTCGCTACAACGCCTTCGAGCAGGCATGCAATTAAATTTCATGCCAGCCCTATAAGGTAACTTATTAAAAACCCATCCAATCATTTACTGCCTAAAGGTTTCTCGGGTCGAAAATGTTTCAGGTTTATTCCAGTTGGAACTAGTCTTTTATATTTTTGATAATATTATTTTCTCAGAAAATAGAATCCTGTTGTTACTTTAATTTTGCTAATAAGAATATTAGACAATCTGTTAGGATATATATTTATTAATTGAAGTGGTTGTAAAATAATTACTTAAATTATCATGACATCAGAATAGAAACATATCTATATACCATAACTTAAGCTGCTATTTCTAATAATACTCACATTAAGTGGTGTTAAGTTGTGTATTCTCTTCATGTCTTTTAAAGCTCCTGTTTCCTTGTATTAACAGTCGTATATGTCATCTCAGTTAAAGAGAGTACGCAAACCTGTAATCAAATACAAGATGACAATATCTATCTTTTTTTATATAAAAAAACACGATTTTTAACCATAAATAACCTTTATTTTTATCCGAGCCCAAAAACTGTTATTAAATTAAAATGAATCTTAGATTTTATATATTTATTAAGATTATTTATTAACACGATTATACAGCAATAATTCGCATTTCACAGTTAGTTCCAAAATGGCAGCCGTAAAATTAAATCTTTTGTAAACTTACTTTTAAAAGGAGCCAAACAGAAGACACCCTTCGCTCCAGAAAGTCGAACGCACAGTGGATCCACCGTGCTCGGGGCGGATTTCGCAATCACCGAGTACCTGAAGTGGAGAGTTTATAATTTAAAAAATATCTTTTTTCCAGTTATGCTATAATAAATAAAAAGTTTTACCCACATAAACGTATTCAAGTGGCACAGTTATTAACTTACAACGCTTATTTTCCAACACTAAGGTAAAATCTGATGCAATAAATAAAGAGCCTCCAAGGTTCTTTTAAAATAAAATCTTTTACGTGAAGTTTAATATTAGGAAGTAAAACTCGTTGCTAAGCCTAATTAATCCAGTGCTACAATTAAAATAACCCTCAAATAATGCAACTCATGAATAAACAATCGTTGTGTACGTTTGTGTGTTTGTCCGGATTAAAATTCAAATATTCTGACAAGTCAATCTATGGTCCCGGGCGGTCGCAGTCCCGACTGTCTGTAGGTGTAGTACAACCGAAAGTAACAGACATAATATAAGTCAAAGTCAAAGTCAAATTTTTTTTCCATAGAATTCATAAAGAAATGGCTTGGAAACGTCAATAATATTCAAAACATAAAGTCACGCATACTTACCGATAAGTTTGATGCCTGTTCAAACCCTATCCGACCCTCCATGGGGAAGAAGGGGTCATTATATCAATGGTTATAATAATTTATCAAAGAACGAGTTTCGTAGTATCACATGATTATTCAGATTGTTGACATTAGCCATATTGATTTTCTATCAGAATAAACAAATTTTAGCTCTTTTGTTCACCTAAGTACGAAGTGGACGAATAAATATTTTACTTATTAATTTAAGAAAGGAAAATAAGGTTTAATATATTGAACATGTCCCCACATTAGATTTTACTTTCTAGAGATTTTGATTATTGCAGCAGTGCGAGGATAATTTAAACAGAGACAGTCATACAGTCATAGTTGTAAAGTAAATGTTTTATTTATTATATACATATAAATTGAACTGCTTGTAAATTTCTTTAAAATAATAGATACCAGGAACAAGTCAGTGAGAACAATTCACTTATATAAGTAGGTAAGCCGCAAGTCATAATTGCTAAGCTTAAGAAAAAGTTTGTTTTAAATAATTATTCTAGATATTATGCGTGTACTACATTCCGAAGTACATGCATACATTTGCATACTCGTATGTTTCAACGCCGCCGGGACGGGAACCTACGAACACTAGATTAATACGGTAATCCGGATCTTAGCCCCGTCCTTTATAGAAACCATGATTTATACAGTGTTCGTTAATTAATTTATATCGATTCTTGTAAAATGGTAATTTATTTAATATAATCATGTTTAGAATACTGTTAAAATTCAACATTGAATAATGTTTCATAACAGGATTCTAGTGTTACCTACTTTACTATTTATTATAACTTAAATGTTATTAAGTTATTCAACGATGACTAACTAACCTTTGAAAATCGTTACGTACCTAATCAGTTTTTACGGATGCAATAATAAAATATACAACAAAAGAAATTTAATTAAAAAAAAGAAACCACTTCATTAACAAAAATTAAAACGTCAAAATCAAACACAAAAGACGCCATATTTGGTCGGCGGGCACGTAGTGCTACACGCACCGCTAACAGAAAATAAGGGACACAGAAAGACAGGAAGGGCCGTGCGAGCGAGATGCGAATAAAACAAGCTCTCGACAAAACGAGAGGGGGATAGTGACGCGATGATTGAACGGGCCACAAGAAAAATGATCACCCGTCAACCGGCGACTGAGAGAAACTACCCCTAGCGGGTGAGACAAGGCACGATATACTCTCATTTGAAGAGCGAGAGCGTGATGGGGCTAACCAAAATAGGGGTGACGTACAGTGATGGATTATGCTTTTCTCTCTAAAGAAGGGAGGGGCTCACAGGTCGTTATGGAAAAAGCTGAGGGTAGCGGGGACTGACATGTGTCGGAGGCGCGGACTTAACCGATGCTGCATTCAATTGATTTCAATACTAATCAAAGTTTTAAATGTCTTTATCTAACTCAAGTTTGATTTAATCTTTGGACTTACTCTAAGTAGGTACTTATAACACACATAACACTCTCATCTATATAGATAATTAATTAAAATATCGTCCAGGCCTATATAATATTTAACATAATCTATATTGCGCGTGGCGTAATAAGATGTTTGAAAATTGATACACAGTCATCAACATTCTACAACGCTATAAGATTATATTACGTGTTGCCAGGCATCGCAAGCAAATCACCACAGCCTTAATTTGAGAGTTAAGTCGACGTCTCGCAATACCTGATTTTTTTAAGGAGCCGTCTTACTGAAAGAAAAGAAGATCCTGAAGATCTAATTAAAAATAATTATGTGGGATAAAATATAATAAAAAATTATGCACAACAAATAAAATGTATTTATAAAATCAGAGCTATGGTATTGAAATAAAAGGCCTAAAGTATGAAATTATATAGACCGATTTAACCCCCAAATTCTGGTTATAAATTCGAGCCAAAGTTGTAGTAGACACTTCCATTCAAACCTGCGAACAGAAACAATCAGGTGACAGTATGAGAGATGACATTTTGTAAAACAATGAGCGAGATCCCGGTTTAATAATGGAATGAAATATTTGTGGTAACAATTTATATTCTAACGCTGGATTCAAGTTGACAATTTATTAATCAAACCGATTACCCTCTCAAAGGCATCGCCCTATTGTGAAAATAATGTGCCGTTTATGCCATATAGCGTAAGCGACGATTAAAAAAATGTTGGAACCATATTTGTTTTTCGACTTTTTACATAATATTTATCTTGCATATATCTTATTTATATATCACTATTATCTTGCATTTTGCCTGATATGTTTCCTCATCTAACGTGATTATTTATTAAATAACAGTTACCATAAAGAAAATATAGTTAATGTGTTATGGCGTTACCCATAGAACGCAAATATGACAAAGTTGTTTAAATTTTACTCCATTTGATCTTTACCTAGAATGTTGTATGACTTACTAAAACTTACTGTATGACATCGTATATTTGTATGACAATAATGGTGATAATTACGCTGACAACTAACTAAATTAATTTTAGAGTTACGCATCACTATCCCTTCTTGGTGAACGAAAGATGTACAGATCAGAGACTTAAATTGCAACTGTCAAAGTAAATTTTGTGATATGCCGAAATTTGGTAGAATTCTAAGTTGTGTATAAAATTCTGACGCAGATGGCGTCCATATATATAAATTATATCTAGTTTGACTTCTTTTATTCACAGACACATGCACCTCAAATTAGTTTTGTAGTAGTTGAAACAGAATCCTTATCAATATTTTCTTTATTTGATTAAGAAACTGAATAAGTTTAACCATTTTTTTTTATTATTCGAATAATGGACATTAAGCAGCATTACTTGTGTATGAAATTTTCATAAAACAAATTCATTAGGATCGGACTTTCGCCCTTGTCGCCAAGCTCTCTAGTATTGTCGGCCGAAACAATTCTATGAATAAATAAGGATTAAAATTTGAGCACAACAAAGGTATAAAACAATAAGCGCCCTTGGAACTGGACAAAGGCTGTTGGTGGCGTTACGGCCCTCGTGTTTTAATTCAAAGGCATTACTGTCAGTGGTGTTTCAGCCCCGGTGGGTTTTAATTCGAGGGGACGGGTGTGACGGGTTGATTGGCGACCGGACCCGAATGCATTAGCATGTTCACGCGTTGGAACATTCTCAATAGTAATGATTTTGAGTGCACAATACCAAGGATTCTATTCGGAGTGTATGAGCAATAAGATAAATAGTACCTTATGTATCTGAAAGTAATGGATACCTATATCGCATTTGCTAACAGATTAGAGCTTCCAATTTTTGAAGTAGTAATAATAATAATAATAAATAATCTTTATTGGAAACTACTATTGGTACTTAATACTAAGAGTACAATTGCAGTGTATCCAAAAGGCGGTCTTATCGTAGCCGATCTCTTCCAGACTACCTTAAACTAAAACTAAAAAAGAAAAGTAACTTATACTAATGAAAGAAACTATGCTCTTGAGCAAGGGGGTAGACAATTGGAGGTATACACTGGCCCCCGAACTAGTATAAACTGTATCTCAGGAGGCACAGTGTCTACCCCAACGTCCAAAACCCCGCCCCGCCCCGTGTCTCAAGAGCATGGCCTCGATGTGCACATTCGGAGTGTTAACGGTGTATGAATAAATTAGAGCAGAATTTTACAATTATTTTAAGACATTATTAGTTTATTTAAGATAGGGTGTGTGTCTGTAATTTTGTGTGTTGTGTGTTGTGTGTAAGGGTGTGTATTTATGTGTGTAAAAGCGAGTGAGAGAAGGAATATATTAGTGTATGTCTAATATGGATTTCGTATGTACTGAAAGTTTACCTCAAAATTGAATAAGGTCTTCGGTATTCTTGTAGTCCAAATTCAGCAGCCAGTTCGTGACGATATTCTTCAATTTATGTCTGGTTAGGGGATATATATTAATTTTTTTATTTAAGTGATTGTAAAGTTGTGGAGCAATAATGGGATAGAAACGACTGAAAAATTTAGTTCGACATTTACTAACTTCACAAACTCGATCAGACCTGCGTTTCTTACCTATTTGGTTGGCATTGTAGGGTAAATTCTTGTGCATGCATAATATTGTTTGGAGTACAAAGTGCTGTCTCACTGTAAGTACTTTAGCATCTTCATATAAAGTCGCAGTGGAATACCGATATGGTTTCTTCAGCATAACTTTGAGTACAGCTCTTTGCGCTCTTTCTAATTGAAGCAGCTTAGTCTTCCCAGAACCACCCCATACTGAGATACAGTATCTAAGAAGAGATTCGGCAAGGGCAGAGTACACAAGTTTTAACGTTTTAATATTTGCAGATGACCTCAAGTTTTTAAATATATAAATAAGCTTTCGTATTCGAGATGTCATTGAGTCAATATGAATATGCCAGTTCAATAATTGGTCTATATGGATGCCAAGATATTTTATAGTATTGGTTCGGGTAAGAGATGGGCAAGTGCAGTTTGCAGTAGGGGTTTGACATTTATGACATTTAATGACAAAATTGGCCTGAGATGGTTGAGTAGATACAGTTAATGAAAAAGTTATATATTTTGTTTTAACTACATTTAAAGTTAATAAATTATTATCTAGCCAATTTATAACTGTAGTTATGCTGTTTTCAGCAAACTGCTTAGTTTCCTCCCAGCTATTTCCATTAACCAACAGAACAGTGTCATCAGCGTAACAAAATATTTTACAATTTGGCAGACTAATGTTACACAGTTCATTAATATATATTTGGAAGAGTGTAGGCCCCAGGATACTACCTTGGGGAACTCCGTATTCTAGACTAGCTTCACCACTCATGTAATCGCCAAGTTTAACAATTTGAGTGCGGTTTGAAAGATAACTTTTAAAAATTTCAAGAGCCACTCCTCTGATTCCAATGCTTGACAATTTATCCAAGAGCCGTGTGTAATATAATAGTGTTTTATTTACTTTAAATACTTAAACAATGATAGCTTAAATAGTTAGAAGTTCCAACAACATTTTTGTAGACTTACATCAGAATGATTATTGAGTAATACATAATAATATATTTGTTCCCGGCCATGCGTTCTTAGCGGTCGCGAGTCATATATATTTAATCGTTACGTATATGTATATCGTATATGTTATATGAGTAGGTAGGTACGTAAGAATGTGTGCTCAAGGATCAAATATTCAACATTTTGTAAAATGTAATAAACGAATTTGACCTTTGTTTGTACCGTAAGTAAGTACACGTACGTACGCGCTATGTAACGGAATCAAATGGATATTTATTTACAACTGAAATCGAAATCTATAACATTTTTAAATTTCGCACCGCAACATAAATTTAAAGTAGGGTAACATTAAAATCTGCCACTGTTGGTTCGTAAAACAAATTAATTTAGACAAGAGGAAGATGTAAAAACTTCCAAACAGCAATTACGTTTTATTATACGCCATTAAATTAATCATCGGCGAAATAAATTTTTCATTTAAACGAATCGCCGAGACCTGGTACAAACGTATTTGGTGCTAGATTGATATTTCAATGGAATAAGGATTTTTATTTCTAGATATACATAAAGGAATAAAGGATAATAGAGACCTAAATTAAAAACTAGAAATAGCTCTAGGTCATGCGATTATTTAAGTTGTTGTATTCTTAACTGAGTAGCTTTTTAAGTTGCTCAATTGAAATCATAATTAATAGAGATCGAATGTAAAATAACATCTAAATTTCGGTCAATACATATATTTAAAATAATTGTTTATTAAAATACGTTTAGTATCTCAAGAATAGAAATATCCGATTTACCAAAAGGGTTAGTAGCAGAGTACTGAAATCGAATATGAAGATAGAACCAAAAAACTTAAAGGTTTAATACCCATTTAATTTTATTTATTATAGTTAGATTGAAAATATATATGAAAATGCGTTTTTGTTAGTCCCGCGTCATTCGTTATCTACGTATTTTAAAACATGCAAATTTTTGTATCGACAAAACCCATTCGTAACTATATGGTGCTTCCATATTCAAATGTCTGAAACGTTAAAAATACTGCGTACGCATTGCATAATTGATTTACCGCTCATTGTCCATTTCAAAAGGCTCTCATTAGCGATTCAAGAGAGAGAAAATTATGCTACCTAATTACAAGTGAATGAGTTAAGACAAAACAGTATTTATGTTCAGCGATTTATCAAACAATGCGCCGATGTTTCGGACAGAAGCGAAGAATGAAGCCTAAAACTTAGCTTTGAACTATTCGTCCTTATGTGACATTGCCATCACTCATGGTTCTCAGTAAGACAATGGACTGAGAAGTAAAAGAGATAATGACTTATTGTGCGTTTTTAAATGAGTCTTGAGAGCCTTTTGAGCGGCCTAGTACGGCGCGAGCCGTTTCAATTAACGGAAATTGACTTATTTATACCAATTAAACGTGAGTTGGTTACCGTTTGTACTCAAAACAGTTGCAAGAGATTAATCTTCAAGCTGATTAGCTTTCGTAAATACAGTGCAACTTTGATACTTACAAACTTGAGTTTATTTACCCCAGAATTACCCAGTTATTTTATGACAATATAAAAAAATTCAAAATTGTATGTTACTTAAATTAAAGACTTTAAATTTTGCTGAGGAAAATAAGAATACTTTTCGTAAAAAAAAAAACCACCATGTTAATTTTACCCCGGTACCATGGAAAGCTAGAAAAAATATTCACAAACAATATTTATCCTAGTCATCTCAATGTTTTGATTCCATTCAAAATATTGCAATAATTTGAAATGTGACAATAGTTGATGATATAAAATTTCATCGGCACTGCGATCCATCAAGACGAGCGCGCAATTATTATGATTGATTCCATGAGAATATAAGCATCAGCACAACCCTCAAATCTCAAAACCGAACAATGGAAACATGTGAGACTCCCTTTCTAGTCACCCCACGGAAGATGTAGAGAAAAATGCGTATTTATAGCAAATACTCGTACTCAAACAGACCTACATTGTGTGCGACTCTAATAAATGAGTCTCATTTTTCGTTATGTCAAAAAAATCTGAATGGAAAAGAAAACGCGGGGCGAAAAAACCGGCAGGCTGCGGGGTTTTTATTTAGTTTAATGTAATACTGATTCGGGATGTTTCAGATTAATTGCGTCTTACCTGAGGTGTCGGCGAGGGTGACGCGACTGAAAGAGTTCCACGACGCTGATCGATCGCTGACTGCGGATTGAAAGGAGCGACGTGAAAGGTAATTATTCATCCGCCGACTAGAATAGAACACTTTTGTACCTTTATCTCGGGCTTTTTCACAGGTTTTGCGCGAAATTTGCAAGTAAATGGATGGAGAGACACTGCGATTTGTCCGACCCGTTCAACTTCCCATGGATTCGATTAGCGATGCTCTTATTTTGTTATGGTAATTTAACTTCTTCTAAAAACTGTAGTTTGAAATTTAATTATGCAAATATAATAGAATTAAGTACATATTGTATTCTGTACTTATAACAGAAAGACAAAATCAGTCGTATAATATATCTATCAGAGTTAATATACGAATATCAAAGTCACTTAAAGTTTATGCGGAGGCGGCTGTGACGTGAATATCGACGAATTATGTGAAGAATAAGAAACGGCTACCTTTTAGCGAAAAATGTTGACAAAATCGCAACAATGGTAATATTCATAAATGAATGACAAAAAATTTGCATGCAAATTTCACAATGGGCGCCACAAAACCCGGAAGATTTGCACAACGCTGGACAAAAGAACTAGAAGCACATGTGATCCTGGCCTGGTTTACTGTCCGAAGCAGCGGGCCCTTTTGTCTCAATGTCCTTTATGATTTACGACATTTTTTGACGTTTATGACGCACGCCTCATTTGAATACCTCGACGTATGCCGTGCACATTTCAACGCTCGCCCACTGAGTTCTTTTTTCAAGAAAACTAAAAAACAATTGTCAAGATTTTGCATCATAAACATTTGGTTACCAGATTAAGTCTCTACGAAGCGAGAAACTACGAATGTAAACAAATGAAAATAATGGCCCATTACCTTTATTACAACAGCGAATCTTTATCATCGCAAAACTTAAACGCGAGTGTAATTTTAAAGAAAGCTTACGTAACAGCGGGCCAATCATGTGCTATCTCAACAAAAATGCAACAAAAAGGTTATTTTATAACAAAATGAAGTCTTCAAGCTGGGCCATGTTTTTGTAAAATTACAGGCACAACGAAGCTAGGCGGCGAAAACTGGCAAATTATAGTCTGTGACCGCAGACTCGGCCGTAGCTGTGTTTACGGGTCGAAGCGATAGAGATCGCAGATTGCAGACTATTATTGTGGAGGACCCATTATGGGGACTAACTAAATGCTCGATTCTGATTCAAAATCATACCTGTGGAAGGTTGTGGGCTGAACTGTCGTTATATTGTAATCAGAAACATTTAGGTAACTGTCAGAGCTCAAAGGTTACTGCAAATTGTATATACGAAGTTTAGTCAACTAGCTATCCTACCAAAACAAGAAGATTGTAGCCTAGTGGTAGTCGAGCGTACTCCAACTATCAATCCGATGGTAGCTGGTTCGCATACAATGCAGCACCAACAAATTTTACGCATGAAAAACTCTTGGGAGTTTTTCGCCAATTTACTACCATATATTCATTCTCATTTTTCTAGAGTATGCTTGTTTTCACAGTGGGCACATCAGAGGCTAACACGTTATATCAAAACGAGAAAAACAACATTTCAACTTTAAATTCCCAATTTTAAATTAAGAATGCTAAAATATAACCTTACTCGAAAATTAATGCCTCTTACCAAAATATATTTATTTTCTGGTTTGAATGTGGCCAAATAAAATGCCTCGCCCAGCCGAGGTTTCATCGACCGCAACAAGCAGGCATTTTGCGGCCAAAATATATCGAAAAATGAACCTCTTTAATTCGATCTCATTCGAAGACTGGTAGCTTTATTTAATGCGTCAATTTTATGCTCATGTTTTGCAGGGTGGTGAGTTTGGTTTTATTTTATTCGTGAATGTTAAACATCTTCATTCTTTGGTGCATTTTCGTTATATACAGAGTGTAATAAAAATACACTTTAAATTTTGCGGTGACAATTGAATATATAATAAGTATAATAAATACATAGATTAAAAAGGTAAGGTTGACTGACCTCACAGCTCACACAGAGTTGGTAGTAATACTGCCTTCTGCGTTTTAGGTCGTGGGCTCGATTCCCACCCAGGACAAACATTTGTGTGACGAACATAGATGCTTGTTCTGTGTCTGGGTGTTAATATGAGTATTATACGTATGATTTATAAAAACAGTGTTTAAGTATTCTATACACCAGCTCTCTCTGGTCTGGTCTCTGGTGTGAAATACCCATAGCTATGCTTAATATGGGGCTAAATGGCGCTGTGCGAAATATCCACCCATATTTATTTATTTATTATTATTGTAGGTCATCATTAAAATAGCAATATTTCAAGTAAACGATGCCCCGATGATAATACTGAAAAGTTTTAAATTTAACAGCCTTTAGTATGACGCATATTTTTTCTATTTACCCTTTGACAGTAGAGAAGAGATACTGCGAATTGAGTTTCAATGACCATTTGTCTACTATTACTTCTTATGGTAGATTCTTCGTTTTATTCAAGAAATTATCAACGCATTTATTTTTACAACGACGTTGCATATGTCGTTGTCGCTGAACTGAGGTGCTTCTTGATTTTGAGTATCATTTATTTCCCAAATATACCGACATGAGTTTGATCTCAATGTCTCAATATCCAAGTAACGAGTTGTCCATTAATATAGGGATGTATCGTATAACTTTATTTTGGTAGCCGACTACTTTGTATGCGGCCGTCCATGCGTCCGTCATTACCAGTTTACAAGTTTATATCGATAAGAATGACTTCGATTTTGAATCCTCGGACCTTCGTCATAAGGTTCTTGTATGAAGCAAGACTATATTTGCAAGCTTGGCCCTCTCGCTTTTATCTTATTGGTCAACCATTACTCCTAAATTTAAACTCTTCATTATAATGTCGTAGTGAGAAAACTTGCGATAAAGGACTGGCACTTAAATACGAGGTATTTGATAAAGTTTATCAGGTAGATAGCATAACGTTAAGTAAAATTAAGACCTAATTAAGGGCACGAGAAACAAAATACTTAGATAATAGCAAAGTCTGCAATAAGTAAATATTGCTGATAACGTTAATTTTTAATTTAACTGTTACGTCTCGGGAACTCCAAGCAAAGTTTGAGTACAATCGGAATACTTAAAATCGTGGTTTTGATTTCGTGAGTCCCAAAGCCTTCCCTGAAGTACCGCGCACCTGGAACAAAAACTTAAAGGATGTGTTTATAAAGTAATTGTAATTGATATTAATGATATTGTATAAAAAAAACAATTATAAATACACTTAATAATCTAGATATTCTGTTGTAATCCCGAAAATTGATCTTTGCGTTTGCAACACACTTAAAATTTACACAGTGTAAGTTATTAAGTTGAACCCTGTGGATATCAGACGCATATATCGATAATTTTAAAACAAAAACTTATTATGATTCTCTTCTCCTATACTCCTTTGCTTAGAATAATACAAAATAAAGATAGGTTAGCGAGCAACTGGTCGTGCTTGTCTAACTTAGTCGTTTACTTTTACGTTCAAATTAGGTTCATAGAATCAGCAAATGCGATGGAAGTCTTTATTATCTGACTATTTCAAATTAAACAACAGATTATGAATGTAGAAGTTAATAATTATAATAAAATAAGTAATTGAGGTGTTTATGTTAGAAGTAACAAGGATTGCTTTGACAAAAGTAATCATCTCTCAAAATTACTCTCCCATTACTTCAACACCATTCGCAAAATTATAGTCAAAATGTGTAAATGAAGCCTCCGAGTGGTTAATAACTGCATTATTACTCCCTGATTATACTCGTCAGAATCCTTCCTCTCGCACTTTCTTATGATGATAAAACGAGAGAAAAAAACCTGAAATACGATTATCGGGGAGAGTGGGCGTAAAAGTTCGTATTCATTGAGCATGAATTATTGATTAATGACTTCAATCACTTAAGTCACAATTAGTTACTGGTTTTCACGATGGATAGTAATTACTTAATTTATATCATAATTAGTCCACTGGTTTTATCTGTTGTTCATTTTCAATTATCTCGTAGTGAAGGATTCAATTGCACTTTATTTATTTAATTTGCAGTTAATTACTACGTTACATAATTCATTCTATATCTGCTAGTTAGTAGAGCTTTTGCAAAGTTCGCCCAGAGAAATACTGCCACCACACCTGGTAATCTGCTGCCAAGGAATGATGTACTTGCAGTGGGTGCCAGTAAAATTGCAGGCGCATGAGAAGTAATATCCCCGTCTCGGCGTGATGGATGCAACCCAATGCCACTTGAGTCATCTCGTACTTTGAAGGAGAGGACTTGAGTTGTATTGCTTATATGTATGCGTGGCGGTTACCACTTAACATCAGGTGGCCCGTTACCTCGTTCCGGCTCTTACATCACATAAAAAAGTCATCTCATAATATCGTATGATAAGGAAAGAAAATATTGTTTTAAAATGACGATTAAGTATTTGTTACAAGTTTATTTCACAAGATATATACGATAGTTGACTGAGCATTAAACACAAAAATTGGTATAATATCAAAAAAGAAAATAACAAATCCTTCTTTCTGTCAAAAACAAGCTGCAGTAAAAGTTTCTAGGGCTGATTGTTTCTTTCAAATAACAATCTCTCAATAACATTACCGAGCACTTAGTTTACGTAATAAGTCTTTCAAAAGCAGGTTGCGTGGGCGGCAAAAACTCCCTTTGTTGCCGGCTGAACGGGCTGATTTCTTAAATAATGTCGGTTGGAGGTATGACTTCCAGAAGAATTGGAAAAGCCGGATAGATCAGCAAACCAATGTATTATACACTGCGCCCGGTTTCGAAAATTGTCAACGCTGCACAATGTATCTGATGACATGTTCTGAAATAAAAATCTACATACACTACACATACTGTTGCACAACAATGTTATAATAAGACGCATTAAGTTATCAAAATAATGAAATGTGTCATCGAAGAAAGTTATATATTTCTACAAGCTTGGTACTTACTATAAATACAAAACAATCAGTAGTTTATAGCATATTAGTTGACTGTGAAATTTGGTCGGTATCAATGAATACTGGTATTAATATGATACTGAGCGAAACCATGATAATGTAACCGTTATTCCCTTTGAATAAATATATTTGCAATTTCAGTCTATTAATGTATTTTTCATTCTGAATTAGTATTTTCTAGATAATAATACTAGTACTCGTGTCATCGGTTCTTACAAATCAGTAATGTGAAGGATTAAAGTGCGCCACAAAAAGCGTCTTTCGTGGACTAGATGTATATGTTACTTATAAATAGATAGTCTCCTAAAAACATTTGCCGGACAGGTTTAAAAAGCCGGTTTATCGCCAGCACTTATAGGTAGGAGGGAACCACATAGCAGGCAGGCATAGGCGAGCTCCGCTGCAATCAGTCTTATTCCGCGCGGACGCGCCTCGATTAGTCAACGCCGCTTGCAGAGACAGTACCCAACTCCCCCTACCTCCTCTTGGTATCGATTCTCCGTAATCGATTCCGTTGTGCGGTGAAAACTATTGATTGTTGATCAAATTGCTTTGCAACCTTTTTATTATATTATTTTTCTTGGATATTTTTGTTTAAATTGGATTTAAGTGGAGTGGAAGCAAAACCAACTGTACTGAGTTAAGACATAATTTAAGACCACCCAAAAGACGCCTAGGTATCGCCTGGACGTTGTTTAACCTATATTCTTTTCTGTTTACGACTGGAGAAGGCTGGGGAACGTGGGACTGGATGGTTCCGGCGTACGGTGATTTAAATTTATACGGCACAGATAAAATCATAATAATTAAAGCTATTTTTTCGAAGAGTGAGAGTGGGTAAGCTAGTGTGTAGAAAAGCTATAGATTGGTCTCATAGACCTGAGGAGAACTATCTGTATACGTAGGATGTCACATTCGATATTTTTGAAGTAATACGTGTAGGTTTCCCTAAAATGTTTCGCGTGAGTGAATATTACCTTTGAAAAAAAAATTTGTTTGCAATATTACGTTCAGACAACGTCACAGGAAAATATCGTAAGGAACCCAGTATATTCTAGTACTAAACATTCTAAGACATGAGAAAAATGCACAAAACGAGACTATACGCCCACTTTATAAACGCCACACTGCTTTGAGAGATTCACGTCTAGTAGATAGTACCTAGTAGCTATACTGAATCTAATATGTATTGCGCTTATAATCTTCTCAGATTTAAACTAACGAATTATGAGTTAAAAATCGAAGTCCACTCGATTTTAAATACTTTTTTGTGATGGGGTGAGCAGTTGGTTTACCCGATGTTGAGTGGAGTGCTTCCCCGTTTTAACCACAAATGTTCCACTGATATGCCTGCCTTAATAACTACTGTATAACCTGGGTCCTTAATAAATGTGTGCGAAGATATCGCATTACGTCACTTGAAAATTACACGTATGTAATAATTTTATGTAATTACACGTAATTAAATAAAAACCTCCCATGCTTCAAACCAGAACGCATCAATGCATGTGCATTAGCGCTTCACGACAGAAATGGGTATGGAGGCAGGGCCTACTTCTCTTGAAGTAATAGTATGCAGTAGTTACTACTACTACTTTTAATAACTTTTATTTATTTGCTTATTCATTTATACTTATATAAATTTTATTCATACTTTGTACCGACAGTAATTTGTCGTCCCAGACTGAACATCGAAATAATCATGAGGAATGAAACAGAGAATAAAACTATTACACATTGTAGACTCACTGAAATGAAGGCGAGCGATCGAAGCTGATAAATGGATTTCGTCACAGGAATAAGGCTGGTTTTAGAAGTACGATACAACATTTCCAAAAATAAAAAAGATTCTGTACATTCCATGTTTGTAGCATGATTTAGTGAGCGTGATGGTCCAGTGGTAATGCCCCGAGTTTAAATCCGAAGGTCGCTGGTTCAAATCCTCAACATGCACCGATGAGTTGATTCACTTGATAAATTTATAATTAACAATACCACTTTCTCAAAACAGTGAAGGAAAACATCGTGAGACAAAAATAACCAAAATTCCAAGACATATGTCAAGTGCACGAAAAGAGCCTCTTTGAGGGGCACTTAAAATCCTAAGAACTAGTGACTTGAATTTTAGTAGTAGTAGCTTGACATTGTTCAATTAAAAGCAATCGTATTTTTGGGTGTGATAGTCGTTCTGAGAATAATGACAATTTTAGACGGAACGCCTTACAAAACAGTTTTTTTCTCATTCGCTTTGTACCGAATAATTATGTGCCCAGCTTATATCTGTACACGGCATCGGCATGCGGCATGCAATAGTTGAAACGCGATCCAATTGCATGCCGTAGTACTGTGCCAATTCGTACAGTATTGTCCTTATTCTCAGTCAGCTAAGTTTCATTTTTGTATAGCAGACTAGTTTCAGAAAGGCCCGCATAGTAGCCCATGGGGTGAACCCCCTATTATTGGACCAAATTATTCCTGTCATGTACGACAAGTGATGTTGATGCTAATCTCACTTCCGGGGTGTGGTTCGGATGTTCAAAGGAACTCATGACGTCAAGATTACCTAACAACACGTTGTTATAAAGACCGTAATCATCACAGTTATTTGATATACATCAGACCATATAGGTGATGTCATATTAAGCTTGAGGCAAGTAATTAAATCCAGTATGCCATCTCCCATACGATTGATAAATAACATCTTATCGACTTATATGTTGAGAGTTATTTGCAGTAGTGACCTAAATAATTCCGCTTTAGAGTGTTCGCAGGAAATTCACGATCTTATTCATCTATCCATTTTTACCATCGGACAAGCAGACGGGCCATAAAAAGCCATCCTTACTCGTTGATATCCCGCCAAAACCAAAACCAAACAGTTCTCTTCAACGTCTATCAAATGTACGCTAGGAGAATAATCCTCTCCTGTCTGCTTTTCCGTTTTACCCTTGGAGACTGAATAGTGTTCTTCATTTTGGACCAACACTTATCATCATAGTAATAACAGTAAGTGATGTGTGACACATTTGTATGTAAAATCAGGTGCTCCCAAATATACATTACAGTAAATAGGATAGCTTAGTTTAATTTTGCTTAGTGAAATATAGCGGTAGATTTATGTTAGAATCATCGCCAGTCCAGCTACTCGCATTGATGAGGCGAACTAATAAATTGCATACCTATCAATTTTATGTGCAGACACTTCGGCTAATGTGTTCAGAAATGCACGGCATTAGTTGGATATTGATTTAGACATTTGGCAGGAATATGATGTGCATTTGTGTTAGGCACTTTATTTCATTACATTATGATTTATATTCGAAGTTTTTTAAATCCACAAGAATGATTCTTATTTATTGAAGCAGTAGAATTTGTGATTTGTCCGGGGACGTACTATATCTGTTTCTACCGCACCGATTCTTGGGAAGCACAACACCAAAATAACCCATAGCTCAAAAACTTTAAAAAGTAATGTTTCATGTGTACATAATTTCCCAAACACACCTTTCAAACAAACAAACAAACAAACACGGTAATGTGAATGCGTTACTGCTTGGCAGAAATGGTTCAGGTGACAGTTCGCGGACAAACTCGGCAGGAGTTCTATAGTATAATTAAACATTGCTAACCTCAAGGGACTGCACAATGACCGTTTCTATTCTAATCGAGTCATTGTTTCTCTCAAACCAGTGTGGTGAAATGATTTTTAAGTGCGCCTCAAAGAGGCTCCTTTCGTGCACTTGACACATACTTCAAATTTTTTATTCTAGGACATGTCGGTTTCCTCACGATGTTTTCCTTCACCGTTTTGAGAACGTGGTATTGCGCACATAAATCTCAAGCAAAAACCTCATTTGTGACTAATAATCAAAATAAACTCAATGACCGTGACGCAAGACATACTATACTACACAGTTCACGACTTCCCAAAGGTAAGGATTAAGTTAACATGAGAACTTAGACATGATAAACTAGCTCATCATCATTCCCACGAATAGGTAACTTTGATAACACTGTCCAGTACATCTTAATGTTTATCCAACGGCCAGGACAAATTTTGAACCGACAAGTCCAAGCGAAGTGGGGCAAACATCATAGTTTTTACCACACAGGGTGTTACTGAACTTAAGCGTGCGCAACATTTGACCCCGACCACCATTATCTAATAAATAAGGCAACATCAATCATCAACACCGTGGAACAAGTCCCCATCTCACTTCCACGTCATTAATCAGTATCTATAAATATTGTTATGGTTATTTTTGAGCCGTTTGTGAGTGTGCAGTGAGTCATGCTTCGATAAAAAATCGAATCGGCGTACACCATTTTTTATATTTTACGATATCAATTTCTTTTATTTTTTATACATTACATATACATACATTCAAAATAACACATGTAAAAAACTAAATTTAGCTTATCTAAGATGTGAAGAGATTCCTCATCAATTTAAACAAATACATAACTGCGTTTCCAAAGGTATTCATTTGAAATACCTTACATAGAACAGAACGGACGTGTTTAGTTTACCTTTACGCAGTAGGTTAGATGAACTTTGAAAATTGTATTCTAACAAATCGTTATAGTTTATTGGTTTATTAAATTAACGGGTTGTTATTTACAGTATTTTATCAGTAATTTGGTAGGTTTTGTTTATAATAATACTTCATTATGCAAACAGTAAAATCGTTAAGTAAAAGTTTCTGTTACCAATTCTCAATATTAATAATTGTAAGATTACAAAAAGTATATGAATTGCCGCTGATTTAACCCTGTAGGGTAGTTGTAAGTAAGTATGTGAGTAAATGGAAATTAATCTACAACATGTATCAGTTGTAGTAAAACAATTTATCAGTTACATGAAAATTTTGTTCGCATTTTGATCAAGTAGTTTATCACAGTCAAAACGCCCTAAAACGGAAATAAACTTTTGAATGCAAACTCGCAAAGCTAATTAAAATGATCATCAGAACAAATCCGTTACTTCCAAACTGAAGTACCTCACAGAATTAGATTAATGATAAAATCAATGAATACTTTGTTCGATATTCGCTTCCGACTCAAAACAATATCTCTTTCATAAAAGTTGCATCTGTTGCCTGCCAAGGAATGGTGGGTAGTGGAAGATACGCTACGCTATTAAGCTTTTGTTTTTCAAAAAAGAAATCCTCCTTCTTGTCTATTCATCTCTATGGAGGGACAAATAGGGTTTGAACAGGCGTCAAACTTAGCGATAAGTACGCGTGACCTTATGTTTTGAATATTACTTATGGACGTCTCATAACCTTCATGAATTCTCTGGAAATAAAGTTTATGAAGAAAACATGTTAAGAAATGTTCATGTTTATAACAATCTGATTTGGATTTTCGCAAGTAAAAGTATTTTTCTATCATGAAGCAGCATATTAACAATGTAAATATGAAGCATGATGATATTTACACTACAGCTTGCAGTGTAAATATGAAGAACACTGTAATTCAATAAATGTTTTTGTAACGTGGCCAAGAAAATTATGTAATATGCAGGAAAACGCTTATATCGGTGCGCAAGCATAACTGCAACTCATTACCGCCGGAGCTGCAATAACAGATGTTGTCTGCGTTATTAATATGATACGAATTGCCTATTTATAGCGGGACTTATTTTTGTGCGATACAAATAAGGATAAATTCACCGCAAAAGCATGGATAAGGAAGTTTATATTCTTGTTCTTTTTAATTTAGGGCGCTTATAAATAGCAAAAAAATTAATTAAAAAAAAATATAAAGAAGTAGGGATAAAATATGCCTACAAATAACTTATGTGACAATTTAAATACTATTGCGATAATTTTTAACTATTTTTGCACTGCATCTGCTATCTTCATTTGAACACTCAGCATAAATACAAAAATTGAAATAAAGCTGAGTGTTCAAATGCCTTTTTGCAACACATCTATTAATTTTTATTTCTTGTTTCTTGTAGTTATTATAAATATTCAGTTATGTTATTATAATTTTGTATTTTCCAGTATGTGTGTTGCAAATAAATATTTTCTATTCTATTCTATTTGAATTAAAATTCAAGATTTATACCACTCGGTATGTATGCTCTCACAACAGCTTGTAATATCATTAACATCTCGTCGTTTGTAAGTGAATCCGGTAGAGTACGATTTTGTTTTGTTGTGTAGCATTGAATTTAAAGAATGTTTAGAAAGGCAAATCACTATTTACAAAACATGCATACCAGAAATGAGTCACGCCTCAATTTGTCTCACCATCTGAAATAGCACTACATAGTTTGACGTTAAAAAATCTTTCACCTTTTACCCGTAACCGGAACAAAATTGAAACAGGTACTTTCTCATTCAAAAGAAAGTGTTTACTGATTTACAACCACATTAAGGGCACAAACATTAAACAATGTTTTTTGCAAATAGTTAAAGGTGTAAGAGATTCGCCAAAATGCAAACGAAAGTGTCGCTTTTGTTACAATTATTTGTTACTTTTTGTTACAATTTAGGACAAAAGTCAAACGGACAAAGACCACCTGTGGGTCAGTAGTTTTGCATATTATTCGCAAAATAATGGCGAAGTTTCGTTTTCATTGGATTCATGGCCAGTTTTGGAGTGTAGTCTGGTGTGGTCAGTTTGACGGGAGTTTAGCTCAAGTGCAGATTCAAACTGAGTTAAAATGTGTAACAAAGTAATTTAAATAATACAAGCAAACTTGATGAAATAGAATCTCACACAAGAGCTGTTCTAACCAGTTAATATGAGGTTAGTGAATACTTTATAACAGTACTTATCTGTACCGTATTATTTACCTATCGTATATTAATAATTATACTTATGCAATGGGATAAACCGAAACCATGCTTTTATTTCATACAATCCATGAATTCGTCATTATGTACAAATCCTATGATAAGTTGAGCTTTACCTACTGCATGATGAAGTAATTAGTAAATATACAGCTTTTTGAAACTGGAAATGATTAGATATCAGGGCTGGGTTTTTTGTCTTACCAGATCTTAAATCTAATACAAAATATACATGAAATCAATTCAATATTAATTCATATATTTTCCTAAGAGCTTCATACATAGATAAAACTATCACGCGGCGTTTCTACACTTCTAGCATTCGTTAGACAGTTAAACCATAAATTATAGAATAATAAATTAACCACAAACACCTCTCTCGCATCGTGTAGTACTTATACATTATCAGAAAGAGATGTCAACGCGGTATTTTTCTTTTTTTTATATTGTGGCTCGGGCAGGTAGGCATATAAACCTTATTTATAAGGTGTACGTTATAATGGAATGTTGTGGTCGCGCGATGGTCGCAAGTGGGCCTGCCTATATAGGATGTGTCGCGATGTTACATTGGATGACCTAATCAAATAAAATAAGAAATGGAACGTATTCTTAACTGAGTGCTTTAAGTTTTCATTCTAAACTCAAACTTTGGGTACTACGGTTACCAGTTAAGTATATATTTGATATCTATTGTATGATCAAGTCTATGTATGCGACCGTTGTTATTTTTATATATTTTGCTTAAGTGAATAATGTATTAATTATTCATCACAAGCTTTATTACCTTATTCTTTTATTTATTTTCCATAAATGTTATTCGATGACTTCAATTCAATTATATTCTACTTTGAAATGTTTCACGATAAACAAATTTAACATACACCAAATACTAAATTTAAAAAAAGATAACAAAGGGAAGGAAACCTTTTGTTATAATTATCATTTCCTCCAGAGATGTTATTACTCAAGGACATCCCGTATAAACGAGAGTATGATATCAAGGTTAGGCTTAGCGGAACACTCCACATGTGGTCAACCATAATAAAGTGGGATGGCGTTATATAAAATGCATGCAACAGACAGAGATAGATATATGAGAGCTCAGCGGCCATGTTGTATTATGGATGCCTATCATATTTTGGACCCGCTCTCTGGACCGGATTATTTTTTTCTTTTACGCCTCCATCTCGGGAACCGGTCTCAGAGCGACGACCACCATTTATTGTAGATTAAAGAGGCTTGTTGTCTTAATTTTAAGCCACGCTTTAATTTATGGTCACGTATTAATGTACAGTCTCCGTTATTTTTTCCTTAAGATAGATCAGCCGGTGATTTCTTTATTTGTATCGGCGCTGGCATTAATTCAGGTGTAATAGTGCCGACTAATATTCGTGTGCTTAACTTAATGATTTGGCAATTAAATTAAATTGTTCTCATTTAGGTAGCTAAATTAAAATTAACGGCGGGGAAAGATTGAATCAGCGTCACCGTCCCCGTTCTCGGTGTATTTCTCACGTCCATTTATTATGTAGTGTTACTTACTCCACTTGCGTCGTTTAGGTATACTTTAATAAGTAGGTAGAATTCAATATAATATCAATGATTCAATATGACACGCGTACAAAATTAAACTGATCACTTCAACACCCGCCGTTTTAATTACGAAGTTCGTTCAACTCGGCAAACTAACGAATTAATCATAAATTTGGTGTACAAAACACGAGTAAAATGACCAATGCAAAACTCGAATGTCCGAGTGAAAAAAATGACAGTACGCCCGACCAAACCGAAGGGCGGTGCAAAAAGTGCTACCGGTGAAAAAATATGATTTATGACGTGAAAAATGTGGAAACACACGCAAAAAGGGAGAATGGCGAAAGCGCCGTTTCCACTAGACAAATTTATTAATCCTATCGGCTCGCTGTTTGGATGTTGTCATAATGTTGTTTCGATTGGGAATTAAATACGTAAAAACACAAATATTGCACACAGAAAATCAAGCTGTATTTTAGAGGCTTGTACGGTGAATTACCTATATACCTGTCCTCGGTTACCTTTCCATATAGTTCACAGTAAAATAAAATTCTGTATATTTAATTTTAGACATAAAGGAAATTCTGTTTTTTTAAAAGCGACTAGGTAAACAAAGTTACACGACAAGTTACAAAGTTTGTTTGAAGGATTTTCGAACTATATAAGAAAGCATTCCATTTTTCGAAGCAAGTTTATTATCATAATGAATATTTATGGGCTAAATTCTTTTGCAATTGATTAATAAAATAAAATAAATATACGAATAAAAATTTTAAACTCTAGATACTATGCAACAAGTTGGCTTGTTTTAAACTATACAAAAAATAGAACACTACAATATTTATAATAAAATGTCCACCAATATCTATTATTATTTATTATATTAATAAAGTTATTAATTATTATAGAGTCACAATTTAAATAGCAAAAACAATGTATGTGAGAAATTCCCCACATATTCCCTACAGTAAAACAAACCTCCATGCTTCCCGCATTAACGCTTACATTACTCAATAATATCTCTCAATCTGCGATTCAGAATCAACAAGAGCCGGTGGATGCAGCATGTAATTACGCTACCATTCAATATGAACCATCTTAATAGAGTGCTAAGAACACACCCGATCTCAGATACGGTTTGTGTTTTCGTATTTATAAGGGTTTAAACTGTTTTAATAAATTATTTTACTGTATATGCTTTGTAAGAATATATTTTGCTTCAAGATTTCATTTATTTAGAGGATTGTGTATAATTACCACCTTTTGCAGGACGGAGTTTTGCTATCTCAATAAAGTTTATAAGAATCTAAATGAATGGATCATTGTAGAATGGAGTACAATTTTCAGTCCGTACATAAGGTTTTTTTATTGGTATGGATTATTATTAAATAGGTAGGTAGGTAAGTAAAAAGATTAATTAAAGTTTTTCACAAGACGCTAGAAAACAATAACCAATGAAATTTCCTCCCTATATATCTGGAAACAACAGTTGAACGTACGGAATCCGTTACTTGTAACAGCCTAAAGCGGTCACCCATCCAAAATTTGACCGCTTTAAACGTGGCTTAACCTGTTATTTACAACCAGAAACTCCGTCATAAATAATATACGTGCTTGTGGACTTCATTATATCCTCACATATCTGGAATCCTACAACCTAAGGCCGGTACCTCGGGTGCTGACAGATACGGGGTACACAACGGATCTTAGGCGGAAATTAAAACTAATAACTCAAAAAGTTTCCACGCGACCGAGCCGCCGCGCCGACTTGGATTTATGTTTCAGCCAGTCTTGTGAGTGCTTCCTATGTAGTTTTAGCTGAAGTAAATGTTTAGCTGGAAGGGTTTGGTGACGTTACTTCGTGTCGACCTTCTGTGTTCTATATATATAGACTAGATACTTTTTAGCGATCATGGAGTTTTTGATTTCCGTATTTTTTTTTTTACGAAAAGTGAACAAAGTCAACAAGTTTCCATAAAATTAATTATCGAGAACGAAGAATGGGTAAATATGTAATCAGTAAACCAAAAAGTATTATTGGAAAAGTATAAAAGGATTGGACATGTGATTTGATTCTCTCTTGGAGTATCAAACTTAACTGCCACTCATATGCTGTTATAAAAATGAGGCAGTAGTATATGACAGTAAGATTTTCCCTCCAGTATGATCGCTGTTATGATTGTGAATCAGTATTTTAATTTAATTTTCTAAGTAACCTGAATTGAAATTGAGTTGTGTGCTGCAATTTATTTATTAGCTTCATTATTCAAATATCCACATGTACGATATTTTCAGTTATTTTATTTTATCGTTTCAAATACCATATAACTGCGACGCAAGATTTCATATGTTTTGGAGACTATTTTGCAAATATATAATATCTAAAGGTTATCAATCTATTCATAAAATATATTATAAAATAATGTCTGCCTGCAGCGTTGCTCGCGTGTTACTGAGATAAAACATAGGCTATTTTAAGGTCATATCTTTATGTTCATAATAATAGATGTATTTGTTCAGAAGTTTAGGTGGAAAAAGTAACAAACTTACTAACAGACATACCTTCGTATGTATAATATATGTGGAATTAATCTGATTAGTAAGATAACAGTTAACAGTCTTTTTATGAAACGAACTTAAACATCTGCCATTCTATGGTGAAAATTCGTGCTAAAACAGCTCAAAATAAAAAATCGTTGAAAAAAAATCTCAAACACTGAAACAACAGCACAGGTCATCAATAGCGACAAATAAAACTCCTTGAAAGTCCGGCTGGATCGCATCGGCGCGCGGCGCGGCGTTAGGTGCATAACGAGTGCAATACGTCGTCCGTTGAGCGCATCAATCGCATACCCGGCGGACCCGTTGCACGGCCGACACTTGCGATTGTCTCGGAACTAGCTTCACAAGAATTATCTTCGACTGTGTACCATTCAGTTCAGTGATGGAGATTAATTAGTTTTTTGTATGTGATGCAGTTACGGATCGACCTGACGGCCCACCTAATTACGTGGTAACCTTTGCCCATAACAACGGATGCGACTTGGGTCCTCCCCTATTAGTTATGACAAGACCCAAGCCGCATCGTATGAGCCCGTAAATCTGAGACGTGTAAGTAAATACTTACTCCGTGGAGTAAATACTCCACGGAGTTCTACACCATTAGTAAACAAAAACTAGTTGGTTCCGAAAGAAAAAGGAATCACGGTTTGGTTGCAGACAAGTATCTAAGATTCCGGTTTTTTTACCGGTTCCGGATATCCGTCGGTGAGTCAGTTAAGACGTCCTCTTTTATAATATACTAGCTGCGCCCCGCGGTTACCCGCGCTGAATAAGTAATCCCACGGGAACACTTCATTTTACCGAGATCAAAGTAGCCTATGTGTTAATCCAGGATATAAGCTATCTTGGTACCAAATTTCATTCAAATCCACTCAGCCCTTTGAGCGTGAAAGAGTAACAAACTTTCACATTTATAATATTAGTAGGATGATGATCACGACTGCGCAATTTTCCATTTTCCATAATCGATCGTTTGAGGAGTCTTATATGCAAAGAGACAGTTTTAATACTTGTGTCGTCACGTACTTCTGGGCGGGACTGAATCTTCAAGTGGAAATCTTTGGGATGTTTCCTTATCGCAGCAACCCGTGCCGTCATTGACCTGAAAATACATGATTCAACTATATAAACTCGTATTCTCTTACGTTTATTTCATACACACATAAAATTCACATTGTCACATTTTTCCTCCACTTCAAATTAAATACATATCGTCCTGTTAATTTAAACGTACTCATTAGTGACAAAAAGCTGAAAATTCATCAAATATGTGTAAAAATCATCATAACTCTGATCATAAAGTCACCGAAATCAAAATCAAATCAAATCTACTACAGATACATTATATATTTTGACCTCAGCTCAGTTGGTAGTAACTCTGTTATATGCGCTGTGAATCGTGGGTTCGATTCCTACCCAAGATAAATATTTGTGCGACGAACATAGTTTCTGTTTCTGGGTGTTAATATGTAATTAAAAACAAGTAAACATGCAAAGTATTTAAGTATTCTATCAGTTGTCTGGTTCCCTGACATAGTTTGGGGCTAGAAGGAGCTGTGTGAAATGTCTATATATATTTATTCATTTCATTTATATTACCTACGGTGTATAAATCCCTATAATACATACCCCTACCTAAACCTATAATATAAAAACGTTTCGACGAAGGTTGGTCCTGTTTATTATTTAGAATGTGTAGCGCCGGGGACGGAGTTGATGCTCGCTTCAAGTGGAAATCTTTTGGGATTACGCGCGCCCGCGCCCGTCAGACGAGCACTTCAGATGGAGACACACTCAGACCAGTATATACCTTGACTTTAACTACCTTGAATTTTACTTCGACTGGCTTCATAGCTCAGTTGGTAGTAACCCTGCCTTCTGCGCTGTAGGTGGGGGTGTGGGTTCGATTCCCACCCAACACAAATATTTATGTGACGAACGTTGATGTTTGTTCTCTGCCTGGGTGTGAATATGTATAATATACAAAATGTTATTTACGAAAAAAAATAAGTTTTATATCAGATGTCTGTATTTCTGATTATTGGTCTAAATTTGGTTCTCATTATCTCCTTTCATATTTTTAATATGCATCTTACTTCTCATTGCTGCAAGTAAGAGTATATTGTGGTCCCATTGCGTCGCCAGATTAACATACAGAGCGTACGCTATGATGTACGAGAAGACGACGCCCGGCGAAACCTAAACCGAGCAAAGCCTCCATCACGTCAAATGAATACTAAATCACGGAGGCCGTTTGACATTCAATATCAATTCGATAGCCGAAAAATCCTTATCTCTAAACCAAATTTAGTGGCAAAATGGCTGCGATATTATTAATTAATGATAATATGATATTATTACTTATAACACTTGTAATATGAAATTAATTAATATAATTACACATATAATAAACACGTAGATTCAATTATCGCAATCATAAATTGTAGGTTAGCGATTAACTCGCTATTAAAGCGTTTAATAGCGAGTTTTTATTAAAGGGGTATAGAATTTTAATACTTAGAGTACTAATGAGAGTTTTAAGTGATTTTATATATTAAAATATAAGATAAATATTGTTCTTTGTGTTTAAAACCTAGGCTGGGCTTATTACAAGTTGGCAAAAATTAAATAAATTTTTAGTAGTTGTTACTGCTCGTCTTTTTTAGTGATTTAATTGCACTAGCTCTCTCAAACCAGTACAGTTAAAGTACTAAAATGAGCCTCAGTAAGGCTCCTTTTAATGCACTTGATCACTTTTTGCTTCACAGTTTGAGTAAATTAACTGTTACATTAGTGGTGCTTACAGACACGAAGAAATCAGGTAAAATCAGCATCAGGATCTACTTTCACATTTAAAATATTGACCGTCAAAATAATGGCTATTTAGTTGTATTATATTTTCATAATAAATAGAAACGAATTAATGAAATCATTGTTACAAATACCAAAAATATATTATTCGTCTGTACAGCTCTTGCCTATACCACCAACATTAATCAGAGAAAAAGAACGTTGGTAGAATCAGCAAATATTTTTTCTAAGCTATTAGCGGAAACTCTCTTGAAATACCTATTTTGTGACCACAAAAACATCCTAAGAAATAGAGTTCTTATAATGTACTAAATAAAGATCACTTTTGAATGGGGGATTAACAGGTATTTTTAGTAAGTGAAAGATGCTCAGCGTGGGAACCACCAAGTTGCATTAACCCTCCAATGAGTATTTTCTTCAGTATTTTTTGTCGATGGCATTTTATATGTTTTGACTCCCAGTATTTTTTTTCACAACAAGCTCGAAGTCTGTATAACAGTGCAAAGCTTACAAAAGATCATGTATTAGATTTTGAAAAAAAAAACATCTTTCAAAATGCTTGTATTCGAAAAATATAAATGGTATTCTAGAGTATTGCATCCTACGTCACGGACATAGACGACCAAAATCACAGCAAAATTTCTTTCGCCCCAAAAATACCGTCACCGCAAAAATAGGAATCACAAAACCCAATACCAACAGGGTAAGACGCACACCCTTGGAATTATAATTCGCCCCCTGATCACTCAGTCCCTCGGATCACTCCGGCCCGCGATCAATCAATGTACGAATCTGTCATGTTAGGTTTATGAGAAAAATTGTTAGGATGCGCAAACCCCGGCCTCCCCTAGTAAACACTCGGTTAGAAAGGGTATTGGAATTCTTAATAAATGATGAGCCGATATTCAATATTTTTGTACTTGCATTGTTAGTTTTATATTTTGAGTATATTTGAGAAAGTTATGCGTATTTACAAATGTTCTATTAATGTTTGCTATGTTGTATGTTATGTTTGCTGTGTGTAATAATGTTTGCTATGTTTGCTTTTTGCTAGTATTTGAAAACCCGATGATTTTTGGCATGATTGAAACAATAGGCAATCATCGAACAACGAATGAAAACTATTTTCATTGTGAGAAGTTAAAAATTTACTTTTAGTTATCACACTAAGCTTCTATAATTATGGCTCATTCCTCGTATCAAGAGTGGAACTTTCCAATGGTTCGACTCAAGGAGTTTTCTTCGATGCACTTGACACATATCTTGGTTTTTTTTTACTTTATAATTTAAACATTTAACATATTATTTTAACGTAAGCCTCTATGTTTTGCTTGGATTTGAACCAGCCACCTACGGATGAAAACTAGTAGTCTGTACCACTGAGCCACCCCGCTCGCGTTATGATCAACAAGATAACCAAACAAAACCGGACAATTCTCGTCAAAAATTAATTATTCCTAAATGATGCGAAACATCGAATAATTTACTATTTAAAAATTGGAATGTAATCTACAAGTTCTCCTGGGCGTTGAAAATCTTCATCGGAGGGCGAACTACCCTTGAAAAAAGTATTATTAAAGAAGGAGACAGTTCCAGCGCATTTGTTACTGTCGCGGGCCCTATGATGAAAAATTAGTTCAGTCCTCGTGACAAAGGCTCGCTAAACCCACTATGTCGCTTTGTCCCCTTCTCTCGTGTTATTAACAATGTGTAAGAGCGGGAGCGCACACCCTGCGTTTCCAATAGCAAATGACACAGATAGCTTAGGGATGACCGTAGGAGAGAACAGCAAGTTTTTGACAGCTCCCATTTGTTGTGTATTGAATATCAATATAATTTCCGTGAGAGTCGATTTTTGCCCCATAGTGCGTCCCTCGGTCGGCACACAGATTATGGTCGATGGCAAATATTGGTGGTGATTGATACACGCGTTCCCCGTACGATCATTCCTGGGTTTGTTTTGTTTACCTTGACATCGATAAGAAAACAAACATGTTAACGCATTTTTACGAACTCTACTTACGTCACTGCTTTTTTTTAATTTTGTTCTGTTTCGTTGCGCATTTCTATTTATATTTTAATATAAATCAATAAAAATTGAATGATGGTGAATGCTATGTATTTTTTATCTAGATAATATTGATTACATTCGTTTTATGAAAATGCTCATGATAATTTGAATTGGTAAACAAAATTGAAAATAAAACATTTATTGCACAACAACACACTTAACTTCACATAAATACTGAATACTGGACTCATCGATTTGCAACCACCTAAGCCATCATATTCAGTCAAATACGATGCATTCTTCTAAACACGTAGCCACTTATTCATTCCCTGATATTTTATCTCTAACACGATTAGTCTAACTAAAGTCTAGATTGTTCCGTCAGCGGCTTCAAATATCCAAGAACGTTCTAAATACGTTTTGCACCTGTAATTCCATAGAGCTACAAACTACAGGACAGGAGCAAAACAATTGATGACACGGCACTCCAAGTATATCTCCGACACATTTAGTTGGAATAGTCTCGCCATTACTGGATAATCCCGTCCATTTGCGTGCGCCATCCGAGTGGATGAGATTATGTAACAAATGTCAATGTTGGGTCAAGGTTTGAATTATTGTTTAGGAGTGGAATGGATAATTATTTGAATTGAATGGTTTTGGATGAGCTATTTAATTTACTTTAATTATTAATTCGCTTGTTTCTTTTTTATTTCGTAATGTTGAACTATAGTTGTATTAAAATCTTTTTTCGTGATATTACCTCCTAAAACAAAATTATGTAGCCACAAGAACTTTTGAAAAACATTTCAATTATATCAGGGTGGAATGCCAATACGACTTATAAATTAATAACTCAAAATTGATATATAGTTATTTTCTGAATATCTGATTTCTTAACGGGAGATTCTCGTTTCATTCCGTTACGACATTTATATAAATAATCCTTAAAAAAATAATTATACATAGTAGGTACTTCGTTTTCAATCTAAAATTATAAGCTACGTCTAACTTTCAAATATTGTAATTTAACTGGTAAAAGTTAGTAATAATCAACAATTATGTTAAGTCAAAGTTACAGGGTTTCTATTGTCAAGGTTTGAATAAATAAATCAAAAAGTTTTGTTCGAGTAAATATATCACTTAGGAGTGTCATAATAATTCAATTAAGAATTTAGAAAAATAAAATGTTCATAAATAATGTATAGCACGTTATTGCGATATATTTCCGACACTCACACATCGCATTCCTTTCCAACACACAGAATCCTCAAAACAAATATGGAAAGGGTTCCGCATAATCAATTATTTATGGCTACGTCCAGCCACTGGCCGTTAGCCGGAATGGTCGCGCCATTACCAACTAATTCCATGTCATTTGCCTGGGTCCAGCACCGGTCACCTCCTAGTCGCGCTGTGATTCCACTTTGATGACTTGAGGTACGTGTGGTTACTTGGTATTTTAAGATAACTATCACTAAGGAAGTCCGTACATTGAAACCGCGGAGCAATTTCTTAACACTTTTTTATTAACGTGCAGATCACTAAAAATTTTAAGATTGTTTTACAAGTTTCTGATCATAAATACTAAATCTATTAGTTAAGTTTAATCTTAGTTTAATAAAAAAATTGATTTTAACCTCCTGTCTGTGAAAAGCTAAAGACGTGAAAACCAGCGTTAAATCTAAATTATCAAGTTTAATTAGGTATATCGGAAAACATATTTACAATCTGATAATAAAACTTTCCAATTCAGTTTTTCTTGCCAATGCTTGTATTGTTTTCAGGCAATTTAACATATTTTTTTTGCATTTAGGGCACGGTTTAATTCTCGTATAATTTTTTATTCAAATTGTATTATACTTATCTACGTGAAGATCGCAAGTTCTCAGTTTGGATACAAGTTTGGATATAAATAATAGTGTAACTGTACCATTTCAAAATATTTTGTTCACGAGTTAAATATATTATGCAACCTTATAAAAAAATTACAATATTTTGATGTACCTATAACAATTATTATGCATTAGGCAATCTGACTGAATATATATGTAAATTATTGATCACCCCAGTACCATACCAAAATCAAATTAAAATGCAGAAAAGTAGAAACACATTGTGAGAATCCAGGTAATTAAACAGGAACCGAAATCCGTTTGATAAATAACTATGTAATTCTTATTTATCTACGTCAAACGTCGGCTTTTTATAAGACGGATCTGTCAGAGATTATCTCGTGTTATTACTCATTCCTTTGGTGGAACCTCTATCTGACAGCTGTCTTAACCCTTTTTATCCAATGAGAATGTCATAGGCGCATTTACATTGAGTTGTTTTTTTTTCGTCCCACTTTTGTATATTAAGCGGGTTTTTATTGCATTTTAATATCCGTTGGGAGTTTTGGAAGGTTAAGCATCTACAGTTCGTTTAGTCTTTTTTATATCTAAACGGGTTTTAGATCTACTGTACGATTTTGTCTCTAAGTTGTTAAAATTGATGATGTGTTAAGATACAAGATTTTTATGGACTGTTAATAGAACCATATTTTTCAAATCACTAAACCTGCAGTAATAGAATATCAAATTTCTATTAAATTTATCTAAGAATCAGTTAATTAATTACAGCAATAAAATTACTCTCCATGAGGCCGAGTTAAAAACAAAAGTGCCTAACAAAATAAACGATCCTAATAATATATCATTTGTGTAGCTATCAATAAGGCGGCCGAATCTTAACATCTTCTTAACATCTCAATTTCTTGTATTGGAAACAACAATAATATTTCCTGAAACAGGATATTTATTTAAAACAAGGCGTTGATAAAGTAATTTTGTTTTAACCTTAACCATGTCTTTATGGAGTGGTCATTACTTAGCAATGGTACACGGCCCGCTCTGAGCAATGTCTGTGTATTAATCAAAATGCCATATTTTTATCTCACTCTTTTTGTGGCATTGTCCCTTTCCGACTAGTCTCTCGGATATCTCGTTTTTCCACTGAACTCTAAAAGCATAATAAGGCTTAACACCGTAGACGAAAATCAGACCTTAATTCCAGAGCACTTAAAGTCGATAATTTGAATGAGGTGTGACTTACTTGTTTCGTTCGGCGTGGTGATAGCGTGCCCAGGTTCTGCAGTCTTACTCTCTTGAGACGAAAATCGGTCCTTTTTTCGTCTCTCCATCACGGAACCTTTTTTCGCTTTTTCAGAACAGACGCAGGAAAGTGTTCGTTCCTTTCGACCATTTCTTACGCATTATCTCGTAATCATTAGTTTCTCCATTTCCTTGATAGAGCAAAAGGTTTTTGGACAAGTCTATTAAGTTGAATGATTGCTTTGGCACTTTTACATTACTGTAGCTCAATATAGATATCATTTTTTACCGGTTTATTCAATTTATATTTCTGATATATGTACCAAACCAAAATGGTAATCGAAAATAATTGTTAGCTTTCAAAACTGCCATAATTTGTTTATTTATATAATTTATGTTTTTAAACTTTTAAGGATAATATCGTATTATTCAAAAGCATGTGACACGAAGAGATTGAACTCCTGTGGTAAATAAATATCATACATCAACTTGTAATACCAGCCTTGCGTAGTTTCTCTTTTGCAAGATTTATAAAAGGTATATTTTTTTTACTAAATTTCTTTCTCGTTAATGGTCAAGTATTGACACGCGTTTGCACAGTCATTATTGGCTTTAACTGTCGGCAGGTTTTAATTGAACTTGTTACATACCGTTTTTTTAAACAAATCTTATGAAATGGCATATTCTCAATATGTTTTAATTATTTAAGATTACTAAACATCCTAGGCTGGGACAAGTTTAATAAAAATAAAATAGGAACAATATTTATATTTTAGTAGTAGCAGAACTTACGCCTTTCATCCGGAGAAGTACTGCCACCGTGCCCATTTCTGCCGCAAAGCAGTATTGCGTTCGCGTTACAGTGTTCCGGTTTGAAAGGTGTGGTTGGCGGAGAAATTACAGGCACTTGAGACATTCCACCCTTCACCTCTCAGAGTTACGGGCGCATACGATGCGACTTGGGCCTTGTCATACCTAGTAGGGGAGGACCCAAGTCGCATCGGTTGTTACGGGCCGAGGTTTACCACTTAACACCAGGTGGCCCATCGGCTCGTCCCGTAACTGCATCAAATAAAAAACATCATTTCTTAACTATTTCTATTTTTATACTATTTTCTATTATATACTATTTTCTATTTCATCGAAGCCAGACAGAAGTCAGGCGACCCTTACAAAAAAACAGGCGTGTTCACACTAATATAATCGTTACGTGATCATACACACTTACTCAGGCTTACCTTACCTTTACCAAACTAAATTTCCCCTTACCGCACACTCACAGAACTTTATCGGAATTACGCATTAATCATGTTTGTTTGTCTTCGCAGTGTCACCGCCCTGTCTGGTTGAGATGAAACATGCGTGCAACTACGTGTCGTGTGTCGTTCCCCTAAACATGCTGAAAGGTACAATCCCAGTACACACTTACTGAAACAAAGGTGATGAACATTTATACTTTAAATGATTGTGTGTTGACTTTGGAGTTGAGCTTACTATCGTTCATTCCCAACACTGATTGATTGTACTATTAATTAATTTGTGAAACTGATTCGTGAAGGCAAAAAATCTGGACAATTTGAAGGCAAAAAATTTGTTTCTTACCAAGTGGATGGCATCGAGAGAGACATTGCTATATTTTGTCCTTTAACACATATCTTGATAGTGCCAAAATATGTTTTTTATCATTCATAATCATATTGTCATCAAAATGATGCACAGGCAATGAAACGGCAATAATGAATGTAGAATTAATATCTACCAAATTTTTTTTCTTCTATTATATCTATTCCTATTTATTTCCTTAAGACTAGAATCTTTTCTACTAGTCTTAGTTTTATACAACGACCAAAAAGGTAACTGTCGTAATTTCGATTTATTTTATTTTTTGCAGTGTTGAGAAGAAACGTGCGTGGGACCGAGTGAAACACTTCAGCTGCCTCACGCTGACAGTCACGATGCTCTGCTACATCGGCATCGGTGTTGACTAAAAGTGTGGCTATATTATTTTAAAATTAATAACTTGTGATATAAATTATAATTATATATTCAGTCTTTCAATAAATTTTCATTCTGGATCTGAATTTAAAGCATAATTTTTAAACTCAGATCCAGATTCTTTTATTTAACACATTTTACGTTGCATAGATGGCACTTATGTACCGAATGTGCCCAAATACAGTGCAAAAATGCTACATAATCAAGGTAATACCCTCTATCACATTTAGTAGATCTCTATTGTGAATGGCTTACAGCTCGAAGTCAAACTCGCCACGAGAGGTGCCAGAACTCGCTTCGTGTACTGATGCTGGTAGAAAGAGCTAATAGTCAGCGTGGTTGGACCACCCTCGTTTATTGAGTAGCATCCACACCAGTTGATCCATTTCGATCGATGGTGTCGACCGACTGTCGATAGATTGCCGCGGTAACACTGTGATGAATATTTAACGGAACACTCGTCAAATCTGGCTCCATCTTGCAGCCACCACATACCAACGTGTTTGAATACAATTTAGATCAATCAATAGTGCTTTATCTAAAAATCTCTTCAGGTACATGAGGGCGAACATTTGCATATAATGGGACAGAGATTTTACTTGTCATTTGTCAAATCATGAGTGACAGCTGTCAGATATTATACAGTATTGTTGTTTTAGATTTTATCTTTTCTGGATTCTTTATTGTGATTCACATTTGTTTCGCTCCAAGTCTATCCCATAGGTATAATCCATTTTTAACAAGTGCAGTTACAGTTTTCGTCTTTTTTGAATTGGATTATTTTCAGTATTATCATCATATGATATGTGAGTCTATTACACTAAAGATATATTAAAGCGAAGAGGTATTTGAAACGACAAAGAAATTTCGAGTAGTGTTTATTCAGTCCGCAACAACCCACGAAATTTGGCAAATGCATTTACAATATGTTCATAGTGAAGTTGTGCAATCTGTGCACGCTTTATGTCAGTTAAGAAAGTTAATGTAATAGGTAATGTGGTTTCCAGATTTAGATATGGTACAGTTTGTTGGGAAAATGCAGTTAAGGTTGACCATCTAGTTCTCGCTCAATATTTTTTTCTTCAGATGTGACTAGGCCACTGCCACGTCACCTTGCTAATCCTATGGACTATGGTGTGTAACTTTGGTGCCCTATCATCCGACAGATTCAACTTCGTATCGGAATTTATCTGATTTTATACCTGTAGAAAATTATTACAACACTCTGTATAACCAAACAATGCTTTAATAAAACCTATAGGTAGAATTATTCGGGCACCATTGTTGTCATATCGGTAGATAAACTACCTTATTAATCAAATCAGGACACAATACCTCCTCCGCTCACCTCAAGGCGAAATCAACGACCACTAATACTAGACCCCCGAAATAATCCAACGCTTCTGGGCTTTCAGAAGAACTGACGATTTAAAAGGTCAAGATTGTTTGGTTGGTGTATATGCGGTTAACATATATAGGCATTCGATGTACCCAACGGTTTGTGAATCGATGATTTTATTAGAGCATTGTGACTTCGAAACACAAAGTTAGCAATTAAATTAAATACCATCTTCTTTAGGAAATCCGGAATTCAGTTAACCCACGAAACTTATTATTCTTAAAATATGAAGAAAAGATTTTATCCAATTCATGGTATAAAATTTTCTTTTCTTGCTAAAGTATTTTACATTATTCATATTCACACTTAAGAACACGAGCAAAATGGAGACATCCAATCTAAAATAAGCCAACAAATTAATTCACTATGCAAAGTTGAATCCAGTAAGACGATTAAATTTCTTCCCCACCATTTCACACCGTTAATCACGACCCTCGTATTAATACCGAGAACAGCAAATAATTAAATTAGTAAATCCGAAATCTGCTATACATATAACTAGCTTTTATCCACAGCTTCGCTCATGTGTTTCGTTTCAGATATATTCCTCAGATATACATATAGGAAACTTACATTTTTTCATTGTGGATAAATTAAGAAACAATTTTGCATTACTAATTTCAATTAAAGAAGGATTAGTAGGTATATATGTATAAATAAATTAAATCTGATTACCAGAAAGAAATCTTTTTATCTAGGTGTCTTTACATTTTTTAATTAATTATCAGTATCTTTCAGTCTCTTTCACACTATCACTTATAAAGATAGTACAAAAAATAGCTTCCCTATAGCGAATTATTTTTTAAGTGAATTGGATTCAAAATGTGTTATCCTCATAAATAAATAAAACAAAATATATATAACATACACAAAAGATCAAATGACACTCATAAGGAAGTATTTGCCCTGTACCAGAGATGTCAAAACTCTTATGGGATCTTATCTCACGGGCGATATACCTAAATTCCAGGCGGACGAAGTCACGGGCGTGTCTACTGGCATTGTATACTTAGGTTGGCATATATATCTGTGTAGCGGATTTCACGGAAAGTTAGCATTAATCATATATCTGGCCCCTTTGTCTGGAAACACGTCACTGGGTTCGTACACATTGCCAAAGCAGTTACTATTGATTCTCGATCGAATTTATGTATCGTATTAATGTTCCATTGGACTACTACAGACGGTTAAAGTATAAAGAGATATATTAAGTATTATGATAGCATGCTCTTCATTATAGATTCCTTTTGACGTTTTCACTGCAGGCGTACCAGCTACGCTAGTTACGACGATTGCGACTGAATGTGCTGTATTATTGTGTGAATCGCGGATTCCACGCGATGTTTTCCATCACCGGTTTAAAATCGTATAAGGTTTTTGAAATTTGTTGCCATTTTCCTATTACCGGTGGCCAGCCTGTAAAGATAAATTATCTTAAATTCGTAAAATCCTCTTAATTTTAAGTTTCAGTCGCTTCGTTTTTTGTTGCCTCCACCACTACAGATTCCTCGGCTTTACAATTTTGAATGAAAGGTATTCATGCGTGCTCAATCTGTATAACCAATGGTGATAACATTTTTCGTGTTTTTGGTTATTGAACTATTGTTCCTGTCATGTGTTTTTTTTTCCTTGTCGTAACATAAATAGAACTACACAATATTTGTTTAAGAATAGTTCACACAAATTCTACGAAGTTTTTTTTCAGTAGCCTCTTCAATTCACTGTAATTCTTGGAATACCGTAAGTAAATTATTTGAATTGCAATCGAGAACTCGGAGTACTAACATCCTAACAAACTTTCCTTCCCCCAACTTATAGTGAAAGTCAGGAAACAAGTGACAGACGAAAAACTTATCCCCTATTGTGGCTCTCACTGAACGGGATTATATGGAGAGCGCTTTTGATAACACCATGTATATTGAAGATTTTCTAAAACACCAAAACGAGAAAACCCCATTTTGAATGTAGATATATCATTCCACGGTCCTTGTATAATTTTGAACGGTTCGAAGACCAGTAACTGTGAAATTAGAGGCACATTTGATGTTCCATTTTCAAGTTTCAGAAAGACGGGTGCGATATGATTTTATTCTCATCTCTTCTCTTGGGTCTTCCCATACTCTTCGGTACTATTAGGACCTATGTCACTTTGGTGTGTCTTTGTTTGTATGGGTAGAGGATACCTCTTAATTTCAGGTGGGCCACCAGCTGTCCGTAGTTCCGTTGTGAGTCACATAAAGAATATTCTTACTGTGGCTTCATTAAGAGTAGTAGAACTAACGCCAAGTTCTTCCATTGCATTTCACCATACCCATTTCTATCGCCAACAGTAACGCGTTCGCGTTACTGTATTCCAGTTTGAAACGTGTGGTTGCCGGTGAAATTACAGGCACATGAGACATCCTTCCTACACATCTCAGAGTTACGGTCGCATACGATACGTCTAGGGTCTTGTCGTACCTAGTAGGGGAGGACCCAAATCGCATCGCTTGTTATGGGCAGAGGTTACCACTTAACCCCAGGTAGGCCGTCAGCTTGTTCCGTAACTGTATCACATGAAAAAAAAAGAATTATTAACATTTGAGAGTATTCGCTGAGTAACTCGTATTATTTTATCCAGGTCAGAATTCTGTAAGGGGAAAACCGAGGAACCTTCGTACACTTGCTAAAAAGAGGTGGGTTTTTAATTAAGCCAAGGTACTAAGCAAAAATATGGCTGCAAGAATTTAATGCAAATAAATATTACGTATAAGTCGGTTACAATACCTCCTAGCGCTCTCCAAGTATAATCTAACTATCTCTTTGCTTATCTTTACTTGATTACCCCACGCTGGCTGCAGCACGGCGGGATACAAGTGAGAATGAGTTCAGAGTTAACTTATGAATTTGGAATGTGCCTTCGTCACTGGCGGGAATACCACATCCTATAAGTCTTCTAATCATTTATTTCTTAAAACTCCAAACAGGATCTTGATTTTGTGGTCCTACTGCATTAACACTCTTGACGAGCTGGAGTGTTTCACAATAAACTTATTTATATATAATATAACACATATATCTATATATAACACATATGGTTTGCAGATATTACTTGTAGTTCTTATTTTATTCTTGAATTCCAAATTTTTTATACATGTTTATTACTCATTAACGCTATCTCTAAGCGGAGAAGGATTTAAACTCGCATTTTCTAAGATCAAAATACTAAGGTTTGCTGGAGCAAAATAAACAAGTGTTAACAGACTTATAAATACATACGTATACACACAAACCTGCAAAGAATCAAGTCTTCATCATGCCACATAGAAGCACAAGTGGTGAGCTCATCGGTTCCATTATAATTCAGGTTGTCATTTGGTGGTCCTCCAGTGATTAATTCGGAGAATAATCCAATAGCCAGGTTACCTACCTTACCGATCAGTGCGGGCTTACTTTTATCAATGTAGGAAACATCAGTACTACTCTAGGAGTCCAAATACGGATGGATGACAGTTGGGTATAGACGTCAACTTACCATAATTATACTTATCTGTAAGGTAATGGGTTCGAATCCTACAATCAACTATTGGGGGGCCCACGTTGCTCGCGTCCGTCAGTGATCGCCCGGAGAAGTACTGCCACCACACCGGGTAATCTGCCGCCAAGCAGTGATGCACTGCTGTTGCCGTGTTCCGGTGGAAGGGAGTGGGTGCCGGTGAAAGTGCAGCCCCATGAGACATAACATCCCTGTCTCGGGGTACTGGACGCAACGTTATGTGACTAAGGTCATCTCGTATTTATGTGCAGACGACTTCAGTCGTATTGCTGTTATCTATGGGCGGCGGTTACCACTTAACATCAGGTGAGCCATCACCTCATTCCGTCACCCGATTCACATAAAAAAATACGAGTTTCCGGTGAAGAAGAAGAGTGAACCTTCAAGTTGAAAATCTGCCGCCAAGTGCCTAACCTTAGGTGTGTTCCAGTATCGTCACTAATAAGCCATTTCATGTCCAATGGTTGCGTAGTGCCATGATTGGGTGTCGCAACCTTATCGCAAGGTGATATAATATGTAGTCAATGACAACACCGACAAAAAACATATATAGGTGTATATTTAATAGGAAACTAGCAAACCCTACAATATTGTAACATTAATTCTGGCAGCACCTACGTTTCTAATAACGTGGGTCCAAGTGCCGTGGGTCAGAGCCGCAGCGACACAGAATACGTAATGAGATCAGGACCGGATATTAAGAGGTCCCTATACACTTATAGTGCATACAAGAATATGTAAGTCTTCTTTTGCGGTTAACGAGCGATTTGCTGTTCAGCTTTTCCTAGGGTTTTAACCGGATGAGTTTCCGGTTAAAAACCTTGGTACTTATTACCTCATGATATTAGGTTTGAAACAATTCAATTTAATTAGCGGATAGGTACTGCGCCATCCCACAGGATATCCCTCGTTTGAGTACTAATGTTGTCCGACCAGGTATAATAATTAAAACTTCTGGTTATACAGTCATCATGCCTATATATTTGTATATTACACTGTAATAAATAATATATGTTGGGCTCTGAATAATAATTTCCATTTCAATTTCATTTCATTTTATATAACTATTGAATCAGAAGATCATGGACTAAAAACCTCTAGATCAGGCGCCGCTTTAGAAAGTCAAACATTTGCGCAACATCCAAATGATATTAGAGAATCGTGACTGCTCAGTTTTGAATCAGCAATGTGGACAAATGATGTGAACCGGCCTTCACCTATCAAGGAACATCTGTCAGGATTTGTCATCTGTCAGTGTTGTGTACAGGTTGGTTCTGTAAAACTATAATTTATTGACGTTAAGAAATGATAAGCTAAAAACTTGTACAGGTATGTCACGTTAACAAATAAGTAAAATAGTTTTTAGTAGAAGTATGTACACCTCTGTACTCCTACTCAAAAACACTATAAAATATATGTATGATGCTATGTGTACAATTAGGAACATAAAATGTACTCTGTCCTAGGAGGTGGGCGTTGGTGACTGCGCCACAGTTTTTTTTATAACTATTGCAGTTACCATCGTATTAGGTACTATAAATTTAACGTGTTTTTTCTTTTTTCACAATAACGTTTTATTTTTCATATAATATTTTTCTATAAATTTAATTTAAGCTATATGTAACAAAAGTTACTGGTTACTAATAGGTTTAAACAAAATATTTTGGTTATTTTAAGTTTTTATTTTAATCATAAATATGTATATATCATTTAAAAGTACAAAATCTTTGAATTCCTAAATTAAACGAAGTGAACTTATTTTTTTTTTATATATACATATATTTTATATACAATAACTATTTAATTCTTACCTTATACCTTTACATTTAAACTTACCGTAACGACACCGACGGCGGCGTTAGTTACGAGATGCTCGCCGTGGTCGAAACTTGTGATCTCTACCTTGCTTTATTGTGTCTGTGTCAAAATAAATAATTTTTCTTTCTTTCTTTAATCCCAACTCAATGACTGTACTATTCTCATCAAGATGTATGTTTTTTCAATTTCTAGCTTAATAACACCTTGCGACTATGATATGCTCAAGTACAATCGGTTGAGTGTAATTATACGCAACGCACACTACTGGGTGTTTCTTTCTATAGAAAGCATGTAGGTACGCGAACATATAACTTATATATCAAGTGTCTGTTATAATGTTATTACTGACTGTACTGAAAAATTGTCATGCACATTGATGATGTTATAAACGCTGGATTCGTGTTATAATCACACTTATCAAGATAATACCTTAATTTGCAGGTACCATCCGCCTCGTAAGTATTACGAACACTGAGCAATTCATATTATTAATACCAGAGCAAGCTTGTAACATGAAGTTGGTATACCGCACGGCGATAAGGTCACAACTCAAATTCTTCGTTTCCAACTAAATTATATGTGTTTAATGTGACCAGTTAACATTTAGTACCTATTAGTATATTTTGTATTGACTACGTATCAAGAAGAGTGGCGTAATTTTCTACACGTTTCTTATTTTGGCATTATGAGTTTACACATTGTCTTCGTTTCTGTGCGTAGGAATTATAACAGTTGGTATTGCTAAATAAGGTATTATGTATCAACAGATCATTACATGTCAATTTGAACTCATTCCATTTTTTATAGCATTGAAGCTTTCAACAGGCTTCAGTAGCCGTAAGTACTTGAAATATGTCTTTTAATTTATATAAAAAATTACATAACACATTTAAATATAAATAATAATGTAATACAAATATATTTGTTTAATATAAATAACAGTAATTTACTGAATAAAGAATAATTCAACTATTTTAATAGCTTCTAATACAACGACACTTTCTAAATCTATTGATAAAAAAATGCATTATTTTTAGGTACCTACATAATAGCGATTCTAATGCAAATCAATTAAATTAATTTTATATCCACGGCATCATTTTCTTTCCTAACCTAATAAACGAAGACGGACTCAATTTTAGAACTGTCGAACTAAATTTTGTGATTTATGCCATGTTTCCGTCATATTGTTATAGTGATAAAGCTTTGCTTTCACGACTAAAATTTAATTTTTAGTTAAACCCATAGCTTTTGTCTTTAAGTTCAACAGAGAACGAAAAAGATTAATAAACGTAATATTGGATTTAATTGGTTGCCAATGGAATGTAAAGTCACCAGTACTGAACTTATCTCTTACTTTGTATGAATACTAAAAATAATTGGTCAGTCAATTTTAATGATGACTGTATACAAATGTTATTAAGCTTTTGTATAATTGCAAAATAATGTATTGCGACGCGTTATAACATCATCAAAACACGAAAACAGTAAGAATTATAAAGATACAATCAGTCGGTTTAAAATAGCAGCTTAGTGATGGATATGATAAGTGTGGAGTAGCAAATTGCTTGTCCACGGGGACGCTAATTAGTAGGTAGCTGATAATTACTTCGATAATTAACTTTATAAGAAGGTGAGACTTTTTTACGGTCTTCTCACCATGTTTGTGGTGTTTATTATGTCATTAGATATATGACAGCGTCGTGGCCTAGTGGTCTTCTTCTTCTACGAGTCACCGGTTCTGTCGAACCAGTGTGGTGAAAGGATTGTAAGTGCGCCTCAAAGAGGCTCAGGCCTAGTGGTACCCACCTGAGTTCCAATCCTAAGATCGCTGGTTCATATGAAGGGGAAAAAAATGAGATTTTGTGACTTAAAAATGTGTGCAATACCACGTGCTAAAAACTTTGAAAGATAAAATATGAGGAAACGAGAATATCTTATGACCAAAAATTCAAAGACATATTTTCATCATTATTTATTATGCGATAAAGTTACGGAACGAGCAGATGGCCCACATCGTGTTAAATGGTAGTCTCTGCCCATAACAAGCAATACTAATTGTTCCTTCTTTACTTGGGTACGACAAGACAAAAGTCGCATTGCATGCACCCGTAACTCTGAGACGTGAAGGTGGATGTAAAGGAGGATGGAAAGTCTCTCACAGAAAGGGTATGGTGGCAGTACTTCTCCGGACGAACTTTGTGTCAAACAAATGGTTTCTTTGTTCCACAGCAATCGTTCCTGAGAGCCACTGGCACGAGTGGACCTTTTTGAATTATTCGATTAATTTTGACAGGAGTCACGGAAATTGACATCATTAGTTTTCCTTCTAAAGATGTGTCACGTACTGTTTAATAGTTTATGCTAGTAAGATGGAAATTACCTAAAATTGGTGTAAAATACTAAAATTTTAATAACTTTTTTTTCGAAACTAAGTCCCGTCTTCGATCCCCGGCTGGCGCAGATATTGGATGTTCCTGCTGTTTTTGAAAGTAACTTTACCACCTGGGATAAAGGGAATCCTAGTGCAGGAGTATGAGAAAGTGTCTGTTAAATGTTCCCATAGTGGAAATTCCAATATGATTCGTTCTTATATAACATATGATTCTATAATGTGGCTCTATAACATTTTTAATAATATATAAAATTTAAATAATAACTTTTGAGTAACTGAGTGATAGCGATTTTATCATATCCATTCGTTGTATAATGCAATATTTGTGATAAAATTATATCTATCAAAATCACAAGTTCAAGTATTTCTTGATGTTTTTTGAGTGTATCCATCCATTTCCGATGTTCTGTTTAATCTACACGCAGCAAACTTTTCCATATATTTGTAGCAGTAAACAACATCTTTAGTATATAGCAGTGTTCCTCTAGAGAAGTACTTCCACCATACTTATTCCAGCTTGCCCGTGTAGCGCTTGCCCGTATCTAGTTCTGAAAGCTGTGGATGCCGGTGAAATTGTTGATGTATGAGACCTTCATCACAACGTCTCAGGTTGATGAGTAAAATGCTACTTGGGTCTTGAATCCATACTGAAGTAGGGGTAAATAGTTATACTTACTTACTTATTTGTAAGTCTTGACTGCAATGCGACTTGAGACATCTCGTACTTTGGTGGAGTGGATTTGAGTCATATTGCTGTTGTCCCTGGGCGACGGTTACCACAACATCAGGTGGGCCGTCAGCTCGTTATATCACCAACATCAAATAAAAAAAAGTAATATCTACTAGGTATATTTCGCAGCTCATGATGTTCGACGACTTAAGGTGGCAATTCCATTTCAAAGTACTGTTTGCTGCTCACGCCTGATTCAATCCGTAGTTAGATACGGTTGAAACCTAATGGCGGTTAGAATGCGCAAGCGATGCAGTAGCGGGTTGCGCGGTCAACCGAATTGGAGATTTGAATCAGGTAAGTGCGACGTGTGCTAAATGTGACTAGTCATATTTTACCTTTTGAAACCAAATAAGACATCTGCTCGTTCCGGAAATTCACTCATTAAACATATATAGCCGCAAATCTTACTATTAAACCGACATCAAACACATTTTGACCATGATTAAAATCCAGTGTATCTCCTTGTTGCTTAAACCACTGCGCCACAAGTCTTTCAAATATGCCAATAAAATATCAAATCCCACCTAATATAAACGCTTAAGTTTGTTTGGATGTTCGTAGCTATGAACGTGGGTAGTCGATAACCAGGAAGAAAACCATGGGCTACTTTTTATCCCAATACTACGCGGGCAAAGCCTTTCGAAGGAACGAGTCACATATTCTTTCGTATGTTCTGTAATTTCGTAATACTAATAATTTATTTATCTAGGTATGCCTTGCCAATACTAGGAGCCATTTTCACTCCTCAGATATGCCCGAGGCTGTACGTTGAATAAAACACCTACAACAGCTTCTAAAAACTTTAGTATTATCACCGTCGAAACAACAAGAGGAGTCTTGGCCTGTCTAACTAAAAAATTCAGTACAAGACATCTGTATATCTATAGTTAACTAAAACTATAGCTTTCACTATCCATACCTACCCCTAAGACCTTCTACGTGACGCAACGATTCCCTCTACGCTATACTGTTCTGCTTCAAGATGGACAGCGAAAAAATTTGATTGAATAAGATAGATAGATATAACATACCATATATGGGAATGGGACGGTTGCAGTTCAAACGGTGTCGTCTTCAAATCAACGCCTGATGTGTATCCAGTGGCAAAAAGTTTCTCATTTAATTGGAGCTATATTATTTACGTAATTTTTTTTTAAATTACGTATAATTTACTGTCAGTGATGAGTCAACTATGGAGTTCAAAGCGTGGAAGTACTACTGCACATTTTTGTTTTAACTATCATTACATTGAGAATTATAAAACCAGGACTACTATGTTAAAACAACAAAATAGACTTTACTATTTAGGTAAATGTCATTTCTTAGGAGCAAATTGAAAGCTGATACTGGCACTAAATCTCATTGTAATTTCCTAATGAATGTCGTACCTAAATATAATCGAAACATAATCTACTAATGGTATTTTAAGGTATCATGTGGGTAAGTCCAGAAGATGACATATCAATAATTACAGAATTTCATACGTCTGTGAAATGATTCTATGAAACTTTAAATGAGAAAAAGTATTCCTAAATCGTAACATAAATTTCGTTGACTTTTGTGGAAATGGAGTTTGTCATAGATATAATCACTACTCACAATTGTAACGATGCTTTCATAATATTATGATACGATTTGGCGTTGCTAGGTACCCAGGCAATATTATTTGATCACCCCACATATAATTTAAGATTTTCAAGATCTAAATAATGTGTTTATTAATATAAAATAACATTGATATCTGAAGTCAAAAATACAAAAAAAAAAATATAACCAGCTGGTAAAATGTGAACCTGCGCGGTAGACTGTACACTATAACAAATGAGTTGGGCTGCGTCCGAGTGGCCGCGTGGGAGTGTCGGTGGAGGGCGGGCGCGCGGGGAGCGCCGCCCAAAACGAAATGGCGGCGGTTTGCGCGCCAATTTTGAATTTAGATGCCCAGATGTCGCTCAAATATTGTCCCTACTGAGCATTTGGTATAATCTTAGTAGAATAAAATTAATGATTAATTTTTTACACCGTTATAGTAAAATACTATATTAGTTATGTATTACTCTTACTCTTTTTCTCATCATATTAAAATAGTATGAAAAAACAGTTATTTTATTGTATTTGCAAATAGCGTCTATGGTTAATTTTAAATAAGTAGGATTATTGTAATCTTATTCTAAACTGAGATCGAACATTCCATAATAATCTTATATCACTAGCACAAGTAGGTACCTATTATCTATAAATGACAAAATTCGATTTGCCAGTATTAACTTGCCCGATTAAATTATACATTCCACAAAAGTTCTCTCATATATACGAGACAAATTAAAGAAGGAGCTTAAATTTTTTCATGTTATAAATTTCAGAGATCCATTAGATCCAAAGGTTGCCTGCAGCATATCGTTGTAAGCGACAAGATTTCCTGAGTCTAGTCATTTAAGTTTTTGATATCATAATTTGTTTCAATCAAATTATTTGACTTGCATCAGTCAAAATAATAGTCACGTTATAACCAATGATAAATCAATGCGAGTAGGTACTCTACCTACCCACAATATCAAAATAATTACCAGTCATATCTCATCTCAAATCCATAAATTACTTCATATCTACAAAGGAAGCCGCGTTACATGAGAATCTATAAACAAATCGTTATTGCGATTTAAGGACCCATTTAAAAGCTATAAATTCCATGACACAAGACAATTTCAACCCATTCACGAACATCATAAAGTCTAATATCGAGCAGCGAGTAAACATTGACTTAGCTATCATAAACTATTTTCAGAACCGGCTAAATAAAGACACATTCTTCACTCTTGCTCGCACTAACATCGGAAGCTACAGGAGCGAAAGGGACGAAGAATATTTACGAGGTGTTACATCAATACAGCGGCGTTGATTTAACCATTGCCTTAGTTTATTGCAGTCAATAAAATTGAACGTTATGAGGCAAGGTCGCAAGTGAAAAATCGGTGTGATTTATGTCTTTATCTTGCAACGGTAAATGAATCCGGTTCGGTTTTTAGTATTAAACATAAGAACTGTACAGATTCTAATGAGTTGATTCCAATTCAAATATGTTTTACAAGAAGATACGTAATTATGAATTTTGACAGTTTTATCAAAGTAAGTTCAAATCAAAAAAGTGTTTTTAGCTGCCACAAAAAAAAAATTTACCACGACAGCCCGAGATCATTTTAAGAATCAAGAGCGCATAATTTACATTTATTCACTATTTTCTCAACATAAAGAATATATATATGAAGAGAATATAATATAAATCTAATTTTATCAGCAGTACCTTGTTTATATCATAATTATGTTAATCTCAAATAACATTAACAAAGAGAAAATTTCTGTATTCACTTAATTAAAAAATGTTTAAGTCCATGATTTTGATCAAAACTCATTCTGAGTCTTGTTAAAAGTAATGCATCTTCCGGTATATAAAAATATCAGAAATATAGTAACTACCTATGTAATCTAGATGTAGAATCCAAATATATGTTTCTTCCCAATCTAAAATCCAGACGACACTTAGATGAAAGCCATTCCAATAAGACACTTCAAGACACATATTTCCAACAAGAACGATGAAGCATTAGATTAGAACATTAGAAACTCAAACTTATCAATAAGTACGCGTGACCTTATGTTTTGAATAATATTGACGTTTCCAAGCCATTTCTTTATGAATTCTATGGAAATAAAAGTTTTGACTTTGACTTTGAAAGTTACTAGCAATTATAGAAAATTTAGTAAAAATAACATTTAGAATTAGAGGACATTTACATTTAGAGCATTATAAAAATCTTTATATGGATCTGCTCAGTCCAGTTGTGGCCAACAGACATGTTATCTGACGACCGTGAACCCAATCTATATCAAGTGCAATGGCACATTGACGAAGCTCATAAATAACATTTATCGTCTGAGGTTGAGACGAACGACAGACCAGCTCATGCAGACCCCAGCATCCAACACGACGCGATATTAAGCGACAAAATGACTCAAGCTCAAGGTTTATCGGTCTTAAAATTGATAGAGATTGGATTGTTTACATCTTGTATAGACAAAAATAGGAACATTCGACAGAGCCAAAGTAATATTTTTAAACGAAATTGTTTTGTGTAAACACAAACAACAATAAAATATTATAGGTTCCGGATATTACAAATGCGGTCTCATTTAAAACCCAGCAAAACCATAATTGCCTCAATTTTGAACTTGTCAAAATCGCATTAGTTCACCTTGCGGTGAAGCGATTTGCCTTCGCTCATTGGATGCGAGAGGGATTATTAAAAACTCATTAGTACAACACACCTAGGCTGTCCTATATAACTTTCTTGGAAAAAAAAGTAATTTGGAGATTTGTGCTGGGGTCGGGCCACCAATCAGCCGTGACTGACACGGAAGGAAAGAAGTCCGCATCACGCGAATCATTATTTCGTCGTTAGGGAGAAACATAATAGCGATATCTAGCAGCACGATCTGGAAAAGTCTTTTCTTTTCTAGGAATGAAGGAAAGAGATGGATTATGTAACATTAACAAACAGCTGAGAGATGTGAAAAATGAATGCCTCATTTTTGGTTTTCCTCATAGGTAGCACAATTGATGGGATTCATTTGATGGAAATAACATTTTCACCTAATGCGAACCAGGTTTTACTTACTATACTTACGCAGTCCGAAAAGTTTTCAATGCTTATAATTATTGTTTTAAATAAAATTAATATATTATAAATATTACATTTTTAAAATAACCTTCTTAATATTCTTCATATAATTGCTATAATTATTTAGTACAAAGGAAGACATTAATAATAAAAATCAAAAATACAATCATTATGCTTTATTGATTTCATGTATTTATATAGGTATTTATGACAATATCGTCTCGCCTAACCTTATTAAGTTACTAATTATTTCATAAAGAATCGATAGGACATAATGGTAAATAAAATCGTTCAAAATTAGGTTCTCATATTTTTTTCTCTACACACCTATTTTAAAGTTTGCGGATAGTTCTAATAGACCCAATAAATTGAACTTAATTTTAGAGATTTTAACCTAATTTACACAAATTAAAGTTTTACAAACCAAACCAATAAAGGTTCTGAACTGACGAGGGATTAATTGTCAAACAGAAATTGCACTTGGAATAGATACCTACTAGGAAAAATGTAGCAATCGACTACTCACATATGTATGACGATACACCAAACGCGCAACTAACAACAAATGAGAAAATTACACAAGCGACGACACTTAATATTGCTAGAAAATATTTTACAACAAAAAAGTGAGATACTTGAGCAAACTTTAAAAGTAATGTCAACAAAAATGCATCCCAGCCAGGCAGCTGTCCAGAACATCGCCAATTATGAGATAGATACAAGCAAACCTAATCAATAAATAAATATTGTAGAGATATATCGACAATATACAATTATTACAATTTACAATTTAATTAACGAACACAGCACAAAAATATATATAAAACTGAGGCATTCGGGCAAAAGTGAAGTTGGCCTCGTCTGCTCCGTGGTGAGAGACAGACGTTAGCCCAATTTCCTTTATAAAAAAAAACATGAAACCGGCTCATTTGAGTTCTATTATAAAAGAAAAACATTCACTAATCACTATCTATAAAAATCTATTATTAAGAAAATAATAATTTACATATAGTTTACACTATTACGAAAACGTATAACTTGTTTCCTGAATTATTTCGGATGTACTCCAAAATTTTATAGTACTTTTAATCTATCGCGTTACGAGTAAATATAATATCAACGATTGATATTTACGTATATCGGTTCCCTTATGCAATGTTTTTATAAAAATACGTTCTTATGAAGTTTTGTTAAGTATCATAAATTAGCAGTGATGCAAATATCGAAGCTTAGATGAGTTACTGTGATTCTAAAATTCAGTGTCGTAAGAAGGGTAGGTATGTAAAATTTTAACAGAAATGAAATATGACTTTTGACACAGTTTTTGATATGACTATAGTAGTTAATATTTCAACTAGGTATGTGATAAGAATAGAAATAACATTTATCATTTTGCTTCCGATGTTTACAAATGGTAGTTTACGTTGAAAGCGATGTATCCACGTTCTTTTAGGTAACTTGATAACATTTTCCTATAATAATGTAGATAACGTAGTTTTTAATAAAAAGGATAATGCATTAAAAATCTACAACGTCAAAATTCAATTACCTGACGAGATAAATTTTGATATCTCAGTAACTCATTTGTCGCCAAGAGAGGTTTCATTTTATACAGATAATGAATAACCAGCAGTTTATTTCCTAACTTTGGTATACTGTGTACAGTACATGTACCTACCTATATCCCACTAAGGCTCAGTATTGATGTAAAATTAGATTTCAACTAACTCTGAAGATTGAAGGTAACTTTTGTTTCATTACAGTATATAACAATAGATATAATTAACATTTAAGATCAAGATGTCTTTTAATTTCGTATTCTCCATTGAATGGCACTACATCCAATTATTAAGAAGTAGAAGTTATAAAAGATATATACCAACCCGATAATTTTCTAAATTATAAGCTTCTTCTCGTAACATTTTACAATAATTATAGATTTCATATTACGATTATTATCAGTATTCATTTACGTATATGTGTCGTCAAAATCGTATACATTGCACTTGTAACTGGCCTCCCACTCTATGAACTACGCGAAGACTCAAACAAATCAGTGAATACATTGAAAAATCAACACCCACGATGCAATTTATAAAACACAAACTTTGCTTATTAAATTAATTTCAGTTAAATTATTCACACTAAAACAATTGTACATCATAAATTCTAAATTATGTAGTGTATTTACAGAATAGTAAAATAGCTTAATTAAAATAAAACATCTAATATATTAAATAATAACAATATGGATACTAATTGCCTTCTTATCAATGGTTAATTATAAGAGGTCCCTATGGTTTTGTGATTTTAAATTATAAATAAATTTATACTGTGCTTGACACTGGTCTTTAATTCAAATACAAAAATTGGACGTCATTAGAAATTTTATTAAAAAAACCGAATACCTAATTTTGAAGAAAAATATCTCAAGCACTTTTCCGAAAGTCTAATACCGACCGTATTAATCAATGTCAATGGATTCATTTATTAGATATAAATGAAACATCTATTTAATCACATAAACATCGACGCAGTTTCCTAATATACATAACTGCTTTTTTGGTAATTATTGGTATTGAGATTGTTTCTATAAATTAATTTATACTTAACAACTGTAAAAATCTCTTCATCACACTATCATTACTCGCGAAATCACTAGGTTACGTATTAGTTTATAATGTAATATTATCATGAAAAGTCCAACATACAATTTATACAAATTAAACTGCTCTAGTAACTTCGGCCTCCGAGCATATTGTCCCAGATTTGTCTGGAACACATCGAACGTTAAATGTGACGTCACGACAAACGGAACTGAGGAAGAAAGCGATCGATCGATCCGGAACAGTACAGTAGGTGTCGTGGTGTTGACCGCGGGATTACAATCTAAGGGGCCTTATTGCGGCGAGGTCGGTGGACTCATGTTGTCCGGCTCGTCCCCGGAGCCGGGCTCGCCTTTGGTCTTGTTCTCCTTCTTCCACTTCATGCGTCGGTTCTGGAACCAGATCTTGATCTGCCTCTCGGTGAGGCAGAGCGCGTGCGCGATCTCGATCCGCCGCCGCCGCGTCAGGTACCGGTTGAAGTGGAACTCCTTCTCCAGCTCGAGCGTCTGGTACCGCGTGTACGTTTGCCGGCCCCGCTTCCGTTCTGAAATGATATAATGACACCGATTAATATAATCCGATACGAAAAAGTTTTAATTTAAAACGGGAGGCAGCCCTGACCGCCGCCAGACGTTAAAAACTGCATAGGCATTTCTGATAAATGGTGGTTATTTGTAAACTGTGAACACTCCCGGTGGAGTTAATTGAAAATTGTTTTGAGCTTATCAATTTGTTAATTGTTTTTGCTTGTTGGACATTTCTCTCGGCTGTCGCGGGTAGCAAAGTTTCATGACAAACAAGCGAAAGGCTTACTTTTGGACAAGATTACTCGTGAAGCGACCGATCCGACGAAGCAATTAATCAATCGTTGCAAAATTTAACGAAGCTTAATAATAATATGAATATTACAATTACTCGGTGAAATGTATAACATTTGTTTCTCTATCAAATAACTTTAAATGACATGTTTCTCAGCTATAGATAGGTACTCGTATCTTCGTAGACATTTCATAGAAATTTTGACAAACAATGTATACAATTAGTTTTAGAATAAGTTCAAATACGAGTAGTATGTATAAATAAAGACAATTTAAAAAAAAAATATGCAGTATTTTTTGTATATTCCGCATTCCTTGGCAAGAATTTCAATAAAATTGATATTGAATAATTGTGAGAACATATGGCAAGAAACATGGATATATCATAAAATATACATTTATTTGAACGAAAAGACGCAGTCCGCAGCTACCGAATCCAATTAAAATAATATAAGAGACTGCAGGCCTTTTTCATTTTGTAATCATTATTCTTCGAAGAAGATGCGGCCCATTATAAAAGGTTTAGATGCCCAGTACTGTAATTTGTTATGATCAAAACATTAAAAAATTAGAACGTGAAGAAGAATGAATGATTTTTTTTTATTATTTACTATGTATTTAAAAAAGGTATGAAGCTAAGTTTATGTTGACAAGGAAATAAATCCAAACATGCACCTAAGTATAATTTCATTAACCCTAAAACAGCCATCAAGTACTATATACAAGCAAACCACGAATACGAATCGAAAATTGAAACAGCCGAAGTTTCGCAAGTCCAAACAAAGGCAAAGTTGCTTGATTATTTTCGGTTGAACAAAAACACGAAACAACTTGTACAAGATATACAAGCAAAGTTCGAAGAAATTTGCCAACACGAAATGTGGGGATTACATGGAAATGACGCCATGACAGTTTAGAAGAACAAGCATATGCATAATGACAAATAAAACAACGGCAGATATGACGTGAAAACAATTGTTATAGATGGAGATAGTATTAATAAGATTACTGTTGAAACGATACAGAACAGTGTAAAACAGCCAGTGCTTAGAGCTAGGGTTGGTGCAGCGATTCAAAATTATCGCCCACTTGTTGCACAGGAAATTGATAACAGCCTCATCGTCCCGTGGCCGGGTTTTGGGACGCATTCAAGAATGCAGATGTTACAGTCCAATAGTCTTATACTGTATTTCACATTTAGTAGCTACTCCTTTATAAAATACTTTCTACAACTTTTTGTTGAATTGCAATTGTTCTAGATTTTTTAATCTTCCATTAGGAGAATGGCATACCTACTCGTGCCCAGTGAGTAAGTAACATTCTACCAAAATCATAATAGTGAAAAAAAAGTAATCTTATCGTAGTTATACTTAATATATGTCACTTTCAAGTTAGTAAGTACTTATTAATTATCTAAGGTCCTGAAAAATAGTAAGACACCTATCGTACTAAGTATATATAATTTGATAAGGTTTTAACTTCTATTGATGATCAGGGATCGGAATAGCAGCAATGATCGTGAATGCTTTGCTTCAAAATTGTAAGTAACAACAGTTTCAAAAGTAAGCATAGTAAACAAAGGTTATCAAACGATTTTTCTGAAAATTCTCAGTCAAACCCGTTGCAATATAGCTCATGAAATCCCCTTCCAGCGGCTTTATATATTACACTGGCGTTTCATCGCACACTCAGATGCATAAAACATGATCCAACCGTCAGATTTAAACCCGACGTAATAAGAGCATTAGGGACCAGTCGGAAACGCCTAGTGTAGACGCTCCTTAATTTAATAGTGTTACTATTATTGGCGCAGTCAAATGTCAGTTTAGTGATTGTGTACCAAAGAACAGTGATGAGTAACGCCTCTTGATTAATTTCTTTGTCTACATTGAGCGCGCGTCTGTTTTCGTAGTTGAAACACTTCTTCGAAGCGTAAAGGTGATAGTTGCACTAATAGCCTTTGAAACTCTACTAGAGGTGACAGACTATTGACGCTCGAGATAGGTCGGGATATAGTCTATTGGAAATATGAATGAATGAATATTCAAGTTATGTTCAATAGTGAAGGTAGATAGTAATAGTTTTCAGTACAGTAAAGTATAGTCAAGTTTGTATGTATTTTGCCTATTTTGTAACAAAATCTCAGTATTCTTGGTATGCCAATAAAAAAAATATTTTTGTTCTTTTATGTCAACTGCCAATATTATAAAAAACATATAAGCTAATTTGTGTCATTTGCGGTAGATTAAAAATAAAAATACACATTTCATTCGTCTAAAAATTCTTCATTATTGTTACATTATTAAATATGTTTAATCTATTTAAGTAAATCTTTACTAAAATTAAAACAGAAAATTAAAAAAATACGTTTAGTGAATAGCATATTTCAAAGGACTGAATACTATCGTTTAGTTTTTCGTTATCATTCCAAAGTAGTTTTTATTTAAATTACACAGTGACGTGATAGCCGCGGCGTTCCACAAGCCCGTGTGCACCAACTTAAATCGCAGCTTGAAGCGTCGGTCGCGTCGGGCGCAGCGCTGCATGTGTCGTCGGCGACCTCGTAAATCATACGGCCGAGGGGAGGGCGAATCATGGCCGGCTTACTTTCTCAACGATACACACGAGATACGATATCGATGTAAACTTAAGATTATCTTGATGAAAGAATTGGGCGTTCTCGATTTGATTGCAAAACCGCGATATAAAATGTAATCACTGGGCCGATGCTTATTACATATACCTAATATTGAAATAGATATTACGGAATATGGCCGTTGGATTTTTCATGGGGATAGTTATACGCGTTTAATATCTATATGGCGGTATTTCGTAAACGCAATCAAAACCCTTACAAAAAAACTTTCAAATAAGTTAAAAAAAGCTTGATAATTTAGGTATATACACAAGTAAAATAGCAAAAACAATCAAGAATATTTTAGTTTATACGATAAAATTAATTGAATATTTGAGTTACGCATTATCAATGGAAAATATTGTAAAACTAATTGTTTGTTATTGAATACATTTTCGAAATATAATTTCGTATTGAAATCATATTATACCGATATAAATATGTATGGTTATTATGTATTTATACGTACAATATCTCCAAGCACTCAAAGATTACTCATATTAAGTAAGTTGATATATGCAACTGCAAATACTCTGCCACTGCAGAATCGAGATGAAACTAATCCTCAGACCCCTCAGGTCGGCCTACATTTATCTGGATAAATTCGTGATAAAATATTGAGAGAAGTCGGCGCTACTATCTCAGAACACATTTGTACTGATTACTGGCAGTGCAAAGGTGAAACATCTGAAATGTTTAAGGAAAAGGATCAAAAGATTTAAAGTCGAGTGGTTTGATCTCGCCCTGATGGGAAAGTCTTAAATATTAGACTCGTATAGGCGACTCTTACATATTTGCCACATTCTAAGCTTACCGTCGTGTCGCCCGTCCGCCCGAATTTTACCTATAACAAGAAACACGTCAATGGAAAAGAACGTACAATATTTTCCTTGTCCAATAACGTAATCAAAAATAATTGCCTGCACAAGCCTAAATACCAAATTCATCACAGGATGTGACAAGTGAAAAGAGCTTTTAATTTAATTCGTTGCGGTATCGCGCCAGAACGAAAAAAAATATACAGGAACAGCTTGGAGCGATATCGACAATCCATAATTCATGTCCTACAATTTCATACGAATGCGACCGCTCAAATTGTCATATTTCTCCCGTTGGATATCAATCGAAATATTACTTTATTCATTGCGGCGCTGAGTCCAAAATGGAATAATAATACGTTTTGTTTATGGCTTTATAATCCCGGATGGCCACTCAGTGTATTGCAACATCGTACACGATATCAAACTGGTATTCAGATTAATGCAATTTCTCTTAAACGCTTACACGTCGTAAATAAAATTGGTGGCCTCTGGACTCTGAGAATTGAAGGCTACTTTTAAAAGTTTAATTGATACTGCTTACATTATAATAGCGATGTTTTTATTGTTTTTGGCAGTCAAATAGCTCGTAATAATAATAATTGAGTCATGTTGACAAAATGCAGTGTTCAATCAATCTCACGGGTGTTTTGCAGATAAATTTATGATCGCAGTCTCGTGATCTTCAACCTCGGAATCGATTAATCACTTTCGTAAAATATTTGTTATGTTAATGTTTTTGCGTCTAACAACATCTATGAACACATTATGTACGTCACAGATGTCGCGTTCTTGAATACCGGTGGGAGTTGCTTGTGAATAAAGTGTATCTACGGATTTGTAAATATTATTATCTACAAGGAATAAGTCATCACATTTAAATTACAAACATGTATTATATGTAGTATATGTAGTTATATGTAGTTTGATAGGATAGAAATTATCACAGAATAGACATTAAAATTCCATATCACAGGAACAAATCAAGCTTGATATCGTGTATATTTTAAACTCGTCAGACCACTGTTTTCAAATTAAATTCTTTTTACATTTGTAATAATTCATAACAGTACATTATTGAATGTAATGGCATATAACAATTTTGTGTATAAAGCACTGATAAAATCCATGGCGACCGAAACACGATGGATAACGGAACACGCGAAACCATAATTACGGCGTCCTATACATGATTTATGTGGAAATGCTTTGGAGTTAGTGTTAATATACAAGTTACGTAACCACAGACCTTGTGAAAATTACTATAATTAACAAAACTTATGTATTTTTCAGTGAAGTATTATTACATCGTTTTTAAAATACCTACAAATTTATTGAAAACTTTAAAATTAGTAGGTACTAAATTAGGAAAAAAAAACTGAATCTGAATTATATTCCTGAATAACGTGCCACATGTTTCGTTAATTATGCAATTATTTTCTCTGGACGCTAAAGATTCCTACCAATTCGATGGAAATCAATTCTTGAGTCTTGATTTAAGACCTATCTCATTATTGAAATTTCTTAATTTGTATTGTTCAATGATGGTATCAATAAATAATAACATTTAATCGTATAAATAAATAGAAATATAAGATAAATGTGCAAATAATTATATGCAACAAAAATCTAATTGTATAAATATTTGAACCCTCTAACAGTACTGAACAGTACTTTTGGGAAAACTTAATTTTTTGTATGTAAGAAATATAAAAACTGATATAAATTAATAACAATGGACACAAATATAATGTAAGAACCAAACGAATATGAAAGAACAGGAGGTTTCCACGATGACATCCATTAATCATTCCCTGGTCTGGGCGGGCCCTTACCTAATGACGGTAAGGTATATAAGGTAATTTGGTGGTTCGAAACAAAATAATATATTAGTAAGTAAAAACTTGGAAATAAGGTATCATTAGGACAAAACAAAAATTAATGACGCAATAAGTATAGTTATAGGATAGCAACATACACTCTGGGACAAGCTCTGAAAATATGAGGGTCAATGAGCTTCGACAAGTCGATAGTAGGTATATTAATGATGAAATTAATGGTGAAATTGTTCTTAACAATCTGAGTAAAGTTATTGAAAAACTAGTATTTAAAAGTAATCGTAATCATGACGGAAGGGACTTTGAAATTACACTAATTAACTTCGGTGAGATTGACACCTGGATATATAGGAAAATTGAGTTTGTTATATAGGACCTAAGGATATAGGAAAAATGTGCATTTTTTTTCTAAAAAAATTGGCACATCTCAATTGCAGCCGGATTTCTAAATAAATAACACGCGTACACAGCCACACGCCATCATTCAGTGTTTTGTTGACGTTGATTCCGTTATGTTCCCGCGAAATGGAATGCTATTCAACAAAATTTCGCTTCAGCGTTACGCCAAAAATTACTCGAGCCACGCGGGATTGAACCAAATTCCACCACAAAAAAGGTGTCAAATGAAATATTCAAATATATTTTAATATAATTCATGCGGCGGGCGTTTCATTTCTCTCCCTCGTAATGGAATGCTAAATTTTCGGGCGAACAAAAAATATATATTAATGCGCGTACCTAATAGCTTATACAAACTCGTTTGTTTGGGTATTGTTGTTCACAATGGGTGCCATAACTCCGCGTCGCAACCACGGCCGGTGACGTCTTTGTTAGGCCCTGGAAGCTTTGTTCTGGGCCCGGCACCGCCTGTCAACACGGACCTACCCGACCTATCCCATACATCTACAAATGCGGCTACAATCCACACTCTCGACGAAAACAAAGGAAAACTATGATACGTTTCATCTCCATAAGTCCATACGTACAACCCTACAATGTTTTCTGCCCCCGCCATATTTAATTACTTTTTAGTTGTGGGTAGGACTCATCAGGAATTTATGGGCCTGTTATTATGTCATTCCGAAAATATTCTTCCAATTTTTTTCCATTACCAAAATTAAAACCATAATTTAAAAAACCATCAAATTTCCGACCAAAATATTGTTAGAAAAACGCTTTAAAGCCCCTTGCACGAGTCTAATTACCAGTTTTGTTCGGGCCATTACGATAATTTGCTGCAGGAAAAGCGAAAAGCACGAATGAATATTTGAGAAGGCGATAGAATGTGAGTAATTGCGTTGGATCACGAAGTGAAAAGTTATGAAAGGTGCCGGGGTGGGTGATTTTTCAACGCCCGTCGACTGAAAGCGAAAATCTTAATGAAAAAGAAAATATTCAATCATTCTATGCTTGCGTTGATGTTGTCCATATAATTATACGTACAACACAGAAACGTTTGAATTAATTTCACTCACATTTTGTGGTAATCTTTCATTATTTTACTCATTCGTTAAGGCTCAGATTTTATATGAATACTTGTGAACTCATACAAATTGAATTCAAGACTTATTTGAATAGAAATAAATGTATCTAACAATACTAATAAACTACTCAAAACAAAATAGGGCCCACCCAGTAAAATCTTGTTTTAATTAAAATAATAAAAAGTACGTACAATTTGTTTCAAGTTTAATTTTAGGAATAGGTTAACACATTCAGGATCATTAAAAAAAACATTACAGTACCTTATTTTTGCCAAAAAAAGATCAAGAAATGCGCGTTTTTACGCATTAACTTAAAATTACACGGCTTTCCTAAACAATGCGTTGAAGACACAAGCACTTTTTTTAAACAGTTTCTTAGGGTTACTTTGATGCACTATGTTTAGTAACGCGTCGGTCCTCCCCTATTGCGCACACACTCTCTGAGTCGGTTTGGAACACTCTCTATGAGGTGGATGACGTTTTCATCTGGAATTTGCTCCCAACACACTTTTAAAGCAGTTATCAACTCCTGTCGGCTATGAATTTCAGTGTGGTTGTCTTTAAGGCTTCTTTTCAACTGGTCCCAGATATGCTCGATCGGATTCAAGTCCGGACTCATGGCAGGCCAGGGTAGAAGTGCGATACCAGCTTCGGAGATTGCACTTTGGGTCACCCTGGCAGTATGAGGGCGAGCGTTGTCTTGCATCAGAATAAAATTAGCGCCTACTCGCTGTGAATATGGGATCACATGAGGTCGGATGACATGCTGCACATAGCTGGCAGCCGTTACATTGCCCTCATCCAAAATCACTAGCTCGGTTTTGCCCATAATGCTAATCCCACCCCATACCATAATACTGGGCCCACCAAAGCGGTCAGTTTCACGAATACATGGTTCTGTAAAACGTTCTCCAGGTCGTCGCCAAACTCGTACGCGTCTGTCGTCATTAAAAAACTTTACTTTAGATTCATCAGTAAAGAGCACTGTCCTCCAATTTTCCATGGTCCATTCGAGGTGATCACGTGCAAACCTTAATCGCGCTGCACGGTGGGCCCTGGTCAATTTGAGCCGAACAACTGGCATTCTGGAACGTTGTTGGTCTTCGTGAAGTCTGTTCCGAACAGTTTGGTCACTCACTCGCGTTCCAGTGGCATCACGTAAGCGGTTTCTCAATATGCGTGCAGTTAGAGTTCGCTCGCGACGGGCAGAGAGTCGGATGTATCGGTCTTCTTGGGAGGTTGTGGCTCGGGTTCTACCTGAACCACGCTTCCTACTCACACTACCTGTCTCTTGATAGCGTTTCCACACATTTCGAATAGCTCGTCTAGACACACCTAAGTTTGATGCTACCGATCTTTGCGAATTTCCCTGCTGAAGCAAAACAATGGCTCTTGTCGCGGATTCTGTGTCCATGTGACGTCGAGAACCAGGCATTGTTTATGCAAACACTAATTTAATCGATAATTAAAGGTAAGGTTACGATAACTCCTTCGTTAGACACAACAAACACCACTGCACAACAATGTAATGACACTCAAAGATTCTAGGTTGTATCGTAATTTTTTGTTTTTTTTTGTCTACCTACTAATGAACCACCCTAAACTTGGCGTTTAAGTTTTAATTCGATTAATAAATATGCCTACTTAACATTCCCATACTTAGGTTTGCCAGCAACTAACAAAAAAAAAATTGTCAGGCAAAATGTCGAAATATTTCAAGTGGGCCCTATTTTGTTTTGAGTAGTTTACAAAAAGTTGTTGAACAAAAATCTTGTATTCATAAGCATTGTTTAAATAAATACGGCAGTGGTTAAATAACCATGTTCAACAAAAGCCTCTAGTTTCAGACACCTCAGAATTCATCCCGACGTAATACGGCGCGGAACGCATTAGAGCTCCAAGATGAGCTTCGCCGCGGGACAGCTAGCCCCGGGGGGCTCCCGGCTCCCCCCTTCGGGAGGCGATCTCCGCTCCGGAGAATATTTGATACGGGTCTGGCAGATAGACAGGCCGGTCATGTGTGATCCCCTGCCAGGAAATGGGGGCTTTTTTTCTACGTTGATGGCTACTCCCCACAAGTACGCGCACAAAGATACACTGTATGATTTATGTCCCCTCGCGCACATGTGCGTCGTGACGCTTTTTTCTACTAATGAGTTTTATTGAAAACACGTTCCACGAGAATTTTGACATTACAACTATATTCGATAGGAATTTGTTAATGTGAAACCTCCATTTATCAAATTGGCTGTTATTATTTTGTAATTTTTACGTATTTCAATTTGGGTTGGAAGGAAATGGTATTAAATGTTAAGCTTAAACGGCTTAGCGGTGGTCAGTCTTTGATTGGCACGCTATCCCATGTTTAAATTAATGTGAAACAACCTTTACACGTGTCAGAAAGACAAAGATGTAAGGTCAGAGAGAGAAAGGCGATCCGAAAGTGTTGCCAGTCAATTGAACGCAAGTTACTTGTGAAGTAAAAAGACGCAGATCGGAAAATTATTGGTCTGAACTCCAAAACTTTGAAGGAGGGTTCAAAGGAGCTGGGATCTTTGTTATACAGTGAACTTTGGATCAAGTTTCGAAACAGTGAATAATTGTATTGTAAGGACTAATAAATCTAACGTTGATTTTATGGCTTTTCAATTTGAAGCACACCGTTGTGGAAATGAGTATTTTAAACTTAAATATATTAAAAAGACCAACAATATATTTTTTCTGTATATAAGAAGTACCTACCACTAAAAGTGAACACAAGAAATTGAAGCACAAATCACAGAACTAGTTTATTTCACTGCAGAATACTTATCTAAAAAAATATTATTTTATGACGTACCTTCAGAATCAGACCATCTGAACATGATATTTTTTTTAGCAGGATATTTATTTAAGATAAGATTAATATCATAAGTTTAAAATACAAAAATATGTTCACAATTTTTTTTACCGGCTCCTTTAAGATCGGCTATTATGTCAACAATGGCAACTCTATATGCACACTATCAAAGCCTAGTGCCGTGCACGTATGAATTATATCCTTTGGAAAAAGAACTCTATGTGATATGGTTTGAGTGTGTGTACTCCATCCGACACATATTAATGACAGGGCTTATACAGATGTGGGTGTATGAATTATAGTTGGTAATATTTTTTTAATAAGTTCCCGAATTATTGCCATTTTCTTATTTTATTCAGTCTGTAGGTTTCGTGTGACTATAACTAATTAACGGTTTACTTTATGTATTAGCATTTCATTTTACTGGCTAAAATAACAAAGTGAGTATTTTATGTGCCAGTAACAAATACTCGGGTATATAATCACTGATGGAAGGGCAATTGGCTGCAGATTTAGTTAATAATTTTAAACTTGAAATTCTGCGCATCCTATAAGGGCACAGATTCAGTATAAATATGCATTACACTGCCATCTCTCGCAAAGACTGTGAATTACGATTGTACCTTTCGTCAGCTCTTCAATTTGCTTGCAAGTGAAAGCAAGCATCATCATATATCGGTCTATGTTTCATATACTCAGAGTTTGAGTATCGTAAAGATGAATATGAATATCTACTAGGTAAAACCGCGACTTTGTCAGATCGGAATTACGAGAGAAAACGAAGGACTAGGATACCGCTGTCCCCAATTGAATAATGTGGACTGACAAAATAGATATGGTTTATTTTTATGTTTTTATGTTTTATGCTTTTATGGTCAATAGCATATTCGTCTTTTTCATTACAAGACTTTGGATTGACATTGCTGTTGTTTCGTTTATATCGATCGCTCGAAAGAGTTTGGTTTGATGTAGATATTAAACGTGTCGATTACAAAGTATATCAACTACAACTACTGGTTTGTTTGGAAGTAATTTGTAGACTGTGTTTTTTGTGAAAGAGCATTAAAATTTGTTGAAACAAATTGTTTGAAACATCTTCACAATATATTTCAGGATATCTTAGTTCCAGGTCCTTCAGAAACCAATGGTTTCTTAAACAAGTGATTCGAGATTATAATTTTTGTTATATTACCTATATTATTGTATCAGCACATTTCACCAAAAATTAACTCTACAAATACTGACAGCATTACAGTAAACTTAATTTCATTCAATCATTATTTTTATAATTTCAGATAAGTATCTACAGGCGAGCTAAACCACACTTCAACATTTTAAAAAGACTGAAAGCTCTTCGTAGGTAACTCTAAAAATAAACATTTTTACTTTGTAAACCAATATCAAAAAGAGGAAAACTTCATCCGTCAACGTCTCGCCCCGGGACAAACCGGAAAGCCAGTGGTGAACGGAATTAGAAATATATTTTTATACATCACTCCACCCTCTTTGAAAAAAAATCTTTATGCAAATAATAGCACGTGTAAATACAAGGGGAAGTTGAGGAAACGAGGATTGCTTTCTTATTTTTGAATAAATATACGGATTGCGGGAATATTTCGTTGAGTACTATCTACGAGATGAATTCTCTCAACTTTTTCATTACGTTACCTTTGCTACATCGATATAGATATAGGTATGCAAACATAGATAGTTGCATTTATTATCTTAAATGAGTGCATGTCAGTGAAGTAGTTGAGGCCCTCGTAATCAAATCCAAAGGTTCAATTTCAAAGAATTAGTACTTATTTCAAAGCAAAGTAGAAAAAGGAATGTCCAATAAAAACATAACTAAGTAATCAAATAATATTTTTTCAGTTTTAATTCCTTTATAGTTATTATTTTATATCAATGATCATCATATAGACCTCAAAATACATGTGCTGAATGATGAAGTTAGTCATTCGCGATAAATCAGATAACTACAAAGGCACCTTTCCAACTTCCATGTATAGTCGTGTAACGGAATAGAAAGATAGACTTGGCTAAGGTAGGCCGCGATAACTTGAAGAATCGAGGTGGAAATGGAAATATAATGGGAAACCCCTCCTTCCCCCCCTTCGCACACAATGGCGGATAGACGACTTGTTACATTTCATTGTTCAGTTATCAGGCTCGGGGCCTTTGTGAGAGCTCGATGATTGAATACAAGTATTTGTTCTGTTGCCTGCCGCTGATTTTCTTTTGCTGTTGCTGAAAGCTGAAAACGCTTCATATTCAACGCATTGTGAACGAGTTTTAGCGCTGTAAGATTTAAATATTCTTATACATCGTGGAGTTTCCGCGATGAGACTGTGTGTTGAGAAGCTTTCACGGATTTGACCGGTGATCTGAAGTATCAGTAGAGGTGAATCCATGTCAAACGGTATCTAAACCTCTAACAAAGGACGTATTTAGATTCTTAAGCAGTACTTATTTTTTTTGATATCATATTATTTATTCTAGAAGTGTTTATATGCATACTATAATTTAACATACAAAGTAATTTTCCTCATTTCAATGAAAAATTCCTCATTCAAACATCCTGTTGACGAAAATTAAAGTGACAGCACAAAATATCAGCCTCGCAAAATGTAAGCCAAGTTTCAGAAATCACCAAATTTTCAATTACGTTGCTGCTATAAAAAATGTGTCTACTTAATCACATGTCATTTAGGATTAATGAAAACACACGTATCGTCAAAACATGTGGATGTTTCACACGTTTTCATTAGTCCAGTCAGATGAAGAAGCTTAATCGTCTTTATAGTTCTATAAAAATATCTATTCGACCAGGTACTTAGCCATTCTATTATTAAAATTGTATTATTAGTACATAATGATTTGAGTCTGCGTCTGCCAATGATTAATGATTTGTCTGCCGCGTTCTATTTTCAAACATCGGGTTCCTATTGGTCGGTTTTTTGTTACAAAATGGCAGCCGATTTTTGAAGATAATTGATGATGGATCTGCATAGATAACACAAGAGCTTAACGAGAAAGTTAAGTGCGAGTATTAGCTACCGAACGTTTCGAGTGGAGTGAATTTTTCATTCGCTAAATAGGTTTGGAGCTGGTATGCTTTAAGACAACGCTTTTTTGTCTCGTGTCTCGTGAGATTTTAAGTTACGAAATGTCTTGGTACCTTTCAAGGAATTGTCAATAGGATAGAATACATAATATTTTGGGAATCCTTTGGAAATGTTACAAACTAAAGATCATACATAAACTGTAATTGTCTATTTGTTTGTTCGAACATCACACAAAAGCGAACGAATCAGTTTGATGGAACTTTTTGTTTTAAAAGCTTGTTATTTGGATTCAAACTGGTATATTCTTGTATCTCTATATGACGATTCGAAGATATATGACGCGGGCAAGCTCTAGCTATTCATACGCTATGTATGGTAACAACAATTCTATGTCTACTGACTGGCAAAACAGCGTAACTTAAACAACCCACTGTAGCTATGCCTAGCAGACTAATAGTCTATCTCAAACTAATACCATTCCATTTGGCAAGAGGTAGGAAAACATACGCCTAACGAAATCAAAAGGAAATAAAAATATACAATATTGTACAAATATTTAATCCGCATCTTGTTCAAGCTACCACACACCACAGAAGTTGTAATATTACATAATATTTAATCATAAGTACTATTCTACTTATTTTACTTACGAGTAAAATGAAAATATTTTGTAATAAATGATGAGATTTTACGATACTCATTTGAATCTCATTTCTACACTTTGAATCAACAGTTGAAAGCAAATTTAATTCAAATCGCGGTTTAAGTTTTCGATGTAAGATTTATGGGCGTCACAACAACCACACAAGAAGACAGTCCTCTAAACTTTTGGTTACTTCGTGTAATGCAAAATGTCTTTTCTACTTCCCTTTATCTTTGTTAGGTGCAAATCTCCGTCTGTATTCTCAGCCTGAATGATAGCTCAGACTCACAATCTCATTATTCTGTTCTTACCTCCCATTAGCAGACTAAACAGTATCTCATATTATTTCCTGCTCATTAGAAGACGAAGTCATCCTCCGAACTAATCTTGGGGCCGATTTATCTCTGTCCCGTCAAAACGGAACTATATCGAACTTTGAAATTAATTAACTGCGGCCGAGTCGGGCCGGACTGTGAGGTAACATCAAATTAGTAATCTGATCTGATGGGAAATAGCGAGGAAATTATATCATATTAATTATGACTGGTTTTTTTTTACCGTTTCTTACTGATATATTTTATATTGTTGATTTATTACGATACACTCTTTTACACATTTTATTGAGAGATAATTAAAATTATAAAATATAAACTCTCGACCTTCGGTAAAAATGACTTCATTCTAGCAAATCCCAATTCCATTTATTTGAAGCTGATGATAAAATGAGTGCTGGACTAGATACATTGTAAGCTTGTAAGATGGACAACATTATAAACCGCTCTTTACTCGGGGAAGTTTCAAAAGAAGCTAACAATATCAGTCTTAATTTTTTGAGAGGTAAAGATCGACAACCGAACTCAGTTAACCAGGGCAAATTTTGTCCATTTTGTTCGAGGCATCATGAATCTAATTTAGTTTCCTGAATACCTATACCTAGCGTTTTTCGATTATACTGAATGGACAAATGAGGTCCAAAATGGAGGTTCCTACAGAGATCCAATTTTTTTTTGTGTAGGTATGCCTACGTCCTATTGAAGAACACCCTCAAAATTACAAGTCCTTAGGACCAGCCGTTTAGACTGTATGTTGTCTGTCAGTGAGTCCGGAAATGTTTATGTTATTTAAATATTCAATATGTCCATAGTGTCTCCATACTGATACCTATCACTGGATTTAAATACTCTCTGATACCAAACGTGAGAAGAGCTTTGTTAAACTGATAACATTAGTGCGAGCATTTGTGGTTCCAAGCCATTATATTGATCCAGTGTGTGATCAGTCGAGTGAGACTGCATCTGTATTGAACTAATCTATAAACTATTTTTAGGCAGGTCGACAGGCCTCCCAGTTTAGTAGTGACCCTGCCGCCTGTGCTGTAGGTCGTGGGTTCGATTCCCACCCAGGACAAACATTTATGTGATGAACATAGATGTTAGGCAGGTCGACAGGCCTCACAGTTCAGTAGTAACCCTGTCGCCTGTGTCGTGGGTTCGATTCCCACCCAGGACAAACATTTATGTGATGAACATAGATGTTTGTTCTGTGTCTGGGTGTTGATATGTATCATATGTATGTATTTACAAAGTATTATATCAGTTGTTTGGTTTCCATGATACAAACTATGCTTAGCTTAATTTGGTCTAGATGGCGCTGTGAAATGTGCCCCATTATTTATTTATTTATTTAATTCAGTCCAGCTCTCAAACTTCAATAGACCCTTATAAATATGGCGCAGAATTAATTAATTTTTATTGAATGTTTTACAGGTTTCTAAAACTTTTTCACTTTGGCGAAACAGTGCACGACTCAATCAAACGACCTAAACGTAAGCCTGGATAATCAAGTCTGTGAGATGGCTGAGAGTACGATGGAACATGAGACTTCAAGGTTAGAGGAACTATCCAATTGAAGTTAATGATAAGGAAAATCTCATAAACCCAATAATGGTTTTAATTTTTTAAATCTAGACACTTAATTTAAATCTAGACAAACTGATTCTTAGGAAGTTCGTACGAAATAAATTTGTTCGAAAATGGCATATACTACTCACTAAAAATAATAGTAGAAAAGTATTGTCAGACTAGCAAAATAGCTTTCAGCAGCGACAAGTTCACATCTGATTGCTTTTGTGCGTCTATGGGCACTTTAAGTCGTCAGTCTCGGGCCGGCCATATCAGTTATTAGTGTACGAAGGAAGCCTTTTTGTGGCGCACTTTAATCCTTTCACAAGACAGGTTCGAGAGAGCCAGCGATACGAGTAGTAGTAGCAGACAGTAGCAGTAAATAAGTCACACAATAAGACCACGTGGGTGGCCTTGTGAAATGTCTGAAAACGCCGACATTTGCGCCGGCTCTTAGCTACTTATATAAAAGAAACTAAAACTGCATATTAAAGATTCACCTCAGCCCAACAATTTGTTTTCGTGCCGAGGTAGGCACTAGCCAGCATTTCCGTTTATTAGCCGCGTTCTAAGCGAAATTGGCACGAGACATCTACGATCAGCCCTAGATACAGGTCATGACATGGTCTAGCCGAGAACTTATGCAAGAGGCTAGGCTAGCTGCCCACACATTAGGGTTGGAGTGAAGAACGTGTTTTTAAGTCACAAACTTTTTTACCTTTCATAGGAACACATGTATTTCTTATAATAATTTTATAGCACATACCTTTTTACGTCCCAGATATGACTTAGAAATACCGTTGAATATGTTCCCTGCTCGGTATAAACTCGAACATGGACAGATGCGGAGTGCATCAAAAGTTCAATGAGATTATGTCAGTATTAATATTTTAAGTAGTCAAAAGATAACACTTCCGAATACGTTATTAACAATTAACTGCACTCACTTTAAAATACCAAACGAAAGTCTTTCTGCAGTGTATGTGTATGACCAACTGCTTCACGCGAATTGCATGCAAAACTGAATGACTCAAAACACCAGTAGCTGAGACTGACCTCGCCAATTACAATGGAACCTCTAAATCAGGCAACAAGCCCATAAATCAGATCGAAGACAAATTCAAAAACAGTAGGAGAAGCGCAACTTGAGGCCTCATTGTTCCCCTTCGGCGTCAGCTAAACAGAAGGTGGGCCTTTTGTATTGAAAGTTGTAAATTTTATGAAAAGTGAAATTCCTTTGAACGCCTCTTCAGCGATAAATAATCCTGGAACGGTACGGCGCATTGTTTCTGACACTCATTGTTTCATCAATGTGGAGCGAAAGTGTTTTCGCAAATTGTTCAATTGGTTTGGCTACCTGTTAAAGGTATTGTGTTGCTTTGGAATTTGCTCTTGATTTCAAACATGTATAAAAGTTTTACAGAAGCTAAATTGCCAACTTGCCACAAAAGTTGAACAAAAAAGAATTAAATTCCAACTATATGAACATCAGTAACAACACGTCCACGTCTGACTTAAAAACAAAATGACGTTTACGTATATATACGCTTATATGAAGCTTAAGAATAGTGTAGTCATATTTTTTTTATAATTGTTTCTTAGTTTTTACGAGAACCGAATCTTAAGTAATGTTCATGTCAGTGCAAAATAACGAAATGATCTGAAAAATAATGGAAACCAAGCTAAACTTACCAAACTGACTTCTCATCCAGGGATATAGTGGACTCGGCAGCGAGGCATTAGTGTTAGGCGGTGGCTGCTGAACGGGGGGTTGCTGCGCGTGCATCGACTGTTGGTGCATCGGAGGCATCTGGGTCTGGTGTTGCATGTCGTCAACGGGATACATGAGGTGCTGCTGGTGCGGCACTCCGTGTTGCACCAGGTGCTGCTGCGGGTGCATGTGGTGCGGCATCTGCTGCGCCTGCTCCAGCGGCGGGCTGCCCGGCACCCCGCCCGCCGTCGCCGCCGCCGCCTGCAGCTTACACGACGTGTACACCGCGGGCGCCGGAGGCTGGTGACCGTTCGGCGGGCCGTACCCGTCCGCCGCTTTCGGACCCATGTGCCCCATCTGAGACGGACTGTCCGGCCGGTAGCCGTTCTGCTCCATCTGCTGGTAGTACCCGAGCCTGTCGTAGGGCGGAAACCTCGGGTACGGCATTCCGGGCGCGGGTTGCGCCGGATAGTGGTGCTGCGCTGGCCTGAGCTGTTGGTCGCAGTTCTCCATCTCGTGACCTTGCTGCGGCACAGCGCCGTAGTGCGCGTGCGCTTGCTGGTGCTCATGACCGCCTCCGTTCCTCATGTCCGGCATGTAAGCGTTGGAGAAGTAGGTCATATTGTCGCAACTATTAGCGCTCATCGCGGGCCCGCAGCCCGCGCGGCTCGCGTCCGTATCTTCCGTTGCAGCTTCTCGGCCCTAAGGCCGACACTATATCACAGTTTGGTCACGACACAGACACTTCGGATTCCATTCACTTCGCGACGAATCGATACTGCGGTTCTTCGTTATATCACTGGCCGTTCACGGTGTGCCGACGGACGGTGTCTCCTCATCTGATCCTTCGCGAATCTGGAAAGAGAGGTTGATGCACTGAGTGAGTCTATAATTAAACATCGATCAGGTGAGAGGGCAGTCGGTCGGTCGATTGTTATTGTTGGCGTGCTCGCGGATAATAGCGGTGGAGTCATCGCGACACTCCGAAGTGTCACAGACTGACACGTGGCGTGGAGTCGGAACACACACGATGTCGTAAAACCTCATGCTCAGTAAACGCCTATTAGTGACAACCTGTATGCGATACGGGCCCCCGTTCCGCAAGATATGTTGCGGTATATTCAAACGCGAGTCAAGATCGAAATCTGTCTTTGTCTGGCTGAAGGCATCAAATCCTAATAAGCGAGACAGGAGATGAAATAGTGTCACGTCTCGAGTTCGACATGTGGCTGACCCGACGTCATACCCTCGGCATTTCCCAGCAGTTGATGGAGCATGAGTGACAGCCGCGCCGCAACTCCACGACATAACTTTACACGGACGTTAATTTGTGCGCCGAGGGACAAATGTCAGAGACCACCGCGTTATCGTTAAGATCTTGTTCTACTGGTTTAAAGTAGAAAATTTATGATGTACTTTTTACGACAGCTACTAGAATTTACAAAGTGGAATGACACAAAAAATGTAATTAACCTGTGGGATATTCTAAGAATGTTTCCGCGAGTGGACAGCACACCGCACATCACGTTTTATCTCTATCGCTGTGAGGAATACTATACATCTGTACAAAGTCACGTCAGCATGTTTTGATATGGTTTGTTAAATATGTATATATAAAGTAAAAAATCCCGTTACAGAGATGTTGCCGCCCCTACTGGAGTTATTTAAAACCAAAACCTCAAGGTTCATTAGCGACATTTAATGATGGCGGCGTCTCAACACAATGGGCGTTTCATACAAATATACCTCTAATACAGAGTATTGCTATTTGTAACAAACTCAAACTGAAATGTTCTTAAAAATTTTCATCAGCTTAATATTTTACAAGCGCCAGTGAAATAAAACGTATAACCGTAAAAAAATATATAATAACCTAAATTCACGCCTTCTTGCCCGAAGGAGTGGCAAGCTTGTTGGACATGCGGGAAGAGAGTCTTGGAAATTAATAGCTGTGACGAGCTCAAAATTTGTCATGTCTTATCGGTGATTACGACACTTTGATACCGTACAACGTGGTGAAAAGTGATCAATAACTGTGCTGCCTATAAAACTTTCATTTCTGTATTTCCATTTTCTAATGTAAACTGAAATCAACATACACTCTGAAGTAGAAAGCATCACCGAATCAATTAAATCTAAAATTCATTTTGAACGTAAGGATACAGCCATTGAAAGGAATGCTGGAACATTTGCATGTATTAGGGCTGGACAATTTAAATTTACGATTTCGCCACCCCCTCGGCGCGACCCTCGCATTTTTAATTTTCAATTTCAATTTGCATTCTCTGTATACCTATAAGTGCCAAGCCCGATATCAACCAAATTATAAAACAGTGAAGAGATTTTTCTTTTAAAACTTACAAGTAGAAAGGTACCCATAGTAGAATCACTCTAATGATTGTATTTAAAGGTTGTGCTAAACAATTTATATATTTAGAATATTATATAAAGAAATCTTATTTAGGTACTAATAGTCAAGTGTCCTGTCTATCGCGAACGGAAAAATCAATAATAATCCAAATACATCCCTCAACGTAAAAACTTAAATTATGTCCACTTTTCTTAAATATTTTGAGTAGTTAACATTGAAACTATATGAAAACGGCGTCCCAATTAGAGACTCCAAACGCAACCTCCGCACGTAGCAAGCAAATGTTCTAGGCAACAATTACACTGGAGATAAAAATCAACAGATTGCCGGTTCAAGGAAACATGTCTTTAAACTGACCGCTCAGAATTAACAGGCCGACGTGCTTTTGATAATTTGATAACGGTGTGAATAAAGTAATGATTTATTTCGTGAGAGGGAACCGGCCCGCTTACTCACTGTTCTCATGTTCGTGTATTTGGTCATGTTTCTAAGGCTGCGGCGTTCACGGTTTCTAAGAAAGCTCAAAGTTCAGGGCCCATACGTATCTAACGCGGCGAATTAACAATGCTATTACCGGTATGCCCATTCCCTTATTATTTTGTACTATAAATTCTTTTTATGTGTTCCTTTTTTTATATAATTCTCATATTTCTATATAATATGTGTGTATTTGAAAAGGCTCATAGTCACTTTACCATCAGTCGATATAAGTCATGTACATAGGTGGCGATTTGGGGGTCTACACTTCCATGTCCTGGCAGCCACTATCCAAACGTCGTCGTTTTAACTAGACAGGCGAGGTCTTAATAAGGCGATACTATGTTTGCGTAAAGTTATTTAAAATCAAATAATTTAGGTCCTACTTGTAAAAAAGGCCATAACCGCCGAATCAAATATACCGAAACTGTACTTCATACATCTGGTTTTTATAAGTAGTTTTAGAGATTACTAGGATTTGTTTTTTGTTTCTCTTAGTCTAAATTTAAGGTATAATGTTGTTTGTTTTTATATTTTTTCTCTTCAATTAGGAAGTAAACTTCCTAGTTGAGATGACCAATAAGAAAACTAGCAATACAATAAGGTACTATAACCTTATTGTATCAGAAAAGTGATCGAATATGAATGTAGTTGGATTCTTTGCTTACATTTTTGTCTGTTCATGCTAATCTCATAAAATACTGAAGGATTCTGATAAGGAACACATAAAAGATATTTAAAAAAATTTTAGAACTAAGATGATCTATTTAAGCAATAAATATTGGAAGTTTTACCCGTGCAAACCGGGGCAGAACGTTATATTCGGGATAAAAATAAAAAGTTCATAATAAATGATGCACTTACTTTCAAAATGCTGTTAGAAATATAATAAGGTTTAAAGGTATCCAGTAAATGACAGCAACAATCACGTAATATGTTACAGAAAATTCACCTCCACTCGTCTCGGACAATAATTTTTCTGTTTCAGCCACACAAATCATGTTAAAATACATTGTCTAATAGAAGTGAAAACCGAATTAAAAAGAAAATTAATATCATTTCGCGTGAACCGGTCGGTAGCTGTTAATCAAACAACGATCAAAGAGTTATATTTTGGGAATATTCCCAGCGTGGGTATTTATCATTCCCACTATTTGTCAATTAGAGTGCTATGTTGGGAACAAAGTGGTTTGATTTACGCACTCTGTATCAGTTCCTTACAGATGTAGCGTAAGAAGACGAGAGAAAATATACTTTACATCTTTAAATTGTGATTTATCCGGAAAATTGGGTGCATATATCGCTGAGATTATATTTGTTTTATTTGTGGCAACTCTATAGGCTCAGGTAATTTATCTTGTTATATTTAAAACAGGGTATAAAGTATAACTCTGGTTTCTAGCTGATTTTGATTTATAGAGAAACAGAGTTATATTCTGATTTGAAATTATATTAGGATATAGTAGACTCTATCAGAATATTCTCTAATTCTGGTAGAGCGATTTATTTATATACCGTTTTTACAACATACCAATGTGATGAATTCTGAAATATTTTGAATTCAGTGTTTCAAATTTGAGTAAACTTTTAGTTAGGCCTCAAAAATAATTCAAGAAAACAAAAACCATGTCGTTTTCGTTGACAGATATATAACGAAGCTAGAATTTAGTCATCCTATCCTAAATATATGTTCAAAGACAATGCTTTAACGAAATGCAAAATCTGTCATATATTTGCTACATAAACCAAGATTTAGTTAGCTAAAGTCATAGTGATATTTTCAATAATTGTGTTTATGAACTTGTTCCTGTATGAAAATAGGCATGCTGGAATATAATATCTATTCAACTTCAAAGATTGTGTTTATCCAAAATAAGCGATAAAGGCCCACCCAGACAGGGACACAAGTATACGTACTGGCAAATATGAACATCCATTAGAGCGCAGAATCATTTGTCTGATACGCCTTCCCTCAGATCTCGTATTCGTTTGTTGTTTGATTAATTCGTAGATTATGTTGACACCTTGTTACAGTATTCGAGTGTTATCTGTATGTTGTTTATTAATGAGACTTGCGATGTAGTATCAACATATAAAAATATAAAAAGAAAGGTCTGCTAATATGGTAAAAAATTGTGTGTATCTAACAAATTAGAATTGAGCTATTTTCTATTATATTAATTTTTTATCGCATTTTTTAACAATACCAACAATCTACAGTCTTAATCTAATACCAGTATTTACCTTCTGCAATGGACAGAAATGAGGAGTACCGCAACAAAAATAACATTGAATAAATTGGCCCTTGTGGGGAATCAAACTAGCAACCAATGCTTTTCAGTTGTCCAAACGAGGTCAAGATTAGAGGCTCGATATAGAGATACAGTGTGTGGAAGTAAATTTTCATGCCAAATGAAAACCTTTATGCAGCTGACTTGATCATTGTGTAAGTCATGTGACAGATCGAGTATGTAGTACATGGCAGCTATTAGGCAAAATACTTATGTTTTAAAAAATATGTTAGAGATCAGAACTGGTGTAATTCCCTGAAATATCTCGACTTCCAACTGAAAAATCCAACTCCGTAACATAATGCGCGTATAGGGAAAACCACATTCCCTAAGCATACACTGCCAAATCTAAAATAACATTTTTGTTAAAACTCCAACGACCCTCGCGGTGCGAATCACAAGGCGCTTAGCGGGCCCTGAGTGAAATGCGGTGTACCTGCTAATTACGCAACCAACTTCTAAATTTAATCAGACAACTTCGTAATTTCCCCGGCCCATAATTTTTCATGAGCTGTCCTTATGACGTCATTTTGTCATACAGCCTTTCATGTCAGTGGTATAGAATATTAAGAGTACCTACGTACCTCGTACGTGCGCGAGTTGAAGTGAAATTACGTGTTGTAGTTAGTTTTAATTATATGATAAGTAGGTGGGTGGGTTACACGTACACACACTCCGCATTATATTTCTTGAAAACTTTTGGGTAGTTTCTGTGCCAGTGAGTTTTCGTAATATAATAATAATAATAAAATAAGTCTTCACAGTGATGCCAATGAGTGTTTCTTGGCGGTAGAAAAAGGAACGGTGGCAGTACTTCATCGGATGTACACACAGTTCTACAGCCTGTAAAATATACCACTGGGTGAAAAATTTACTTTTGTAAACACTTCGAGCCTTTTTCTATATACAGGAAGAAATGAGTGAAACTGTCTGTTATGTTTTTATGAGGACAAGTAATATGACTAGCAGATTTTCAAACTATAATACCTCTATAGACTATAAGACTATAAGATAACTACGTTAACTATAAGACCTCTACACATAAAAAAGTAATTAACTTGAATCCTATGTAGTATGGGAAGACCCAAGTTGCGTCAATGGCGCCCATAACTGACACGAAGAAAACGACGTGAAGGCGGAATATCTCATGTACCTGTAGTTAATGCTAAATTTGTCTATGCTCGGTTCGTAGATAGCTATTAATCTATGGTGCGGACATCCAGAGAGGTACACTAGGCAGGAATCTGTTAATCAAAGCGGTGCAATCAATTACCGTGGCGCAATCAAAATGCCTGACATTCCCGGGGCATGAAGGGACTTCAAAGCATCACTGTTATTCCAGTACGGTATTGTCGGTATTAAAGATAAAGATAAAGATAAAAGATAATTTATTCACATAACACATAGTTAGTAACAGATACATATTAAGGCATGTTTATACCAGGAACACTATGTCACCTAGTGTGGTATTAATGATTAAGACGGGTTCGGTTGTCACGACATTCGGAATACATAGAACGATTGACAGGCCCCACAGCTCAGCTGGTAGTAACCTTGCCTTCCGAGCGGGTCGATTCCCGCCCAGGACAAACATTTATGTAACATTTGTAACATTGATGTTTGTTCTATGTCTACCACCGGAGCCCAAATTTCCCCTTTTGGGGATAAAGGCCTGAGTCTATCAAAAAATCTCTTTAGTTTGGCTGAACATTAAAAGGCCTCACGCAGTGATTAGACAATTATATTCTGCTAAGAAATGCGTGGAGAGTCATTTAAAAAGATGTAATTAATTCTGTAGCTAATGAAAAAAGCTCAGTTTAATAATGAAAAACCTAACAGTACCCATTATGATAAAATCCATGCAATATACATATAATTACCACCTTGTCGATCGCGTGGTATTATGTATTCAAATAATGTAAATTGAATTACTAATTACGCTAATTAAACATGGTTTTAATTTCACACTGATTACATACCTGTGCAACATTTTTTTGACTGTAATAGCTCAGCTGGTAGTAACTATGCTTTCTGTACTGTAGGTCCTGAGTTCGATTCCTACTCAGGACTAAAATTTGTTTGTCAAACATTGAAGTTTCTTCTGTCTCAGTGATAATATGTATTAGTTATATGTATTTATGTATAAAAAAATATATCAGTAGTCTATCAATTGTCTGGCTCCCATAACACAAGCTACGGTTGGTTTGGGACTAGATGGCGCTGTGAAATGTCCACCAATATTTTTTTTATTTCTAAACAGTTAAAAAGCATGTCGGCTTGAACTCTTCCCATGGTAAGTAGAATAGTTCCAAATTCATCCACATCAGCGCCACCATCGCGCCGCAAGCATTTCATTAACATTGTTATCATACCGACTAATTGTTATATCGCGCTGCGCTGATTTACGACGAGATAGAAACGCCGACACCTTTGTAATTGCATGATTGGAACATTACATGCATACGTTGGAACAATGAGTGTGGAGGCGGCGCGTTTTGCAATAAGGTGGGTGATCCCTAGCTTGTTATTGGTAATTCAAAGCTGTTATTATCGCGATCAATCAATCGATGCGCAACACGATAGTATAATTAGGTATTCTGCGGCCTGAACAATGATAGCGATCGTTGTAAATATAGTTATGAATAGTGCCATCTTTATTATAATTCGTAAACTTTTTTACAGCGCCATCTCTACGTTTTATAATGAACTACGATGGACGTCAGCTCACTATCTTTTTAAAACTCACGGATCATGTTTCGGAATGGTCGCTCCGCATGTACAGTCGGTAGCAAAAGCGATAATTATTTTGCATAATCGTGAATTTTAATTTTTTTGATAGTTTTTTGTTGCAATTTTTGTAAACAGAAGTGTTTCATCAACTAAGAACCATCTTCGTTTGATTTTATGAAATATTTTCCAAATTAACGGACCCTAATACTTAACTATAGTGGTAAGAAAGTGTCTGGTTCCATTAGGTTAAATTTGAAACTAGTAAGGGTCAAATAAGAAAGCGAAACGTCTCTAGCCTTATTAAAATTCTGGGCACAGTCATTTTCCCGCTACATTAAATAAGCGACGCATTCTGAATAACCAGAACACAATTTTCCCTTTCTCTTGGTCCAACTATACGTACTTACACCTAATCGGTTTCGGAACTTATGAAACTGTTAAGTTTTAACAGTACTATTTTAGTCAGGTACTTTGGTTAAATTCATACCTAACTCTGTATTTTGTTTTACAATAATTTGTTGTATTGATTACAGGGATTTGCAGCGTTGCAATTTAAGTTTATTTAAAAATGGTAAGCATGCTCAAAGAGCTCAAGAGCTCAAGCAAAATAGCTCAAGCTCAAAGAGCGTGGAAAAGTTATTTTTCTGTTCAGGTTTTTATAAAATACTAACCGAAATGTTGAAACGGAAGCATAACATGACGGGTTAATTTACGCGCTGTAACTGGGCGGGCGGTATCTGAGAGCTTCCGCTCTACAGCCGGTAGTGGTGACTATTAGTTATACTGTGTTAGCTTACTTCGATGAAAGTCATTCATCACAGTCCGGTCACAACATGTTACAATCGGTAAACGTTTTCAACGAAGCTTGACTTTTCAACGCTGAAGTCATCATTTTAGGGAGGGTTTATATGTTTGTCATGGTTTTAATCATGGAATGGACTGTAAAATCATAACTAACATCTTTTTTTATTTGGAACGTGTCTATTTGCCTCGTAGTACTGAAAATGAAGCAATGCATTTTAATTAAGTCACGTAAACCCACAAAATTAATTACTGATTGTCTATTATTAATGTTTTATAAAGTATCTCTAGGTTTTAGCTACTCAAGTACGGAAAAGTAAAAAAAAAACAGAATTTTAATGGAATATCCATTAAAAGTGTCTATTACTTATTTAAATAACCTTTGTATCCTTTTCGTAAAATTGTTATTATCATAGACGTGGCAGTATCATCCATCATTATAAAATTTACCTATTTTTCATAACAGTTGGGTATTAACATAAACTTAAGACTTTTTTGTTTGAGTGTCTGGCATTGAGTTGTCTACCGAAAAATTAAAATTTATTTACATGGAATGTATTATTATTATGTAGTATTATTAAAATAACATAAGGCTGCGAAAACTGAGAAACTTCCTTATTTATTTTTAGACATATTTAAGTTTATTTGACACACATGTTAAAATAAACCTACTTGATTAAAATGTTCCAGTGAGCACCATCTAGTAACTATGCACCGAACTACATATATAAGAACTTTTGAAACTTTAAAACCCTGACCTCTGGCGTCGAGTGGCTAAATTAAGCTGCATATAAACTTTAAATATATCCTTCTCGATGATAGGTGGCACTTGTTTATCGATTTGGACTTCCAATTAGAATATTTATGGCTTCATTTTCATAATACAGATATTAAAAAAATACATTTAAAATTAAAATTATTTCTTATAGAACGTTGTTACTATTACGGTAAACTAATTCGGGACGCATATAATACTTACCTGTAATAATTTTATCTGGTCAAGTATTTAACTGCAGAAGAATCTTAGGTATTTAAATTATTTATTACGCAAACAAATAGGTACCTTTTCTTAATTTATCTTCCCGGCGTAAGTTCTACTGTCTCATTAATAGTTTTAGTAAATGTCTACCATAATCTTACTTTGGCATTAGGTAAATTAAATTCAATTCTAATCTATAATTGTTTTCCTATGTATATTTAATAAATCTCAAAACAAATATTTTGACACGGGCCTATGTACTTACACCTACATACCGAATTTTTGCCTTACATGAACTATTAGCTGGCTTATTCTTGTGTACCTACATCATGAAATATTTAAATGAGATTGTGAATAACTTTATGTCTGATAGTTATCTTATTTAAAATTAATATTGCTACTAATATAATACCAATTATTCGTTTCAGAAAAATAAACACATACGAACAGAAAAGAAGACATGAAAGCCTAATAAAATACCTATTAAATGACAATACAATTCAAATATTTTTATTTTACTCAAACCAAAGGAAATATAAAAGCTCGAATTTCAAATTTAGAATGCCATCGATTCGAAAAAGGAATGGCGCGGTAGGGATGGGACGCGCAACGACGCCGCGTCTGAAGAGATTTCTTGCGCGATTTTTTCGACGTTATTATTATGAGAAAAAATGCAGAGTCAGTAAAGCGGAACGTGGGGTGGGGGCTTGACGAGGGTTCCCCGGTTTGATTGAAGCGAGCAGGAGGGGGGCGGGGCGGGGCGGTGACGTCATGCTCTCATAATAGGCCGCGGCGTTCAGTGATGGCTGCCGTTTATCAAGAACGAGTGTTAGTTTGCACTTGTAGTGTATGAGTTTGTCATATAGAACACAGTTTGCGAATTATGTGTTAATTTATAATTTGTATATACATATTTAGTATTAGTATTCTCGTTTATAAATTTCAGCATTAATTTAATATTACTGTTATTTTATAGTTTTATTAATATGATGGTTGATTTTAGTGTAATAGGTTTATCAAATGATTTTAACTATTACGGGAGAATGAAGTTACAAACTAAGTATTTTAGTAATACTAAACACATTTTCGTTACCTAATTATTTGACGAACTGATCTAATTATTATGTTAATCATATTTGTTTTATTTTGGTTATTTATAATACAATTTTAAACGCCATTCTTGCAGGAGACAATTTTATGCATCATATTTTTATTAGACCATAACCTTCTATAAAAAAGGCATTTTTCCCATAAAGAGCGGTCTTCGAATGTGGTTTACACTAGAAAAGGTATGTTTTAATCGTTTGCCAAAAATATTTCTGATACCGAAGCATGTGTTTATATTGCAATATATATATATATACTTTATATATGTATTTTTTGTATAATTATATATTCAGGAAACCGATAACTCAATGTCATGGTGTCACACATGAAGCAATCTGTGGTGCGTGAGGATGGGCGGAGCGGTCGCGTGACGGCGCGCCGTTACCGCGGCCGCGCGCGCAGGCACATCACTAGCGACTAGCGACGCCTCTTCCTTGGTTACATTTGAATGTTGGTAGAGTTTGAAAATATGTACAAATATATTTGTTTCGTGGTTTCATATGTATTATATGTTTACCTACCTACATACATACATAAAATTACGCCTAAAAAAACGCGATTCTCGGAGGGGTAGGCAGAGATCACCTACCTACTGTTATTTATTCTAACTCAAGAATTTGTATTATGTATTAAATTACAGGGTGTTAATAACACTTCCATTAACTACACAGTCACAAAAAATAATATTAAATTAATTCCATTTTAGTTTTTGGCTTTCAATACAGGCTAAACCTAGTCTGGAAGCCGCTGAATCATCTTTTTGTTCAAAACTAATTCAACATTATGTACCAATACTGTTTATGTAAAAGCTTAGTTTAGTTAAAGTAGTTACAGTTGTCGATAAAAATGTATTCCATGTTCCCCTACTTAGATATGAGAAGACGCAAGTCACACCGTTGCGCTCGTAACACTGAAACACATATATGGAATAACTCAAAAATGTGTTTATTTTTTGCCATAACGTACCAACAGCGTTATGGAACTAAAACGACGGAGCTACATATAAAAAAACCATGATTTTTCTAAGAAAACCTTAGCTAAGAAATAACGATACCTAAACTTATGTGAACTCTAGTGAAGCCTTAACAAGGCCTTTATATGTGTAGTACGAGTAATGGTCTAGTAAGTTATATCTACAATGGTTAAAACAACCGCGCTAAGTGGATTGAAACACACTTAGGAAGTTCTGTTTAGCTGCACCCCATTTTCTCTTCCACAGCAGACACATACAGCCACAGATTAAATAAATAAGTTGCTCACAGCAGGTACCTATACTTATGCCAGGGCCTACGGACACTTCATACTTTACGACTCAACTTACAGAAGTCGCTTGCGAACGCGACATAGAAACTTAACTCGCACAATCTCTCAAATTGATTGGCCTCATAGCTCAGTTAGTAGTAACCCTGCCTTCTGCGCTTAGGTCGTGGGTTCGACTCCCACCCAGGACAACCATTTGTGTGACTAACATAGGTGTTTGTTCTGTGTCTAGGTGTTGATATGTATTATATTACATTAGTATTATCACATTAGTATTTACAAAAAAGTATTTAAGAATTCTATCAGTGATCTGGTTCCCATGAAACAAGCTATGCTTAGCTTAAGATGGCGCTGTGTGAAATGTCCACCAATTTTAATTTATTTTTTATTTCAAGGCCAGGTGCTGTAATTCGATTCTTGGATGCTGAATGCTAACCGAAACGGTTATTTAGCAGCTGCTTGTGTTCGAAAGCCAGTGTTTTCTTGTATTTCCTCTATGCTAAACATGTCAGACGCAATACAACCTCCTTAATGTTACCTTATTCGATCTTCGGGACTTATAAAATAAAACTACCTTTGATTTTTATGTGATTAATATCACTGTGCAACTAAGCAGACAATTTATATAAAACTCACATTTATTCACCGAAAAACAGTTGCAAAATCTGATCTGGGCTTTGTTAATATATTTATAACAGTTGGTGGCAGGTATCGCAAATACATTGGCAGATAAACTCTGAACAAAGGCTTCTAAAACAACGATTTCAAAATTAAGTTCCTAGATACTCGGTGGAAAAGATTACATAGTTTACTCTTGAATTAACTTTGCCTGTGGTTTAACGACATAAAGTCGCAAAATCGATCACCGATGCTAAATGTATCGTGTGTGCCGTACCCTTAGTACCTACCTACAGTGAGACTGAATGCACCAGTTTATTCCCAAGACAAAACCCAGCGCATTTCTGTGGAAGCTCAACAAAAATAATAAACCGATTAGTGTTTGTATGTCTGCTGTTATCATGTAGCTCTGTCAGTAAGGCAGCTCCACAACTGTACCAGAATTTCATATGGTGAAACTGGTCTGATGAGGACAGGATGAGGATAAGGATGATGGAAACAGGCAGAGAGACAAGACATTCAAAGAAATAGCATCGCTCGTGTGCTTATTCTTAATGAATCCAATAGAACTCAAGAGCAGTAGAACTCACGCCAAGTTCGTTCGGGGAAGTATTTCCACCATACCCATTTCTACCGCCACAGTAACGTGTAACTGTGTTCCGGTTTGAATGGTGTGGTTGCCGGTGAAATTACAGGCACATGGGACATTCCACCTTCACGTTTAAGAGTTACGGGCGCATACGACGTGACCTGGATCTTGTCGTACCTAGTAGGGGCGGACCCAAGTCGCATCGGGTATTATGGGCAGAGATTGCCACTTAACACCAGGTGGACCGTCGGTCGGCTCGATCCATAACTGTATCACATAAAAAAATATTATAAAGCCAAGATAAAAAAGTCTTATAAAGTATAAAATAATGGGAAAGGATTATATCAACGTTTCACACAATAAAGTGGATAAAATTGAAAAATTAACAAAAAACATTTATGATAATGAGCGCGCGCTATTCGCATTAAATACAGACAGAATGTTTGTTTGTACAGTTGCGCGATGGCATTGGTAACACAATACACCTACTTATTGACAATAGCAGAGCCAACAGAAGATGACCTGGATATTTAGATAATTGATTATTATGACGTGAATAAGGAGAGTAAAGTGTGTGCAAACTTCAAACTGTAAGTAGGCAATTGTAGCGGCGTTTACAATTAACATGAGGTAGATTCTATTTGAATATACATAAGTATATAACTAGCGGTTAACCGAGAACTGTGAATTGATTGTCTATTATGGAATTAGTATTATATTATCTCTATGAAATAGACACTACTTACTAAAATTTTGCCTTAAATTAGCTGTGATATTTAGTTATCATTATTGTACTAAAATTGTAATTTCTGTTTTGAGCACTGATTAACTGGTATCAAAAGAAATTTTTTTGTTTGTTCCGTTGATGGAATAATTCCTAAGCTAAAACTTTTCCAAAAGTTTTGCCATATTTACGTTCATATATATTTATGTAACGAAGTATTAGAGATGGATTATATCTAACTGCCAGGCATCGGATTTCGAAATAACGCTATCTTGTACTTTTCCTCAAAAACGAGAGAGAAAAATAAACGGTTACCTACGGGTTTAGTCCGCCAATGCCGTAGAGTGCGGGCGTTCTTAAGAAGTTTCTCATTTGGCGTTTAGTTGTGATCTAGGCCTTAAACAAGTGTATTGGGACCAGTAAAATTACAGGCAACAGGTTTACCTAAGTTGTGTTAAAATATAGTCGGTCATCGTAACATAACATACGAATAACGGGCTCAGATTTCATATTATTTTCCGGGCAAGCCCTTTTTATGTTTTGTCAAACAATTTGCACACTTCTTTGCCAAGAAAATATAGTTATAAATCACCTTCGTAACACTGCACGATATTACAATTTGTAAATCGAGCCCGCCTTATAATTTTCTTTAGCTTATAATTGTGGTAAATACGAGTATTGCTGTTCTGCTGAATACTTGCAGCAATTTTGTACACGCGAGATTTCGTACCGAATGTGTTCAAATGGTACCTACAACAAATTGTGCAGTACAATAATTGCAAAATAATTTAAATAAAATGTGCGCCTAGCAAATGCTTTCTTTTATCTAATATAAAATGTAACACGAGTCCTCCATTAATAAAATGTCCAATAATGGTAATTAACTTTGCTTTGGCCATCAATGTCTTAATAGATTGAATTCGATGCGCTTGAGAATGGCAAAACTAATAGCCTCCATCATACTGCCATTTTTATTAAATGTAGGTTAATATTTTTGTAGTAAGTATTCAGCCAACAAAACCAAGTGTTTCCCAGTAATCCTATGGTTGAATAAAAGAGTCAAGTAACGTATATAATTCAATTTACTGATGAATTTCGATATAAATATTTCTTTGAAAGAATGGTCTAATTGCAACATGTTCTACATTTTAAAATAATTGTATGGCAGGAGTGCCTATTCAATAAAACAAAACATGTTATAATATCATCGCTAAACCATAAACAAGATCACCGTTCAATGTAGCGTTAAGTCTAAAAATCAAACCCACATTGTAGTCTACAAACGTGTTCTGAGAACATTTTAATTGACTCTCTTTCAAAGCCGATACCTAATTTAAAACGATCGTAAATCATCACATCATGTATAAAATTCCAAGGATCATTCGGACATGTGGCAATCGAAGATCGAACAGATAAAAAATGGAAAAGCAAGGTTGATTATAGACTTGTAGTGCCTCGGGCGTTGGCTATCGGGGGAGGGTATTAGGCCAATTCCGATCATATAAGTCATAACTCATAAGTAATTTATATAACAATAGGCCACGAACTTTATGTAAATAAAATAGGCAAAATGACTCACAAATACATGAGTATATTATTTATAATTAATTTATGAGACTTTTTATCCAATTCGATATATATTGTGTATTTAAAGCTATCCAAACACGTTTTCGCTACACTATGAGAGTTCTTAAAAAAAGAAAAAACAAACTTTTATAAAGATACCTTAAAATCATAGCAGAAAATGGATATGTAAAAGATAATATAAACAAGATGATATATAGATAAACAAAATGCTCTTTTATATTATTTATCAGTAAGTATAGTTAACTAATTAAATAAATTAATGAACTTTGCTTTCGCTAATCAGTAATTAATAATATGCCATTTAAGTAATATGGGGCAGTAATTAAAAAATACATGCTCTAATCAATATTAGTAGTTCGTTAAATAACACGAAGCGATTAATAACCGAGAACTTGAATTGTAAATATAGGTACGTTAATATGAGACAGCCAATAAATACAAATGTCCATATCAACAGATAACCAAAACAATTTATCAATTTTATTTACTTAACTAGGAAATTATTTTCTCAGGAGGGCAGCACTAATTTAAATCATATTAAAAAGTGATATCTGGATCGGATGTTACAAAACTTGTTCGTAAATCAATGGATCGAATGGAAATGTTGCCAGTTAAGCAATTGCTGCCAAATCTTTTACGTAATGTTGAACTGATACTGATGGTGTAATTTTAAATATTACTTTATTGATGTGTTACAACCGTAATAAAACTATTACAGAAGTTTTATGGATTATAATTTTATTGAAAAGCTCTACGCCTTCGTTGTGTTTCCACGAATAACTCAGCTAATGCTCCAATAAATCATTTCAAAAAAACACAGCAGAGGAGAAAAGGGCGATTAATTATTAAACGGTATTTATTAAAATTCCTTTTTTTAGACCAAATTTTGATCTAGGATGTATTACTATAAGTGTAGTTTATTGTAAACACAATAGAAATCATTTAGTTGATCATCAATTGCAACTTATTAGTAAGTGGTCACAGAGCCGTCATTAAAACGAGTTTTATATTGGAACTGATAGAACAAATATGTCAGTATTTTAAACAACGGATGATAATTAACTTTATACAGCAAGTTTTATGTGCCATGAAATATTCTAAGCTTTTATCATGGAGATTATGTTAAATTCTCTTGCCCAGAAAAGCTTTCCTAGTCAACGTCAACAACTCCCACGCATACCAAGAATGTATTTAAGGTCCGTTTTTTACATTGTTTGATGTTTTTTACGTTCAATCTGATAATTTAATTATCTTTCTGTTTTCAGAAGTTTCAAACAATCTAGTTGTCGCAAATTACATGATATCATTATAAAAAAGTAAAAAAAGTATCCAACTACCGTGATTACAAAATGGCAAAAATCAATTGATAAAGATATATTTGCTATGATCTTAAGTTTAAATTTTGATGCTTCTTTCGTTCCAACAAAAGCCACTAAAAATAGCAAATAATAACAGGAAATATAAATAAATATATAATACAAATAATACAGAAAAAACCCCCAGATTTAACCATCCCGAACGCAGTCAAAAATCTAGGCTTTGGATCAAAAAGTATTCAACCTCCTTAACCAGTTTCGCTCAACTTACTGAATGAAGCCGAAGTCGAAAAAATGAAAAAAACATGATATACGTCGATACGCATGATTAGGGTTCGGAACATTTGAATTTATAAGCAAACTGTTTATAATTCGGTGCGGTGTGCGGTGTGCGGTGACCCTTAAAGCGTCCTTGTCTTTACCCAACTCAAAGCTTTGGAGACGTTTAGACGTTGCCTAATTAGTGATAGTTATATACGTGTTTTTGTACTGTGTAGTTCGGAAATAATATCTGTATTATTTAGTGATTTGCGAAATATTACTCCTCCTGTCACCGAGTAATTTCTCAAACCAGTGAGGTGAAAGGATTAAAGTATCAAGAGGCTCCTTCCTTGCATTGTGTTACATGTCTTAGGAATTTCCGGTTTTATCACGATTAATTGGACTTGAATGTTTAATCAAATATCATCGCTTCATGACTCGGATTGAATCAACAACCTCCGGATTGACACTCGGGTGTATGCACCACTGGCTGTCGCCCTCCAATTTGAGCATTAATATCAGGTAATGTTCCAAAACCCAAGTATCATTGACATAACCTAAATATTATACGTTTATTCTGTAGTATAAAACATGAAGTAATTTTATGAAAAGAGTTAGACCGGGGAAGTTTCACCACCAAACCCATTTCTGCCGCCAAGTCGCAGTGTTCCGGTACAAAGGGAATGGGCGTCGGTCAAATTTCATTTTATTGCATCTTTGTCTCTAAGCGTTGTTTATAAATAAAATAATTATAAGATTTTAAATAGTAGGTTTATATCATTATAAGCATAAACATGAAATCAAGCATAGCCACAATATAGGTCTTTTAATGTGTGATACATTAATGAAAGGTATAGACGTGAAAAATGTTAAGCTCATCCCGCAATGATTTCTCGATAATTATTTCAATTGATTCAATCGATTATTCTTAGTCTAAGTAGAGTTAACTAAACGTTAACGAAATTTTATACCTGTATTCCACCTCACAGAGGAATTCACAAAGTTGTTATAAAAAATCTCGATTTTTCCTTACGTTGATAAATAGCTAAATAAAGATAATCACGAGTGAATTGCCGGTTTGACATGTGGTGGTCGGCGTTATTAATGTGTATTATAGGGTACAACCGCTCGTTGTGAAGCAAATTTGTAAAATTATCCATCGATTTTGTAGAAGATCTGACCGAGACTGCTTGTTATGTATTTTAGTCACCACTGAGATCGGGCCTTAGTCTCGGTTCAGGAGTGAGCTTAGCTTTTCGATGCAAAATGCTAAAATACTACAGATACATAGAGCCAAAGTGAAGAACATTCTGAAGTAAAAAGTTAGTAGGTATTTGGAAAAATAGGAAATACACTTGGGGAAACGTCGAGAGAATATTTAAATAAATTAGGTTTATTATTTATTTGTAATAATTTACTCTTTTATATATATTAACGATTGTAAAAATGTTATGATAATGTAAAATATTTTTTACATATTTTTTTTATATAAACATATTTTACATTAGAGTGAGACTAGGTGGAGCTACTTCTAAAGTGATCCACTGGTGAAAAATATTTTCCATAAACCATAAGAACTTTCCAATAATATCCATAATTTTCCATAAGAACACGATGCTTATACTTCCTTGTTCTTCATGTATATAATATATTTAATCAATTTGTTCAATGAACACTGGCCTCATTCATTTAAAACAATCTCTCATGCTATCAAAAGATGATTTAAGCATATATATTATAGCATGTATATACGATTAAAACGGTTATAGTATGTCAAAATATTATTCATGTGACCACAAAGACGACAGGACATATTTCAAACTTTGACAGTAGATGAACGCCGAAAGTTAATTAAAATATTTAATGATATGTCCGATCGTAGCAGGAGCCGATGACAACAACAAATGATATTAAATTAACGATACACAACGGTGGGCGTAAGCTTTTCAACAGTTTAAATATTAAGATGCTATCAAATTGATTGAACAATATTAAAAATGTTAATATCTATTTTAATTTAAATATATCACGGTTTGTTCGTAAATGTATAATGAAAATATTTAAGCCCTCAAATTTGACTAGTGGGATAGTTAAATTATTGTTTTACAAGAAATAAACTATATGGTCGTTGTAACGTGGGTACGGAAATATAGGATATTTTTATATCAACTGTGCTACTACGAGTCTGAATCTACAACACTTGCTTACGCAGTCTTTTCATACACCTTGAATCCTTGATTCTTCTTTATTATGACCATTCAAGACTATTCAAGAATTTCGACTGGCCTTTTAGCTCAGTTGGTAGTAACGCTGCCTTCTGTGCTGTAGAACGTGGGTTGATTTCCCACCCAGGACAAACATTTGTGTGACGAACATAGATGTTAATATGTATGTATTTACAAAAATAGTATTTAAGTATTATATCAGTTGGTTATCTGGTTCCTATGATACAAGCTATGATTAGCTTACTTTGGGGCTAGGTGGTGCTGTGTGAAATATCCATCACTATTATATTATTATTATTCAAAATTATGAATGAGTTGTATAATATGCTGCAAGCATTATAATAGTTATTTTATAAATGTTTAGGAATTAATTATGTTAATTTTTATTGTACACCAACAATATTTGGTAAACATAGCTGGACTATATTGTGTGACAATTGTTAAAACTTATTTGTTAATACCTATGTTTAACAATAAATTATATTGATTGATTGAAGCATATTGCTAGTGAAAAAGTTGATAAATTCGTTGGCATTGGCTCTTTACAAAATTTCGACTCCGCGCTCATCTATCATTGGTCAAGCCAATCACTGCGAGACAGAAGACTCAAAATTCGACCGAATATAAACCGCCAACCGTGAAATTTATCTAGTTGTCCACGCATAGAAAGTCGTGCGCATTCAGTCACGGCGCATTATCACATCAACCAAATCTACGAGTCTAGTGCACATTAAAATCTTACATGCTGTTCACTTTATTAAGATTTAAAAAAGCAGTTCGTCAGATGGTCAGCAGATAGCGGTGAAAGGGACCGTTAGAATAATAGCCACTAGAAAATCTCCGCCTAGTTTCAACTACGGTGACCATGTATCTGGATCAATTTGGTGAGCCAGTTTTCGACGGCCGTTTTGTCATTGACCTTTTTATTGATTTATAAGTTGTTGGTGCTAATGCATGTTTGTGTTTTAGTGGATTAATTAGAAACGAAATGAATAACAGATTTGTATGATCAGAGCTTGAAGCTTTAAAATTCGTAATAAAGAGAGAATGATAGAAATGATCCTAATGAGTGGATGATTAATTCGTCAACGCAAAACAATGGCCCAATAATCCAGTAACGTTATATTGTGAAAAAAAAGGTAAATTTTGAAACCTAGACTGTATTTTTTTTCGAAATTACTCCTCTTAGGGTACAGAAGCTATAATCTATGTAATCCAAAGAATTTTCAATGCCATAAAAAAAAACTTACATTGTTTATCTATTTAGATTATTCTGTATTAAAATTATTCCACTTAGCGGTTGAAAGTTGAAGTTGCAACTTCCTGTATATGAATGGAGGCATGTAAAGCCACAGCAAATATGTGAAGCACATTCTCACAATAAATTTAAACATGTGGAAAACATTCACATTTATTTTGTGAGACAATAAAATTATACATTTTTGTACAAAAGCCCAATTCAAGCGGCACATATGACACACGTGGTAACAGTGTATACATCGAAACATATTTATAATGTATGCATAATCGATTAACATTTAAAAACTCGTTTATATATTTAAGATTGATTGATTTAAAATAAAATATATTAATGTCTCCTTCTAATTGAATAAACGATATTATGATTATAAACAAATATAGATACTATACACACATTAATACTCTTAAATAGCTAAACGCAAACTATTCATAAAAATTAATAACCTTCCATAATGATTTATAATGTACCTACGTTAAATTATCGCAGATTTCCACAAATTAAATTGTTTAAATTCAACCGTTTAGGTACTTGATTAGCACAGTTTTTCCCTAATTTACGTAAATATTTGCTTATCAGTTAGGAACTCATGAATAATTCATAAACAGTTATTCAAAGTCTTAGAACTTGAACCAGAAGCAGTTTTGTGAATATGTAAAGTGTTTGTAAAAAAAATCTCACGGACACGAAACGTACAAATGGCCGTCATTCGGGCGGTGCCGTCAGAAATCTCCAGACATCTCTATTTCGCTCTTTCCCCGACTCATTAATCAGGATAACACAGAAAATTTGATAAATGATCCGAAATGAGCCGACCATCCCCCGGTACCTGTACAAAAACGCGGATCAGTATATAAAGGGAACGCTTATTTGTTAACGTCTCAATTAATCTTATGCACCTTGTTTTTTGTATAAGAATCCTGGAAATGCCGACACAGCTGTTTTGTTTCATTTGCATTTTTATATTTCCGTTTGGTATATTTTTCGTAACGTAGCAATAACCTGTTACTGGATATGGCTATATAACCCACGGCATTAATTACGTATGTAGGTACCTATTTGTAGGTACCAATAGCATCGAGCTTAAACTCTACCAAAGTAACGAGTACAAATACGGTACGGTATCTACAAATATTTGAGTGTTTCTTTGCCATAATATAATGTATTTTAATAACTTAAAAAATAATTTTTAACAAAATAAACTTACCAATGGTTTAGGTTTAGTATCCAAATGATTAAAATAATCCAATGTTTATATGCATTCAAGTTATCACTGCTTCACAGTCTTTGAGTTATATAGTATTTTCATACATCAATAGAAAATCTACAAAAATAAATGCTCATAGCAATAAATATCACCTTTTTGTCATGATTGTTTTTTAATTAATTTATAATTCGTAAATAAATATAAGTAAGTATTTGTCATTTATGTCTCGCAAAGTTTAAATGTTCTAATTTTATCGGGTACCACAATATATTTACTACGACTCTGTTACACACTTTCTTCCCCCTTAAACTGATTTTAAACGACCCGTATCTAATTGAGAACATCATAAACGATCCCCGAGATGGAGCATGTCACAAATCAGCCGGACATTTGGGATGAATTCAACACAAGTTCAAGTTCGCGCGTAAACCGTGTCCATAACAAAAATCAGTGTCACACCGCGTTGTCACATCACTCCGTTTCCGAATGTAAATAAACTGTTAAGTATTTCACTAAAATTACATCGGTCGCCGTTTAATGAACGTCTGAGCCCGCATTGAGCTAGCTGTCAAATCTACGAGCCGTCATAGTCCGCTGGCATGAGTGAGGGCGCACACACGCGCGCGGCCGTCCGTCTCCACACATACACTAACACACGGGCAGTCGGCTTCCAGCGCAGCGGAGCGCGGCTACGGGCACGGGTACGGGCACGGGCACGCGCACATTGAAAGCTCATGATTCATACATGAATCGCATTTGTGTTGTGGCGGGTGGGAGTGCGAACATGCAGCGTGCTTTTAACGCGGCCAGACGAAATGATGCCTAACTGCAGAACGGAGTGCGGACCGTATAGGTTTTGTAAAATGGCCGGGTATGCGTGTCTATGTGCCCGATCACAATGAGAGATTAGCTGAATGCGTGAGAATGCATGTAGCTCGGTGCTACGCTACGGATGGCCCAGAAAATACGAGATACTTTGCTGTTTCTGTTGAATTCAATTGAAAGTACACAACTAAAGTAATAAAATGTACATTTTTCACATTTAGATGCTCATCACTGTGGTTTTTGCATTTTATTTAAAAAAAAAACCTTTTTTTTATTTCAATATGTACGAAATAAACAGTTGATTTCCATTGAAAGTACAAAACTAATGTAATAAAATGTACATTTTACACATTTAGATGCTCATCACTGTTGTTTTTGCATTTAATTTAAGAAAATTACTCTATTTTTTTTTATTTCAATTTGTACGAATTAAATCTTGTCAAACAGAATTTAACTACTAAATACTTGTTCTGACAATTTACCTAATGAGTAATACATTTATTGACAAAGCTAGCTAGTTTGAACAATATTCAGTAGGCAATACAGTAACTCGTGATTTTATGGATACCCTTCAATCGATTCTCAACCTACGCGACATTTTTTAATACTGTACTATGACAGTATTTCTTTATACCTTGAGACTTAAGAATTTACGATTATTAGATGAAAAAGCGAAAAATTGCTTACAATATGTGTTATTAACAAGTTAAGATACTCCTACAAAATTATACATTCAGTACACACATTGTTTCAGTTTTTAAACAATACTTACCAGACTTAAATATGTTCAAAGAGAGCTTTATCTCGTATATTTCCAACAGTCTCACAATTGCACTCACTTTTGCATTACTTATGAATCTTGCGCTAAAAACGACTGTCTGCTAATCGGTATTAAACTGAAAATCGCACGAGCAACCGTCTACAAGGATCACCGCACACTTATTGAGGCTCTCCAATGGGTTTGTAAAGGCTCATTTACATGAGCTATTTCTCACCTGAAACAAACAGAATAATCATATTAATAAAATATATATACATTCATTATATACAATTTTTGGTCATAATTACAAATTAATTATTTTATAAAACTGACTACTACTTAAAATATTTATTTAAATACCTATTTTTATATGCTGTATTTTTAATTCAACTACAAAGATATTATTTATAATATATCAAGTATGTTTTATAATTTAAATCATAAAATAACGCGCCACCTAATCGTATAAAAACAGTCATTCATTGTTTCATTATCACGAATCAGGAAATAAATATTTTCAAAAAGTCGTTGCCTTCTTTAATCTTTGAACTGTGGCTTGCATTATCTGCTTGCGTATTGGAGATATCAGAGTGCCAGAGTATACTGGAAATGTAGTACTACAATTCTTGTGATGTAGAGTCCCGACTTAACTTTATTAATTCTAAACCTTACAATTTGTTTAGATGGAAAATTTGATTTCAGTTAATGACTGATTAAAATCAAGTTTTGATGAAGAAAACACAGCATATAATCTTTAGTAATTTCTGATAATGAATATATCAGAATAACACAGAAAAACGAGTTTATTAAAAAAATTACACCAAATGTGATGTAATTTTTATTGAGTTTTACATGGCTTTTGAAAAATTGCGCTACTGTTATATGTATACTAACACTATCAGGGTCAGAAGAATGATAACTGTGTCAGTCAATGCAGCTATGAATAGAGATTCTGTTAGCTGGTCAAGTTCATTTTGATTATCCAATTTAAGAGCAAGAACTTCGTTGAATACTAAGAGTACCTACCAATTTTATAAAATCCTCTAAACATCCAAACACAGAATTATTCAAATGAATTTAGAGATACGTTGGTTTAAATTTATTGATATTCAAATATTCACTTCCTTTCAAAGACAAAATTAAGTTTTATAGGAACTAATAAATGTGTAGTACCTTAGTAAATAGTTTTCGTTAAATAATTTACCTTCTACGGTGGATTTTATTTCCATACAACTGAATAGTTGAGAATAAGGTAATCAATACTTTTCTTTGTAGTTATTTATATGACTTTGCAAGTTAGTAATTAATTACTCTTCACTGTTGAACTTTCACCGCAATAGAATTAATTATATTCCATTATAATACCTAATTTATTACAACTAGGTTCATATTATCAATAAAAAAATAATATAATTAAGTTGATAAATGCTGAAAAGTTCCCAATGCATTTCGAAAACAAAAGTTGAACGGAATTAATAAACTATAATGAATTATTGCATTTACTATCAGACGCGTGAGTTTAATAATATTTATATTAGATAAATAAAATTGTAAACAATGAGGTGAATGATTGCAGTGAAATTGCGGGAAGCTAGGTTTATATAAACAGCTATAAACTTAAATAATAACTAAAAAACACAATAAGCGTTTAATGAATGATGTAACATTATTCATTTTTAAGAGTGACCTTATCGAAATAAGGCTACCATTTACATTTCATGGTTTCAAATCAACAATACGACTCGGCGTCGATGAAGATGTTACGTTTTTCACGAGCCAAAGTGATGTATCTACCGTGAAATTTATTAAAATAACCGACAACTCTCTGAACGCCCTCGAAAAATTATTACATTAATATATTTACCAAACACGCTCCTATTATTATGTTTCATGTACTCGTTTGCGCATAAATTAAAAAAGTTGTCAGTCGTTCTTTTGTCCCAACCCTTATTTGGTATTCATATTTGATACTTTGATAACACAAAGGGAGACGCAGGATTCTGAAGCGGTATTTTGATACGAAAACACGAAACGCCAGCTTACACGAGAAAAACCTGTTTCACGATCTCGCTAAAGAAACAAATTGTGAAAGAGGCCATCGTTCATTCGCAGTTTCAATGATATTACCCGCAAACTATTATGGACTCTTGTAGTGAAGGCATAAGCGTATTATTCAAATGAAAGACTCCCATCACTTCAATTATGGTCATATTGTATGATATATGAGATAAGTGAGGGATATCAAAGGGCGATGCGGGGTTGTTTATGAATGTGAACTATGAAATATGTACTGTAATAGTGCACCCTTTTTTAATTTGTACTAAACTATAGACCGTAGCAAAATGGGGTCTCGAAAATATGTCGGTGTTTTTTTCGATCAACGTTTCGCCCGTCTGAGAAGGCATAGTATAATTTGTGACTATTTCGTTTGGAATTCTCGTGTTTCTTATTGCTTCCGCAACAAATTTCGTGCGACCCAAAAGTCGAAATGATTGAACCTATCGGGCATTCGCCGGCAGCGGGTCCAATTTAGTTTTTCGGATTAGATACGGCGAACATAATAACATAATTGTTCTAATAACAGGGCGAACGGTACGCCGTGCCTTATTCACTTTCCAAATTGGTTTATTTTTTACGTATGCTCTGCCTAGAACTATTATGATTTATTATCAAATTTTCGTGCAGGCAAATTACGGCCTGTTTTTCGTGAATGCCACTACCTGTCTCAGTCTAACAGCGTGACGTTGTACGTTCTAGACAAGGATAGACGAGGCTTTTGTTTCCTTGAAAGCCTCCGGCATTACATAGAGACTGAGGATGGAATGATTTACGGTGTTTTTATAATTTACTTGAAAAATAATTAGTTGGATTAACATCTTCAGCACGAATATTACGACGTTACTAAACTTATTAAGACTGCCATATGTAATTGCAAATAAAGATACCCTGAGAGTATTATATAATCATATATAATCGACAAAATAAAGACTACTTATACATATGGGTCATAAAAGAAATAAAATACAAAAACAAAAATTAAAATTTATAGTAACTATGATAAAGTAAGTAAAGTATTTTTTTACATTAACAGTAGCTATTGCGTTATTGTTTCTATATCTACAAAAATAAATATATAATAATTAAACATTCATCTACACATGAGTATTTATATTCTTTTTTCTTTTTTTTTTATGAGATTGTTGTAAGCCTAGGTATATTATAACTAGAATTAAAAGTTCTTATTGTCGCATTGGTATATAGTACTGTAAGGACAATGTAAAAATATTTGAAATAAATAAAATATTATAATGTTTTTATTGAATATATATTTTTTTCTCACAAAAATACTGGTGCGCAAATATTTTCCTTGCTAACTAAAAATACCTACAGAGGTCTGTAACAGTGCGACCGACAAATGTTCATGACAAGCGGTTGCATTATACATGAGACCTGCCACAGCGACGCATTTACATATAAACACTTACTTTTTGAACAACTCTTTGTATGGTCAAGTACTGAAAATGCTGGCCTAAAATTATGCTTTATGACTATTACTGGTTTTTGAGCTAAAAAAAACAGCCATATGATCGGCTTATCTCGATTATTAGGGGATGAAAGTCATAATCAGAAAACCGAAAAACCAGATGTCTATGAGACATATTTTATATCAGTAGTTACCTATTTCAAAAACCGAATGATTTTAAATAATAATGTAGAAAGTAGATACTGACTACTTAGGTAGTCAGTATATATATAGTAATAATATTATAATATAATATTAGTATTATGTAACTTAATTGATAGTATGTTTAGAGTTACCCTGCTTTTGAAATAAGTTTATGAACAAATTATTATGCTAAGTTACAGATGTTTCTGTATTTGACTGCGCATTTGATGACAGGGTGCAACCGTTACCTCATAAAATTGAGAATAATAAATATGACCAGTTTTATTTATATTGCTTTGAGACAATCATTTTTGATTTATGTAAATTTAATGTGTTTTCACAATACATAATAATTGATTAATATAAACATTGTCAAGCTGTATAGAGTTGTAGATACATAATAGTTTTATACAGCTGACTTAAAACCACACAAGAATCAACGTGAACAAAATCATAAATTTTGAGTTACAGATTCTCTCCTTGGTGGCCTCTGGTTGCATATTATTTAAATTTTACGTTATTCTTATCCTATGAACTCATTGATTTACATTGCTGCTTTAATATGAAACTGATTATTATTTTGCCTCATAAAACCCAGGCTGTTACGTACATCAAAACGACACTTTACTTTGCCACCGCAGGCAGGTACGTAATACATGCAAGCGTTTACGTCGCAGGGGGGTTTGCATGAAATTAAACTAGAAATATGTAAATAACACGTTATGTTCATGAATATTCGGATGGAGGGCGCCACCTCCGCAGATATCTCGCCTTGTGAGGCGGAAGAGACCTTACAAAGGACTGTACGACAATGAGCCCAATAGGGCTGTCAATTTTCATGAAATGAATCGAATGTTTGCGGAGGGAAGTACTGCTACCATACACTTTTAAACAACAAGCAGTAATGTACTCGCATTACTTTATTCCGGTTTGAAAGGTCATGCCTGTGAAATAACAGATACATGCGATTTCCACTCATAAATTTTCTGAGTGCCGCGCGATATTCACTTGGGTATACCCATTAAGAGTAGGGGACTTGAATGGTTGATGTTCTTATGGATAGCAGATGTTATGCTAAAATCAGGAGGGCCATCAGCTTGTTCCGAAATTAGTTGCAAAAAATCAAAGGCCAGTTTAAAAGTTTTGAAAACAAAATACTTAATATAAATGTTTGAGCTGGTCGCGAATTGAACTTGGGACTCAGGAGCAGGCTACATTCAAATACATATTTACTTTTTAAAAATAAAATTGATTTCATATTTGGTGAAGCTGTATTAACATAATATTTATTTTACCACCTTATTGGAACAACAATAATTCTGATTCTGATCATTTCCATAAACGACAATAATATAATCATCATCATAAATTATGTATAACCAAGTCGCTTTCGTGCTTCATTCACTAACAAATAATCGATCAAAAATCGATTAAATAAGATGGAGAAGTTAGAATACTTTATCATAATTATTTCTGTCTTGATGAATTATTCTTTCTTCAAAAGTAACATTGACCGTTCAAAGATGCCCCTTGATTCTTACTAGTTAACAATCATTTCCCTATGCAATGCGATATGCTTTATCTTTACGAAAATTTGACAATAAATATTTTGCTTGATAATTGAATGACAAAAGATCAAGTTACTAATTAAAAATGATAGCTGGTTATCCTTTAATACTAAGTCTAAAACAATTAATGAAGGTTCCAGTTCGGTTCTAAACTACTGAATAAGATACCATTATTCCCCTCAAATGGATGGCACTCAATGAGTCCGTAATATAAATATTTATTCCATTGTTTTTTTTCGCAATAAAATATTGTGAAATTATAACGGTAGGCTTAGACATGTCGTGTCTATTGTGTGGTTGATAAAGGGGTATTTAAATGAGTATTTTTATTCAAACTTACTAGAGATTATTCCGGATAACAATGGTGGAAACTTTTGTGTTTTATAACTGTTTAATTATGTATTTTTTTTAATTATAATCAGTTGATTTTATATTTATATTTGTTGGAAAAAAATGCTTTTGTGAAATAAATATGAAACAGGTATATTTCATGTTCTAGCTATATCAATACCAGTAAGATTTCCCCATAAAACTTTTGTTTAGCACCTAAATCTGTCACCTAAACAAATCCGCTGAAATTCGCTATAATTTTCACCAGCAGTCACTGCAAACCAAATTCTAAAACTACATTTCCCCGTGAACAACAACACACAATAAACAAAAATAAACGGTTGTTGGCAACCCTGGTCTCTGCGTCCGACACAGCCGCCCGGACACGTTTCAGGATCATGAATTATGGCGCGGCCCGATGTGACTTTTCAATTTGAAATCATCAACCTGGAATTAATTTCATTTTTGAACTCCATTATTTCTGTTATCTACGAACGAAATCGCGCAATATGCGAGAATCGAATTATTGCCGCATCGACAAAAATGTTTCGCGGTGACGACCCGATGCGTTAATGGTGATTTAATTTCTCTTTTGTTTTTGTTTGGATACGGATTATTGGATTTTAGCCGATATTCGCATATGATTTTGCGCTGAATAGTTGGCCGGTTCATTTTATTGGCTAACCACGACCACATTCATCTCATTTACACGCTTATTGTGATTACGTTTAATGAGGTTGAAAATGTTCTGAACATAACTTCTATATGCCTCATTATTCAACGAAAAGATGCGACTCTTATATTGAATTATCGTGTGCCACGATCGTTAAAAAAACAACCTGATTTTTTACATATACACCGTTTTTAACTTTAAAAATATAAATGTTACAAACACAAGCTATATCTATCACTAACAGAATCAAAAAATACTCTTCCGGGCTATACATTTGTGAGGCACAAATCTGTCAGTGAATATCCACCGTTTCGACCTATTCATAGTCCACTCAAGCGTAGGTAAATACAGATAAAATAGAATAGTTTCTAATAAATTTCAGCTTGGATCCACGGCTTTAGGTAAGCTGAATCACCAGTCATTTACATTTTTTCAATGCAATGTAGGTGTTCAGTATTTCAAGATGTGAGGTCAACGACCTGAAATTCTTCCTATAATTTATCGATCTCAAATTTAAACCTTGCGGGCGTGAGTCAACGACACATTTTTTTGCTTCGCTCTATTATTTCACTAACGAGTTCTTACAGCTTATTTATATACACGGAGTAAAGTTATGCAAACTTAGTTAAGCTTCTATTGTCAGTATTATCATTATGATTAGCATAACTAAAGAATAAACATAATTTTCATTAATTTGAAGACCACCAACATTGCCTGCTATCGTATTCCAACTGCCAACGTTATGTTTTAAGGCACATTTTTAACTTTTTAGTACAAGTGACGACAATCTTCTATAACGTTTACAAGGATACATCGAAGGCGTCTTCTAAAAAGGCGCTGTGAAATCCCCGAAGAGGGACTTTATAACAAAGCTAATATTAGACAATCATTTCCTGTCAAAAGGGAGGTCCCGCCCCCAGGGCTGACGGATCGCGGTGAGGGGGATGGTGGATGGAAAATACCACCTCGTCTCTCCAGATTTCCCGCCATGTTCGAGTGTGAATCTGAATTCTTATTTTTTGCTCGAACGTGCCGTGATGAATGGATTTTTAATATCCACTTGCAGCCGTCTGGATTCTTGAAAAATACTGACGCGTTTTTGTGTCAGGCGCCATCTACTAGTTTTAGTTTAAAATAAATGTTGCTATGTCGATGGCATAGGACAGGCAACAAGACATCAGCATCCAAAGACGTCTCAATACATGTCGGGTTTACTTTGAGCAAAAAACTGCGCGGTCGCTTCTCACGACTCTATTACCAGTCTGGCCGCGAATAAATAAAACATGACGAGCCCTTCTCGTGTAAGTTGCTCGTGTATGTGTTGCGGATGTTACCAGATCTCGATTCGGTTTCGTGTGATTCGAGTCGCTTTCTATTCCAGTCTAACTGGAACGTTTCTGTATTTAGATGATTTTGGCGTGACCGATGTGAGACTGAACTTTTAATTGAAACAATTGCTGACTGATGTCAGATTTTAATTGACGCTATTATCAAGCATGAACTTACCTACTGTGCTTGCAGCACAAGTAAGTATTGTGCGATAGAATTGTGCATTTGAAACCTTTGGTCATAAATGTACGTATTATATGCCATGCCTCTTCGTTATTTTCAAATTGAGCATTTATATTTCAGAATGTCTGGTCTACTCGTAATTTAAGCATAACACCGTATATCTACACTAATATTATAAAGAGGTAATGTTTGTTTGTTTCAAGATTTTCAGTTGCAAAGCCAATGAGACTTACGTATCTTCGGGTAAAAAACATATTACATGCGTTTCCGAATTCATACGGCCATTTTAAGATGGAGCTTCCGCACCACTCGTTTTCTACGTGCGAACGTGTATGAAAGGGCATACTTGTTCATAATAGGTTATCCGAACTCATTCAAAGTCTTCAGGTCGGAGTGTCTACACCTTTACAAATGCTTAGAAATGAAGGTTCATTTTATAAAAAAAACCAGTGATGCACCTTGCACCGTGTGTGGCGTCCGGCCTGATAGCGAGTGAATCTTGCGCAGACGCAAAAACGCGTTACCAGCGACGCTACATTAGCGCGCTCGCCATACTTGGCACCATACAGGCCCCGCCCGCTGGCAACCGTCGCACTTCGCTAAATATCAATAGGGAGTGACGTCACTCTATCGATGGAACGCTCTGTCGAGATATCGATAGCGATGCAACTGAACTTCGATCATTATGGTTCGCAACCAGAAAAGTGGGATTCGATATCGATGACTAATATAATACGGAACCCTAAAAATACCTACCTTCAATAATGTTGTGTATTTGTTTTGTCACTTGGTGGAGATTGAAGTGATATATTTTGAATATCGATACATATATAGGTCGATGATTCTTATACTTTTTAGGCGATGAAAAGAAACCGTGACCCGGCATCACAATCTATTGTTTTATAAGCAGTTGTGAAGGATTTATCAAAGCAATATAAGTCATAAAATCGTTTGAGCAACAGCAAAACTAATGGGGCGTAGAGAATAGCAAAATTAAGTAATGAAAAGTCTATTTATAGGTGCTGACTTGCTGACTATAAAATACACTATTAATTGTCTATTCATGCGAATTACTCAATTATGTAGAAGTGAATCAATCACTGTCATTTAAAGTGTTAATAAGATATTAAAGGTATTTATTGTTTAATTAAACAACGGAAAATTCTACCCAGGGAACTAAATGGGTTATGTTTTCTCATAATTCCAAGTTTTCTGTAAAAAGTGAACTAATTGTCACCTGAGGATGCTTAGAATGAGAATTACGGCATTCGATGAGGTGAAAGAATGACATTAAAAGAAGCAAGAAATGAAGGTAAATTGCGTATAAATAAGCAATAAAATGCACCGCACATCATTGTCTAAGTCATCAGGCCCGCAATGAAGCACTCGTAGCGTCGATATAAATGTCGACGAGTAAAAATACACAATACGTCACTAGAGCCGCGGCGCGATACATTTTAATCGCTGTACCAGAGTTCTCCATCTATTATTGTTTTTCAAATTTCTACTTCATGACAGATGGCAACAGTGTCGGGGAATTCGTATCCCAATGGCCACGACGGGCCCGCGGATGATCCCTGGCACACAACGAGAACGGCTGTTTCTTTGCTTCACTCCACTTGGCACTCAATAACTTACGTGCGGGACCAGATAGCACAATAATCTGTGTGACCACCACGCCACAATCTTTGAGATTGATTAGTTTTTAAAAAGAGAGTTCGGAAGAGGTTTGAATACAGACATGTTAAATTAGTAGCATTAAATTGTAGCTTCGTAAAAATATATCAATTATGGCGACATACCAAACTGCTAGTTAGTTAAAGAAGCGAGGCGTCGGGAACGATCCATTATGTTCAAAACGAAGGATCTGTTATGACAGCAACACACAACCGCTGGCAGCAGTGTTGACATAATGCATTCAGAGGAAGTAACAAGGAATATTTATTTATTTATAACACTGAGGGGCTGTATATTAGCAGTGAATTTACTGCGTGAGAGTAGGTGCGATCCAGCGCAGGTTATTTTGAACTGTTGCGCGTGATTTACTCAGTTTTCAAAGCTCGGTTAGAAATCGAATGTGAGGATGTTACGAGCTCAGTGTAACATCAATTATAACGTCACCACTGGTGGTCCAGATTACATGCATTATGATTGAAGGCATATTTTTCGTAAACAAATTATGAATTACAACTAAGTTATGAAGGATATGGTTTTTTCTCAGTATTAAAAGACTTTATGTGACTCCTTTAAAGTTTGAGTAGACGTTGAGGTAGATATTAAGATCATTCCATTATTTAATTATAATTTTAAATGTGCATTTAGTAAAGTTTCGAAACAAAACATCCTTTTCAATGCTTTAATATTAATTTAAGCAAAAGATTGTACGCGCAATATGTACTACTAAGTATCTTGTATTCAGCTTTAAGTCACGAAAACAACATAGTTGGCTCCATTTAATATCATCTTGTGTACGTGATCCTATGTATCTTGAGCTCTCTTAGGATTCCGCTACTGTTTTAATAGGCTTGGTAGCTTCAGATTATATCATTTTTGATGTCCTTTGAGTTTTGTAAACAGATTCTTCACAGTCAATGCCACATAACTTTCTTTCATCCTGATATAATGACCTACCTATTACTAGTACATAACCTTTTGACTAAGCACCAATATCTTCAATAAGTTCAAGTTTTGATAAATTCAAGCATTACGGTCAGGATTTAGTTAACCGAATGATACTTGTTTAGGTTTTGTTAGCTTGGTCTGTTGATGAAACCGTTGAAACCGTCTACAGTAACAATTTTTAAATAACTGAAATGTATAACCGAATGAGGTCCTATTTTTGAGAAGCTGTTACAATAAAGGTTTTACTTCCGTAAAAAGTTTGAAGTCCTATTCGTTCAATAGTATAACCTTTATTAACAACCTCATTAGTCTTGAGTTACAACTCAACGTAAGAATTTAAATGTTTCTTAAATATATTGCAACAAAAACTTAAAAGAGAACGCAAATATAGAGCCATAAAACGCTCAATCAATAATGTAATGTTCACAAGCAAAAAGGACTAAACGCGAAACAACGTAAAACTAGATAATGATGACATACGATCAAAAAATACACTTAATTTGACGGATGTGTAAATTAATGGTGATGTATGTTGATATAATTCGATGTAATGACAAATAGTGCGTGAATTTGACGTGCAAATTGGTAGAACAACCGTTATTATAATAACGCACCTGCTTTTGCTAATTTGAATTGTTGAAACGGCTAAATGCGATGTCGTAGTTCATTTGTATATTTGCTTAGATTCTAATCGCTATACACGTATGAGGACTTAAAGGTCAAACTAGTTATTCGTTTTCAAATTCAAATAATAAATATCTAATGTTTCGATAACCACGCAATGTCCCAACATCTGCAAATGAATGAGACGTTGACCTTAAGACGTAGTAGTACTGTGGACGATGCGGACAAATAAGAATACTTGAGGCATGCGGGTGTATATACCGTTACTGGAAATTCGATTTACGAAAATGTCACTGTACTTGTAAACACAAAAGAATATTCTAGCAAATTCTAGAGCGAGGCGCGAACACGCCCGCCGGCCGGCGACACGCTATCGGGGGGCCACGTTCGGAGGACATAAATCACCGAGTCCGCTTGTTTTACCAATAAAATTGATTCTTTCACGGATCACGAGCGAGATGAGCGTAAACCTTTCGAATTTCGCGTTCATCTTTGGAATTCAATATGCATTTTGTATATCGATGACATTTCACGTATTGTTGCAGACGAAATGAAATTTATCGCTGATGGAATTTCGCGCAAAAAATGCGTCATCGACGGATCATCGAATTTTATGGACGATATACGGCTTTGTAAAAGGCGTGTTTTGTAAAGCGAAATTACATGGAAACGCATAAATCAATCGATACACAATCGATATCAATAGCGTCGATTCACTAAATGGGGCCATTTATCAGGGATACATAAAACTATACGCGTGCCAAACCCGACGCTGATAAGTGAAAAATCGTATCATCTATTGACATCACCCCTAATCTGAAAAGATTGATGATTGCAAAAAAAAATACAGCTATATTTTAATATAATGATATCGTCGCCTGCATAATATACGGTTGAATATCGGTTAATAGAATATTAAATTGCTATTTATCAAATTGCGATCATGTTCACATTATATCTGCATACTGATGCCTACAATTTGTGGTTGTATAACTGTAGCGTTTGATAAATTGACAATTTAAAAGCGATGAGGAGATACCCTTCCAAATTTAGAGTTAGTTACACAATTTACTGTCACAGTACACTATTTACTCTTTTTATTATATAGAAACATGTCCTAGATCCAAAAGCCGAAGAAACGTCTCAAGTGCATGAAAAGAGCCTTATTGAGGCGCACTTAAAATCCTTTCATCACACACTGGTTCCATAGAACCAGTCTCGACTAGTAGTAGTAGAATTATATTCGTCTCGATGCATATTCAAAGTGTACATTGCAAATATCGTATTATAATACATAATGGAGTATGATGATGTCGCCACGGCGTCAATAATTATCTGATAACCGAGATTTCAGTTGACAAATAATATAAATAGTTCTCTCTACAACTAATTTGCCCATATTAAATTATGTATACGTATTCGGAGATGCAAGGTGCGCCAGCGAAATAGATCCAGTTATGAATATTAGTTCTATAATTCTATTAGTTTCTTATCTCGGGTCCTAGCCCGGTCCTTAGGTGTTAGTGTAGCCGATGCCAACACTAAGAGGCCCGTTATATATGGGTGTTTACTATGGAAAGGTGGAGGGAAGGTGATGGTAAAGTTATTACAGATATTAGGCAGAAATCCGGACTATTGCGATTGAACACTAAATTATATGGTTATCGACTGGCCTCGCAGCTCAGATGGTTAGTACCTCTGCCTTCTGAGCTGCAGGTCGTGGGTTCGATACCCACTCAGGACAACCATTTATGTGACAAGCATTGATGTTTGTTCTGTGTCTGGGTGTTAATAAGAATTAATTATAAATTAAAAATGTATAGATGTATTCTATCAGTCATCTGGCACCCAAAGTACCTATAAGCTTTGCTTAGTTTGGAGCTAGATGGCGATGTGTGAAATGTCTGTATTTATTTTATTTATTGTGCTATTGGAATGAGACTCTGCATCTGCCAATTCTGTCCCATGACAAATGTTTAAGGCAGGTGGTGACTTGTCTCCCTATTATTACTATTACTATTATTATACTCCAAATTGCAAGAACACTGCTTGGTGACAAAGTGTACCTACCTAGAGAGGAGCATTTAGTATTTATGTGATACGAAACAGAGCAAACTAACCAAAAGTGTCCGCGGCGCGGAAGCGGCGGCGGGCGGCGGGCGGGAGGGACGGATGAAACAAAATAAAGAAAACGAAATAGAGAAAATACAATGACGTGTGTTTGGCGCTACTTTGAAACTGCACTTAGCTTTCCAAACCACATACCTTTGTATGATTGTTTTATATTTATACTTGCATTCATATTTTTTTTTTATGTAATACATTTACGGAACGAGCCGACGGCCCACCTGGTGTTAAGTGGTAACCTCGGCCCATAACAGCCGATGCGACTTGGGTCCTCCCATACTAGGTATGACAAGACCCAAGTCGCATCGTATGCGCCCGTAAATGTGAGACGTGAAGGTGGAATGTCTCATGTGCCTGTAATTTCACCGGCAACCACACCTTTCAAACCGGAACACAGTAACGCGAATGCGTTACTGCTTGGCGGCAGAAAAGGGCATGGTGGCAGTACTTCCCCGGACGAACTTGGCGAGAGTTCTACTGCTCTTAATTTGATTTCATTGCAATTATTTTCCTTTATCATTTTGTAATAGTTTAATTTCAGGTTTTGTTTTGGACTATATTGTAATGAAAACTAATCAGTTTCCTGTTGTTAATCTTACTGTTATTACTTGAATCCTACTTTGGACTCCCGCGATCAAGGCAAGCCTTGGTATGGGATCAACGTGAAACATTATAAAATTGAAACATTTTTGGATATATAAATGATGTAATTTCATTTTGAGTCCAATGTATATTGTTGAGACGCCAGTTAGATAAATATTTTCTATGTAATTCCAACCTCATTTTACCTACTTTATGGACTAAAAGCTTTCGTGACACCCATCCATCGCAAAGTTAGTGGATGGCCTGTTAAAATAAGCAGCACAGCCCGTTTTGTTTAGATATGAGTAAGAGTGACGGAATAAGATTGATGTTTTTAAATAATACGTCATGATACTGTGGTATCCAGTTCAAGGTGATGGGTTAACATCGATAATGTTTTTGTTTTACCAATACTTGACCGTCATTGAATAAAAGTTAACACTTTTAACTAACGTTAACAGTGGTAACTAACTAAGGAAGACCCAAGTCGTATATATTGTTTAGTTATAATCAGTGTTATCACTTAATACCAGTTGCTCCTAATATTTCACGTAAAAAGCTCTTTGAAAGATTTTTTTAGCATCTGTGTATCGCACAAAATATTGCTTTTTTTTCTTTTGCTTTTTGCCAGAGAGGGATGGCAACAATCTAAATGGAAAGCTTGACAGGAAAATGGACAAAAAGAACTATGTGGCATTAGGTAGTTACAAAGCTTTCAAACCTCCAGGGGGTCGAATGGACGCTGGCAGAATCAGGCTGGAATATTATTGCGGTCGAGGATGGATTTAGAAGATTTTTTGTGGACATGTGACGCAGCTGCTTCCGTTATTAAGCTTTTCGTCACTTTACTTAAACAAAAATATATAAATGGATTTAGAGCTCACATTATGTCGTATTGAAAGAATGTGCTTCGTGAGTTCTGCAAGTCGCACAAAAATTGCTAAAACTTACTAATCTATTAGTATGTCGTACGGTCAGCCATCATACGAAAAGGTAATTCGCAACACATATGCGCGAGTTATTTCACCTCATATTCCATTTCGACTAAAACGAAAGCGACTTTCCACGGCGACTTTTCCCACTGAAAAGCTGCGAGGAATTGTGGAAAAATAATAATAAAAAAACAATGAACGAAGAGAAATGGAAATAAAAATTTGCTTTATCATAAATCATGGAACGCTTCCAGTGGTTGGTTTGTTACAAAGAAAGTTTGTATCAATGCCGCGATGCTTTTACTCAGAGAGAGACGGCTAATTAGAACGGTGCTTACGTTGTTTTGTCGCCATACCTTTGCGATTATTAATCTTTTTGCCCGGCTGTTGCCGCCGACTCCGTTTCACATGTGGAATGCTAGTTTTTTCATGTGAGGTAAGCATTGGGAGCATATAACCTGCTTGATATAGAAAGGTATCTTCTGTCCTGGTAACCAGTTATAATGGTGGGACTTTAAGTCGTATTAAAAGTATTTGATTTACCAGATTCAATAACTTTCCAATGTTGATTCAAAATCTTTGAGTTGGAAGTATCTAAATGCACATAAAATGCATGTTGGTATATAACGCTTATGGTCACCTATCCAAGGTAACCTATGCACAGTTCAAAACAAATCATAAGATCTTTACTCAGATAAATTTCATTCGTTTACTCATATACAATGGTAATTAAAATAAATATCTACCTATTTGTATTTTAATAATGAGCAAAATGATGTGTACCTAACCAAGCCAGGCTCGTACCTCTAGAAAGATACATCACATTCTATTTAATAATATAAAAGAGCTTTTGGTAAAAGACAAGGCTGGATCGACAATGATTAGGGAAAACGCCGCAAAGAAAATAGGCTTTTACAAATCGTGTATTTTGAGTAAACGGAACATCTTAAACCATCCGACAGAAATCCCCAGCGAAGAGATTCCATTAAGAAAATCAAAAAAGGTCTGCTTTCGGGCCACGACAATTTTCATTTAGCAAAAACAACCCATAAATTGTCATCTTAACGAGATTTCTGTTTTTGCAACATTCGCACTCCCGAGTGTTTCGTAACTAGCAGTTTGTGACGTATCACTCGCTGTCAGCACGACTCCATCAATAGATCTATTAGTATTTCTATCGAAATATCTTCTAAATTTTATATGTTTGAAATATTTGACAACGTTTTTTACATATTTGTAAACATTGTTGTGGTGGCCGATACTTCACAAAGTGGCATCGATTCTCAAACTAATAACTAATAGTTTGTCTGTGAAAATCCATATACTACATACTAAGTTGCAGAAGAAACATCTAGGCTTGTCAAAACAAATGTTTGTCCTGAATATGAAGTGAACCCAACGCCTACAGCACAGAGGGCAAAGAAAGAGTATTTATTTGCAAAGGTTGCTCTTCTTCTAGTTTTCCCCCAAATTTGGACCGGCCATGAAACAAAAATGAATGGATGGATCTATCATGGAGCCCAATGCAGATTCAACCGCAAATGACTTAAAATCGCATCTAGTTAAATATATAACCGCATATGATAAAACCGCAAATGACGGTTGCCGGGCGCTGTGAAGCGGTGTCCTTTGGATTGATAGTAAGGTATTCGTTTTCTCGTTTATGATAAGTTTTAAATTTAAATATCTTCATTTCTTATCATCAGTTTGAAGGATCACCTTGGTTCAATGAGATGTCACTTCGATGCCTTTAATGAATTAATTGACTCGGGTTTACGGTAAAAACTCATGTTAATAAGTGCCTGAAATGTGTTTGCTTTGATTTTTGTCAAATTATTTTCAGTCTTGAAGCTTTGTTTTGACCGAAATGTCTTTTGAAGTCTTGGCAAAGTTGGCAGATAAAACTTCTGAGATGTGCTTGAAATTTAAATTGAAAACAAAGATAAAAACAATAAGGAAATATTTTTAATGTAATGCAAAAATCGACAATCGGTAAAGAAAAACAAAAGAGATTACTCATCCCGACGCTCGAACTCTATCCGAGAATTCCGAGCGGACCTTACGCCTTGATGCCCGTAGCGCAGCGTAGCGTTGGCAGAAAAAGCCAAATAAATAAATCGATAAATCTATACATATAATATAATCGTAGAGCTTTCCGTGTGTGTACAATAAATATTTATGCATACAAAAAACTATATAAATATAATATAAACTATATTCCTAAAGTATCCCACGTTAGGAATATGTAATAGAATGTAAAAAATCAATTTTTGATATTTTTGTTGGTTTGTGCGCTAGTCACGCTCAAACGGCTGAACGGATTTGAATGTAATTTGGTACCAGGATTGCTCATATCCTGGAATAACAGTGGCTTTTATATTTATTACTATTTATGTTGTCTTCAAATATTAAGTCTAAACTGTATATCTAATAAAATATGTCACAGGATTTCTGCTTCAATTATTAGCATGATAATAAGCTTTAACTAAATCATATTCTTCTATAATTAACTACCCATAATTCGTAATATAGTGCGTAAATATTTTGAGTATGGTTTTTTTATTCACATGAAAATTAATTTATCATTTTAAACCATAAATATTTATAGACAAAACTAACCCTTCAGAGCCGGCAAAAAACCACTTTGGCTGTCCATACCCGCCCTCCGAGAAAGCGTAAGACGGAGTACAGAGAAAGTTTGAGTGACGTACCCCACCGCCTAGCGCCTCCCTCCCCTAAGGATTTATGGCGCCATATTGGATTGGGACAAGATGACACGACGCCGGGATAATTTGGGCAACGGTAGCTATGACGGCGAAACGGCTCTTTAATTATGATACGAGGGTTTATTCATTTTGTGTTGAGATGTTGGGCTTTATTGAACATTGGACTATTTACATCTATGTGTTTCTTGCAGCTATGTGAGTTACATAAGTGTATTAATATTAGTATGCAAATACTAAGCGATATATATGAAGTAGCGATTTGTTTATTTATTTGGATATCGGAGCTCAAGAAGAAAGGGATATATTGATTCAGATTATAAGCCTACGAGAAACATGCGAGTTAAGTTGGGTGAAAACTGTGTCTCGGTATATTTAACTGCTTATTTCTTTTTTCTTATTTTTATCATTATTGACAAACATTATTGTGATTAAATTTGAAATGCAGTTTTAAAGGTATTATCAAGAATAGGTCTTGTAGAGATTAAAAACACCCACATTCATTTGGGTGGATTCAGATAGCTACATTTTATCTTTTTATTAATAACTAAAGTTACGTTTGAAAACAGTTATTTACAATTATAAATTACATCTTTATCGCGCGTAGACACGTCAAAAAAATCTTGAGTCCAAAAACGTTATATGATAAACTAATAATTCGAAGTAGGCTATACTAAAGTAAAAAGAAAAATACATTAATATTGTAGTATGATAGGTATCTATTATTTATATATGTTGGGATCTCTTTTATAAGTATATGTTTATACAAAAGAAAGTAACTCACTTACAGACTCATCTTACAGTCTCAAACTACAAGATATAGTATGTAGTCGATAGTAGATATAGATGTAGGTAGTAGTCTGAAATTATGCATTTTGGGAGTTTGAGTTGGAGTGAAATTAATGAATTGTTAATGCTTGTATGGGGATAGCAAATTTTTATCAATTTCCACGCGGTCTTAGCCGCGGTCCACAAATCTATCATAAAAACGAAGCAAAAATTGTTCGTGTCCTGACTTTTTTCAAGCACTTACAAATTGCTTATACAGTTTTTCAAGAACCCAATCGAACAATAACAACCAATAACTCAATAACATATTCATTATGTTTTTACTTTCAACCGTCGCGTCGTGTAGCTAATTCATCGCCTGGGCAATAAATATTACCATTGCACGCACTCGTGCGCAGGCTGACACCTCTGCAGTGCCAGACATATACGAATAGATCAACGTATTTCCCTTCGTAGACAGAACATTATTTAAATATAAGGATATTTCAGTGCCATGTAGCCCCAAGAAAATAAAAGCTTGTAAGTAGACTATGGCTAAGGTTACCTACGAGATAAATAGTGCTTTACATTATATACAATAATAGTTTATACAATTAATAATTGAATATCAAATAATAATTAAACATATTTTTCAAAGTACATAACAGTTTTTTAAAAGCATGCTATAATCACACCATCACACCCAGAAGCCATCCATATTCGGCACCCAAATTTTTGTTCTGGGGGGGGGGCTCAAGCCCACGACCAAGAAACTGAGCTATGAGACAATTCGATCACTGATGTATTACTTTTTTAAAGTTTTGAACCTAAAGCACAATTAGTATAAGATCACTGTTATATATAACAACAGAAATATATAAAATAATATATATCCATCCTCCGTCTGTCTGTGTGTTGAAACTCTTTTACTGAAGAAAGTCACCACGGTTACGTTAAACTGAAACTAATAGTTGATTTTCTGATATTTCATGGTAATTTAGTTAGTTTTATTTTTCTCTGTTTCTGTTACTCTCACTTGCTTTTAATATAAGTCATATTATTAATAGTTATAAACTAACATTAATACTGAGGATTTCGATTACAATAACTATTAATTTTGCATTTCAAGACGGATACAGTGCCTTAATTATTTGTCTACGTATGCTTTATTAGTTCTTAGGTTCTGTTCATAGATAATGAATCTACTACATAAATTATTTTTTCTTTTTATGGTATTAGAACATACTAGATCCCTTTGCGATACTCTCATTCGAAGTTTGAAAACGTCAACGCAAGTAATTTTTTCTAGTGTATAACCTGCTCTGGATTCGACCCAGTGATACCTATTAAGTTAAGAAGTCCGGGATTACTACTCAACCAACATGCTCTTGTTTTTAATTTGTTTAAGGCCACTTTCACAAACTATTAAGAGTTAACTTATACTAACTCAGTGGCTTGCTTCCCTCCACGTGCACCGATATTGGAGCGTAGGTAATCTCGATAATTTAATCAGGGGAACCCCCACATAGGTTAATCTTATTAATACTCGCGTGACCAGAGGCCATGTTACCTAGATATTGGTTTTCAATAAAGTGACCATCTATCAAGACGTCTTAGCGCGGCGGGGTACTACTATATTAGAATCGTTCGTCAGATGTGTCTACTATGTCTTGGGGTCACCTGCGCTTTTCTGAGCAAAAATAAAGAAATAAATAAAAAGTACAACCAGCTACATTCAAAATTTAATGAAATATTTACGCAATTGAATCTCATTGGATCTCTTAGTATATTTACGAGGCAAACGGTAAAATTATGAAGTATAATTCTGTGAACAAATGCGAGAATATACTTAATAAAAAACTAGATTAATAGGTAATATTGTAATACAGCATTAAAAAAAATATAATGAAGATTTTTAATTATGTGGACAAAAACGTGTCAAAAATTAGAATGCGTGAACAATGCGTTGTAACTTTTCTTGAAATATATATTCAAACGACTCAGTCACTCGAAAATGAACTTAAACTGTTATGAAATAAGAGACAATTTGAGTGAGTTTTTTATTCGTAGATATGTGTTGTAGAGTCGGTGCGCGTTTACGACGTAACGGTACCGCGGTAACTTTTCGGGTTTAGACCAAGAATTAATTATGCAAACAAAAGCTTGGGTTATTGTTTCCTCCGATGCCCGGAACTGTTTGGACGTTTTGCGTAATCTCGGACAAAACATAAATAAGCCACATGTTCGGGCTTTAATTTTTTGTTATGTTGGTACTAATTATGTTTACAATATGGAGACCGCTTTGTGATCAGTGGACAGGACATTATTGCACAACATTTGGCATTACTACTACAACAGATGTAACAAAACAAAAATAATTCACTTGTTTTGTATTGAGACGAATTATTTAAAAGTGGTTGGTTTATTTTGTTATTAACTTGAGTAATAAGGATTTTTATGAGCAAGAGAGATATCTTTAATTTCATCACTTATATCTATTTTCTCATGAGTAGTACTTACCACTTCGAGGAAAATAAACTTTTGTAAAATAATGACCAGAATTCATTTCTAGCATAACTACTAGACCTTGAAAAGACTAAAACCTAACTGTGAAGTCTAAACGTAAGAGAAACTTCGTGCTAATTCTCTGCTGGCGCCTTTCCAGAACAGTAATAAGAAAAGTTCTCTTCGTTAGAATCGAAGCGAACGTATTTGATTTGCACCACATAAGTTTAGTTACACTGTTAAAGAATTAAAGTATGACGGACTTAACTAATTTGTTTGAAGATATGGCTCCTACTTAAAAATGCAACGTTTATCGCATGCACCATCTTATCTTTATTATAAGTAACAGTAAAGGCGGCTTTTGTGACTATCAAATGATTTATGGGCACACTAAAAATATGATTAGAATAGTATTGAGACGTCACTCTGTGGGACGTTTATGGCCGCATTTGAACCAATTTGAAACCGCTTCCTTGAACCATGTCCGACCAATTTTACAAGACCTCTTCTGGGCCAACTTATTTTCAACCAAATTGAAATAGTAATCACAAATGAAACGGCTCTCAACAAACCGGACGATACATTTTAATTTTTATTTAAAGCCCATGCCTACCTCGTATCGTTGTGTTCGAAATTTAAAATTTGGAGCGACTACGAACGACATCGTAAACTTTATTGCTGTTGTGATGAGGCGTGTGAATTCCTAGTGGCCAGTTAACTTTATTACATTGAATCAAATTGTCTTTAGAATTTCAAACTATTTAAATGCAATAAAATGTTTACCGTTATTACAGATTACCCTCAAATTTTATTGTCGATATTGGAGTACGAAAATAAGAGATGGCGGTGTTATAGAAAAAAAGACCTAATATCTCAAATGTCAAAATGTGACATTGAGTGATTTGTAGCTAAGCTCCGCCTGTCCCGTGTTTCAAACATCACCGCTCCGGGCAGACAGCTGAGCTCTAAGCTTTGCAGGGTCGCAAGTGTGTTGCATACGTCTGTCTCTCTCGCACTCGCACCGCTCACATACTTTGGTCTCATTACGGATAAGACTATACCTTTCTATAGGCGGAACTACCTATTCCTGAACTTTACCTGAGAGCCTTTGTGTAAAAGTTCAACGGTTTTTTTCGATGCAGCTTTGGATTTTGTGCAAAGTTCGCACATTGTTGGCAAGAATAGTGTCGTGTCCTTTATAAAGTTTTCTTTACATGTATAGTTTTCGTAGTATTTCGAATCGTGTGTATTATATATCACAATTTAATAATTGAAATACTCCTTTTGTGTGTGATTAAAAAGCTGAAGAGCCATCTTCGTAATTGATAATTGAACATCTGTTATTATGAAAACTGTGAAAGCATTGAAGCTTGAAATGGAGTGTCAACAAAATTCCCATATAAATCCTGGGTTAGTGAACTTTGGACCGTACAAAGAAAGCTGGTCTTTTATAATTATATCTGGACAACTTTCATTATGTTCAGAAGACTGCTCAAAATATAATTAAAAGACAACATAACGACGAGATTTTCCTTATTTTCGGTTTTACTTTTGTGATATAATAATATTTTTAATTTATGTGCATTTTAATTCCCGTTTCTTTCAAAGTATTTAGGTACTTCAAATATCTAATTGAAAATTGTCAAAACAATAGTTATTTATTTAAATTACAATGTTTTTCGCTATGATGAGTTGGTAACTTTTCTGTTAAGTTTAAAGAAACCTGTATTAGAAGAGACCCCTCATATCTGTGGTCTAGCTATATTTGCAAATAGAATCGTCAAGGATGCGAATGAATCTTAAATTCATAAATGACCTTTGTTATTTGTCAGACGACATTAAAGTAGACTTTTCATTAAAATTAAAACCAAAATCAAAAGTAAAAGTAAGAAACAGATGCTCGCTGTCCCTCCACCGAATGATATAAATAGCCTCGCTGTAAGTGGCAAAGCGCGCCGCCCGAGCCGCGCCGCGCCGCAGACCCTCTTCCTAAGTTCTGATAACATCGCATTAGGGCCTGTGGAAAGAATAAAACGCTTGCTACTGGTTTTTGTCATATTAAGCTATTATGAATGACGGTTTTGATGTGTTTATGATAAGAATTGAAATTGTGAGACTTCACTTATTGATATATCCTATTACCATACATATTTTTTATCGCTGCGAGTCTACATCGTAATAACCCTGTTGGTACCCACTATTAATATAATTTCAATTAAATAAAAAAAACTATAATGGTGGATATTTCACACAGCGCCATCTAGCCCCAAAGTAAGCTAAGCATAGCTTGTATCATGGGCCCAGACAACTGATTTACATACTTACATACTTCTCTGTTGTAAATACATACATATATTACATTAACACCCAGACACAGAACAACCAAAAATGTTACAAATGTCACATAAATGTTTGTCATGGGTGGGGATCGAACCCACGATCTACAGCGCAGAAGGGTTACTACATTAGAAATCATTAGATTTCACACAAATACTTATGATTAGATTAGATATTTTAATTTAATTACTTTCTTATAATTTAAGCGTGTGTGTAAGTGTATCGCATTTGGGATGCAGACCGTGACGTATTTGTTTACGGCCATCTAATGAAAACCAAATTTATTCCGTTGTACGGTATTATATTATCTGTGACCTATAGATGAAATCGAAACTCGATCTTATTATTTTTTATATCCCACTTGCCCTTTCACTGTATCTTATTTATGACAGTACAGAAGTTATAAACAATGTTTCGTTTACTGAATAGTATAATATCATCGGTAATACGACACACCTGCTTTTGTAATATTGTCAGGATAGAATGGAAAGTACCGAGTGTCTTAAATACAGAGCCTTGTAATTACATGGTTGCGAAATGACATAACACAGCAGGAAGGCATATTGTGTGCTCGCGAAAAAATGGAATCCCTCCATTAGAGGTTTCTTGTCTGTTCTCTCCATGGAGAGTCGAATAGGGTATGAACAAGCAAACTTAGCGATAAGTACGCGTGACGTTTTGAATATTACTGACGTTTCCAAGACATTTCTTTATGAATTCTATGAAAATAAAGTTTTTGATTTTGACTTTATTCTCCTGTATGTGTAAAGTGGCTGTCGTTTAACATCCGGTGGGCCATCTTGTTAAGTAACTTATTCACTTAATGCTAGTTGTGCTCTCTGCGTGTTTCTCTTAAATGAGTAATTGCAGATAAGACATCTTCAGAAGTTTATGCGTTGACAAGCATGTATTATAAGTCGTAAACTACTTATTAGCAATTAAATTGCTCAGTTTCACGATTACTAGGTAATTGAAAAAGTAACATCGCATATTCGATGAACTTAGTAAAGAGTTGATTAAAACTCATTACGTTCGCCTTGTGTTGTTTTTTTTTTATGTTGTGTTATAAGTTAATATTGACTTGTATAATTAAGTTTAAATAGTGCAATGGTAATTTATGTAGGACAATGTTTTTGTTATCCATAAATAAAAAGATATAAAAATTTTGAACTATGTACTAAAAGTACTTAAGATAATGATGACAGAGGAATAATGCAATTTCTTAACTCACTTTTTTATAAGATAAAAATGATAATATGACTGGTCTCAGAGCTCTCCTGGTAATAACTCTACCTTCTGCGTTGTAGGTCGTGTGTTCAATTCCCACCCAGAACAAACACCTGTGTAACGAACGCAAATATTCGTTCTGCGTGTTAATATGTATGTATTTATAAAAATAAGCATATAAGTATTATATCAGTCATCTTTTTCCCATAGTACAAGCTATGCTTAGTTTGGGGCTAGATGGCGCTGTGTGAAATGTCCACCAGTATTTATTTATTTATTCGGTGTATTATTTTACTCACATTAAACTGTCCCGTCAGTGTGATAGAAAATAAAATAATTATCTTTTGTATTCGATAAATAAATTTTACTACAATAATTACTTTCTTTATCCAATAGTTAACTCACCTTAAGAATCTAACTAATCCTTCAGAATCGATTTTCATATACGCAAATTAGGTGGGGAGCAAAATCGAGTGTTAAAATACTGTTTTCGCTTTGTTGCCCTTCCGCGCATCTTCCTACGACGATGTTACTGTACAAGCAGATGGCCCACCTAGTGTTAAGTAATAAACTCTGCCCATAACAAGCAATACTATAATATTGATATAGATAGATACTACTGGATCTTTTTATTTTATATCTTTCTCTTTATTACAATTTAACGCGATTACATTTCAGATTTATTCCATTGGAAGCATAGGCGAGTGGATGCAAGCTCTCGTACAAGATTATTCACTTATTTGTAAAGTAAATCTTTGTAGACGGTGCAAGGTGCCGGGTTCACCTCGGGCGGGTGTATCGAGTGACTGCATCGGAAGTGGTGCGAGGGAAATGAGCGCACCACGCCTTATGTACTCAGTGTGCGCGTACCTTTACATTTTTAATGTGATCAAGTTACGGAACGAGCTGTGGCCCGCCTGGTCTCTGCTCATAACAAGCGATACGACTTGGTTCCTCCCCTACTTAGGTACTAGACTTAAGTTGCAACGTATGCGCTCGGAACTCTTGAGATGTGCAATTGGAATGTCACATCAACTTAAACGTCTGCCTAATAGGTTTGTGCGAATTTATTTATTTGTTATTTTAAAAAAAAACTGTGGTAAACGGTGTGGGTTCCACAGTAAATAATTTATTAAAATGTTTATTTTTATAGAAAGAAAAAGAAAAAAAAATGGTATAATGTCACAATTTATAACTTTTTTTCAGCTGATTGAAACCATTGGCGGCGGTAAAGGAAATTGTGATGCATCCGATTTAGATTCGGTTACTAGAATTAATAAGCCAAATGCAATAACATCTCATGTTCATTTGTCTATAATTTCACGCATAAAATACACATATAGTATACATAAAATCACGCCTGTTTCCCGGAGGGGTAGGGAAAGAAAACGTACGCATGAATATGCAAGTGAAATCTTTGTAGACGGTCCGCGGTGTCGTGTTCGAGTGAAGGCGTCGGAAGTGGCGCGCGGGAAATGAGATGCGAGCGCGCCGCGCCATCCACGCCTTCTCTGTACTCGGTGTGCGGTGTGCGCTTACCTTTATGTTTATCTTTAGGAAGTATAGATGTATTTAATATTATTATTATTTTATTTTGATCAAGTATTTTCATTTTATTTATATACCTTAGGTAACGGTAGCTGTCCTTTGTTGCATTTTTTTTTCTTTTTTTTTCATTTTTGAAAATTTGTAGTAATCAAAAAGTTTTAAATTTATTTACATAGGTACCTAAGTTGCTGAAGATAAAGGGTATCAGGTTAATGCAGAGGTTATTATTGAGTATTAATTAAACGTATTGCAAGTACGTGTTGTAAGTAAACAACATTTTCTGAGAACTGAGATGATATCACATGAAAGAGCTTTGTTTAAACATTTCGTTTTAATAATTTTAATTCAATTAATTTTTTGAGACAGCCTTTGTACTGCTATTATCAAAATAAAAAAATATCTTAGGTAGGTACTGACAATAACCGTACAACGCTAAAATTTGGCTTATGTTTAGCTTTTGTGATTAAACTAATAGAATATCAGAAACAGTTTTTTTTATTGTAACCCAATATTGAACATATATTGAGCTTGAACATTTCGGAAATAATGGCTTAAATTCTTAAACTGATGTGTAGCAAAATTACAAATCAATTTATTTCCAAGATATGCCCATTATTTCTCTTAGATATTATTTTTGATCGCAAACATGGTATAATTATTCAAAAACATACATTTTAGTACCTGACAATGTGAAATAAAACCCAGAATTGGATAGCGATACTAAATTTAATAAATAATTTAGTACTAAAATTATTTAGTAATAAAATTCTATAACAGATAATCGCAAATTCTCAGTCAAGGTTACTACAAAAATATCCTTAACGCCAACAACAAATAATCGTTACACGTCATGTACTGAACGCTACTTCACAAGAAAAAATTGTGTGAGTAAATCGTTGAAACATCCGCACGAATAACGCTTACTAACTGCGAACTTCGTTAGATCCAGGAAGCGATAGCGGTTATCGCATTTGCGATGCAATCACTCCGGCCAAGTCGGGCGGGGGGCCGCGGCGGCCGTGTCTACTCACCTTTATGGGAGTGTAAGGGAACGAGAATCGGAAGTTATAACACGAAATAAAATGTTTTGTTCTAAAACTAAGCTACAAACATGACCATTGACTGGCCTCATAGCTCAGTTGTTACCCCTACCTTCTGCGCTGTAGGTCGTGGGTTCGATCCCCACTCAGGACAAACATTTATGTGACATTTGTAACATTGATGTTTGTTCTGTGTCTGGGTGTTAATATGTATTATATGTATGTATTTACAAAAGAAAAGTTTATAAGTATTATATTAGTTGTCAGGTTCCCATGGTACAAGCTATGCTTAGCTTACTTTGGGGCTAGATGGCGCTGTGTGAATTGTTGTCCACCATTATTATTTATTTATTATTATTATTACATAAATACCTATACATTACCTATTGCATTTTCGCAACTATGGTGCGTTACATCTATCAGAGTGTTTTTAAAAGGGCTCCTCTCCATTTTGCCTGAATGAGATCGCTGTGAGCGATAAGGCCTCCCATTGTACTTCAATTTTCAACTACAATTTCAACTTCAATTACAACTTCTATTTTGTTTTTAGTTTGTTCGAGTCAGGTTATTGTCATGTCTGCCATCTTTGAGGTCTACAATCTTACAATCAATCAAAACTTATCTATTTTCAACTTGGTTTACTGGATTTTTTTCATGTTATAGTAAATATTTTTTGAAATGACAGATACTGCAATCTTATAATTACAGTTGACAGTGACAGAATGAAACTTTGTCAGTGGATATTTAACGACCTCCTAGGTAGATGCGTCATTTTTTGCTCTAAAGTATGGGTGGAATAAAATAATGTCCGAGATGGACGTTTAACAGTAGTTAATTCAATTAACGGGAAATCATAAAAACATTTGCTAAGCAAGTTTACTTTTTAGTCAATTCTTTCTTACAAACTTTATATTGGCATCTAATTTGACCCACATAAAATGATAATCCGAACATCGAACAGCGGCCACGGGTTAACGAATGATTCCTCTGAATTTGTGCGCTAAATTGTAATAAATATGGCCAAAACAATTTTATTTTGAAATAAGCCGTTACACAAGAAGCCAATCACTCAAATATTAATGTAAAACTGCGTATATATACATACATATAATATGTATTTACTCAATTATATTGTGCGTGCGAAGCTACCCCGCCCGTTCGTAGTAGAACTGTAGTAACTACCATTTATTCTATCGTTCAAGGTAAAAACAATAAAGGAAATTGCGTTTGATATTAGACCCCACAGGGTGATTATGGGAACAATTTAGTTTAATGTGGCCGTGTGATTGTCTTGTAAAAAGTTTTGATTAGAATTTTTGAATTTGGTTAAAAATGTGAATCTGATTTTAGTATTAATGAGTTCTCAAAATGGATGTTCAATACTTTCCTCGTACAGCCCAAATAAGAAAAACACAGTGCAACGCACCATTTCTGCTTTCAAGCAGTAATGCACTCGCGTTACTGTGTTCTGGTTTGAAAGTTGTGGTTGCCGTTGAAATTACAGGCACTTCAGTCAGCATGAGTCAAGACATATTCTTGGCCCTCAGACACTAGAGAATCAAGAATAGCCGAGGAAGAATATTCAAGGATAGTAGAGACAGTTGGATATTATGAAAAATGAAAATTACTGTCCTGACAGTCGCTGAAGGATTCCTCTGATGATGTTAGTAATTGGTGATTGGTATAAGAAATATGTTTTATCTAAGCTACGCCACGATGTACTACTAATTAATATTCGTTATGAATGTTTCGGAATGACCTAGAATCCTTCACTAAGCTTATTTCATCCGTGAATTAGGGCAACCAATAGTGAATTCCCGTCACAGCCCGAATCGGGGGTGTTATTCCGTAGGCGTTAAATCCACTAATACATTTCTGTGTCGACATGGTGCAAAAATCAGGGCAAGCCTCGCCGCGCCGCCCTGCATAGCAAACAGGCAATACCTTCGACTTGATTTGTTAAATTACGAATCGACTTGAGACGGATAAAAATTTGCTGTTTATCGTACTTTGGTTACGATTTTAGTCGATTTACAGCCTATAATCGGTAACCACGGCGGAACCAGACAACTGATAGAATACATGCTTTTTTTTTGTAAATACATACATATAATATATATTATTAAGCTATTGCATAGCTTCTATCGCGGGCCTTGAGCGTGGAGACCGAATCCAGAAATTCCGTAACGAAAAAAACCTAACACCCCCCACTCCGACCGGCACAGCGGTGATACTTTTTAGTTTTTCCATCTATCGATAAATACCAGAACTTTTAATGACTTTTTGAAATATCACGCGCAATAGCTTTACCGCGGCAGTCTCCGTCAGTCCACACGTCTTTTTTTCTATTTCTACACGACATCGATCAATTTAAATATTTATTTATTAACGTACCTCGTAACAAAGTTCAACGTTCCCCAAAAACAAAATTTACTTATTATGCACATACATAGTGAAACAATGCAAATTTAATTGTTCTACAACATAACTAATTACATTGAAAAAGAAAATCCAAAAACAGTTCGCAACGCTTGAAGAATTGAAATAACGTCTTCATGAATTTGAAATTATATGTTACTACAAAAAAACAAAACTACAGAACGTTATCTGTTAAAATTAAGATAATTGAAAGGAATGATGAATGTAATTAAAGAGATGGACTATAAGATATGACGCGATACAAAACTCGATGTACTCGTAGGAAGCTATAGAACGTGGTTAGCGTGTCACAGTAGGAATTTCAGTCTGTAGTCACGCAACGAATTCCAAGTTGTCTACATACAAATAACATTATTACAAGACAATGTGGGTGAAGTTTGTCCAACCTATTTACAGTAATGTACATTTTTATTTATGTGATCTGGATGATAGAACGAGCTGACGGCCCACCTGATATTAAGTGGTAACCCATGGACAACAGCAATACGACTGAAGTCCTCTCCATCAAAGTATGAGATGGCTCAATTCGCATTGCGTTGCGTCCATCACCCCGAGACGGGGATGTTTCGTCTCATGCGCCTGCAATTTCACCAGCACTCTCTTCCACCGGAACACAGCAACACGAGTGCATCACTGTTTGGCGGCAGATTACCAGGTCTGGTGGCTGTACTCTCCGGGCGAACTTAGCACAAGTTCTACTGCTACTTTAGGTTGCTCCTTTTGCACCACCCGGGGGACACGTGTAGGAATTCAAAGGGTTACCATTACCACCTACGGACGTGAGCAACGTGGACTTCTAACTTAAAGACTGACTAATAAAGTTGCATTAAAAATCCAAATGATTAATTGTAGTGTCATTTATTTCTATTGGATGAATGCATCGTGTTTAGGGATATGTCAAACAAATTAGCTTTGTTTGATTGTTCCATTTTGAAAAGGACCTAAAAATAGAATTATCAGTATTGCAATGTCAATTTTTTTTCAGTGTGTATGTTTCACTTTAAAATTTAATGATAGAAACTGGTAGAAGTGACCGGTTTTCTATATTATTTTATATTTCGTATTATGATAATCTTAAAGCACGACGCTAAGTATATTTTATGGGTGATGACATGAATCTAAATAAGAACTATAAAAAACAGTCTTATGTTGCCAAGATTAAATGGCCAAATGACGATATTATGAAAATGAGTCACAATAATGTCTCCGACCTATTTGTTAAAAACTAGTGACCTAACCCGGCTTCGCACGTGTAACGAAGTAACAACGGACGGACGTATTGTGAATTATACATAAACCTTCCTCGTGCATCAATTTTTATTGATGAAAACCACCTCAAAATACAATAGTTTCCGAGATTAGTATATCAATCAGGCAATAAACGCGCCAGGATACTTCACTGTGTTATTGATATTTGATTTTATATATTTGAGTTGATATTCGTTATAAAAATAGACCTCACAAAATATCTTTACTCTAGACGTGAAATTAAAATTAAACCAAAATAAACAAAATCGTAAACTTTACATGCTTTCTTTTCCTTCACAGTTGCACAAATTTTAATTTAGATATTACATTAAACCAGAAACAAATGTGAATATTAATTTTCCTTCATCGATCTCATAGTATGCGACAAATAGATTTTAATGGTTACGAATGCATATGAAAACTGCACTTAGAACAAACTATAAAACCTTTTGCGACTGCTCTTAAAAGTTGTACCCGAATCCACGCTTAATAATACGTGTTAAACTGTACAAGTTTGTAGAGGGAATCCCTCGCCTCGGCGCGGCCTCCAGGCGGCCCATTAAATTCTACTTTACGACACACTTTACCGACCGACAACCATTTATGCACTCTTAATTGGCATATTGAGAATTCCAGATTAGTTATGACCGTGGAAACAAACTTCAGATCTTTTATAATGTGTTCCGATATCTAGCCTTATTTTTGTACGCTCCCGATTTCTTGGGTAAATGAAGGCTGATGATAAATTTTGCACGGAATTTAAAGTAAGAAAAATAACAAATATTAATCTCATATGTTTTTGTTTAAATCAAGTATTCTAATGAGAATACATAAAGCTTTATTTCCGTTCAATTTAAAAAGAAATGGCTTGGAAAAGTCGTACAAACCAAAAATTATACCATCACGCGTACTTATTGCTAAGTTTGGCGCCTATTCCTACATAAAATGATGCTGTGTACCTACCTATGTATATAAGTTCAAAAGCATTTTTTGTGTATCTAATTAATAGATACACTTATTATGCTGAGAAATTAAATATCTAGAAGGAGTCGTCGGCTTCTTCACTACGCTAAGCCTGTGGGTATCCAGGGAGGACATTATACATACAAAAATACAGCTCGGCGTTGGTCAACATCAGTACCTATGTCATTACAACAGCATCAACTAACTGACGAAACAATGCAATAAGCAAGAATTCAAGATTACAGATACAATATTCAGATTAAGTCACGCGGTAAGCAGGCAGGGCTTCAGTGAGCCATTTGTGGGTAACCACTATCGTGGGAACATAGACGTGACAAGAAGCTCGTCGTCGCCATTGTTTTCTCACGAATAATTAGACTGAAAACTTTCTTCCAGAAATTTGTTCCTCAATAACCCGACAGCCGGACAAATCTCATACCAACAAATCTACCAACAAGTCCGGGCAAGGTTAAAGATTATTGTTAAAAATATTGAAATGATTACTCATTTTGTAACCTATTATATTATTTGTAATCTCAGCTTACATCCGTGTCTACAAGTTCGAGAGGCAATCCCTTAGCTATATAATCCTTCTTTACGGCACACCTAAAAGCCGACAACTGGTCGACAAGCGTTTATGTCGAACGACATTATATGCACTCGTGATACTAACCTTAATTGACTTATTGTGATTATGACTCGATCGTTTTGTTCTGCCGTTAAATCGATGGAATGATTATATTAGATAAGATAATTAAAAGATAATTAGCCGTTATCGTATTTATTTTAACACCTTGTTAAGGTGGAAGATAAACTTGAGTGTTTATTGCTTCTTGAATAATTTGTAAATTAAGTGTATGTCGTTTAATGTAATAAGGATATTTCTCCAGAAGAATAAAAAGTGACATTCATTATTGTTTATTTAGTGACTGAGTAAGCCAACATTTGTTTTATGGTATATAATTATAGGCGTTATTAATAAATATTAGTCCTAATTAGTCTTATATAAAACTTATAAACCACACAAACCATAAAACTAATTAAAATAACAAGCTTGTTTGAATTTAGCTATAAATAAGTTCTGTTGAATTATTAAGATCATTCATTGTTGTACGAAAATATAAAAAATAATGAAATATACATACGAATAGAGTGAGAAAATTTTTCATACGAATCTGTATTTGAAATCACATAAAAAAAGAAGTTTATACATTTTATTTCAGCTCAAAAAACGTATAGACATCGGACCAAAGAAAGCTATTGCTAAGCTATTGCGATTTTCTTAAGATAATCTGTAATAATTGAAATTAAAAGTTGCTGTTATGCGTCAAAAGTAAAAGAGTACCACACAGCCCTACCCCTAATGTCATAAGCGTCTGTACGATCACATAAATCATTCACGAACCGAGTAATTAAAACACTGTTGTACGCCAGAATCGTGAACGCGGCAACCGATTCGATGAAACGATACTGTATTGACATCAAAAGTTTAAATTGTTTTACGGATTCATACGGGAGTTTTTGAAACAGGAAAATCAAGCCAAAGCTGTCGGATTTATCAAATTTGAAATTCATTCACAAGTCTCAAACATCGGATCGCACTCAACCAAGTTTTTCGTAAAAGCGTGCACAATACCTGACCATTTCGAAAGTGTTTCGAAATATGGAAGTTTATAAATTTAGTTTGGACACGGTCAGAAAGGAAATTAGACTAGAAAATAAAAATAAAAACGAGGTCATGGCTCTAACGTTCTCAGTAGAGGTGAGGTGTAGGTATATAACTTCACGGCTAAAAATCACAGGTATTAACATTTCACAGTTGCTGTTACAAAATTATAAATTACTGAAATTTTGTCGGACATGTCAAAAAATATCAAACAATACTTACTAAGAACTATTATATACATATGCGTGACAAACTAATAGGTTACTTTTATTTCTGTTTACTCAGTTAGGACCTGTGACTAAGCGTCCTTTCCATCAGCACAAAATAAAAGGGAAATCTGATTTCTGCATACGCACACCATTACATATGTACGAGAGATAGATGCACTTGTGACTTCGCGTACTGTAAATTAGAAATAAGTAACGAAAAAATCATATTTCCTAGTATTTTATCACAATCACAAGTTTATAAAACCACAACTGTGATGCCTAGTATTGTGATTTACCTAGCACGGCCCAACTCTATTTCTCAAACCGAGAGGCTGTGAAGGTTGCACAACTTGTTTTATATGATATGTAGATATATATACGTGCCCAAATACATATTCTTGTAGCGTTTATGTGGGAATCGCCTGTTCTTTGCAATAGATTTAGAAATGAGATCATTCTATTTCCATTTTTATACATAAATTTTATTCACTGGTCTAATACATTTATAACTTTTTAATTGTGATGAATCTGAGCATAAGTTGTTGTTTTATTATATAGTTATCATGAACACAATAAAAAATAATGAACATCGTTATAATAATTTACACATCGTTAGTATGTTTAAAAAAATCATTTCAAACTTAATTAAATTAACTTAAATGTTGTTTTATCACTTTCAAGAGAGTTGTTGCTAATAATATTGTGTTAGGTTGCCGTAAAATCAATAAAGTATTTGGTTTTTACAAATAAATGACGCAAGTTCCACTATAGTTTTTTGACTTCATTCAAAGCATGGAAGCAAGGTGAAATCTCGCCACCTTTGGGATGGCGATTCACAAAAATAAGTCACTTTCACCGACCACCCTACGACAATACACAAAGGCCAACACATCACATTTTACGTTGTTCACGAAAAATCGTGAACAAAAACAAAATAAAAAGTCTTGCGCAAGTCCATTCGGCACCATTGTGAGCATTTTCGGAACCTTGATATTGTAATTCTTTGTACCGTTAGGCGGGCACGGGCACTGAGATAAAAACTAGACCATATAGTTTCTTTTCTTTTGTGATGTCCTGGACAAAAGGCAAATATGATTTAGTGGTTTCCTATTTCTTTATCTTCCAAGAGACGCTCGGTTAAGCCAATTTGTTAGGAATCCTGCAGTGTTTCATAAATTCAAACAAAATCGACTAACTTATTTTACTGCATGTTCTGAAAAATTGGAATGTTTTTTAGACAAGCAAAAATGTGTGAAAAAGTTTAAAAACTATATATTTGAAAGATCTTACTAACGATAAAGATCTAGAATAACCAAGACAATTACAATTTAAATCATTCTGAGTTCTCGCATTTGTGCCGCACTTAAACCGTAGCGAATATAAACCTTGTTTATAGAATATTAACATTTTTTTCACCGGTTTAAGATTCCCATGAGCTTGAGTAACGCTAATGAAACATTAAACTGCAAATTAGGCAATGTGTATGTGGGAATTTCTAATTTATATACATTCAAGATGTGAGGTTGTGTGACATCTGAACATCATTGTTTAAAACATTTCCTAGCAGTTGATCATTTTGAAAAACAATTGTGCGAGTAGTTAATCAGTAATCCTAAATAAAACGGGTTATGTTAATTGACCGTGACAGTTGCGGGCTCATGAAACAATTCATTAACATGAAGGTAGACTGAAATGTTAACTTAAAACGGGCGATTAATCAAACTCTATAACGGTGCATTCGATATTGGAATTAGTTCGCTATATTCCGTCGCTACATTCAAAACAATTGCGAAGCGTTCGATTTACGATCGGCATTTGTTAGTTTCTAAATTTAAATTGTTAGGCTCGCGACAAACAATTTGCGGATTGCGAGCAGCGGCTGTGTTGTCGGCCGGCACTCGCCTCTGCCACCTAGCGTGATTTAGGAGTTTGCTGCGGGACTTAAATCATAGTTGTGTCGTCTTCTAGACCGGAATACGTATGCTTTTTGCATTTACAAAGTCTGAATGTAGCCACCGTGCATTCGCATCACTTAGCGCGACTAAAGAAGTATGGTTTGTTTTGGCTGTGTTTTGACGTATGTTATCCGACGATGTTAGATTGAAAATTTATTCTTAATTTGTTATAAATAATACGCATTTAAATTTGCACTCTGATTGATATTTGCTAACGTAATTTTGTTTCCTGTTATTTACTTGATGGATTTTCTTTTATCGTGAGTGTAAAATTGTCTTCGTCTCTCTCGAGGATAAATCTAGCGGTAAGTGTAGGCGTGTAAATAAGCGACCATTTTATAAATATAATAACTCACCTATGAATCACTGTGGGTAATCTAAAGGCGGTATGAACAGCTTATACTACAATCACATTGAAATACAAAACTGACCCTGTATAAAAATCTAACTAACGATTTTGTACTATAAATCTATCTGGCTACGAGATATTGTGCTAAGTTTTATTAAAAAAAAAAAAAATCACTTTCACTCTATGTAGTGGTCCAGGTAAGAAGAGGATTTGTCGAACTTATTCAGTTTTGGGGGGTAGGCGCTCGTGTTGGAGCGGTTCTAGGCTGCGTGTCGCGTGTGGTCGCGGGCGGGCATGGCGCGGACTGATCGAGGGCGGGCGGCGCGTCGGCCGCGCGCTGAGCACTGCCGCGGCCCGTCCCGTCGCATCGCCCGCAGACGACGCCTGATTACAAATTCTTGCCCAACTTTGTCGGGATAGCCCGGAGTTGGATTTTTCTTTTACACGCCTACGTAAGCGGTGTCTTATGTACCTATTGGTAATCTGGTGTGAAAATTTGCAGCGTTTGCGATGAGTTGCATACAAAGTTTCCTAGGGTTAAATATTTCATATGAATATCGATTTTTATGATTGTTAATAGATTATTTGGAATGCTTTTTATGTTAGCTATATAATGGTGTTTTTTTGCAGCGCTTAAAACTTATAAAATTTATTTTTTTGAAATACTTTATTTGAGTGATTATTTCATTTTCGTATTAACGAGACCTTTTGGATGGTTTTGATCTTAGTTTTAGATTGTAAAGTAAATGTGTGCTTCAGATGCCTGATTTACCTACACATACCTAGGTATCATGATAATATATGTAAAAGATTAATTCCATTGAAAGCTTATTAAAAAATTGACTATTAAATATAAGAGTCAGAATAAGTTTTCTGGAATGTCTAAAGTTTTCTATAGGGTGGCTAAGTGGGCGTTAACCTATCCTAAATACCTATAAGATGTCTGGATAGTCTGGGGCCTCTGTTGAGTGGTCTGAGCTGGCATTTAATAAATTGGAAGGGAGAGTTCTAGTCTATTCCAGGTAAATATATATATATATATCATAAAGAATATATATTTATAGATACTATTACTTATTTCAATACTTAGTAACTCTCGAGAAAAAATACTAACGAATACCTTTTACATAATGAACTATTATTTATTCTATCATGTATGAAATTACCAGTTGGTAATTATGTCATTATGGTAAATAAACTGTAATTAGGTACGACTAAGTAATAAAAATTACTCATCTGTTAAAATTTAAAATATTCAATTAAAATATTGTTTTTTTGACTGGTCTTACAGCTTGTTTACCAATAGTAACTCTGCATTCTGCGCGCTGTAGGTCGTGAGTTCGATTCCCACAAAGGACAGACATTCGTGGTACGAACAGAGTGTTCTGGTTTATATGCAAGTATTATAAAAAATATAAGTAGATATTCTATCAGTTTTCTGGTTCCCAGAAGTTCTCTGGAGTCTCAGTCAGTTCTCTGGTTCTGGTTTTTCTGGTTCTGGTTCTGGTAGTTGGTGCGGTGCAAGCAACGTTTTATTTAAGGTAAGATAACGCTGTATGCACTATCAAAGACTTTTTATAAAATTAGTGAATATAACATAAAATTAAGTCAATTATTTTATTTTACTCTTTGTAGTTCTATGTCTAAATCGTATTATTTTCAAGGTGGACGCCAACACATTATTCTAAATTAAAACTCACGCCCAAATTCCTATCTCATAACTTAACAAAGAACAAAGGTGTACCTAAATTCCCGTAAACACAATTCGGCCGCATTTCAATACAGTGTAATATCAACGAAATCCACCGCATTTTTACACAGTGTAAAAATTAATTCTTCGGCTCTGCTTGTAACGTTCCTTTAGTTTAGAACATGGTACGTAAAACTACGTAATTTCTCGAAACGCGAGTTACACTCGATTGCCCCCACAACTTAAGTGCTGGTCGGATTAGAAACGTCCGTTATGTGTAGCCGGGCTTCCAAATGAGGATTCGTAGGCGGAGTATGTCGTCTCTTTCTCTCTCCGTGATTAAATAGAACCAGTGACAGCTAATATTTTGTTGATCATAAACAGTTAAAAATAATTCATTATAAATAGTTCAAATACGAGATTTTAATTGCATTTCTAATCTAGACCATTGAGCTTTCGTTTACAAAGTATGTAAATTATTAATTTGACACCTGTGTCCTTATTAAGTTAGTGTACGAGTCATCTCGCACACTATCTTATATCTCATATACTTAAATAAAATAAATAAATAAATAAATAAATAATGGTGGACATTTCAGACAGCGCCATCTAGCCCCAAAGTAAGCTAAGCATAGCTTGTATCACAGGAACCAGACAACTGATACAATAAATACTTTTCTTTTGTAAATACATACATATAATACATATTAAAACCCAGACACAGAACAAACATCAATGTTACAAATGTCACATAAATGTTTGTCCTGAGTGGGGATCGAACCCACGACCTACAGCGCAGAAGGTAGGGTTACTAACCAACTAAGCTATAAGGCTAGTCATACTTATCAATCAATATATCAATCAAAAATCCTTAAGTGACCTTTTCTCCACAATTTATCACAACTATCAACCCCCAGGTGTGCACCAGTACAGTTAGGTACTCAAATTTTTAATTAGCATCTTATCTAGATTAAGCGTTTGATATTTTTAATCGTGATTTGAAATAATAAGCAAAGGCATTAAACATAAAATTGAAGATATATTTCTCAAAATAACAGGGTATATACCATACCGTAGTAAGTACCGTGTCTACTGTAGTTAGGTCTTCTAAATAAATTTAGACAAAATTTGAGAATCAAAATTTATTTAGGTGTAAATGTTTGCAGACTTAATGTTTTCTCAGTGATTTCCACTTGTTTTAACTAATTATTTTTTTATATAACTATACTCCGAGAGTGTCGTACACTCCTCAACTAAGATTCCCTGTGACACAGGTGGTACAGACACAAAGATGCATAAAACAAACACCCAAGAGCTCAACACAAGTTAACACAACAGAACTTCTGCTTATCATATATTTTTTGATCCTCTCGTTTTCCAAGCAGGCTACTTAAGAAACTTACAACGGTGACGTCATTATGTGGCAGAAGACCTATCAGTTAATGACGGAGCATCAATCGAACTATGAATAAGGCACCGACGCCACCTACGGTGAGCACAAAGGACCCCTCTAATCGCCACCCCTGCCCACCCTCGCCCCTGGCTGCCCCGGAAAAGCGTGACGACCCACAAATATAATTTTAGGTAAAACTTCCCCCGATTGTTATGGATGACTACCGAATTTCTGCATTAAATAGATGTGGATGTAATTTTTCGTAATTTGAATGGAATGATAAATAAATATTTCATTTATAATTTAACGTTTTAACGTTTTTGACACGTTTTACGGTGTCCTGTATTATTGTCCTGGATAGATTCGCAACGATATTACTTATACCAGGATAGAGACAAGGTTGCCGTTGGGTACACCTAAGTGAGAAACATAATAGAAATAGTATGAAAAGCTTCCAAAATATTAATATACTGAGTGGGAAAGTTCGTAATTAAATTCGGTAATTGCTACTCAATTTTCCTATCTTAAATTGAGTTTTAATTTTTTTTAATTTTAATTCTATTGTTTTCAATACAAAATCAGTGTACATAAAAAAGTATTATCTGTGGTTACAAAGTTGGCCTCAAAAGCCGCGGTACAGCTTTAAGGTGTCAACTGAGACGAACATTTGGCGAATACAGAAGATAACCGTTTTTTTTTTTGAAAAATGAACATTGCCACACATAGATTAGTCAGTATCTTGAAATCTGACATAACGATCATCATCATATTAACTGTTGATATAATCTGTGCCTCCGGACTGACAAGTAACGGCCGTAAAAATGTCAGCAGCCAAGCGCAATCAATTTTAACCGTCAATTAATCGTAGGTTACTACTTTTTAAAACTATTAAACACTATGGTTCCTTTCGAATTTAGAACGCGATTGATGACTGTTTATCAACGTGAATTGTGTTGAATGGCAACGACCTGAATACTGTGAAGAGATGATTTTTCGAATTTCGATTACAAATCAAAAACGTAATTTTTACCAAAATATTTTTTCAAGCATTAATCATAATTAATCCCACTTAACTTGAATAGATAATTAAAGTTTGCCAATAGTTTCAAACTGTTGAAAATTATCAAGCTCCTAGAAAAAACGGCACTGTTGCAATCGTTTAGCACTCTGGACACCCATTAAAACCCAAAAGATTTGTAATCAAAATATACATTTTATTTATTTCTAGATACAAGGAAAACGACATTGTCTCCATCAATATCATATTCCCACAATATAAAATCTTCAAACCATTAAAGCAATAAACAAAAACAGCAAAAGCGATACTCATGAAATGAATATTTTTTTGAAAATCGATTTTGTTTCGTGTCCACTTTCTAGGCGTACATTAATGAATCAGCCTAGATTAAAGAATCAGCATAAATAATGCACGTACACACATATTTTGTTTATTCCACGCAGATGAAGTCGCGAGCGCGAACGCGCACATTATTCTAACGATGTTACTATGAATGTAAAAATTGAATTTGGAACACAATTTACATAAAAAAATATAGTTATGGTGAACAGTCGCCGGGTCCGCAAAACCCGCGACACACTTTTTAATTTATTTCGTCCACAAAAAGCTTTTTGGTGTTTTATTTCCATTTCAACGGAGACTTGCGCTGTAGCGGGATCTCTCTATTTTTATTTATTCCGCGCCGCGATATTTTCTGTTTTTTTTTTCAATTTAGCTCCGATCGACGCGGGACCAAGCGGAACGTAGACAGTTCTCATTTCAAATTGAATTCGTCTCTTTGCATTTTTCTTTAGCGTTCCTCCTATGTACCTAACAATTCTAATTGGTGTTTGTTTGCATGATAGTATTGTTCTTTGATCGTGAGGTCGTTATGTCAAGGAGAAATACGACAGGCCCTGGTCGATAGCGTTGCGTGATACTATCGCCTCTGTGTAGCTAAAAAGCTTTTTGCAAATTAGAAAATTTTCCTTCCGTGCGGCTTTGCGGCCTACTTAGATTTTTCGATTAGATTCTTGGCTTAGTATCTTGCGGAACTCTAATAAATCAAACATTGGCTTACTCAAAGCGACCTTGTCGTGTGTTCGATCTATTTACTGGTAAATAAGTCTCTACAAAAAAAGTGAAACTTTTGCGATAAAATAAGTGATAAATCTATTCATTTAATACATTACATGAAAGATAATATTACTAACCTACTTAGTACCTGTTGTTTATTTTTGTAATTATTGACTGTAATTAGTTTCCTTGCTCATTAAAACATGTCCTTTCATATAATGAATAATTAAATGGTTGGTACAATGAAAATACTGGAAGCAATCAAGAGATGTCGCGTCGTTTTGCATACAGGCTGCCTGTCACACCGCACAACATGGGGTTTATCAATGCAACATAGGCTTTCGAACACTTTTATATATTTTATTCCATAAAGAAACAATTACAGTTATTTTTGCAATGAAATAGTTGTTCGGAACCAGTATATTTTGTCCAAATTCTTTTTATAATTTTTCTGATTTTATCTTATTTAGATGCTTTTTATATGACCTTTTTATGCCTACTTAACAGTTTTTTTATACAAATGAAAAAAAAAAAATGAGCTATCCAAGAACATATACAAAGGATACAACAAGAAAAGATATGCAACACTACGCATGAATACGTTTAATCCGCTACCGAATGCACTGGTAACTAGTAAATTGCCAAATTATATCTTAATTAAACCAAATAAAGTCCCGAATCGCTTGATATGTCAAATTTCAGCTGAACTTTCATTGATAGTGACTCGACGAGGACACGATACGCGATGAATATGTATTACCGCAGCAGGTGCGGTCATGATTAAATAGGTGCCGCCGACGATTTTTGTATCGAGATAGTATCGATATATCGAATGATATTACGTACGTGACTCTATAGCCTATAGACTCTATAGCTAGTGTTGTGCCACAGACCATAAATTATCAAAATAGCCGGATAAACATATCAGCTTGGTTATTCTTCTTCTCACTTTCTTTCTTCAATATTCGTCAATTTTAGAACAAGTGGGACACTTAAAATATTGCTACTAATTTAAATCTATACCTAAATCTATCTCTTTACCTAAAATAGGGAATTATAGGCTCTTTTTTTTGGAAACTTGTTACTTATATTCAAATTCTTGATTCTAGGACATGCCGGTTGTCTAAAGATGATTTTTCTTCGCAGTTTTGAAAATGTGTTAATTGTTCAAGCCTGAAACTCCATGTTCACAATTGGATTTGAACCAGCTGCCTCTGAATTGAAGTACCACTGGGCTACCACGCTCTGACCCACTATTTGATTATATGAATTATTATTTATTAATATTATCAAAAACTCGTCGCCGAAATATTAAAAGACCGGATGGCGAGTAGACCGAGTGTTGCAAAAAGTGGTTTCCGAACGAAACATCCTTCATATTCCATCATTTAGCATTTAACCGTTTATGGTATAATAAGTAATAAATAGTAATGGAAACAGCATGTACTATTTAATTTTAATGCGCATTCATTACATTTACTCCCTAAACATATCGTTAAAAGGTGTTTATGGTCACAAAAAGGCCTTGTTTTATGGGTTCATTTCTTTATAGTACGTCCTTACCAAATGGACGATTCAACTTTAGTTTAGTATTTTTTTTGATTAAGTTACGGAACGAGTAATGGCCCACCTGGCGTTAAGTGGTAACCTCTGCCCACAACAAGCAACACGATTTGGGTCTAAGTTACAACAAGACCCAAGTCATATCGTATGCGCCCTTAACTCTGAAAATTGAAGGAAAAATATCTCATGTGCCTGTAATTTCACCGGCAACCTTTCAAACTGGATCATAGTAATGCGATTGCATTACTGCTTGGCAGTGGGTATGTAGTAGTATATATAATTTAATGTTCCTCTTAAAAACAAGCTACTGGATAATATCTATATAGAAACATCCGCTCGTTCGTTCGTTCATTTAGTGTGGACACATTACAAAATAGTCGAAACATAAATAATTATGGTTCTTGTAATTATTACGGGTAGGAAAAAACTTCCTTGGTCAAAAAAATAAGCAAGGAGAACTAGAAAAGTAAGTTCAAGAACTATTTATTTCAACTAAATATATTAAAAACTTACATCGCAGTCGTGTCATTAGAGCCCTTAACTAATTGGATCATTCACAACAACATTGGGCCAATTAAGTTTATTAATAAAAAAATATATGACATCGAACGTAATCAATAAATTAATTACAAGATCAATGTTAATATTTCTGTATTCGTTTTGGTCGACAGCAGTTTAAATTATTATGTATCTCTCTCGAAGACTAATTACATCGGCGGTTCCACTTAATGTTTCGATAAGTGAGCGAATAAAAAACTGATAACGTCGAGTTCATTTAGGATACGGTAGGTTAGTAACAGTTTCTTGCATGTGTACATTACTACTGTTTACAACTTTAATTTTAAAAGATTATTTTCAACAATAAATAATCTTCATTGCAGTTGATAAAAAAAGAATAGTTCTAGAGTTCCTAAAACGTGACATTTTGTTCGATTTATATAAGTTTCTGCGTATTGAATAATAAACAAATTTTAGGCAATTTTACATGAACGATAGAATTGATATAATTAATCTTAAAATTAATAATGAAACCACGTATTCGTATCGAATGTATTTGAAAAAAAATAACAGTTATAAATTCTATAGATATCGTACCTTTGAAGCAGGAATCTGACTCGTAATATTTTCTAAATAAAGAGTAAAACTTATAGACTTGTTACTCGTCCTTAAGTTATTTTGATCCCTTAGTAAAAACTTCTCACGCGCCACAGGTACAAAAATATTTCCGATTTTAAATTTAAAATAGTATAAATTTGATACTTACACTGTATAATTTCTAGAGTGCAGATCAGCAATGTAGCGTCGAGACTCGAGCAAAGTCACTATCATTTATTCCACGACTCGAGTGCGTTCCAAATCCCGCATGTACCATAAATTAACATTAATTATTTAACCCGATGAGTATCATGTGCTAGCATTCTCATTGATCGCGGCGATAATAAGTAACTTAACTCACTTTACCTAAGTCTGTAATTTCGCAAATTTGAATTTCGAACTTACAGTCTCGTGGAAACAGAACGGAAATTAAAACATTCCGTTTTTGAAATTCAAATATGCCGCCATAAAAAGTTTCAAAGAAAGATATGTGCAAGGTGACATGTTATGCGGCTTATTTCAGATTTTTCGTTTGAGATTGTTTAAATAGACTTGGATTTATGGACGTGCGAGTGTTATTTCCGTGGGACGAGTCGAGTTAGATTTATTTGAATTTAGTACATGGACCAGGACGAGGCGAAGGTAAATTGAAATATGAATCCACTGTTTCGTGGTTTGAAAATAGAATCATGATAATGAACCGTCTTGGACGAACTTTTAATTTATTATCTCTTCGTCGAGTTAACAAAAAGGTCAGGGGTTTCGAAACGGCACGAGTAAGGGTTCCCTGTAAAGAATGTTTTTTTCCGAGGCATATTTTTCTCACCTTTCGCATTAGTACATACAGTCGTATATATTCTACAACGAAATAGTCCGAGGCCCAGACGCGGTCGAAGTAAATCTTTTCTTCTTTTTTGCCCGGAAAAGTGCAAGGCAGGGAAAACTAACAGGAAATACGAGTGTCGGCGTGCTTTTATTGTACAAGAGTTAACTAATTGTTTTTACTACGATCTGCTCTGGTACATTGGAAATACCTTCTCAATGATTTAAATATTACGATTCTTGTACATTGATTTATTTAAATGAAGTTGAATATACACAAAGTGTAGTTTAAGACACAAATATGAATAAATACATATTGGTATGTGCCACCAGCGGGTGATACTCAGTGTTAAATACCCAGGGATTCAATCTGGAGGACGCTGCTTCAAACCTGACATACACCAATGAATTTTATTACCAGAAAAAAATATCAAAGCTTTGAAGGAAAACATCGTGAGAAAACATATAAGTATAACAAGTGAGGTCTCCTAGAACCAAAAAAAATTTATACATGTGTCAAGTACACGAAAGGAGCCTCTCTGAGGTGCACTTTATTCCTTTCATTACACTGGTTTGAGAGTGTATGGGACACGACAGTAGCTAATAGATAGTAGTTACTAAAACAATTGGAGATATACTTATGTAACTCGCATTATTTTACCTTGTGTAGGTAAATTTTTAAACTCTTTTTAGGGATATAAGAAATTTTTTGTGATTTTTTTTTGTGTACAATAATGGATAAAGAAAGACTGAACTGAAACTGACTGAAAGTCTGAACCAATTCAGTTCAATATCAAAAAAATAAATTTGACGCGAATAACATTTGGCATAAAAGAAATAAAATATGCATTTCCACCTAATATAATAGAAACTACAAGCGTCGTCGTTTGAAACAAAACGAAGTGACACCGCATAAAGCTTTCGGCAGTCGGCAGTCGGCAGTCGGAATCCCAAGCTGCAGAATACACAACACTCAGTACAGTACGCACTCCAAAGTGACGTAAATCACAGAGTTTAGAGAAAAAACCAACCGAAATAAAGAGCTCACGTGAAAGTTCAGAAATATCAGCGGTGAATATAATTATGGGAGCGAACACCCGCTGGTTTCCGGACTTCTAGACCCCCTACCACTGTAACTGTTACCAACATGAGAACTTTAATATAACGGTACACTTGTAATATTAATACTGTTATGTCTAATATATTTATTAACAAGATCATAGCAGAGTCGAACGTGCACTCAATTGAAAGCTTGACTGGCCTTATAGCTCAGTTGGTAGTACCACTGCCTTCTGCGCTGTAGGTCGTAGGTTCGTGGGATCTGAAGTATACAAGGTGATATTAAAAATCCGCAGCACCTCCAAGTATTCCTTTATTTATTTGTGTATAAGGCAGAAAAGTACTTTATTTAAATTCTAGTAAGTCAAATGAAACGAAGTCGTTCTAAACCAAAAATTCAGCCTCAAACTGAATTGACACAAATTCATATATCTCGTAATATCGAGAATAGCCCGCTCGTAGACAAGTAGTAACGCAAAACGGGGATTCTTTGCGTAGTTATAAATAAAAGATAACTCTAAAGTCCTACCCGTGGAGTGACTTCGTGAATTGCAAATACCAACCGTCTCTAAGTAAATGTATAAAGTTTAGGCGCCAAAACTTTGTTCCTTTTTCGAAATAACCGTTTCCGTGCGAACCGTTGGAAACAATAGTGTTTAAACGATTTTTATCGCTGCTGTTTTATAAAATGGTTATTAAACTAAATAGGAAGCGAACAAAACCGGGTGTGGGGCCATAGGCGCGGGCTCGGCCACAGCCATAAAACTCTTTGTGTCTGCGTAGAGTAGACTGCCGTTAAGAGAATACATTTAGAAGCGTTTAGGGTTTGAACCTCGTCAACTTTTTTATGTGATAAAGAGAGAAGATGGCCCACCTGTTAAGCGGTACCCTCTGCCATAATAAGCAATGGTAATCAAATCAGCAGAGATGCCAAACTCAGCCGTTTCATCAAACCGTTGATAGTTAGAATTGCACTGCGTAGTACCTACAGATTTCGAATATAGAACAACCAAATGAGAGTTAAAAGCGGTTTTAATTGTCCTATAAAATAGTTATAAAATTATTGAAAATATGTCAATTACTAATTACATCTCATTATTTTTCTTTTTATATTTCAATTTAACTTTTTTTTCTTACTTTTTTTTTCTCAGCCTGTCTCTGACTTTATTCTACTCTGTACGTTGTTGTAATAAGGTTGTATCAAGTTCACGAAATGGGGCCTACACCGTAACCAACCATTTAAATATGAAACCGTTTCAATTACCATCGAATGGTGTATTACTAGTAAAACACATACATAAAAATAAAATAAAATACATATTTTTGTAAACATTGTACAAAACTACTAAACAAATGTTTATAACTAAAATTGTTATAGATGGCAGAATTCAGTTATTAATAAAATTACATCTCAACCTAAAGTTTTGAGACTGGCAACATTTTAACATTTACAGACAATTTCAATTCACTCGCTAAAAGCTGCACAAGTTTCAAATAAAGAACACTGGACGAATAGACTTTGGGCTCCTTCAGAGTAAAGTTAAATATCCATTTAAATCCCGCTGCCCGGGGGACTTGCAGAGAAAAGCGCTTTGTCGGACTTTGCGTTGGGAGAACGGCTGTGGATACCGTAGTAGACTTAGGTATTCTCATATGGTGGTGTCGAGGGCTAGTGTTAAGTTCTAGATTAGTTTATAACAAGTGTGATAGATTTGTAAGAAACTTAGTTATCATTAAACTGACACTGAGAAACAGCGCTTTGATGGACTTCGTGCTGGTAAATTAGTTACGGATTATATATATCTATGATATTTTCAATATTATACCTACTGTAAGTAGACTCTTAGGGCTATACTTATACTAAGTTATCGAAGAAATTGCTTATCTAAGATTCTATAGATCTTAGTTGTCATGAACAAGAATCTATCACATTTTTGTTCTAGGCATATCTATATTATTCCATATCCATATACCATATATTATGATAGATAATGAAATTTAAATCAGTAGCAGTAGAACTTGGTGCCAAAATGGTTCGGGGAAGTAGTACGACCATACACGTTTCTGCAACTTGGGACGTGTCGTACCAACGTAGTTACAACTTAACAACAGGTGGGTCATCTGCTCGTTCCATAATTTTATCGCGTAAACAAAAAACAATTAGATATAATTTATGCCAGAACGACAGGATGTCGTGACCAATTTTGAACTGGCTATATTCTTAACAATGTTTATTGATTACCTTACCACGGTTATTCGTCAGGGACTGGTATACCTATATCTTGCAAGTAGTGCTCTTGACTACTTTGACCTGGTACATTATGGACAAAAAATCTATTTTTTAAACTATACTATTATCTACTATATCGATAAATGCATAAAGTATGGGATCTCTTGAGTTCGCAGCTTATATCATAACATAGTTATTTCATTTCGGAGAATGAATAATTTTATAGGATATAACAAATAATTGAAAAAAATATTTTAATTCGCATTATCTTTAAGCAATTTGTTTAGCCGTAAATGCTCACCCCATTAAGACTAAAGAAAGCGCATCAAGCGACATCGAGCGATACTCACCTCAGTACATAGCTTTGCCGACGACGGCACTAAATCAATACGAGCCGTCACACCCCCACCCCCCACCCCCCTCCAACACCCCCCCACCCGATGCTTTCCCGCCGAAAGCAGCCACCACCCTTGAAAGCTCGCGGGCTGAGCTCCTACTTCTGTTCGGCTTTCGAGGTGTAGCACGGATGAAACCTCTTGGGATTTGTAACTGAACGTTTCTATTGACAGTTCTAAATTTAAAATTTAGGTTTTTAAAAGCAATGGCCGTTTTTAGTAAATACTTCTTTGTAACCATGAAGGTCATACTTTTGCTCTGTTGCCATAATTAGGATGGTGGAAAATGGGATAGATGGATAGATAGTTCTTTATATTTAATTCTTCGAGATAACATTTAGTCTCAGATAGAGAGATAGATATAAGTATCTAGAAAGCTGACGATCATTTGACTGGCCTCACAGCTCAGTTGGTAGTAATTCTGCCTTTTGTGCTGTAGTTCGTGGGTTGGATTCCCACCCAGGATAAATATTTATGTGACGAACATTAATGTTTGTTCTGTGTCTAGGCGTTAATAGTATGAATTTACAAAAAAATATAATTATGTATTCTATCAGTCGTCTGGTTTCCATGATATAAGCTATGCTTAGCTTACTTTGGGGCTAGATGGCGCTGCCATTTTGTAATTGTATTTTCAATTCAGTCTCTTGCCTGGTCAAGAGTATTTTTTCTAAAATATTACCTATTCTCAAGAAAACAAATGTTGCCAACCTCGTCCTATTTACTCCCACGACGATGAAATTAGAAGTAGCATTTATGTAAATATCTATTTTGAAGCAAACGTTTTAATTAATTTTTAATACAGTAACCTAACTAATATATTTTTATATTCATGTAATACTTTGCGACATAAGGTTAACATGACCTTATGTCGCAAAAGTATTAAGATCAGACGGTCGCGGTACTATTATCGGTAATGTTCCTACTAAGCGACTATATAAATCAAACATGCGACGCTATTGTTCGATTCGTGTTAGATTGATAAGGTTATTCCCAAGTGTGAACGAGACAGATATTCATTCAATGCTTTCTATTCATAAGTCATAGTATATGCGAAAATTTTGCACAAATCTGGCTATTACAGAAAAATTTAAGAAATGTTCAGTCTTATTCATTTTAATTCTTCAGAACCACAGAACGTGAGAACGTGTTTTTATATTTTTATAATATATTTGGTTTTTTGTCTGCAAATCTAGCATTTACTTTGCAGCTCAGTCACTGGAAGTCACACTCACCGGGAGCCCATCAAAAAGTTTTTGTGCGCTTTTACCCGTTTGAAAACGATTTTCGCCCTATTTACATAACATTTATTTAACCCTCACAGTTTATACGCTATGGAAAGTTCTACCCATTATCTTTTCTCTTAGCGAACTATTAAAATAATTTGAAAAGACTTATAAAGTTTTCGCAAATTAGTTCTTAAAATGCGTCATTTTATAATATTATTTTGTAGCTGCGTAGTTACCTACAAGCTTCATGTCGATGCCGGTTCTATAAGTATGATGATTACCTGAAACAAAATCAAAAGCTATAGCAAGATTCATATTTTATTGGTTAGTATGGGGTAATAAAATACGCATTCTATAGAATCTGTCTGTAAGCATCTACCAATCTCATTCGACAAATTCAATTTAATTGAGAAAATGAATTCTTAAACATTCAAGTAATAGAGTTTAATAAATGCCGAGAATGTTCTTTCAAATACGAATATTTGTGTTGTTATGATGAGTTTTAATAATTAGATTTTGAAAATCAGAAAGATCATGCTCGCACGGGCCAAATAATAAACATAGTGACAGAAGTTACAACGCGTTTGTGTTTTTATTCCAACTTAAATCAGGTTTAATATTTGTTGGTTTCATTTAATCGGCTGCGAAAACTATTCGAAATTTAAACGAGCCGCTCCGAATCCTCCGACAGGCAATAATGAAATAAGCGCAGGACAAATATAATAAATCTCACTGCGAGACGCGAGGGCGGCGTCGACTTCCTCTTTCGATATTTGAATTTAATTTAGCGTTTGCATTGTTTCTTTTGTCAATTTCAGCGTAATTTTTGAATATGGTTCGATATTTGAATTTAATTTAGCGTTTGCATTGTTCATTTTGTCAATTTCAGCGTAATTTTTGAATATGGAACGCTTTATTTGAATGGTCTTTGTTGCTGAGCTAGATCTTTATTTCTCTATTATTGAATACCACCTATATCAATTATCCTAAAAGTGGATTTGTTTCAATTTGATTATCTTTACGGTTTTTGTGTATAGTTTTCACGATTCGTCCAATGTCAGTATCTTGCGAGTATCAATACGTTTCTGAAGGTGTGGATAATTTGGCCAGCAAGTACATGGAAGTGAAAATAATGGAAATATTACATAAAAGATCGAAGTAATATTGGTAATAATTAAAATTTACTTATTATTTGACATTATTACAAACCATTGCATGTATGGTATCAATATCAATAGTGTCTTAATAACGTGAACTTCTATTTTCTCTAAGTGAAAAAGACTAAAAAGTTTTAATAAGTTGGTAAAGTAAACTATAGCCAGCAATCGTGTTTCACGTGTTCACCAGTATCCAGTATTATCTACGAGTTAAAGTCACGGTCTAAATATAAGGCTGGGGCACACTGAGAATTGGTAGCACGCTAGCGTCAACAGAACACAAGTTATATACAAATTTACAAAGACGAGTTTTAAAAGTCTGCCATGAACTTGTAATAAGTAGTATTGACACTTTCGCCCGGACCTGTTGGTAATCTATGTGGTACATGGTTTGTCCTGGCTGTCAGACAATAAAGGTTATGTTTTTCTGAAGGAAAGTGTGTTTAGAGTTATTTCTAGGAAACAATAGTTTCGATGAGCCTTTAACGTCAAAGTTTCTACGACACTTTAACCCACAAGATAGAAAGAGCCCCACTGAGTTAGCTTCTTCTAGGAAAACGGCGGAACCCGTATATGTATATTTTGGTACCCTGACATTATAGGTATTATTTTACTGTAATTATTTCTATTTAATTTAAAGTTGTTGAAAACCTAAAAGCCCTAAAAGAACCTAAAAGAAAAACACAAAGACCTTTTCTTTTGAAAAGGTTGTTCTTAGTGTTCTGAGAGATATTTTAAATATCTTGCCTCTCACTCTCTCTCTCTCTCTCTTTCTTTCTTTCTTTCTTTCTTCTTCTTGCATTCAATATCTATAATGAACAATTCATTTCTTTTGGATAAAATAATCATAAGGAAATACAAGATCGGTCATATCATTCGTACATAGGGATAACTTGAATAACAGAAATGTATTCCAATTATATTTCTGCATTATTTATTTTTGAAAACATATGAATATATCCCGATATATATTGTGTACGCTCAGTGTGCCACGGGCCGTAACCCCGGCCGCGATGCTAATCAGATTCCCGCGTCAACATCTACATCTATCTATAACCAAGTATAGTAACAATAAACTGTGGAGTTCAAGTTTTTACCAGAGTTAACTGCTGGTTAACCTGTGTCTGCGCCTAGATAGTCTAACTCGTGACTTACACTCGTGGAGGCATTATAATTACGTAAGATTATACGGTAGATTAGTTACGCTTCAGTAATGATAGGACGATGTAAATCCATCGTAAGAACGATTATAATTTGTAAGCCTATTATAAAAAAATTATGGTTGATCCGAATTGGCACGTCTTTACTGTTTGTAAACGGAAAAAACGGCCGCTTAACGGCTAAACACCAAAGTTAGATTAAGCAAGCAAACTGTCTTAATCTAAAATCGAGAATTCAAAATCTTCTGGAGTGTTATTTTTCAAGAACAAGCATGGACAATTCAGAAATTTTTACGTGTGTCCTTGACTGGCCTGACTGCTCAGGTGGTAGTAAATCTGCCCTCCTGCGTAGATCGTGGGTTCGATTCCCACCTAGAACAAACAATTGCGTCATGTCGATGTTTGTTCAGTGTCTAGATTTATGTATGTATGAACAAAAAATTATATAAGTATCTCTTATACTTATATCAGTTATCTCCCTATACTTATATCTGGTTCCCATGATACAAGTTATGCTTAGTTTAAGTACTTTGGAGCTTTGTGACTGATGCAGTAATGACACTTATAATATTTATGTCATAAATATATACTATTAAATATCAAAAAAGTCATTTTTCTCAGACTGTGACTTCCTGTGTGTGTATCAGAAACAACGAATAGTACCATGGTACCGCAGCATCAATAACCGGAGCAATTCAGATTTATTCAAGGCTGGAATCAAACCCTCACTTCTAGCCTACGTCCGGTGACTGGAATCAATATACTACCGAAATAGTCAAAAACCTTTTTTTATGCGGCTCTTCAGACTTTACCACCACGTGTCGAGAATCGTTTCCATATAGAAAAGAATACAAATAATATCTCGTAGACTATCTGTACCCCTCCCAAAATGTGACAGAATCCAAAATGGTTCACGGTAGAGAAGTGACATCGGTCGGGCGCGGGCGGCGCGGCGCGGCGGGTAGGTGCGGCAACGGCAACGGTGATGGGGTGACACACACACGCCGTTATTATTAGTTTTTTGTCCCCACTCCGGCCGCGGCCGTCTCCCCTCGTTAAATATTTCGGCCGCCATTCGCATAAGGATCACTTTTTGTCCGTTTTTTGCTCGGACCAGATACGTTCGCTTTTTGTCTCTCCGTCCAACCCATACCTTTGGTATCGAAGAAACTTATAAATTTCAACACATAAATAATCCTCAGGATCATAATCACATAATGGTATCACACAATCGTGAAAATTATCAGGTCACTGACCTACCACTATTAAGACGTAACATAATTTAATTACACCAATTAATTATGAGTAATGTCAAACTAAAATCAATCAGCTGTTAAAGACGCGTCGATTGAATTTTAACGACGTTTACGCGCAAAATTGAGACTCGCGCAAAAATAGCGCCGTTTTTTCGCCCGTACGCGACGGAAGATAAACAGGCACTAAATATAAAAGTGGACGATAAATTCTTAAGGTAGCCAAAGACCTTGAAATCTTTTGTTTATAAACAAAGGGTGTTATGCAAGAGTCGTAAACTTCACTGGGTAAGCTTGTATAGCGAATCGTTGTAAAGTCGTATGGTCGTAATATCGCCGGTGCGAGATAAAGCGTTTGTTTTGGGTCATAAATAAGACTGCAACAGGTACGTGCCAACGGGACTCCACAATCACGCGTACACTTTCACATTCGGTTATTGTCTTCGTGCATTGATCTTTTTCAGTATTTTCAAGGGCAATTTATTATTCTTAAAAGGATTGAACACGCATTTGTAAGATGTTATCTATATAAACTTTCTAATTTCTTTGTAAAACTGCAAAACATGCTTCTTTATACGGTGCGCAGACGTTCTACTTAGTTTTAGATATGAAAAAAGTTTAAGTGAAAGTATCTAATGAATTTAAAAATACTGACTCTCTTTGACTTTCAATATTTATTCTGCAAAGCTGAGATTTATATTAATGGAGAGATTTGAATGAGACTTTTGCCCAGCAACAAGGTGGACGTTTCACACAGCGCCATCTAGCCCCAAAGTAAGCTAGGATGTACCTTAGAACTGTAAATACGTACCAAAAATACATGTTAAACCCTGTGTCTGTTAAACACATAACATACATCTATATTCATCACACAAATGGCTGTCCTTGGTGGAAATCGAAACCACGACATAGCGCAGACGGCAAGGTCGCAACCAACTGAGCTGTGAGTCAAAACTATGTAATATAACATCGCACATAAATACACGAGTACATAAGCGTTTTATGTGAACGGTAAGTAGATAACAAACTGTATTCTAATCAGTCCATGACCCGTCAGGCCCACCTAGTGAAGAGGTCGTATGAATAATATTTGGGCGTAGTGGGCCGACAAATCGATATAGGTAATTATAGAGTGAAAATGTACCCCTCATAAATATTGTATCCTTGCGGGCGCGGCCGGAATAGCCCGTGGCGTGGAGTAAAGAATATAAGTTTCATCAATTTTGGGTTTGATAATTAGATGTGGCTCTTTGAATGATCATTTATATTGATTATTATATTTGCAGACTCAGTTGTGCATTTAAAAACTACATTCATAATATGCCTTTATGCGCGATCCAAGTTTATCCAAGCCTGACTCTACTGTTGATATGTGATTTTGTTTCTAATTTTTTATTTATTTTTGATAGATGAATTAGAATCGTGGAAATTCCGATCATCACAATATTTATTTTGTCTGTTCCGTAGCTTAGTAGTACAACGAGCGAAAGGTTCCTGGTTCGATACCCAGCTTGGTGTGATGCACATAAAGTTAAAAAAAAAACTCGGGTCTTATGCAGAGTATTTTATCAATGAAAAGTTGACACGATAGGAGTATATTTTATTTAAATAATGGTAGTTTTTTAAAAATCATAAGGTTTTTTATTTGTAACGGATCTCTCTTTTTTCAATCTTAATATTATTAAACCGTCCCTCAAAACCATAAAATGTTTAACCAATTTATTTGGCGCATCGTTAGCGAGTTTATGAGTTAACAAATTGGCGTTTAATGATCCATCATAATTTATTAACAGTCGTACAACTGGTTGGCGGTTCTTGAATTTTGTTACGTTTTTACTTCATTCATAAATTTAACAAGGCCAGGGACTATTCTACTACTTCTTCTCTGCTAATCTTGTCACTGTCTCTCTCGAACCAGTATGTTGGAATGATTGAAGTGCGCCTCAAACAGAGTTATTTCATGAACTTGAGTTTTTTTTTTTATGTAATTCATTTACGGAACGAGCCGACGGCCCACCTGGTGTTAAGTGGTAACCTCGGCCCATAACAGCCAATGCGATTTGGGTCCTCCCATACTAGGTATGACAAGACCAAAGTCGCATCGTATGCGCCCGTAACTGTGAGACGTGAAGGTGGAATGTCTCATGTGCCTGTAATTTCACCGGCAACCACACCTTTCAAACCGGAACACAGTAACGCGAATGCGTTACTGCTTGGCGGCAGAAAAGGGCATGGTGGCAGTACTTCCCCGGACGAACTTGGCGAGAGTTCTACTGCTCTTAAAAGAGCTCTTGAGATATCTTCAAATGATGGTTCTAGGACATGATGGTCTCCCACGATGTTTTCCTTCACTATTTTGAGAACGTGGTATTGCGCACATATAAGTTAAGGTGGATAATTCCTTTGGTGCATATTGGGATGTGAACCAGTGACCTCCGGATTGAAACTCGGGGTCTGTACCACTGGGCCACCACGCTCTCAAGATGATAGAAAAAAGATTAACCATGTCATTCTTACAAGAGACTATTACTGAAAATACTTATTGTATAAATTACAAATATTATGAACTCAAGTAAATATACCATACAATATATACCCACAAGGTTTTGTTTTGACTACTATATAGTAAAACAAAAGAGGCATACACAAATTACGATTTTAAAATAGTTTCAAAACTTTTGCCTAATTTGGCCCACGCAACGATCGCATGGCAGCCCACAGTTAAGCGAAGCTTAGATTAAACCAGTGCTCGCTTCCACGAATCATATAAAAATTGACCGTGAAATTTCGCTTTTGTTATGTGTAGGTTCCATACACGTTTGCAACAGTTCGTTAGTGTTTTATAGTTTAACGATAGAAAACAATATTTATCGATTTATGTTGACTATAACCGATTACAGTTTTTTGGCTCGTAAAATTTCAATTTGAGTACCAAGCTATGTCGTTGAAGATCGTAAATGGATGATATTTATAACTGCGCTCATTATTAAAGTGGATTTAGTAGTTCATTTTAATCTACAAAATAATAAAATAACTAACAATTATATAATACTAATTATATTTTGTGGACATTTCACATCCAAACTAAGCATGGCTTGTATTATGGGAACCAGATGACTGATAGAATACATACTTATATACTTTTTGTAAATACATACATACAATTAAATGAATATTCACTGGATAGCGAGTACTTACAATTTAATGCCTAATATGCCAATAATACACATTCGAGTTTTTAAAATTAAAATACTGTTTTTGCACTACTCTTGATATATTATGAATATTTCTAATGATGACAAAAGAAGAAACCAATTAACCCGCTATCGCGCCCGCATATCTTAAAACAAGGGGTCAAACCATTTAAGAGACAATATTGTCCAATGCAAAGGACAAAACAAAAGAATTGTCCAGTTTAATCTATGAGGGTATTTATTAAACATCTGCTTGCAGGAATCCGACATGTCGCATCTGTTCTGGCGTCGGACTTTTTTCGAAATTTCCAATGCGCGTGAGCCGCCTTCCCGACTAGAGGCAGATGTTCCTTCGTACACCGTGAGACAATCAAATGTACACCAAAGAGTTTAGCAATAAAGTCTATATTACAAGTTAAAATATAGAAACTTTTTTTAATTCTTGAAGGAGTTGGATTATGATATTCGAATTTTAAATTTGGCGGTAATTAGGGGGGTTTCTAGCAGCGATTACATAAATAACGGTAGGAACGACCTTATCATTTGAAAGACCCTTCCAAATTCAAGTTTAAAATGCGTCCTATTTGTCAAACGCATTGAGGGAATTGTTTCAAATGTTTTTATCGTATATTGCATTGCTTTCAATTACTTAATAACTTCATTTCGTTGTGCTACTTAGAATAAATTGGACAGGAAGAAATATTTGAACTCCGCCCTTCAAGCGTACAATACAGCACAATTTGGAAATAGAGTAGGGGTCCCTCGGGGTTTGTACTAAGCTCCTTTCCCATAAATACAGAATCGACCACTTATATGTGGAAAAACGAAAAAATGTTAAAGAGATTAATACAAAACAGATCGTATATCAAAAGGATACGACTCGTTTTCTTTTGCACAGCTGATAGTCTCAATTTATTTCAAAACAAGGGGATTCAGAAAAGTCAATCAAAGTGGAGGGTTTAAAAATTCGAACGATTTTAATCGAATTTGTTGAAAGTGCTGTGGAGTTGGAGGCGTTTGATTTGTCGCTTATTGCTGACAATATTTTGTTTTTTAAGCTAAATACAGGTCAGTTTAATAATTTCAGTGCACCAGTTTCTAAATTATAGCACTTTAATATGGTGTACAGTTATATATCTTAATACATTGGCATTTGTGATTAGGTATTTTAATATTATTTGTATCCCAAATATTTATTTATGAATTATTATCTGAAATAAAAATATTATACTTAAGTTTAGACTTTGATAATTAACAAGACTAACAATATCTTAAAGAAAATATAATTGTAAATTCAAATACTTGTAGTCGCTTGGTTTTGTTTATATGTGTTGGTTCGTTGACACCCCTACAACCGAACAATGAACATTTTAAATCAATAGTTTCAATTCATGTTGGCGAAATACTTATTCCTTTGACCCTCAAATTCAGTAATTTAACTTTTCCCCTCCGGATAGCATTTCATTTACCTCTTCAACCGATACGCAGCGTGGGACGAACTAATCTGGCACAGGATTGGCACCGGAGACGACCTATAATATAATTTACAATTTCATGCTATGTTCAAGCTTGGCAGGTTTATTTTAACAGTTCATTCGTCCGTACCCACAGCTCACAGGCCTCCAGCTCAGTTGGAAGTAACCCTGCCTTCTGCGCTGTAAGTCGTGGGTTGTATTCCCACCCAGGACAAACATTTGTGAGACGAACATAGATTTTTGTTCTGTGTCTGGATGTTGATGTGTGTTATATGTATGTATTTACAAAAAAGTATTTATGTATTATATCAGTCGTCCAGTTCCCATGACTCAACCTATGCTTAGCTTACTTTGGGGCTAGATGGCGCTGTGTGAAATGTCCACCAATATTTATTTAGTACTAGCTGTTGCCCGCGACTTCGTCCGCGTGGAATTCGGTTTTATCACGCACCCTTATTTTACCCCTGGGAAAAGTAACCTAAGTTATTCCTTGTTACATCAGCTATCTAGCAGTGAAAGTCCCGTCAAAATCGGTCCAGCCGTTTCGATTAGCCGGAACAAACAGGCAGACAGATCAAAATTGTAAAAAATGTTGTTTTCGTATATGTACTGTGTATACATCCATATGCACTTAGTAAAAAGCGATTATTTGAATATTACAAACAGACACTCCAATTTTATTTACTTGTATAGATATATCCGTGTACCACGAAAGCGAAGCTGCGAGCAGAAGCTAGTGTTCAATATATAAGTACATATTATGATGTAGCAAGGCACCTCCACAGCTCGCCCTGTGCCGATAATTCCCTCCATTGATTCGTAACGCCTCCCGCGGCACGGTACAATGCTCGCGAGTGAGCCCCGACATTTGCCATTGTTGTACTGTACGCTTTCAGCTATGCGTTATTTATGTTGGAGGACCTGTGTTCTAGAACACATACAGGGGGTAAGGAAGTCACGCTGGGAGCTCGTGAAATGTTTTATAACGGCAGTGTTTATACCTAAGGCAATTTTTCAAGTTGGTAACACAATCACTGATTGAAATATGTAAGTGAACTATGAACTAATTTACGTTTCTTAACATTAATGAGAAATATTGTCAAAAAACTTGCATGTTATACGTAATATTACATAATTTATTATATGTCAACGAAAGGAGCCTCTTTGAAGCGCCTTTTTAACATATCACTTCACTAGTTTGATAGGTCCGTGGCACTATTTTTCCTGACCTGTGTTCTGATTGACTGATTTTCATGATTTCGTCATAATTTTCACCCATTACATACCTACATAACTGTTTTGTAGTTGGCAAAGATCCGTTAGCTATGAGGTAAAAGTTTCTCTCTCTTATTTTAGACACATAAAATTTTATCTTGTTGTAGCGCATCTAAAAACATACATTTAGCATCATAAATGATCTCAGATTAGAAAATTAAGATAAGTAAAGTGCTACTGTAAAAATTAACATAATTGATATTAATTACACTTCGAAACATAGATTTTGGAGATTTTTACACTTATGGATACGCTTCTATATTATTAGCTGTCATCATACGTACTAGTGCTGGTTTTTACAACGATAGTTTCCATATAAATTCACATCAATGTGCTGAAAATAAACTCATTAAAATGAACCAGCAAATAAAACCCAATGCAAACTGTTCAAAGTGTTCGAAAGTACTGTTAAAGTATTACAAATTACACAGGCACTATATATTATTGGATATAAATGCAAAAAAAAGTAGTAAACTCAATTTTTCCATTTAATGGTGCGTTTTCCAAAAATTAAAAATTTAGTAGTTTTGTTGTTGAATTGACAATTTATATATGGATACTGGATTATCGTTATAAACCAACTTCATTAAAAGGAGGTTCTTATCTTGTATTTCTTTTATGTTTTTATATCTAATTTTGTTGTTAAATCAAAATAAGTGGATAAAATTTGACATCAAGTATGAAATAGTTTACCTTCATAGGCGAAGAAGTCGGATTTTTTAGTTTTGCTGCGCAAAGTAATTATTTTAGTGATGAAATTTTGCATCTAACTTCTATCTAAATTAGTTGTTAACTGCTCGTTATTGATTTAGGGGTCCTTACCACTCAAGTCTACCTCTTCAATAGTACAAAGCTATGCATCTAAATAGTTTCCACAAGAGGGTGAAGGGTGACCAGTACATGATCGTTAGCTCTGGAGCACGGCTGTCGAAAATAAACAATTATTTCCCGTGCAGGCCGCCGCGGTGGACTGCGAATCTGTGGGGTGCCACGGAACCGGGGCAGAGATGCGCAATGTGGGAAATGTTACATTTGAAGAAACATTCCTAATAAATAATAATGAACTTATATTGTTTGACTACCCTCACACCTCAGTTGGTAGTAACCCTCCCTTCTGCGCTGCTGGTCGTGGGTTCGATTCTCACCCAGGACAAACATTTGTGTGAGGAACATAGATGTTTGTTCTATGTCTGGGTTTTAATATGTATAATATGTAGTGTATTTACAAAAAAGTTTACAGGTATTATATGAGTTGTCTGGTTCCCATGATACAATATGCATAGCTTACTTTGGGGCTAGATGCGCTGTGTGAAATGTTATTATTATTATTGTACCATCAGAACAAGTGTATAGCACGAAAAATGTTTCGGCTCTATTAGAAAACCATATCGATACTAGCCGCTTTGTAAAACTATGTTTTTATGTGGAGTATATGGGCTGATAGATTGATTAAAAAGTGGAATTTGCGTATTACAACAAATAAATCATTGAATATAAATTTTAACTGTATATAATCGGCTAACTTAATCAACTCCCTCTAACTTTTGTCGCCTTTTATCGACAGGCCTGAACAAATATGCATCAATGGGAAGAAATACATTTATGTCATAAATATAGTGGGTGTGATCATATTTGCCTACGCCCCTTGAAACGTTTACGTTCAAACCTTTATTCTCGGTCGTCAAAGTACTGATTTAAAAAAGTTTAGTTGTTATGGTAAGAAATATTAAAGTAGAAAAACGAACGGAAAAACTATGAAAAAAAAAACATATTAAAAATAACTCATTATTTATCACTGCTCATATCACCCTTCATAGACATGTTCGTATCGTGATAAAATGTATTCCTAATTTGTAAATTTCTCAACAGTTTGGCGCAATTCTCGAATTTTCTCAACACCATGTGAATTTATGTTTGAGAAAGTGCACTTGCAGCCCCTTCCTGGAGCCGCCCGCGGCGCAGCAACCCATGAAGCAAACAGAAAGAAAATTTCCTTCCAAAGGAAAATACGACAATATAAATAACTCGATCGCCCCTACCTACTACTACATCACCCAATGACAAAAGAGTTATCGGTGCGTTGAAAACAAAAATGGTTTGGTGATTTATAACAAAGGCCGTATTAGCTACATGATTCGGGGGAACGCACCTAGGCATAACGTGAAACGTTGGAAAATTTTGACCTATGACATAAGAAGGGATACCCTTGGGAACTTTCGAGTGTTCATATAAAAATTTGACATTATTAGGCCTCCATTTCAATCAGTAAGCAGTAACTATTAATAATCATTATATTCCATTCATAAACTATTACAATGCATCAATTTTTTATTTAAATTTATCTTCAAAATCTCACTGTAAGTCTTGTTAATAACAAAACTTTGTTATTTATTGCTCCTTAAAACTTAATATTTATTCGAAATCGTGGATCGAATGTCTGAAGTCGTTCCCCTGTTCTAATATGTACCTAATAAACATCATGTACCGTTCTATAGTTTGCTCTGTCGGTATCTTGTCTCATATTTGGTTAGTTTTAGTTGTATCCAAGTAAGAATACAGATCCTAAAAAAAGTATTTTGAAAAATCAATCACATTCCTCATTGTCTTTGAAATAACATAGTCTACATTTCGATATGCCACTAAAAGCATCCGTTTACAGAAATATATCATTATAATAAAAAAATAACGGAACATATCTTTTTTATAATAGTTTCAAACGAAAGATAAGAAACTTTTTTTAATATATTTAACATCTTGCAAGTGACTTTCAAGTCTAGAAGACCTGGCAAAAATGACAATGTGAGTAAGGTCACATCTAGACTAGCGACAGCCGAAGGGTAGGCGTTGTTTACCCCAGAGATTTCTGCGCACGGCCTAATGAGAATAGACATTGATTTAGGGCTTGTACTAATAGGCTGGCTATACGATTGCCCTGCCTACTCATTGTCTTAATCAGTGATCTCATAAAAATGTAAAGTTTTTATGTATTTTCAGTGTCAGTAATATTAATGTGAGTGTGAGGAAATCACCCAAAGTATCTGAATTAAATAGGTAACTATAAAAATTCCGTTAAGTTAAAAAAAATATGCTAAATCTATGTGACTTCAAAGAAGGCATAAGGATGATAATATCCTATCACTTGCAATTGGACACTGCAGTAGCGTTTTTAAATTTGGTATTTATGATGGATCATCGCGTTAATTCGTGCCTTTTGCAATTACTTCGTTTAAAGACATATATAGTTTGTAAAACAAATTCTGGCCGACATGTTCGGCTGGAATGTAGCCTGATGCCGTGTTGGAAAGCTTTTAGCAATTACGTCATAATTCGGTTTGAGTTTCGGCTAAATTGAAAGTGGCGCCTACGAATTCTACGTAACTTTGGAATTGGCCGTCTTGAATAGCGTTCAGTTATTTGGAAATTCCTCTATTATTAGGTTATGTTTCAGGTACCTAGTGGGTTAAAAAAGTTGTTTATTTTTTTTTGTGATAATCAAAAAGATATACGTTCCGTATTTTTATTATATGCATTTTTTTTTAAATATGTTTCATTAGTACCTACTAACCTATCATATTGTTACAATATTTTTAGACTAAGAAAAATTTCATCCTTCTCTGCCAATCCTACTAATATTATAAACATGAAAATTTGTGAGGATATATGGGTGTTTCTTACTCTTTCACTAACGGCTGAATGGATTTAGATGAAATTTAGTATCAAGATAGCTTATATCCTGGATTAACACATAGGCTGTAGCAACGCGGGGTGCAGCTAGTAACAAATATAACTACATACAGACAATTAATACGATACAACTTTTGAAAGCTATAATGTGAGAAATATAAGCATAAAATTAAGAAAAATGTTACTAAAATAAACTAAATACGCGATACAATTACCTATAAATAAATAAATATTGGTGGACATTTCACACAGCGCCATCTAGCCCCAAAGTAAGCCAAGCATAGCTTGTATCATGGTAACCAGACAACTGATATAATACTTATATACTTTTCTTTTGTAAATACATACATATAATACATATTAACACCCAGACACAGAACAAACATCAATGTTACAAATGTCACATAAATGTTTGTCCTGAGTGGGGATCGAACCCACGACTTAAAGCGCAGAAGGTAGGGTTACTAACCAACTGAGCTATGAGGCCAGTCAAACTATATATGACACTATCAACAACAAAATCCGTTTACAGAATTGAAAAATCATAATCAACCGAACATGACATCAAAAATGACCATTCCATAAATTCACATCGACGAAAGCGAAGATTAGGGAGCAAGTGAAGCCAAAACTCGATATTGGATGAATAATCGTCGCCACTACCGGCGCGGTGGCCGGCCGGATGCACCAGATTTATACCCGGCTGTACCCGGTACCCGGGCGTAGCCGGGTGTACCCACTGTGACCGGTGTAAGCACTCGCTTCTACCTGCTGCTTTGCTCGATTCAAATTTTCACTAGCCAAGTACTGAATCTGAAACTATAAGTATCTTTTTTTTTTAATACACTCTTGGGGTCCATACTGCAATGAAGTAACGTCATAACAAGTCAGATCTATTTCTTTAAAATATATGAGTTCTCTGAACTACGATCTACAGCGCAGAAGGTAGGGTTACTGCCAACTGAGCTGTGACGTCAGTCAAGATCAAGATAACATCCACTATTATTCACTACTTTTCTAAAATTACTATGTTTGAAGTTCCTAAACCGTTTTAGAAAATAAACTCACGGACAGGCAGTAGGAAGCTGAAAACTCTAAACATAGAGACGAGAAGAGAAGATCATACAGCGTCCGCCGTGTAGTCGATCTCTTCATAAAGCACTGAGATGCTGAGGGCTGGAATTTATGGCGTGGAAACGTCATAGGACGGTTTGGGAATAAATCACGTGTGTTTGTTGTATGTCTGCATGCGAAGCCTTTGTGTTTTTATCAGCCAATCAACACGCAGAATTGCGACCATTTTAGGCATGAGGTTACAAGTTCTGATGGTAACGATAAACACTGTACTTTGTTAAAAGAATACTTGTAGCATAAGCATAATACTACTGCGTACATACATACATGTATCCTGCATATATATCGTAGAGCTACAGATAACAGATTTCCGCTTTAACTATTCTGACCTCTTCATTTCTCCAACACTGATTAGTTGATTTTTAGATACATTATTTTTAGCTTTATAGATTTTAGGCATACGACTCATTTTGTAATGTGATCCGTCCATGGATTACGATTTGATATTCATCAATATATGCACTAGGATATCCCACCTATATCACCGCTATAGGAATGATATTTCTCAAAAGCCGGTCTTGGGCAGTCACAATGTTCCAGAATTTAGGCTCGAAAACAATATAAATTTTTTGGCTTTCCCTTACCTACAAAGCCGTTCAGTAATGAGACTGTGAACTTTCGTATATATACAAAATGAATATCCATAGTATAATTGCGTGTCCAGGATTCGTGCGGCGGCGCGTGAAGATACGCCCGCGCCACGCCGCGCGAACTATCTGCGGTTGGCGCGCGGCGCGCGGCGCGCTCAAAGCGTTTACTTGCGAGCCTTGGCTTTAGGTAAGGTTTGGCTTATATTGCGTACAAATCTGTTTTCATAGCTTTGCATATCTAAGAAAGAGCTGTGTGCAGAAGATCTTAAATTTAGCGACATTTACAACTGACACGGTAACCTTACAATAACCGATATACATTTTATTTTATTCAATTCATTTTTGTCTTAGGCAGACTCGAAGCTATTTGGATGTTTTGAAATTCTGTTCGATAGTAACCATTTGAGCAGTTGGTGGTTGGATAAGCCTTGTCGTAGGCCTGATAATCTTGACAAGTTCCGATATATTTTGGTTAAACATGAGTTTTTTTGTACTGTACGAAACGAACTCTATTACCATTATGCTGAGAACTAACGAGATATTTACAATCATTTTTGAATTACAAATAGAATGATAAATAAATAATCATTTTTGAACTATGTTGGTATATTTGTTTATGGTAATGAAACAATAGTAGTTTATAACGTTCTACGCACGATCCTACTACTGATTAGTAAATAATTTGGGAATGTTTGTTTGTTCCGTTACTTATGTTCATTATGTGGTATATTTTTTTCAATGGCCTCACAGCTCAGTTGGTAGTAACCCTGCCTCCTGCACTGTAGGTCGTGGTGTTCACAGAACTCATATATTTTTAAGAAATAGATCTAACTAGTTATAATATACACAGATGTTTGTGCTGTGTCTGGGTGTAATATGTATTATATGAATGTATTTACAAAAAATATATATACTATTATTATATCAGTCGTCTGGTTCCCATGATACAAGCTATGCTTAGTTTTGGGGCTACATGGCACTGTGTGAAATTTCCACGAATGTTTTTTGACTGTAATTTTTAAGTTAATTTTAAACTGTCTAAGTTATCGTACCACACCGACAAGGACATAAGGATGTTTTCACAATATTCTATACACCCATCGTGTAAACTGTGATCAAATAAAATTCAAAATAAAAAAAAATCGTTTAAATCCAAAATAACAAGGCCATTGCACTTCCACGTCATCATAGTTAAGGAATGCAATGTACTCACAATCTTTCAAAACTAAAAATATTCAAAGTTAAGTCAAATACGATCATAAAAAAGACAATACAAAGTGGGTCAAGTCTGAAATGAGTAATTTACAACCACATTGTCAAGTCCTGTTATGCAACTGTCATGCAATACAGGTAGCCAGGTATTTTGCAAATCTGCATGAAGTACGCTTTCACTTTTATTGTGATTGTAGAATACTTTGTTTGTACACGGAGCTTTTGAGAACAAATCGTTTTGTATCGAGTGTTGTGTGTGTGTGACTGTATCCTGTATATTAGCTTTCTTGTTGAACATTAATAGGATTGTGAATGGGCTGAATGGGCTGTTTCTCTTCTGATCTTTGATACTTTTGAATTCGGAATAATGTCAGCCAAAAACTTACATATTTGATCTAAGGACCTGTATACCTGTATTTATGCAAAGAGCAGATGAATTCTCTTGAGGATAACGTAACTTTAGTTCCAATCAATTTACATTAATTACAATGTTAAGCAATATATTTTAAGGAGCCCATAACAACGCCTTGCAACATGGGTCCTCCCTTTATAAAGTATGGAATGACGAGTGGGCTTCTGTTTGGCGGCAGAAATGTGTATGGGTGGGTACTCCATAATTGGTAATGTTAGTATTTCCAAGGATGAATACACCTAACTTGGTACCACTACTGCTACTAGTACCTACTACCTAAACCTACTGCTAATATCTACTCGTATGTGAAAATGAGAATATTAAAGTCCTACATTCCTCCCCCTCCATAGATGAAATGCTTTCAATATTATTAGTTTGCAACCCATTCTGATTAAAATCAGATATTTGTATTAAATCATTTAAACATATTTAAATAATTGTTATTCCTCAAAATATAACAGTATCAAGTATTTCGGCCACCAGTGCAATCTTGCGGAATCTGTAAGCTCTAAAAGCTTCAAATTCGCTCTTGCGAAGTACGCCATCTATACACCGCCATTTGCAACGTTTCATCCCTTATATAATAACCCTCGCATTAAACAGGAACCTTTTCAACCCCGAACCACCCAAACAGTGGCGCCAAAAACGAAACTTTGCACCCCTCAACAGTAACGCCATCTATGAGATGGCGCAAGAACTTCATGAAAGCTCGCAGTTCCAGATAATTCCGCAGCGGCAGTACTGGCGCCAGAGCTTTTGAATGAAAGGAAACAGCTTAGCGAATTCGACATCTAAGACGGAGGAAATAAGACATAGTTGTATATAGCAAGAAAGCGTAGGTTGCTGGAGTATGCAAATTAACGCACCATTACATGGTAATTTATTTGAAACGAATGACCACTTTGCGGCATAGTGCATCCACATCGAACTGAGCGTTTATGGGGACCCTGACCTTATATTGCGTCAAGTTATAGCTCGGGAGCCGTTATACACGTTTTACGTAATAGTAACAGTTGTTGTTTAGGTAGCTTCGTGTGACCCTGTTTAACGTAGATTTTCTCTGGTTCAGTGGAAAGTTAACTTATTGGTAATGAGTTGGTTCACTGTGACTTACCAAAACTAGTTACAGTAGTAGCTATAAAGTTACCTATCGATCACAACAAAAAACTAAATCTAGTTCATGTTTATCGAATCTTAAAGACGTGTAGTGTAGAGCTTAGCTTCAAGGTTAAGAAGTATGTAGTAACCTTTTTGTCTAAACAATATATTTTTGTTATAAAGTAGTTTTTTGTAACCTATACACGTTTGTTATAAACAGAATTGTGTCTGTTGTCCTCAAGGGTAAAAAAATTAAATTCGATAAGTTTACAAGGTTCATTTCCGATCGTCCGTGCAAGTTTGATCAAGATGCGTCTGAAAGCTCGCAGGCGCCGATGCAGATACGCCCCTATCAGACGTTCCAGCGAATAAAGACATAAAGCAATACCATGTTTATGAAAATAAAATGATTTATCTGCAAGTGATTTATGAGTACAACGCCACCGCGCCAAAGCCGGCTCTCGTGTTTGCAAAAAAATATAATGAGAACTCATTTGATAGCTTTTCAACTATGAAAAGTAGGACGCTAAATGTTTTGGTAAAAACAATTACAATATATAGAAACCAGAATTTTAGGGTGTATATAATATATGAATTAGTGGCGAACTAAAATATTATATCGAATTTCAACACCTAAGGAGTTACAAAAGGCAATTAGGGACTTAACAATATAAAACTGATATCTCTCATAAAATAAAAATCATAGTTAATTTTTGTAGAAAAGTAACATTTTTCATGTAATATTCATAACTTTGCGTAAAAAAACGCCCTACTTATATTAATTAATACTATTTCGAACCATCCTAGATTGGGAAGAGAACAAAACTACACTATTTGTTATAGTACTACCTATTACTAGTTGTGATACTGTGATTAGTTAAGAAATGGTGAACTGTTCTATTCTTTTATGAATATAACGGAAATGACTAGTCATTTAATGTTTTATTTTGCTTGGTTATAGTACCTTAGTAACAAATGTTAAACAGATCAAACGATACTTATGAAACCAAATAAGTATACCCATCACTGCGTTTTAAAAACCTTTATGTAAAAGAATGTGGTGAGTCGCGAATTAAAAAGCCTTTATGAATAATTAAAATACCACTTCAGTCAATACAAATTCAATTGAACATCAATATTCAAACAATTAAAAAACATCAATTTGTCATACCAGTAATAAGCCACGTACCTACGACACTAATTGAAAAGATAATAATCAGATAAATTATCCAATTATAATACTGAAAAGCCGCAATGGCTATAAAGTTGACGGCTCATTACTACTTAAAATCCTTATTAAACGTCATAAAGAATAAAAGTTTCGATTAAACGAGGCATGTCCCAATAACGGGGTGACATCAAAAAACAAACAAACAAACAAAATTAACTTTTTGCCACGAATGTCACCCGCCCGCTACGTGTTGACACGTCTGTCACTTAAATTGGACAACTCCGCTACCGCGAAATAATTGCGAGAATCACCGCCATAAAGCCTCTAAAAACGTGACAATTAATCTGTCATAATGAAGTGTTGAAAGCAAAAAGACGGTATAATAGCGCATTTCAAGTGAACAATGAAGCGCGTAGATCGTAGAAAAGGAACAATAGTGTTGCGAATGTTACACCCGATATTACAATAATGGTATCGATTATAATTTGCGTGCGATGCGGTGCGAGATAGGAGCGGGAGGCGACACGTAAGCGACAGGCGTTCGCAATCGCCGTCACGATCGACTCCGCCGCTGAACACAATGCTATCGTAGCGCTGCGATCGCGGACATGCCCTCTCGCGCCCGCCAGCGCCATTACGATTGGCGCACCCGACGTGTGTACGCACCTTTACACCGGCGCGGGCGCGGGCGCCGGACTGATTAGCTATTTTTGCTACGGCTCTATTTAAATCGGCCTCGTATTCAACGAGTGTTTTTATAAACAAATTATGGCCGTTATTTATTACTTTGGCCACGACGTTGAACAATTATCAGTTAAAATAAAATAGAAACTTCTTTTCCGAACTCACCAGAAACTCTAGAAACTGGTAATATTATAATTATTTGCATTCAGGAAACGAAAAGGATATTTAAAATAAAATAAAGTTTGGAATTGCCTCGGCGGAAATGCACAATCTGACTAACTTTATTATTACTTTGCACCCTGATCAAAATATGTCTAAGTGTCTTTCAAGTTCCGTTTAGTAGCTATCCTACATAAATATGTAATAGTAAATACTATAAAACGTATGTCTTGGCCGGGGTAACAAGCAAAGTTACCGACTAAGCCGCTGAGCAGTCAGAAAAATATAGAAATGCTAACAGCATTTATTCAATTAAACAAATAACAACTAATCTGTTCAATATCAGAGAATGGTATAATTTAGAATTTAGTTTTAATTTATCCATTTTCCATTCTTCTGTAAGTTACTAAATCCATGTAAAATGTATTCTAAATGAATTCAATTCAAATTCAGTCAAATTCCTAAAGTACTGCCGCTAAGTAGAATCTTATTCCCATGGCTCATTTTCTATTTAGCATTCGTACTTCAATAGCCATAAAACGAACGTACGAGTATATGATTAATTTATGAGCAGAAGCGGATAAATATGATAAACAAATCCAGTTGCTTGTTATTTATATGTATGTATTTACAAAACCAAGTATCCTATCAGTTATCTGGTTCCTATAGTACAAGTTATATCTAGTTTGGGACTAGATGGCGTTGTGTGAAATGTCCACCACTACTTATTTATTTAGTCAACCTTCTTTCTACCTAAAAAAACCATATCCAACTTCCTCATTTCAAATATCTTGAGGCGTTGTGTATTATATTGGGTGTTATAATAAAAAGTTCTTACAATAATAAAAATGCATTCGCGTTACTGTGATCCGGTTTAAAAGGTGTGGTTGCCGTTGAAATTACAGATACAAGAGACATTCCAACTTCACGTCTCAGTGTTACGGGCGCATAAAATGCGACCTAGGTCTTGTCGTAACTAGGTAGGGGAGGAACCAAGTCGTATTGCTTGTTATAGGCAGAGGTTACCATTTAACATCAAACAGGTGGGCCATTAAAAAGGCACATTAAAAAAATAACATTAGAAGTTCGACTACGGAACCCTTACCTTGCAAAGACTTTGATGCAATCAGTAGTTTATCTTTTAAAAATTACCGTTCACAGAACAAGACTGGGACATGAATCCAGACTTCAAGACAACCAATACTGTTTGGTTTATATTGATATATTGATTATTGTGAACCTAAAATTAGCTTAACCTATCAAGAAACTTAGTATTGATAAGTAATCCAACAATCTGTAAGTGTTCGACGATAACTTATTTACGCTGAAGTCCAAAACTTAACCCCCAAATCGTCCGAGGTGAAACTGTCAGCGGTCCCCGAAGAAGGCCGGGGCGAGTAATAAACGCGTGTCTGTCAATAAAAGTCACAGCCCGACTATACATATGTCGGGTCTAGCTAGCAGGTGTACTACTGCCTTCTAATTTCTAGGGTTGAACGAATACGTGGAGACAATTTTCTTGTATGTGATGTAGTTTTCAAATACATAGGTAGATATCATACATATTAACACCCAGACTCAGAACAAACAATCCATCATACAAAGGTTCGTCCTGGCTGGGAATCGCGCCCACGACCTACAGCGCAGGAGGCAGAGTTACTACCAACTGAGCTGTGAGACTAGTGAAATGAAAATAAAGATGAAGATGCTTTTGAAGTGATTAGCGAGGATCGAATCGCTCACCCACCGTTATAGCTTATTTGGTAGTGATTTTGGTCTGCTTTAGTAGATTCATATTGAACACTAAAGTGGAGCTTCCAATACTGAGAACCGTTTGGAAATTACAGTTTGGTGGCCCTATTTTTCTACGTAGGGAGAAAAAAGAAGAAAAAAAATTCTTCTGTGCTAAGTAGCTCTCCTAACAGGAACGGTTTCTTCCAACATAGCTATGGATCCATCAATAGAATAAGGTAATTAATTACTGCTAAGGTCGTACAAGATTTCATGAACCACTTGAAATATACTCCAAACAAAATCTATTAACGATTTCCCTTACTAAAATAAATTTCGATAACCCTACTTCGTCGTAAAATACACACCATGCAAATAAGCCGAGACGGATCCCGTCAACAGTTTCGTAGCAAAATATTTACTTTGTTTTATATTTTATGCGATTAGCATTTTACATTTCACGCAGCTGCAAGTTAACTCTAACATAGATTGTCAATAAATATTATATCTGTTTGGAAAAGTATAACTAACTCCTTACTATCTGTTTTTGATTTAATTCAATTGGAACTTGGAACTTTACTAACAAAATGAATTTTTGCTATGCAATCTCAAGGAGTACATTTCTTTTGCTTGTTATATTTTATGACGAGTTAAAAACTAAAAAAGCTTTACCTAAGTTCAAAAGTCATAACTAAGTTAACTAACTGTAACGGCGTAACGTTGATTTGTTTTAGGTAACGGAAAATAATAGTATTTAACTATCAAAGCAAAAGCACTTGACGCATTTAAGATAACGAATGAAATATACAATTGGCACTTGCTTCAGATACGGTCTGAACTGCCAATCAAACGCTTCCGGCCTTCGATTCTCGCCAACGTCAGTCTAACACGAAAGCTTACAACGAGGTGTTTAATGATGCAATAATTTGCATACGAACTCGTTGCGAGGCGGCCTATTCTCACGTCTGTCTCACTATAAGTTTACCATTTACAGAGTTTCTGATATCAACCATTTTGTTCCGTAACATTACTCAACGGGTGAACATTCAAACATTCTGGATGTCAACTTACCATTTAATGACGGTCTATTGTCTATGGGCTGGTGAACTCCGAATATGGTTCCCTGAAAAGGCAAAGAAATAGCTTTATTATTCAACGGTTCCGTTAAACGTTCATAAGAATTATAGTAGAAATTACGTCCAAATGTGTCTCTTAAAGTATATAAATGTTAGTGGAGCAAAAACTATTGCGATCAATAAAATGTCATCATTATGACATCAATACAAAAACTAATAGGTATAACAAATTTAATTCTTACAAAGGTAATCTATCTATCTATCTATTCGAGTCACTGTTTCTCTCGAACCGGTGTGATGAAAGGATTTTAAGTGCGCTTCAAAGAGGCTCCTTTCGTGCACTAAAGAGTAAAAAGAGGTAATTAAAATATGGGAATTAATTTTGGTAAGAGCCGAAATTTGATCGACAATTAATATAGTTCAAGTTTAATCAAAAATAAGTTCACGTTAGCTCACAAAAGATAACCAATTAAGTAATGGGTATGCGTGAGTTTCATCGGACGCACGTCTTATGTAGGCCATACACGCTACGGTCTACCGGAGAGGTAATCTGTGCAGATATGCCTGCGCAGGTCAACCGAACAATGGTAGCGTGTGTGGGGACGTTCCGGTGTATCGGAGCGGTCTTCAGTTCTCTTTGCGATGGCATCGAATATGGACGATGACGCGCTGGCGTTGCTAGGTCTTGCTTTAATTTTGAAGGAAAATGATACGAAAAACAAGCGAAGAATGTGGTGTAAGCACTGGTTATTGAAAAGGAAAACATATAGTCATGTTAATTTATTAAATGAATTGAAATTTGAACCAGAAGATTTTAAAAACTATCTTCGAATGGACGAGAAAACATACCTTAAATTACTTGAAATGGTTACTCCTATGATAAAAAAAGAAGACACAGTTATGAGAAATAGTATTTCTGCGCACGAAAGATTATCAGTTACATTGAGATTTCTCGCAACTGGCAGAAGTTATGAGGACCTAAAATTTTCAACAATTATTTCGCCTCAGGCACTTGGAAAAATTATTCCTGAAACATGTGAGGCTTTGTATAAAGTACTTAGAAGAGATTATTTGAAGGTAAGTCATTAAAACAACAGATAATATTTATTTAAAAAAATACGATTTTAATTTTAATCATTAAAGTACAAAACTTTCGCGTACAAATTATTCATTATCAACATTGAAATTATTAAGGAATGTCACTGCCGAATCTGGAATCGATAAAACTACCTCTGTTTCATTGGGCTGATTTCCTGAAATTGTAGGTGTTCGTATTTGTGGCGAGTAGGGATTGCCTTGGGAACTGTTGAGTAGATGGCTAGTATGAAATGATTGAGAAATATACTCTGAATTTTGACTAGTGGGAAATGGAAGGCAGGGTGGGCTAGGACTTCCGGAAGAAACAAAACTTACAGGGGTATATGCCCTATTGGAATTAGGAGAGGACTGATATGCATGTTGTCGATATTGCTGAGCAGGAACATAGCTTCGTTGATTTTGTTTCAAAATATCTCTCATGTTAATATAGGCATGCTCGGGAGTGAGGTTTCCTATTTCTGCTTCAAAAAGTAAATCATTTATAAGTTTTTCTGCGACTATTATTTGTTTCGCATCTAAAGCCCTCAGTTTCATTGCCACATTTTTGCCAATAATATCGCACCTATCTTCTGTTACAATTGGGCGAGGACGCTTAAAGTGATCTCGTACCGATTCCAATACTTCATTTGCTAAGCTTTCATCTTTTCTTTTTGTTTTACAAGGTTTTGGTGGGCGAGATGAATTATTATTTGACGATGTTGATTGAGCCTCGTTGTCGGTAGATACGCTGTTGGATGAATATTCTTCAGCGGCATTTGAAGAGTCTTCAGTGTTGTCTTTCTAAAAACATAAATAATTACATATTATATTAATAACATAAAATAATAATGATAGATTAGATTAGATAAATTCTTTATTGTACCATATGAACTTAACACTAACACACATACAAACAAAAAATAATAAAAACTAGAATATGGCACAATGGGCGGCCTTATCGCTAAAAGCGATCTCTTCCAGGCAATTATAATGATATATTTTTATGTCCTGCCGCTATAGATATTTCACATCAAAAATAACTACTTATTGTATAAATGATAAATCTGTTATTTTTATATTACAGTTTCCTACATCTGAAGAAGAGTGGAAGGCAATAGCAAAGATGTATGAAGATCGATGGAACTTTCCTCATTGTCTTGGTGCAATAGATGGAAAGCACATAGCGATTGTTCCACCGGCTAATAGTGGATCGTATTTTTATAATTATAAAGGGCAACATAGCGTAGTTCTTATGGCAATTGTTAATGCAAAATACCAATTTATGTATATAGACATTGGCATGAATGGCAGAATATCCGATGGAGGGGTTTTACAAAACACTAAATTTTTTGAAAAATTAGAAAATAGTGATTTACGTATTCCAAGCAGTGAATTGTTAACAGGAAGTAACCGAAATTTACCATATGTATTTGTGGCAGATGACGCGTTCCCATTACGCCCCGATATGATAAAACCATTTCGGCAGGCAGATTTAACATCGCAAGAAAGAAAAATCCTGAATTACAGATTATCTCGCGCGAGGCGGACTGTTGAAAACGCTTTCGGGATAATGGCATCACGATTTCGCATATTTTATACTCATATAAATTTAGAACCCGAAAATATCGATAAAGTAGTGAAAGCATCTTGTGTATTACATAACTTTTTAATTGAACACTCAAAAAAGTCATATGCACCTCAAAAATCTTTTTATCGAGAAAACTCTGAAAACGGGACTATAATTTCTGAAGGATACAATACACAAAATAGTACCATGGAAAACTTGGAAAGAAGAAACCCAGGAAATACTTTGAACAACGCGAAGTTAGTCCGAAACAATTTTATGAATTATTTCAATCAGGAGGGAAGGGTTCCATGGCAAAATGATCATGTAAATTAAAAAATAAGGCTGAACGGGCAGAGTAGGTAGTTCTAAATACATAGTTATTAGTGATGTACAGGATCGTTAAAAATGTAAATACGCGGATACGGATCTTTATTTTCGATGATACGGATATCCGGAACATCACTATTAGTTATATTATAAGCTTTAGTGAAATTTAGAATGACTGTAAATACAAAATAATTATGTGTTACATGTATTGAACTTAATAAAAATTATACTACAAAGTATGAAATACTTTACTTACCTCACAACTATTTTCGTCATCACTATCTAAGTTGGATGAAGATTCCCTTGGAGTGCATTGATCATGAATGAAATTGAACAAATCGTAGTACCACAGTTTAATACGGTACACATCATCAGCAGATGCCCCAGACTTTAAAGATTGCTCATATTTCTTCTTTTCTTTCCTAACATTGCTTCTTAAGTTATTGATCTTTTTCACAACTACATCTTTGTTCGCATCTGGCTCAATTTCTCTCAATTTTTCTGTTAGTAATTTATAAGCAGCTTCTTTTTTGTCTCGATTATGGTAATCTTTGTTTTTAATTTGCCAAAGACATGGATTACTTCTATACATTTCGATAAAATCTTCAAGGATTTTTTTAGTTGAATCTGGTGGCGCCATTTTCTGGCAATACGATGCGAGCGATGAGACAACCGTCCGACAGAAACACTAGAAAACAACTGACGCGACCTGCGCAGGCTACCGGAGTACACGCACACACGCACAGGTACACCGTACGGTGTCACTCGAAAGAATCGATTTTCGATCTTGCGCCGGTCGCCTGCGCAGGTTCAAAAACCTGCACAGGTCTATTCCCACACACATTCCGGTCTACCTGCGCAGGCATACCTGCACAGATTACCTCTCCGGTAGACCGTAGCGTGTATGGCCTACATTACGGAGTTCGCCCGGCCACGCCGCCAGCGCCATCGCATCGCCAGGGACGACTCGAGCTAAACCCCGGGCGCGCAATCTGACATTTATGAGTGCCATAAAAACGCTCAAGTAGTGACTTTTACTACTTGTTTAGTGAGCATAAATGTCTTTGCATTGCCCGCGCGCGCAACATCGTCCGTATTTAAAAGCGCAGTTTCGTGCAGTTTTGCTCCTTTTGCCTGTTTTTATTTACTGTTATGCAACTGTATAATGCTTTGGTTACTTTTCAACAGCAATTTATTGGTGTCGTCTTTTGTCTTTATTTTCGCAAACATGTTTTTGTACTGCGTTTTTTGAAAAATATTTTTGAATTGCCGCTTTGACAAATACGTTGTTTGTTTTATTTATTGCGTGAAATTCCATTCCAACTTGCTCGTTCTTTTGGCGAATTTTTAATATTACCTATTTATCTGCTATTAATACTCTATTTAATATTACTGCATCAAAATAATGGTATATTTTTAAGGGAGTTATACCAATTGGCTGCTTTTCACAATGTTCAGTTTAGAACATCGCTTACGGTAAAAATTAAATGAATTGAATGAAATTGATTGAAATAAGGCGATTATAAATCAGACTTGACGTTCTCAAACACCGGTGTCGTATGTATACAGAACTTAATCTTGATAATGTTTACAAAACTCATAAAACTAATTAGCCTGTGATATTTTTATGCAGGTGGAGTGAGCATGTTTATTACGCAATTAAACATGAAAAACACATTTTATTGTTTCAAAAATAATGTTATAAGCCTTCTTATAATTTAGGTAAATTGTATTTGGAATAAATACTATTTCACCTGTGCTTACCAACGTTATAAATAAGCTTTCTCTAAAATGGGCAGCTTTTAGGCGCACATTACAATGACATATCACTTCCTGTGTTAACGATAAAAAATGTTAATAGGTACAGATAATGCTTATGAAAAAAAACCATGTAAATGTTACACCTAAGTCATCAGTCGGGCCATTTTGTAAAATTGTAACCTCAGGGAATTTCAATAACTGATTTGGAGGATAATGAAGAAATAATTTCAACTTGAGGCTCAATGAAAGTCATTTTTCTTTTTCCAACTACTTAATTATTCAAAAGTTTTTATGAACTTTCTGCTCATAACTTTAGTGAATGCCCGATTTCTAAGGTATTAACAGCTATGTATTGGATTGTCAAACTGTGGAGTGTCAAACTGTGATTGACAGTATTTAAAAAAGTACTTAGAAACAACAATCATCTTGTACAAATGTGTTTATAATTATGAGGGTACTTTAAGATATTTAACATAAAGTAACTTTAGATCTTCGATCAAGATTTCTCATCAGGTGGAAGAACATATTACTATGAAAGTAGCACGTATCGCGAGAAATCTCCAACTCCGCCGTCAGTCATTCGGACCTCCTTCAACGACCGCGTTTTCGCATTCTACCACCGTGCTTTGCCAAACCGTTTTGCAAACATCGACAGATACCGGCCACCCACAGCTTGCCTACATACCTTCAGGTTTATAGCCGGCCTGTACAGGAATAATAATGCAACTATGATCCAAGGCCGAAACACAATGGATGGCTTGATTGCTTTTTGCCCTAACCCGGCTTTCGGGTGAAGACTGCGCTGCATCGCATATGACGGTTGGCGGCTATTCGTTTGTTATAAAATTTTATTTAAATAACACGAGCCGTGAAAAATGGACTAGCATTAGTAATATCTAGCACGGGGTCAAAACGTGACTGTTTTGATTCTGAATAATTTTATCGACAAGTGAAAATGCAACGGCTTCTTTAGCAACTTCTTTTTAAATATACCCTCAAAGTTAAATCAAATGCAATTGAATAGTGCAAGTTTATACAAAAATGTGTGAATTTAGTCGACGAACAACAATACTTGATATTCGTAATGAAAAAGAAACGACCTTTTTAATTCTGAATGATCTCACAAAAACTGACATTTCTCCTATTTATTGCTGCTTTACGATTCAAATAAAACACCCCTAATGCCAGTGAAAAGACAACTGTTTAAAAGACTGTTACGACTACATTTGCAATACGTTATTCCGAGACGTTTTTATTAGGCTTCGAAACGTCATTCCGGCGAGGCTTTCAAAGTTCACTACCTAACTCTTTATTATTTCACAAATAAGCACAACAAACAGCACTACAAGACCCACATAGTCCCTGCTTACTATTCACAGTTCATTGTATTTATCGAACCAAAAGAAAGTCCTACATCCCTAGTAACATATACTGTTGTTTTCGCTTCAAATTAGACAATTAGGAGTCGCGGTATGATGCTAAATCTATTAAATTAAAGCTGGATACGCATGGTCACCTACCGCGGTGATTTTTTAATCGTATGTATGCGACGCGCGATTCACGGTGTCATTTCGCATATCAATGTGCTCGATGCTTTGATGAAAAAAAGGTTTGCGCGCGTCGCAGATTATGTGGGTGTGCCACTCGGGATTCCAAATGATTGTAGCTTGTGACGTATTTGCAGATTTTATCGTTTGTTTTTGCGTGTATTTGTTAAATTTCATTTTTTGCAGGTGGATATGGTGGGGCTGAATTTTGAACGCAACATTCTCATCTGTATTTACAATAGCAACGGAAAACATGTTGCACGAATTTCCTATTAACTTAACAACATATTTATAGTTGTCAGTTTGAATTTCTGGGTAATGACACTTAAGAACAAAACAATTGCACTGATCAAATTTTCATGAATTATGGGTTATTTTTGTGAATCAGTGTGTTCTTTTGGAAATGCGTTTGCCAAATGCCAAATCCAAAATTTTAAGACAAATACGCAAAGAGAACCTCTCTTTTTTCTCGTTGTCATAATTACTGGATGTTTCGACGCACGGAAAGCAATCAATGTCTTATGCTTCGTAAATGTAGACCAATTTGTCAGACTGCGTTATCAGTATCAACCAGGCGCCTAGCCAGCTGGCTGTCAACCACTATTTATCTTTCGATACGTCCAAGGTAGGCTGCTAATTGTATAGTGATAAATTATTTGCCTATATTGAAATTGGCAGTTTTAAATCCTCAAAGGCTGTATAAGGATATCAATTATAACTATTTGAAACTGGCAGATTCTAGTCTTTAACGCGGATTTAAACTACGGGAAGGTTAAGATTAATTCATTAAGAATTCGTTGAGATTCCAATTCCCAAGTCAACGATATGTTTGCATACAAATGTTTAAAAGTAGATATTCTATTAGAGGAGAGTTTCTGTGACGGTACAATAATATCCAATTCTGCTGTCAAGCAATTATGATACTCTGAATATAACTTAAAAACTAATCGGTCAACTACCAATAAAATCACTGCAGACTTTGATTAACAAATCTATATAAGCTTCGGTGTTAATGTTTTATGTAGCGGAAGTGTTTTATCATGCCTATGTATATCTCGGCGCTATATTTCAATGTTTTGTCACTTATAAATAATAGTCAAGTCAGCACAAACAACAAATAAATCTACCGTTCGCACTTACAACGCCCGATACGATTTGACGGTCCGATTCAGCTTAGGGCTGCTGCTCCATATTTGGGCTTAATCATTATTGCAAGCAGTCTCGCGACCATCTAAACTAGCTGTTATACTATCAGTATCTATATATTTACTAGTCTCGTACAAACTATAGTCCGAAGTTTTTCCCTTAATACTAAATTGTTAACAGACAAGTAACAATGTTTATTTGTCCTTTTTTTACCAGTTCAGTTTACGTTGACCCCTTTTTAATTTCTTGTCCATGACAGCCCTAAATCCAATTCCGACGCTGATTTAAATGTTAATCACCAAGTGTCGAAATTATTAATTGCGCGGCCGTGGACGTTACGCATGCAGATTGCAACGCTAACGAATGATTAACTATGCATGCTCGTACGTACATTTAGATATTGTGATATATGGCCCGCGGTACGGCTGTATCAAAATTGAAGGATGGAAGACTTACTATTGCAAGAACTTCAAACTTTCAAATCGCTGGTTTGAATGCGCAGGTTGCAAAGCTTAAGATTGAACTTATTAATGCTCATCATTAAAACTGACATTTAAATACAACTCATTCCATGTTGCAGATGAGTACATACTACAAATAGCCAAGATCCGAGATCAATTGTTAAGCTCTCCGTTCAATTGTTTGCCTCGACTGAGCATCGAACTCAGGGTTCGACTCGCTTTGCAGAGATGGTGATGGTGATGACATGCAACTTAGCTGCGGAGATGTCGCTGGCGGGGAGACGACGTGGATGTAAGTTTTAGTCTATAAGTTCCAAATCCTATCTCAAAATTCTAATAAAGTAGGACGTGATCATGATGAAAATTATCATCTGATGAGACCTTGTAATTCGAAGTCAATTGATCACTTCTTACACAGCCAGCCTTTGCGTCATTTGCCATTCGGCAAAACTGAATCTGATTCGTCGGCGATGATATGTGTCGCTGCCTCCTGCTGAAAGCGCAAACTATCAATGAGGTCGATTTATTGTCCGGTGTTTTATGGTCTGGTAATTGTTGGAATCGATTTATAACGAATTAAACTGGACTCTTTTGGTTTCTGACATTATAGTTTCCTGCTAACCTAACAGCGTAACACATACTATTCTGAAATTATAAGGAAAAATATGAAAAAACTCAAAAGAGTTGGGTAGACGCGTTGTTACATACAAAATCCAAAACGATTAAATAAACCCGTTAAAAACACCTGTACCTGGGCTCCATCCGATGTTATCACTTAAAGAGATTAAATTCTAGGAATTATTAATGATGAAGAGGAAAATCAAAGAAGGGACTCATTTTGTAAACCACTATCTTATTCTTCTTACTTCAATTTTATTTCAGAATGTGATGGATTGATTTGTATTTTACTACTATTATGCCTCAGGCGTGCTGGTTTTGTTCACCTTGTTAAGCTTGTAGTAATGCTGCTATCAATACGCTGCTATATTTTGTCAATTCATGTCTCGTCCAAATATTTCTAAACCCATAAAAACTTTATCCGTTGCTTAAGTCAATAGTTACCGCTATAGTACTGTTATCAATATTTATCAGGAAATCTACATAAAACATTGTATTTTCCTGAGGCTATTAAATAGCACGTGGCTAAGTTAATTTAATATTGAAGGCGCGTTATAACGTGACACACTATAGTATATTTTGATTGCCGATTGATTGCTTCGTGATTCTTGTTAATTGGAACAAAAAAAAACACATCCATAATGCGTTAATAAAACTGCTGATTTTTTTTTGCCCTATATTATGATTGTTCATCCATTGACAAGTAATATTAAAAGTTTAAACTATTAAGTAATAACTGTAATCATTCAAGAAATAGTTTATAACTTTTAATCATTCAAATGCGGGTAGACAGATTATAAAACGAACGTTTTTTCAAAACCTGCACAAGTTACGCGCCAAAACAAAATCGATTACCGAACTCTTCGATTAAACCAATAGGTGAATGTTTTGTTTAAAATTCGAACATCGCCACCGCCCAGTAAGGAGCACAAGGGGTCATAAAATATTATGACTCTATTCTATTCGATACGTGATAACTCCCGGAGCAAGTGTTCCACGCATGTTAATGTAGGGTTGGCCTAGTCGTAATGTGTGTTGGGCTTCCGGGAAGCGGTATGCCGATTCCTGAGATCCGAGACGTTTGTCAATCGACCTGTTGTCATTGAACTGTTACTATTTTCTATGATTATAAATTGGAGCAACGCCCTTTATAGAGGCCTATGTGTTTTATTTTGAATGTATTCATCTAGTAGTAGACAATCAAAAGTAGGGCAATATTATTTAAGTGTGTTGATTGGTACCGCGTGTTTTTTTATGGGATTCAGGATGCATCTTAAGAGCGAGGTGGCCCAGTGGTACTGACTTTGAGTTTAAATCCGGATGTCGCTGCTTCAAATCCCGGCGTGCACCAGTGAGTTTTTTTGCTTTATAAATTTTAGTGCCCAATACCACGTTCTCAAAACAGGGAAGGAAAACATCGTGAGGGAACCGATATGTCCTAGAAAATCCTAAACCAGAGATGAAAAGACGTGTCAAGGGCTTAAAGGAGCCTCTTTGAGGTGCACTTAAAATCCTTTCACCATACTGGTTCGATTGAATTAGTGACTCAATTAGTAGTAGTAGGAGGAAGCAGTGTGGCGAATGAGTGTTGTGGTGAAAGGCCACGGTTGCTTAGTACACAGTGCGAGAATGTTCTTCGCTCTTTTTCTAATTAACACTTTTTGTCTCAATCAATCATTAGTTCTAACGGTACCAGATGGTGACTGTTATCCAAAACCTTGAAATAGAAAGGAAGGATTACCTACTACAATTGGTTACATAACCTCGCGTGCCTTAGTTAATGCTTATTCACGGTATTGTTCTGTAACGTCAGAATAACAAATGGATCTGATCAGATCAAAATTATCAACTAGCGATTTTAATTATAACTTTTTAAACTTATTGTATGTATTTCTATGGATTCCCAAGTTTATTGGTAATATTTATGTTGATTTTGAATAATTGCTGATGTTTAAGTACATTTGTGAGTAGTATGTATATGTTTTGAACATTGCAGTAAAGATATTTTCGTAACGATATTCGTACGTTTCATGGAAAATGTAAACTTAAGTATTTGCTTCTTAAAGTATAACTATGTCGTTTTTTACTGAAAGGAAATTCGGAGCTGAAATCAATGACACAATTTGTACCTACCTATCATTTTTTTACCAACACTACATCGGATTAGAACGTTGCCGGACCTCTGGCAGGCTTGCATATGTTCAAGTGATTTTTCACGGCTACGGAACCATGTAACAAAGGGCACACAGAACGGTGTCGCAATCACGATCCCCGATCACGACTGGTCCTTCTAGAATTTACTAACTCTACGTACGTTGCTCCACCCTTTAATTTAAACCTTATTATCTGAGCTGCAGTGTCCGATATCATCGCAAACCAATTATGTATCAATTCAGTTTGAAGTTATACCGATGGTGAAGTGGAAAGTGGACTTTGGCCGAGAGACAATAAGAGTGGATTGTTGGTAGAATAAAGTTTGTAAGAAGGCGAAATGTCTCTAGACCGTGTCGCTACCAGGCTTAAATGCATTAAGTTTGTTTTAGAGATAATAATCGTTGCGAATGCGAATGCTTTGTTGTTTCATAGATAGAGTTGTTCCGGTTGATTTATTTTTGGTCAGCTCTTGTTGGACTTAATAGGGGGTAATGTGAAATCATAAATTTCACTGGGATATCGATATCTTAACGCTGCCGCGATACTATATGATAATGAATTTATAGCGGGTACTTAGACATTCTGTATTGAGATTCTAAAATTAATAGGTACCTTAATAGCTATCGATGCTTCTTGGTTTGTTTAACGATTAGATAAATATTGAGTACAATATTTAATGTATTATTTCCCCATATAAAACAGCTAACAGAAAAAACTTTAGAAAACTTTGTATACGAAAATTTTACATATAGTTTTGGTTTCATTTTTAATTATTCATAAATTTAATACCTCGATCAATTAATTACATGCATACAAAAATGTAATTGTATTTACGATAGCGATTAATTAAGGTCAGATGATGGACTTGAGTTTATCAATAAATTAAATTCAGTAACACGCGCTTATTTATAAAACTTTACACAGAAAACAACTTTGGCTTCCTAGTTTTGAAAAGGGAAACATAACATTCAACAAATCTGGCTTTATTAAAATAATTTGGAAAGTAGTGCGTGATGTGCGTTTTGAAACTGCCGCGTGTCACGCCACTTTTTGGGTAAATCAGAACTTTCCTTTTCTATTTTTTTAAGAGAGCATGTCCTTACATTATACACCTTATATCTTAACCAACAAAGACTATTATACTTCTCAGTTTGTATAGAAATTTTGATGGAATCTATGTAGAGGTTTGGTCGGAAACTTAATCAGTGTTCAGAAGCTGTCCTTCTAAATTATGGGCTGGTCTATTCATAAACAGATAAAGTTACGTATAGGCAAGTTGAAAATACTAATTATGCGTAATTTAATCTGATTTTGGTAAAATACACATTTTACGTCTTGGTAATGATGAAATATACCAGTTTTATTCCGTATTAATTAGTAATTTGAAATTGTCGTCTTCAATGTCTTATAATTAAGATGTCTAGTTTTTAGTTAATTTTTACGTTTGAATCAGTTAATGAACTACCACAAAACCCAGGTAATGTTAAGATGTAACCACTACCCATTAAAAAAAGTCCTCCCTCCCTTACTTGGGTGAGGGAAGACCCAAATCGCATCGTATTGCACCCGTACTACTTAAACGTGAAGGTCTCATTTGCCTGTGATATCACTGGCAGCTACATTTTTCCAACACGAACACAGCATAGCGTAATTTACTGCTTGGCAACTGAAAAGGTGGGCAGGCAATATTTTTCCGGAGGAACTAAGCATAAGATCTACTAGCCCTAAACTATATTTAATAAAACAATAAAATCCATCAAAATCGTATATATATTTCTATTAAAATTTGATAAAAGATTTCGATAAAATACGAATACTGCTTAATAAATAGTATTTAATGAAAATTTATTCTCATTTACAGACATCGTGGGACTATTTGTTTTCGTGTCGATGACCTGACATTTAAGAATTAATGTTTCCCAATTTCTTCCGTCGCGGTCGGAAGCTATTGAATACTAATAAACGTTCAATCATTTCTTGACTTGTTAATTAGTATAATAATATAATCTACTTAGTTAATTGAATCATAAGTAAGTACGTAGGTTTTTTGGATATCAGATTTTACATGCTTTTAAGTTTGTCGTAATCGCTGGCCGTCGCCCACTACAAGCATCCTAAGTACGCAAGCCGACGCTTAATTACGCCTGCTTATTGATACCCTTGCACTTCAATTATCTGTGTCGTAGATGGCATATATACACAACACAAACATTCAAGGCTGGGACCACAAATTGTACTCCCAACATGACGCAGAGTTTTGCCCGGGCCGGGGATCAACCCTGTTACATATAAAATGCGTAGATGAAATGTGGTAATATAATTTTTTTTGGATAATTTTATGTATGGAATATTGATTGAAACATCAATTGTGGGAACCGCTAAATTTTTTATACAATTTTCAAAGCAACGCCTTTATTCTTCACAAAATCATACAACGAAATATCTTGCAGACAACTAAAACATTTTTATTCGAGACAAAAAGATACAAAACATTGTCACAGTAGCATCCCCTCACATCTTCCGAATAGATATTTCTCCGAGGGGGAGGCGGTTGACATTGACAAATGGCTTGTAGCTGGCGCCCCCAAGCGGCGGCGCAATGAGTTATGGCCACCAATCGAGAGAGTTCGCGTCAGCGGCCATTTTTAATTTTAGGGGTAACTTACCCCTATTCGAGTATTATTATAAAGTGTGATGGACGATACATTATAGCGCGTGGTGATGACAGATTTAATGTTATAATAACCACTTTTTTATTCCAATAGGTATTTTTAACTCTGTTAATTCTGATTAATTAAAATGCTTTGTTTTGATATAACTGCAGAAAGCTGATCGATGTCTGAACTCCCGCTAATGCCAAACTTTTTGTTAAATTAAAAACTTGGTAAAGTTCCTATATAATCACATTAATAAATAAATATTGGAAGACATTTCACGCAGCGCTAACTAGCCCCAAACCACATTATAATAGTACACATAAAACTAATGAACCAAGCATAACATGTAATTATAGGTTCCAGATAACTGATAGAAATCTTGTATACTTTTTGCGAATACATACATTATAATATAGGTAGGTATACACACAGACACGGAACAAAATATCTATTTTCTTCAAATAAATGTTTGTCCTAGGTGGGAATCTATAAGTACTATCCACAGAGCTGTGAGGCCAGTATAATGACAATGCTCTTTAATTTATTATTTCAAGGTAGACCACGTAGAGTGTGAAATGTTTTTGTTGGCATCTCACAAAATATTAAACATTACTTTGACTGGCATTATAATCTTACGGGGTAAAAGTAAAAAAAGCTGTAATTTATTTGAGTGCCTGTTTACACTCAATTACAACAAGCTTCACAATGTTAATTTTATTTAACTTTATCGAATACTTAAGCCGAATCGTGTAAATATTTGTGGAGCTACCCATTATGACCACGTTTGAACGCATCGTAAAAACTAACGTGCTCATAATCGGCCATTAAACTAATTTCAAACGTCGAACGTGAACTCAAACGTCAATGTTGCCATAAATCAAGCCCTCTAACGTTTTAATACCGAACTACGGGACAATTTGTCGCTTCTACATCGTCTCAATCTCGCTCAGATGATAAACGACCACTTTTATTGCTACACACTTGTTTATTTACTGCTTTGTAATAGAATGTCAATAAACAACTTTGATAACCGAGCGCAGTAATAAAATAATAATAAAACAGGACAGTTATTACAGTGGCGCTATCTCGTGGCAGCCGTCTGAAGTTCTATTTAAAACGGCGACATCTATTGCCGAATAGATAAAACACCTCAATTCAAGAGTATATTTTTGGGTTGCGATTATTTGACGTCATTAATAAAAACGGAAGTAGGATAGGATAGTAGCGCTAGACGCGATTCTATGCGAGACTGTGCTCGATTGATTAATAAAAAGCGTAATTATTGTCTAGTTAGCAAGCGGAGATCATTTATCACACGCTACGGCACATCAATAATTCATTACTAATAACACAGAGGCACTGACGTAATTAGTGCAATTACTCGCCCGCCCAGCATTACCCCACACAGCTGATATAATTGAATTATTTATTTTTAGTCGGATTAGGAAGATAGTGGAGTAGCTCTAGGGATGTGACAAAATGGAGCGTTATGACAACTTTGGAATGATCACTAATTTCAATTAAATGTGAACTCATATGCCGGTGACATCAACATAATAAAATAACAATAAATACATATATTAATTCAGATGGAAGTTGTGCTGTAGTTTTCTGTAATAAATAGTTATGAGTTCAATCGAAACATACAAAACGTTTCGTACTAACTGTTTATATTATAAATAAAATGAACTAAAAAATAATAATTAAATAGCGCAGCAATATAAAACCTATGCAATTACATAGCTTATGATATACCTACTATTTAAATACCTCTTGATATAAAATTGATAGTAGTTTTATAAACTCAACATTTTAAAATTAAATTTAAGGTTCTAGCATTTTCCACTTTACTTTTTAGTATCATAAAAGAACAAGTAGTAAAAGTAGTTAGATTAAGCATATCTTCACTTTTTCTATTTCTTTCTTATTTTTCACGCTTGCCATCTTTCATCGGCTCTAGTAAGCTCTAATAACAAATTATATCGTACCTATTGGTGATTGACGAAAAATATCACTCAATATTTTAGTAACTAATATATACAATATAATAATGTGGTAGGCTTCTGTACTAAAAACACTTATGTATTTTATCAGTTACTGTAGCTGTTTTTAACCCCAATATATAAAATAAAAATAAAAACTAGCAATGTAACAAAGTTACATCCCTGTTGGAGGCTTCAGTCTTTACTTTATCAAGGGCGATAATAGAGTCAAACCACACCTAATTAAGTACGCGTTAAACGGAACGAGGCAATAGGTGCGCGATCTAGCCCTGAGCTATACAGCGAGCTACCGAGCTTGTAGTTTTTACTCTATGATCATATAACGTGCAGCTACCAAGTTTGCTTTTTATTTGTCTATGGTCTATGGTCTATGGTCGTGTTTTGCTGTTTTTACTCTATGGCCGCAACCAAAGAGTTGTCAGTTTTTAAGTGTACCTATCAAGTCTGCATCTTTACTCTATGCTTCTACATCGTTTGTATACAGTTTTTACTCTATGATCGTTTATTGTGTAGCTACCATCTTCAGTCAGGTTTTAGGTGTAGCTACCTACGACTTTACAGTTTTTTGCTCTATAGTCATGTTTTGGAACACGGTTTGCTGTTTTTACTCTATGACCGCATCAAAGAGTTGTTTGTTTTTAGGTCTAGCTACCAAGTTAACAGTTTTTACTTTATGTCTGTACATCATTTAGATACACAGTTAGCAGTTTTTGCTAAACGATTTTATAACATATTGCTACCAAGTCTGCAGTTTGGGGCTAGATGGCGCTGTGCGAAATGTCTACCAACATTTATTTATTTATCGAATAATATGTAGCTAAAGTTTGTTTTTCACTCAGTTATCGTACAACGAGTCACTGAGACTATAAACATTTAAAAGTCTCGCCCCATTGATGTTCAACAATTCGACAAATTCAGCAATTAAATATTGTTTTGGAAACAGTTTATTTTAGACGAGCAAACAATTCAAATTGAATTAAGGGACGCACATATACAAGAACAATTACCAGGACAGTAGTTAGCGAAACAATTCGTGAGTTCATTATAAACCATCGCAACCCTTGGACCAACCCCCCTTACCCCTCGGTCCTTCTTGTTGGAATGTTCAGTATTAATGGGACCAAAAATATTTAGAATTTCGGTAAGGGAATACAACAAATATTTTTGCTTGCACGAATGCTAATTAAGTTTAATAATTACTACTTGTTGAAATTAGGAATGCTAGTTATGGTTTATATTTAATTATTTAGATGCTCCTTGACAAGAGTTTTTTTTTATCAATACATATGATTATATCATTAGTAAAAATGTTGTCGAAACATTTGAATTATTTTCGGTGGTCATTTTTTACCATAATTTATGTGGGTATGTGGCTAAATGTTTCAACATTTATCTACGCCAGTTATTGTACATTATGTGGGAACAATTACACATCCATTAATCAGAGAGTCCTCCGACAGTTTATTGCGTCCCGGCCTGCGGCAACCCTTCGTACACCCTTCGCTCACAGCGCTTGTGAAGTAGCCGGTTCAGTTGTAGTTGGAAGGCAGAAACCTAATGTAAATTGAAAACGTGGTCAATTAAGAGCATGGCCAAAAGCCAAAGAGAATTTAATGGCAGTATTTTATAATTACACAGCTAAATCAACTCCAAAAATATAGCAACATTGCTACTATGTTCGAATGTAAAATTTAATTTTAGATATTTGGGTGGTGTTATATTACGAAGCATGGCCTGGTGGTCCTAGATAAGTTTTCTGAAAGAGGTACGATAGAAAAAAGTTATTTTATCCTGCATAATGTATTAAAAAAGTATTCATTTTGTTAGGCTTGTTAAACAATAACATATGAAGAATACCAGCTGCTAAGATCTGAGCTACGCCAGTCTGTAGAAAGGGTTGCCCAGCCTCCAAACATCCAACTTAGTTACAAGTTTACACTTGATTAGCCACGCCGACTTTGGACGAACTCGTGTATGCGCCTGACTTTTGGGGATAAGTTATGATTTATGGGACATACACGGTATTTGAATATTTATGAATATAACGCGTGTTTGATTCGGAATCGCTGTAATGGTTTTATGTAATATTCAGTTTCGTTTGAAATGAGACAACCGTGATTGGAATCATTTAACGACTTTTCGGAAGATAGTCTTTTTTATCAATTAGGCATGAGTAACAACTAGTTACCTTTATATTATAAATATTTTTAATATAAGTAATAATTATACAAAAATTACACAAAAATATAATATCTTCTTTGTTTTGGACGCCACGCCTATGTACTATAACGCTTCCAGCATCAGTTCCTATGTAAACCATGGTAGAGCCTTCTGAATCTTTAAAATACAAAAACAGAAATAACCTAGGTCATACTTGCTTAAGTACGCGATTACTACTAATCGTAATCACTGGCTCTCTCTCAAACCAGTGTGGGGAAAGTATTAAGTACACCTCAAACAGGTTTCACGTACTGCGTACAAGACAAAAACCTGTGAATGCATTAATAAACACATTAATTTGAAGCTTATTTATTCCTAAACAGTAAACACTATAACTCAATTGCGTTATTCTGTAAGTGCGTTTTAAAGAGGCGACACAGCACCAGCACCGGTGCGGACATAAATAATTTTGGCGCGAACAAATGACGCGGCTGATTAATGATTTACGCACCCAATTCTGTGTCGGCCGTGTGCCCGTGTGCCCGTGGATGCGGGGACCACTGCATTACTGCATCTGTTACCATGTCTGGTTTAGGCTAGCTAGAGTATCTAGTGTGTTTAAGGGGTAAGTTATATTTAACCGGCTAATCCCCGCGGATTTTCCGCGTGGTGCTGCATAAAAATGTTTTATGTATCATTTTAAATCGGCTACCTATTGGCATTCAAAATTTTTGTCAAATCAGTTCAGTAGTTTTGGCGTCATCCATACAAACATTTATAAATTACATCATACTTGTATGATGTAGTTTGACAGTGTCAAGTGTGATGTGATGGAAGATTGTGATCCTACTGTATTAATGTTTGGGTCATAATCATAGTAGACGCATTAGGGATGAAATAAAGATTTGAACTGCAAGTCTATAAAATCTGATGAACGTAAAACTTTGGCTCAATTTTAGGAGCTTACGAATATTTTATGTCAGTGACAACAATTTATGTAAAAGCAAAACTGAAATAAATATTCGTATTCCTCAAAATATAATGAAGTAATAAAATAGTGAGTAAATATAGCTAATTTCCTAAAAAGATGCAAGCATTTGATTTCATTTGTAAGGAATAATCGGAATGACAAAAAAACTATGACAGTATGATGTAGCTAACATAAGATTTACTTTTTTTAGTCTAAGTAGATTCGCTTCGTTAATATACATATTTACAAAGATCTAGGTGTACGATACCTATATAGCTATGAGTAATAAGGAAGGTATGCAACTGTGGTCAGGTGGCCGAGGCGAGGGTCCTCCAAGGGACGCCAGATAGACGCTTTGTGTGATTTACGACACCCTTATTGGTTTCCATTTTAATTCGGTGCTGCATCTGTGTACCTGTGTTATGTAAGTCTATGGATGTTTAGAGGCAAGTGTTGTATATAACATTATGATTACTATAAATTAGGAATTAAAAATATCAGGCTGTTACTTAGCTTATTTATATATTAAGAACTGCTAAGAGAAAGAAAAACTGTTATTATTTCACGAGTTTGGAATAAACATAAGCATTTTTAGTTTATCTAGAACACTGCATAGTATTATTTAGATATCTACTGAACAAATATAAGCCATTCACGCCTTTATCCTCGAAGAGATAGGCAGAGTGTCTGTGATCCACTTTACACCTTGTGGTATGTAGGTAATATGTTATAGTGGCAAATGTCATATATTAGGTAAATTTATGAAAAAAATCAGTATTTCCAAATGAACACATTCATTACCCAACGAGCCATTCATAAAAAAAACGGTCAACCATTTTTCTATTCAATGCAAAGATTTACTCGCGGGTTAAAATCGGCTCCCATTTAGCATCTGAGCCGATATCACAATACCACTGCCAGCCGATTTAAATTTATTTCGGACGTCGGTAACTTCCAATTTAAACCTCTTAATCCACTATGATGTATGTCGGTATTCGGCGGGATTAAAAGTTCCACGGAAAATAACCGGGAAAACCTTTCCGGGGTTGGATTGACCCGGGCCAGAAACGGGATTAGGCAGCCGGGATTGGATATACATAAATCTTAGCCAGGCTTTACTGGGCGACGCAATTAAGCTTCCCGTGCTGATACGTCATTTTGACGGAACGGGGGCAGCACTATTAGGTATACTAATCACATGGTCAAGGTGATCATTCATAATGGCCCCTAGCTATGTTGCCTACAAAACTGATAATACATTTTAAAGCTTCTTGTTTACGACATCATATGAATTACAGGCATCTCCACTGTTATTTATTATTTTCATGTAAACTAAATAATTTTTTATATAACTAAAATGACTAAAAGTATAAGAAAGCTGTTAAACTGTGTAATTTAAGGCACAGCACAGCCTTAATAGGTCAAGTGCCGGTCACTCGCCAATAATACGGAATATAGATAAATTCACTTGTTCTCACCCAAACCGAAATAATACGACTTTTAAAATTCAGCTACCGCCGCTCAGTCGCGTTGTCGCCATAAATAATTCAATTTCATAGTAATAAAATGTGCGTGACCAGGACTCGGCGTGAAAACTTTTCAGCAATTACAAGTTGAATGTGGCAAAAGTGAATGCGCCATGGGGTCGGTCCGCCCGCCGTATTTTACCATGGGGTCTGTAAGACCGTCGCGTCGCGTCGCCTATCGTATTTCATGTATCAGCTTGCGCAGAAGGGTTGCACAAATGACGTATAGTTTGTAGCTCCAACGCCGCACTCCTATCTGAATAGGGCTTGCTAATTAATCGTAACTAATTCTATTCAAAAAACATTTGAAATAATTCTTGATAAAGTTAAGGGACGACCTGATTACCCACCTGGTGTTGAGTGGTAACCTCTGTCTGCTTAGCAATATGACTTGAGTCATACCTTACTCAGGTACGACACGATCCAAGGCCTATTGGATGCGCCCATTAGGCTTTCAGCCATGAAAGTGAAATGTCTCAAAAGTGCCTGTAATTTCACCAGCAACCACACTCTTCAAACTGGGACAGCAACGCGAATGCGTGACTGCTTGGCGATGGAAATATGTATGGTGCTGGCTTCTCAGGACGAAATTGGAATAATATGAAAAAAGTTGGAAGTTGTTAAGCACAGTATTCAGCCATGCGACAATGTGAGAAACGACACTTCCGGAAAAATGGCGCATTAGCTTGACAACTTTATGAGATCTTTTTTTGACATTTACAACTGTCTTGCTACTTCGCATCGTGTTGTTTATGGTTAAATTAAAATAACAAATAAAAACTATGTCGTTATAATATAGTTTTTGCATTTGCTGGTTAAAAACCCTAGGTATAACAGTGGGCATAGATCACTGCATTTAAATAGCATTTACGCCAGTTTTATTTTATATATCAGCGATGAGAGATGTGGCTAACAAGCATAGAATGCGAAAAATTGGCACTGGTTTATAAGATTTTAGTTCTACATACATATTTCTGAGTTTCAAAATATTTGATTAACAGTTGGAAACTCAGAAATGTGTATGTTATATAATGTATTAACTCATACACAAAAACATCAAAATAATTAGATTTTTAATTTTTTTCGCTTACACTTTTGTTTTTTAACCGATTTTCGACTGTTCAAAAAAAAAGATCAAATTATCAGAATATCTGCATTTTCAGTAAATGTATGTTTACCAACTAACATAAATAATATACTATGTTTCCAAGTTCAGTTTTTTATTTGTTTTTTTATTTAAACAATTAAATTAAAGATGCTTATTAATCACACATTAGAAATAATTGTCTAAGCCCACTCCACACTTACCTGCCCGGATGTTCCGAGCAGCCATTAAAATTAGGGATGGGCCAAGCGGGACTAGGGCAGGGCCACGCCATGATCAGAAAAAAGAATGAAAAAAAAACACAAAGAATAAAAGCCGACCCGTACAGATGAAATCTCATGTCCGAATGTAATTGTAACTCAATATTGAACCTGTCGCTTCGTACATTTTGCTTTGAAGCATCAGAATTGCGAATTATTGACTTATTGGTCTTGACTCAGATGTTGAAAGAGTTACCTATATATTCCTTTCTTTCATACAAACCAGTTTTGTCATTCACCTCCAGGTCTGGATATCGTAGTATCCCTTAAGATAGGAACATCCAAAACAACAATAATACAGTACATTGGGTATAAAATATAAGAGGAATTCCATGTAGACACGGTATTTTATTGTTTTTAATCAATAAGTATTTTTAAATTAATTATATGATAATTATATTTGAGTTATTGGATAAATTAAAATCTGTTTTATAAAATTACGTAGCCTGCACAACAATACCGACCTCAAAAGCACAAGGAACTGATAACAACAACCATAACCACTTAAGTGTAGCGCATCAGTTTCAAAATAATTCCTACTTACCTAATAACGGGCACGAAATTAAAAAGCAATTTGGTAACCGTTACTAATTTAGCCGCGGCGTGGAGTCATGGAGCTCTCAATTTGGGAGGGGCGCGCCGAAGCCCCGCGGGGTGTGGCGGGGGCCTAATCTAAAAGCTGTCAGTTTGTGGCCAGCTGTGCTCGTGTAAAGTTAGCCTTATGTGTTATTTTATTTTTGGGCACCTATGTTTACTGTTTCATTTTTATTGTAAATGTAAATCATGTTTAAATAATTAAAAGTCAGCTACATACAAAATACAATATGAATTATCATGGGAAACAATTATTTTTTTAGCTGTTTGTTTCGCGGGAAAATATAAATTCTCATGTGTTTTTGGTAAACATTTTGAATTATAGGAGATGTTTGCCAAAATCTCAAACATTGTTAAATAATTTTAATTGACACAGTAATAAATAACAATGTATTAAAGTAAACGCGTTCCCAAAGCGTAGTTCTGGTAATTACCTAACGCACTGTCATTTTGATTTACCGAAGCTTCAGTAGATTACGTAGGCACCTTAGAGTGCGGCCTCATTAGTTGATCTATTCGACTCGGAAAGCAAAATTTATAATTCAAAAAGATAACTATAAGTCACTGCCCACATACGGAATAGATTAAAATCTTTTTACAAACCGTCTAATTCGTGCGCCTACGCGGTACCAAATTTAAAATTTAATATATGTACGTTCGTATATATCGGATAGTGCTTTTGCTGCCTTAATTATCATACGGTTTTTCCATCCGTGGAGACACAAATTCGACATGGCTAGTTTATGATATGTATATTGTGTGTTTGGTAGTCAATCGACCATAATTTCTTAGTCTTTATGACCTCAGAGGGTCATAAACTTCATTGACACACCTCAAGGTGTCCAATGTCGGTGTAGATGTCTATTTAAAAACAGATTTTTATACGAAAATTAGACACTGAAGTGTGTATTTCACACGCTTATATGGATGTTTGAGTAGGTTGTATCTTCTGAGCTTATGTTCACTACATTGCTTTAAGCATTGAGACTATGTAAATATACTTCGAAGCAAACGTCTAAAATGTAAGACTTTTATGTTATACATTTAAACTACAATTAATACTAATAGATTGTGGCTTCAAAAATTACAAATAACAGCTTCATTATGTATTTTATTAAAGCTATCATTATAAAGAAGCTTTTGGAAAAATGTTCAAAACATATATATGTAATACATTTGTTAATTTAGTCAAGTCAAAATTAATTAAAATTTTATTCAAACAATAAATTAAAATCGATCTATTGATCTAGTAATATTTATTACATATCTTATTGAAACAGGTTCTCTGATTTATAGGGTAACGTTTCGTTTTACATAAGATGGGTTTAATTATGTTCAGCTCAGTATAGTCTCCGCTTGTTCATTTCGGTTTAGTTACTTATAGTAATATTAGATGGTCACTGAGAGATATTCACCTCTCCGATCGCGAAATGCGAATACGTGCACTTGAAATATTTTAAAAACTAATTAAAACATACATCATGGAAAATTCATAACTAATTACATTTAAACTATGTATTTTTATATATTATGTATGTTTATATTATTATATTTCCATAAGTTTTCTGGAAAACTGGGAATTCCGTGAATGAGAAGGTGAAAAATAAGCACCGCCTACCTACTCGTCCAAAGCATACAAATGAAACTTAAATACCTTTGATATATTCGATTTATATTCATGTTTTTCATAAAATCACCAAAATATTGAAATATTATTTTAATAATAATTTTATTAATATTATATTAAATACCTCTCTGCCCAGACTTTTTGGTAATTTCGATATTATATAAAATTGGTCCTGGCTGCCAAGAAAGGTGTTAGCCAAGTTGTTCGCTAGAAAACAATGGCGGCGACGAGCTCACCCCTCGTCACGTCTTCGTTACCACAAGGTGAAAAATGGATGACTAAAGCCCTGCCTACCCCTTCGGGGCTAAAGGTTTGAATTTATTAATGAATCTATGTACAAATGCCTCTAACGTATATAAACAGAAAAAAACAACTGAAATTATTAATGTAAGTGTGTGCTTACAATAATTAATAACATTCACAATAAAATCGAGCTTGAATGCACAACTCGATAAAGAAACGAAAAAAACAGTAGACCAGTTTGAGAGCTGCGGCCGCAGGAATCAAGCGGGACACTTTATAAATTCAAAATAAGCCGATTATGCAAAACGTGCTTTGTGCATTTTGATAAAACAAACAAATAGGATTCGGAGATTGAGATTTCGATCATTGCTGCAAGCTAGGATTAACTTTATTGCGATAAATATTATACTAAACCTAATTATACTCTGAATATAGTAATAATTTTGGAAACTATCGATTATATCAAAACATCATGATGTTTCTTGATATTCAGTCAAATGCTGGTGTAAAATTATTTATAAAGGTCTATGTTTGACTAAGAAAAGGGTAACGCCAAAAATTTCAAAATTTTATTTCAGTTAACTCTCGAATAAAAATTCTGAAAACAAATAATTATGAAACATAGTTATGAAAAAGTATTTAACTGATTCACATAATTTATCGGTAAGTAGGTAGATATCTACTTAATTATAGCATAATATTTTAAAATGAACAAATTCTTTGAAGTCTGTAATATAATGACATTGTAAAGGTCGTTCTAAAAACAACAGATTTATAAACGATCAAAGTCAAAACCAACTGACAATCTCGTTTTACAATGTTTTTAAAACCAAGCCAAATTTCTACCGTTTTAAGAAGAGAAAGAGAAATTTCGATATCCCATAGTGCGTCCACTTTTTAGAATGTCCAAAATCTTTTAGTCGATGCGACGTTTCAATAGAGAATAAAAAATGAACAATAAAACAATAAAAATGCACAAGGAGGAAAAGATAGTAAAAAAAAAACAGTTTGTAAAAAGTATGACACATTTTTAGAAACATCAGGCAAGTAAGCGTTCCCGCGGGACGATCGTAAATTTTACATTAAGAGTCTGTATGAGAAAGGGACCATCATTGTTGGGGATTTTGAGCTCATTTGCGATTATGTAAGATAAAAACGAGCTTGCACCAAGCTTTCTTTAATTGGTTACTAAAAACAAATATTTGCAGATAAAAAAATAAAAATAAACTAATCATATTAATACCTTCTATAATAATTTTACACATTAAATAATCTGTATTATTAAATTCTATTGGAATTTTTGTGGACAAAACAATAAAAATATATACAATCCTATTACAGAAATTCGACACGGCATGATTAATTTTGACGTATATTTAATAAATTGTGCTTATAAATACTAGTGGTCCAAACTTTAAATATTCTTTGTGTTATAATTTTTTGAGAAAACTCAACAACAACATTGTCATAATGAAATGAAACTTGTTGAGAATCTCAGATCAAATAATGCGCACGCACTTATTAAAATAAATCAAAACGAGTACAAGCACATTATTTATTATTTTATAATTAATTTGATTCAGACATCACTAATTTTATCATCAAAATGGTTAGTCTTTCTTATTGGTACCATAGGTTAATAATTTTGATTTACCACACTCATTACTATATTATGAATATTATTTCTCATCAGTTACAAACAACATTTAAAATGTGTTATCTGGATCTGTCACAAATTAAAAAGAAACCTCATTCAATTTGCGTCCGAGATCAACACCCCTCAACGTAAGAAGCCACGAGATTTCCGCGATACGTTTTAGCAATCAGCTCTGCTCCCCCGATATTTCCTAGCGGATAAGAAAGAAGTGAGTCTCATTCCACTGAGGCACGATAAGAATTTCATTTCCCCGCCGCCGAGATCGCGCTGTCTAAGGAAGTCGCTGACAAAAATACCTAAGTGATAAACGCTGTTTCCAGGTGCGCGTTAGAAACGATTCCATGTTTAATTCAATGAACTTTTTAATGTGATTTTTATAAAGGAAACAGGTGCGTTACTTTCGTTTTTTGGTTGCGTTGATATCATAATATAAGCCACGTATTCACCTAGAAACAATGTTTCGGATACTGTTTCTGAAACATCACGCAAGTATATGTTTAGATGTTACCGTCCACATCAGTGGATGTTTAGAATTTGTCGTGTGAAGAGGTAGTGTTGGTTTGTTTTTGTTTAATTTATAAATGATTCGTCCTTTTGTCGGAATTAGTATAGTTCTTCTTATTACTTCTCCTATCAGTGTTCTCTTGAATCAGTGTGGTGAAAGGATTAAAATGCACCTCTAAGAGTTTCAGATCAATGAACTTTATCTTAATTTATTTACCAAATAAAGTTTGGTGAAACCGATACTTAACTAATCAAGGGTATTGCAAGTTCTTAATAGTGGGTTAAGTAGTATGGAGTATGAAGTAGGAGTAAATACATGCTAACTGGGAATATTTGTTTTATAAGTTTATAATACGATAACGAATATGAGTTTGACAGAATAACAATTGCCAATTTGCAATGGAAGCGTTAATATCATATAGGAAAAACTGCTTTGCATCTTGGCTCTATACTACCAAAATGTCTATAGGAATATTAACAGGACCAAATCAGACTTAATTTAAGACAAATTTTAAGAAGGAACAGGAAATAGGTACTTATTTGATGGCTAAAATAATAATAATATAAAAATAGATATAATTTATCTATAAAAGAATAGATACCTAATTTTAAGAGCTGTAGATTCTGTTGAAAAAATAAAATAAAAATAAAATAAATAAACGTAACATCTACATACATTACGTTTAGTTAGATAAGTTACATTTAAACTAGATAAGTCTGTAACCTCACCGAATCTTCAATAAAAAACCCTTGTGATATATTCCAGATATCTGTGGGTCAATGTCTGTTAAAAACAAAAAATCGTGAAAGCCTGTTCCCAAAGTAATTCGAATCCAGTGAATAACAAAACGGATTCCAAGTCAGCTTTGATTTTATGAATTCCCAAAGCTAGGTCTGAAGTTTCGGTCGGTCCGTTAGGGAAAAAATACAAATAAACTATCCGTTATTGTAAGACTAATATTGAACTTTGACTTGATGGATATAAGGATAGTTGTTGAAGGATGGAAATGGCCGCATGTGTTTCGTCTCGCTGTAAGGTCTCAGGGTCCGGATGACATCTTTTATCACGATGCATTCCTCTCATTGGATTGTTCGATTTTCTGCTGAGACAAATATTACACTTAACTTATATTAAAACTATTGCAATGCGAAATGATTGTATCTTTTTTTTTTTATTTGAGTTCGCGGTAACTTTAGGTATTATTAAGTGCAATAAATTGTATTAAGACGATAATTATAAAAAAAAAACATTATTGAGGAGTAAATTAACGAGAGTAATGAAATAAAAGTTGTTACTCACAAAAATCTTTCCAATAGCTGGATCAAATAGGTATAGTCACTCAGTAAAATTGTAGAGGCACTAACACGATTTAACAATCATCAAATCACTGCAAAACACCAATAAACTCCTCCATGTTTCTTGTTAGACACTGAACTAATAATAGATAATAAAAATAAAATTATCTAAAACAATATTGATAATGTCGGCGTTGAATTCGTTGTGGATAATAAAGATCCCGCGTCCACTACACCGACCGATACGTATGGTCTATACAAATCCTTATTTACAACTGACACTGTTGTCCATACTATAACAGAGTCGTGTTCGAGCCCACATAGAACGGAGGAGGCATCTGCCGCAAAAACCTAGCGCTACAATAAACGCCACATCAAAACCCGATCCACAATTTTTTAACACTACTTCACGACCCTAATATGTAAACTCGACTGTAAAAAAAAAGTAAAAGGTAGGGGAACAATTTCGTAAGCCATTATTACTATACAAAACTTTTGACACGAACACTTTGCGCTTGGGCACAGTCTATTTTAGTGGGGTGAGAGACGGGTATAGCCGCCCGGCGACCGATCTATACGCGTGCGACCGAGACGACTAGACGAAAGTGTGTCGCATTTGAATAAAGTTTTAGGGGACCAAAGAATCGTGAGCCGCGGGACGTCGCCGAGTAGGTGGTGATAAAGCATACGCAGCCAGCTCGTTCCCAAATCGAATACGATGAGTAATAATATTTAAAAAGCGAGATTTGTTACCTGTCGACCGCCGGGAGATAATGCCCGACGGTTTTTTGGGAGAAAAATACAATTAACTAGACCGAGGGCATAAATCATTTGTGCACGTTGCGCGCGCTCAGGTTGTACAATTACTTTGCTTCTTTCGTAAAAAAGAAAGGTGACGGTAATGGACATTTGCGGCCGGCCTTTTTTGTGAAACGTCTGTGAATAGAACAGATAATTAGATTATTATACCCTGTTTTAAGGAAATAACGGCATTTATAAATTTCTTCCATTCAACAAAAAATATTAACGTTCCGCCAAAACATTTTTTATCCTACATTTAAGATAAAACGCTCTCCACATTGTATAAGCCGCGATGTTGCCTCGTGAAAAATAATAGGATCGGATTCACTCATTGTTTTAAACAACAATTTAATGTAGGTATCTCCCACGAAGATTACAGACATTGGCCGCCGCAAATTTAAAAGCTTTTGAGTTTTCAGAAATAAGTACACAGCGAGAGGTGAACACTCAATCGAGGTAATTTTAAAATTGCGACCTGCCCCAAGCCTCAATTACGGGACTTTAAAAAGCAAGTGCGCCAATCGCGTTCGAAAATTGCCCGGAGAACTCTCGGAAATTTTCCCGCGAAGCGAAACCTTTCTGATTTGCGGCCCGAGACTGACTATTAAAGGATCTGTGCCAACCGACAAATCGGGACTCGGGCAACGCAAATTATGGACGCGACTGCGAGACTCGACTTGGCTCGACTCGAAAATTGCACCAAGACTCGATCAGAAGGTCGTGCGCCGGCTAATGAAGACGTTAAGCTAAATCGTGGAGCCTTTATACAATTTTATGGTGTTCATATTGATTTTTATGATAATATAATTTTATTACCGCACCGTGGGCGCCGTTAAACTTACAACTTATCTGTCAACGTGATACACCGACCGTTTCAACAAAGTGAAGAACGGAGTGAAATAAATTCAACGCATACAAAAAGCGGTGTCACTATAATCAACGGAGGTAATTTAATTCAAGCGACATAAACACGAGGCTATCTGGCACCGGCATCGATATTAAGGGTGTGTTAAATGACAAAGTGCGGCCGACAGAGAAATGCTTTGACGGTGTAATTTTTACTTTTTATCTCGGGATTTGCTAGAGATTTTGCATTAAAAACGCACCCGGTGAACGTTTAACGCGCTTGGAATACTTACGAATTAAGCCATACGCATAGTAACGAAAAAGTACAGAAGCTAAATAGGAAATATAAACAAGTGTGAGATTTTAGCGAAACAATACAAAGTTTTGCAAGCCTCAAAGGCTTAGTAGTTTTACCGTGTCCCACGTGGGACGCAAGGGTCACAGGTTCGATACCTACCCGAAAGGATCTGCAAATTTAATATCTTGTAACAGAGAGACACATTCGATGATATAATGTGTTGTATATTATTAATTTTGAACAAATTTTTGCAATACAATGAGAGACGACGTGCCATTTCCAAAAAGAGATACACGTGACTGAAATTTAAAGGGCGCTTTGACATTTATAAAACACGATATATTATTATGACTTAACCGATATGAAATAATATAATCGATAAATTCGAAGTAGAACAAATTTAAATTGAAGTTATGCAAAAAAAAGCTAAGTGAGTAAAATGAGTTATTTGTGTTTTTCTATCGGTGGTTTCAGTTCAGTTTATTATTTACTATAATAATTATTGATTAACAAATATATTATTAAGTAGGTAATATTCACTTCACTCTTTTTACTGCTCTGCTTTGGAATATAAAGATCATAGGATGATCCACTTATCCTAAAGTGCTTTATTTGTGGTTTCATACCCAAACAAAGCTTACGAGGCGACTTGTGTTCCACTGTAGTATGTCCTGTCATGTTTAATATACACACTCCAACTCAGCCCATAACTTCTGAGGCAATACCTCATAACAGCTCTTGCTGTCTCAACAACTGTCGATTCTCCCACTCAGTGGGTCCGTTTTACTTCCATCCATCAACTATTGTCGTATCTACCCATTACCAAACTCGGAAACAAAATTAACGGCTCATATGTAGCCGTAAGATATCAATATGTCTGTCTTTAGGACTGCACAAGATGGCCGTTTTCTGTTCGACTAGATCTAGTTATTGCAATATCAAAATACTCTCATTCCACACATGACAGCTCCAAAGGAACAAGATTGAGTTAAAGTCACTTATTAGAGACCTAAATCACTATAGATAATTTAAAACAAAGAACTACTCAAAGAACTGCCTAGCAGCATGTCTCTATGACGGCGGCGTGCTAAAAATTCCCATTACTCTACAGAGCAAACTGATCTACATAGCGATGTATACTTATGTGTAAAGTTGGCAATTCGTTTCGCGGTTTCGAGTACGGAACATTGATTAAAGCCTTTCGTACACGCTCTGAATTCGCATTTAATGAATACCCACTTTTTCCTATTAGTTCTGATATTCGTGTGTAATTTTGGTGAAATGCACAGATTTACTTTACCAAATTAAAATGTATGATGATACGTTACCAATGTTACCGGATACTGGGCTACAATTTGACGGCAATGAAAAGTAATGGTAGATTCAATAATGATGATGCAATATTAATATTCAATTATATTTTTAGCTACTGATTCAGGTAGTCATAGAGATCTTAATAGTATAATTATAAGTTTAGAATACATTACTTGGGAATTCACGCGTCTATATTCTCCTCCTTTCTTAGCTTGGTTTTGTACCTATATGGTTACAGTGTGTTAAATTAGGTTTTTATGGTTTTATACCATGATAAGTACAATGGCTTACATAAAATTAAGTTATGAGTAAAGTGCATTATTTTATTCGGATTAACAAACCCGGTCTTATATTTCATTTACTTTATCAGGTTTTTAGTAGATAAACTGCCAATCGGGTTGACAAATTTAGATAAATAATTATCTTTCTGAGCTTGTGGATATGGGTCTGATATTTTAGATATCGTGATCAATAAAATGCCCTTCATTAGGTACTTAAAACGTATTCAGAACATTCGTGTGTTTTCCTACGTGACATATATACATTAATAAAAACCAATAGAACTGATCCATTTCGTGGTTATCACAACCAGTTCTAATCTCAAATAGAATATATAAATGGTAAGCATTTTAACAATTTTAGGTAAAGAAACTGATATGCCCCAAAACAGTTTCCATGATAGCCCATTCTTTCCCTCTTATCAAGAGTAAGAATGTACAAATTCACAAATCTCGATCCGTAACCTCGTGCAAAAACAAAGAGGTTACCTCTCAATAAGCCCACACATTACCTGTTTATAATACCTACAGCTATAATAAGTAAGATCGATATAATCGATTGAACACACCTCTCGATGAAGATATTACATCGGCCGGTTTGAGTTTATTTCTGGACCGGGCCGGGCGTGCATATCTTATGAGTTTTGTTTAGATGCCTGTGTAGGGTTTAGTTAGCGGGAGATGGACAGGCGAAAGATATAATGCTATAGGAAGTAGAGCTATGCAAATATGTTTCGTCTATTCCACAGTTGTTAAGTTTTATCTTTTATTTCGTTCACAATATAATAATACAATTTTAATAATACAACAGCCTTATAAAACATTTTACATTTAACCAAACCCGATATTAAAGTGGGATTACATTATCCCAAAACATTTAGTAGTATTTTAGTTGATTAGTAAACAAGTGTTCTAGTATCTTCTAGTTCTAGTTCTAGTATTATCGTCATACAAAAATGTTCAATTCCAATGACGCAAATTTGTGCACTAATTAGCAGTCTTCATCCATCTACCAGTTCATAAATCAATGCATATAACCGAAAACTCAAAGGCGATAGTACATAACAGCGATATTTCTCACAAGTAGGTACCTAACATTAATCGGACCACCTAATATATCATAGGGCAATAAGCCAAGCGAGCCCTCAAACGCTGTTGTAATCTAAACGACCGTTTTTAAAACTAATAAAAGAGCTCGTTTAAAATAGCCACCGAATTTTTCAAGAAGTTAAGGCGTATACACACTATATTGTCATAAATCTAAAACTTTTTCAGTCGTTAAAAACAAAAAACGCTAATACATATATATAGCTAATACATGAATTAATCATTTATAAGTCTTAAGTTTTTTTTCTCTGAAGCAAAAAAAAGACCATTTGAGCATAAAAAAGATACCTATATTAGTTTATTTTTTGTTCGCTTTCGCACTTTTATTTATAATTTTACGCTTTATACCCTATACTGCTTCATACGTTTTTTTTGTGTTTTTATAAAGCTCATGTGAAACTAGCTTTAATATCCGAATAAATTCTAAAGACCTCTTATCTGGGATAAACAAGAGCAGTGTTCTACCGGGTGGTTAATGATGTGCATCAATCAGCTCTGAACAAATGCAGAACACTAATTCCTACATCGCTCCTACAGAATGAAATGGACTGTAACCAAATGCGTTTAAGAATTATTTTTGAAGTCTCATTTTTATTCGAATTCATGCTGTATTCTATTCGATTCTAAGGGTTGTATTTAAGCCAGTAAGGTCTATTTTTGTTTGATATGTATTGGCGATAGACTGTGCTGGTAAATGGTGAGGTGATGTAGTATTCGACCTTGTGAGTAACTAAATATGTAACAATTACTTAGTTAATAACGACAGGAAATATGAATAAAGGGGGCGAATTCAACCCCTAAAAAAATTACCCTACTCAAGAGTGTATCAAAAATGTTATAAAAAATATATATTTAAATATAATAAATAAATTCTTCATACATTATACATCTAATCTTCAGTCAATAGCTAAAAAATCCGCACCGATTACCTTTATGCATGAAATCATAGTCGCTTTGAAATTTTTCAATGCATGAATCTATTCGTTGTCCTGTCTAACCCTTCGTTTGTATCGGGCACATGAATGAGACCGCGCTATTGAGATCACGGACTACGGACAGATGTATTCAATACTTCCCATGCTGTCACACTGAGTCTTCGTGCCACTTGAAAAATGTCTCTGCGTCAAGTGTGCGACACAAATCGAAACTGTATAGTCAGCCACTGATTGAGAAACATTGTACTGGAAATGAGTGCGATTTTGTGCCTCTCATATAAATGATTGAAAAAAAAATAACTATAAGGAGTTTAGGGCCACCTTGTATATTTCTATTAAGGTTAGAATTGCGCTGTCAGTGTACTTATTTCTTAAGAGTTTAATTTAACCGAGTATATATATTATTTATCCCAAGTTTCAAATCATAAAAATTTGATGTCATTTGTCTCAATTTAAATAATGTGTGCTGCAAATGTTTACGAATGACTGCCCTAACTTTCAATCTGAGAGCTATTACATATTATAAACTATTTATTTATTACAAAAAACATTTCTATATGCGACATTAAGCTTACAATATATAAGGCACGAATAAAACCATCAAACATCCGCATCGTTTTGAAATTACAATCGTGACTTTCAATCGTAGACGTTGAAAGCTCACGGCGATGTTTCATTTAAAATGAAGGCGCGAGAACCATAAATCACGAATACCTTCATTACAATTTTATCGATCACTGGAGAAAAGACATCACTTTTTAATTCTACATTCGTTCCATTTTGTACAGTGGGTACCTACATAAGTGTTTTGTTCCATTAGAAAATGTGTGAACACAAGTAAATAATAGTATATTATGAAGCCAAACTCATGGCATCAATGATCTCAAAGTCATTGCGATTATGCATTTATAATTATGGTGTGAAAACTTTATGAATACCCTCATTACCTATCTTGACCACAGGAGATAAGAAAAGCTTATTTATGAATAACATTAATTACCTAGTTGTTGAAACAACGCCGGTTCATGCTGCATTAGAAAATGATACGTATGTAAACAAATATCCTCCCGAAATAAGAAAGTACAGAGACAACAATAGTAATGCAACTCAGTCATTACTAGATTTGATAACTCGTTTCTGGGTTAGATTTCAGCGCATTTATCAAACTATATGCACGGCCAACGAGGTGTATAAAAAAAACAAAATTCGAGCTGCAAATTAAGCTGTACAGAAGCTTATTAAGTAAACCTGCAATTAATCTTATATGTTCCGGCGTAATTATCATCGGAATTAGGTGAAACAACTTGTCCAACAAGTTGTAAAAAAACAGAGGTCTCAGAAATCCAGATCTCATTAACGATACAGCGAAGTGCAAAAGCTGACGCGAAAACAATCACATATTTATACTGAAAGCAGCTTTCGGAATAAATCAGAAATGACGTCTTTACAGACCGATCAATGTACCTGATACTTGATAGTGTAGTTTGTCAGATTGCGATCGAAATGAGATCTGAAACGTCTTATGTGATTCGAAGATCAAAAATTATCGGTTCTCGTTCTATAAGCTACGTCGAAAAACAGACTATTTAGACAACTGGCTGGCTAATCATACTGGCTACTGGCTTACATGAAGTTTCTTAATGAAGAAATAATTTCAGTAGCACCAGAAATCAAACCAAATTCATCAGGGGAAGTTCTGCCTACACACCCATTTCTATTTCTAAGTCAATCCGGTTTTAAAAGTGTGGTTGCCCGTGTAATTACAGGATTTTTTTTTATAGTATTAAGTATGACACCATAACAATATAACCAAAGCTAAGGATTAAATTATTCAAGTAAATTTTTAGGTTTTCTAGGTGGAGATGAAACTTTACAGAGCTGACCTATCTTGTAACGGTGAAGTTAAATCTGCAAAGGTAAGACGTTCCTAGACATTTTTTATGTGTATATTTAAACAAATTTATTTGTTTCTTGAAATTATGTTTCGTAATTTAAATCAATTTTTAACCATTATTGATCCCCTGCTGATATAATCGGTTATGTGTATATTAGGGGCACGTATTCGATGTTCGACTTTACCGCTTTCCCCGCGGGGTTGGCTCTGTAATTTATATGGAATTCAGGTTTATACGCATCATTGCAATGCGGATGCGAAAATTGAGTTTTTCTGAAGGTCAGAGAGATGGGTACAAGGATGGGCTGAACGTTTAAAATGAAATGACATAATCGAAGTGAATTTAAAAATGCGTGCCGCGAAATTTAAATTTTCACAATGATTTTTAAGGTCAATTATTTTAATGAAAGAGCTATTAATTTTCTGATGTGATTTTTGGGACTTATAAGTTTTTTTAATAACACCCTACAAAATGTTTGTTTAGCCAACTGTAATCGTGTAACGTTATGTAAAACAAACAATTATGAACTTTAAAATTGAAAGCTAAAGGTCCCTTGGCAAATAAATTCGCACTCTGATTAGTGATTAATATACTAATTAATTTTCGAGCATTTCAAAACATATTAATTTGACATAAAAATTAAAAATTATACTATTGTATTAAACACAGAAAGGCTGTAGACAAAATCTAGCCACTCACAAATTACTTATGTTGACAATACACTGTTCCACCAACATATTTTTTATAGCACAGAATTATATCATCACTGCCCTGCTTTTGCCGAAAAAATCTCCTTATAATTGTAGAGTTACGGTATGAACTTAATGTCTTCATCAATAACCGATAATTTATGTACAGCAGGATCGTTACAAGACGAAATTGCGGCCGCCGGCTCCCCTTTGTAATCAGTGCAAAATTATAAAGCCATTGGAACACCGCAGGGTTTTACTCGTGTATGTAACCTGTATCTCAATAATATAAACACATACTCGTATATATAAAATAGGTCCTTTAAGAATTGATAAGCGTTATTTTTCGGTACATATATAATTTAATAAACAAAGAAATACTACTACAGGCGGTATACTAGGTACTTGTGCAAAGTTGGTCCAGGGAAGTACTGCCACTGCACCTGTTTCTGTCGCCAAGCACCAAAGCATAGGCATTATTGTGTTCCGGTTTGAAAAGTATAGTTACCGGTAAAATTAAAGGTGAATGAGACATTTCACCTTCGCTTCTTAGAGATACGGGCAACGTGGTCTTCCAATACCTAAGCAGGGTAGGACCTCATATATCGTTTTCGTAATGGGCAGAGGTTACCGTTTAACGTCAGGTGGGCCATTTTGGACACTCCTTAACGATATAAAAAAATAGATTCTTTTTGTATTAATAATAATAACTCTTGGCTTGGTAACTCTTTAAATAAATAAGCAGTAACATTCCCGGGATGAAGCTTTCAGTTTTCTGTTCCCGGTCTGGGCAAATATCTGTGAGAATGTGGTAATCCCTTAAAATAAAGACATGTTTTCCGCTCACATAGGCTTTGCTTATGTCATTTGGGAAATAGGTGTTCCCAAAGGCACAGGCCTTCTTATTTCGCGTGGGCCTTGAGATGATTAATTTCCGATGGTTTTTAACATTTGTTTTCAACACGATACAGAGAAAAAATTAGTATATTATTAATAACAATTATAATTAACCGATATTAATTTGTCGACACTATAACTCGTAACAAATCTTCTAAGTAACAAGCAAACTGTGAACATATAACAATAATCAATTTTGAACACCAAAATACGTTGTAGCTATAATTGAAAGCAATTATTTGTAGACATCGTAATTTTCAGTATTCTCCGGAGAATATATAGGTATAGTAATAGTAAAAACTTTATTTACAATTGACCACAATACTACTAAATGGCTTCGGTGTTTCACCGGGCTTCTAGGAAGTTTTGTATCAAGTAAGTTTAACAGTTGTAACCATTTCCAACATTAATATTGGATTTTGCAGACGGGAAACATTCTGTGGCCGGATTTTCTATACAACGCTTTTTTTGTTTCATTTACAATCGTATAAAATTATCTTCTTTTTATTTAATGACAGTGATACAGAAAAAAAGATGTAACACATGTCATGTTTTATTAAGGTTATGAAATAGAATTTGTAATTTAATATCTGTGTCCTTTATGATTGCGACAAGGTGATTGAAACCATTGTATGACAACTTAGTAGGTAGACAACGTAGTAATCGGATAATAATGTTAAAAGAATATTTTTTTTAATCTACCTTAATGTCATCCTTTTCCACTCCCTAATAGAATATATCAATGTGCTAAATAATATGGCCACGCTGTATTAAAAAGTTTCCTTATTTATTTTACGCCGACAGTGCGATTACACACTAGCTGCGCCGCGCGGTGTTACCTACCCGCGGTGAATAAGTCATCCAAAGAGAACACTGCACTTTTCCGGGATCAAAGTTGCCTATATATTCATCCAGGATATAAGCTATGTTGGTACCAAATGTCTACCAATCCATTGGGACATTTTTACGTGAATGAGTAACAAACATCCAAACATCCTCAAAGACTTTCACATTTATAATATTAGTAGGATTTACAGGGTGTGTTATGTTTTCAAACACAGGCGTATTCAGCGATACTCAAGCAAAATTCTAACTCAATATTGGCATTGCCAGTCTGTATCGCCCTAAGATGGTTTATGACGGCCATTGTTTGTTCGGCTCGCGAGCCGTAGTATTGTGGCCCGCGGATCCTGGCTATTATTTTATTGACTTCCTACCAGCAGGACGGTTTATTGTACTCCATGGTTTATTTGCTTGTTAGCTTTTGCAAGTAATTATTTTGTTAGCGAGTGTAGAACTATTATAGCACACGCTTTATGCCGCGGCTTCGCTCACTTGATACCAAAACAAAAGCTAATAGTTTATAATCTATCGCATAAAAAAAAAAAAAAATTATGCCTTATATGTATTTTGTTTACGTATAATCAATTATATAGAAAAAAAAGCAACTTAATTATTTATTACACATAAAAAGAGAAGGTACTAGGAAATAAACCAGTGTTTCTTTGAATTATAATAAATTCCACCTCTCAATTGAACCAACATTACGACAAAAGGTATTATTTATGTATTTCATTTATTTAATTACGAGGTCATATAATATCTGAGAAAAACAATGACGTGAGCCCAAACGAAGAATACGATATTTTACATCGTGATAGAAATGATAGTTCTGGCTTGGTTAAGAGAAATAACAGATTCATATGAAATAAAGACCTCCATAAAATTATTCTGTTTTTGAAGAGATTTTTAACACAAGGTTCCCGTGTCAGCACCGGAAGAACCTCAGCTGCCAGCCTCGCTGTCCGGCATCCAATGGTGCTGAATTCGTTTAAATACTATTGGTTTTCGATTCTCGAATGGAAAGTGATAAAGACAATGTACATAGCAAAACGAGATTAATAGTTCGATACTCGAACTAAAACTAAGATCAAAAAATCTATAAATAAATATTGGTGGACAACAGCGCCATCTAGCCCCAAAGTAAGCTAAGCATAGTTTGTATCATAGGCACCAGACAACTGGTTAACACTTGTATATATATTATAATAAATACATACATACTACCTAACAAACCGACACAGAACAAACATCTATGTTTGTCACACAAATGTTTGTCCTGGGGGGAAATGAATCCACGACCTACAGCGCAGAAGTAAGGGTAACTACCAACCGAGCTTTGAGTCCAGTCTGTGATGCTACATACATTTTAGACGCTAGTTCGTCAAAGCATGCTTTCTTGCATGATGATTGAATGATGGCACATAGACTCGACACCTGACTTGGTGCTCAGCTGCCTGCGTCTTTGTAAAACAACACTATTTTCAAATCACATTGCTTTCGAATCTATACTATTGATTCTCGATAGTCAAATGGTTTACTAGCTGTTACTCTAGTAGAAAAGTATATTCTATTCTATTCTAGAATCTAGAATAGAGAATAGAATAGAGTAGAAAAGTGATAAAAACAACTTCGGCAAAGTAAAGGTCTTTTTTATGTGATATAATTGACGGAATGAGCTGACGGCCCACCTGATGTTAAGTGGTAACCGCCGCCCATAGACAACAGCAATACGACTCTTATCCTCTCCACCAAAGTACGAGATGACACAAGTAGCATTGCGTTGCGTCCATCACCCCGAGACGGGGATGTTACGTCTCATGCGCATGCAATTTTACCGGCACCCACTCCTAATCTTTAACATCTCGAAAGTTAGGGTGTATTCGTCTTTTTTGTGGGTTCATTATTAAGTGTGTGAAAGATATCTCGTGGTAGGAACCGGCCTCATCACCGGCGGCGGCTGCCAACACACATCGATTGTTATTCACTAGAACACGTCGAGTTGACATCGCTCGCATACAGCGAATACGCAATGTGGGGAATTCTGCATACGCCGCGCCGCCGACTCGCGTCGCAAACGCGATGCCAATTGACGTGATGTCCTCTTTGATTCTGATGGCTAGGAATATATTAAGATTTTGGTCCCGTTTTGGATTTGCAGATTTATAATATAAAAAACTAAATAATGTTTCAAGAAATAGTACCAACTGTTTCTTGAGAGGAGCTTTACAGCTTGAAAATATAGTTTCTGTGTAGCGATGGAAATGTTAAGATGTTGGGTTATATTAGATTATCGTAGCAATTATTCAGTGAACTGGATTTATTTCTTCTTTCTTCTTTCTTCTAATAAATTGAAACCAATTTATTAGAAAACTAACAACCCTCTCTCTCTCCCTAGACTAGGAAAGCAGAGACAAAGAATGAAAATATAGTTTGAACATCGAAATAAATAATGTTATAGCAGTAGTGAAATATTTATACTTTTTACTACTTAAGACAAAGTGATGAGTTCCTCACTATTTTATGGACATTTCACACAGCGCCATGTAGCCCCAAAGTAAGCCAAGCATAGCTTGTGTATCCTGGGAACCAGAAACTGATATAATAGGTACTTATATAATTTGTTTTTGTAAATACATAGGTACATATAAAACATAACATCTGTGCTCGTACACAAATATTTGTTCTGTGTGGGAATAGAACCCACGAACCACGACGCAGAAGACTATTAAAATGACTCCGCGTGTTTTCTTTGGCAACAGAAACTAAAATTGGTGTGTTGATAGGGAACATAAATATATCAATCTACTAAACCACACTGATGTATGTATCGTATTAAATTCTCAGACACTGTTCAGTTTCTTCACGAAATTATTGTATTTTTTTTTAATGGCGATTTTCTCACATTTATTAGGTTTCTAAGAAGCACCCTTCTTATTCCCTTCGTCAAATAAACCAAGCTAATCTAATATTAATGTACAAAATACACCTTGTAAGTAGATAAAATCTATTCACTTTCCCGTAGGCTATTATGCAATCGCGCCAGTCAATTGGGGAAGCTGCCGGCGACTGATTCATAGTCTCAGTTGCGTGATCAGTTTCCTAATCTAGCTGGTTTTGTTTACTTTGCATTACAGTGGGTCTACCATGAGTTCCTTTGCGATATAATAATAATAATAAAATCGAATACATATATAATTAAAATTCTCACGTTTCTCTTCACTTTTTCGTCTCTTCACGTTTCACTTCTAGTAAAATGTTGAGTCGATGTGCTTGAACTCGTAAACGACATCATATTTTTTTATGTGGCATTGTTACGGAACGTGCTGATGGCCCACCTGGTGTTAAATGGTAACCTTTGCCCATAACAAACAATCTGACTTGGATCACCCCTACCTAGGTACAAGACAAAAGTCATATCGTATGCGCCCGTAACTCCGAGGCATTTTTTTTTTTTATGTAATACATAATTTACGGAACGAGCCGACGGCCCACCTGGTGTTAAGTGGTAACCTCGGCCCATAACAGCCGATGCGACTTGGGTCCTCCCATACTAGGTATGACAAGACCCAAGTCACATCGTATGCGCCCGTAACTGTGAGACGTGAAGGTGGAATGTCCATTGGGCCTGTAATTTCACCGGCAACCATTCGTTTCAAACCGGAACACAGTAACACGAATACATTATTACTGCTCGGCGGCAGAAAAACCATCCCTTTGTAATGCTACTACAATTTCGTTTCATACCAGTATTTTTGTTCCTTACCCATTGCAGTTCACAGTAGACCTACTCGTTGACTTCTATAGAAATGGGATCAATGCAAATTGAAAGATACGTTCTGATCATTCAAAGTTTACGATGCACTTTGGAATGAATAGGTCTGTTTGATAAGAGTATAATGTACTTAGTGAATTATTTGATACTTTGAATGCCAATCTGATTCAAGCGCTAGTTGTGAAATAGGTACACTGTTTGTTAATTTGAATCACTAGGTATCAAAATGGTGGAATAGTATAAGAGATATATATAGAATAGTTTAAGAGCAGTAGAACTCTAGCCAAGTTCGTCCGGGAAAGTACTGCCACCATTCCCTTTTCTGCCGCCAAGCAGTAACGCTTTCGTGTTATGTTCCGGTTTGAAAGGTATGGTTGCCGGTGAAATTACAGGCACACGAGACATTCCACCTACACGTCTCACAGTTACAGGCGCATACGTTGCGACTTGGGTCTTGTCGTACCTAGTAGGGGAGGACCCAAGCCGCGTCGCTTGTTATGGGCTGAGGTTACCACTTAACACCAGGTGGGCCGTCAGCTCGTTCTGTAACTGTAATACATTAAAAAAAAAGTTTTTTCATACTTTTGACATAGATGTCATCAGATTTAGGCGTAACTAAATTAAAATTGACATAATATCGCTAATGAGGTTCAAGATAATACTTAGTACTTCCAAAACCATGATCATAGGACCTGAGGATACGGTTAAGAAAGTAGTGAATATAAAAAATTAGGGGTCTTTAAGAAGCTTTTGTTTTAACTGTTTTGTTTGTATTGTATTTTGTTTTGTATGCTCTGTTCATAAAACGATTAATATACACAAACTTTAAAATTAAAAAAATTCTGAGTATAACAACAACTGATAAAAACTAGTAAAATATGAGTCGAACTCGTGCTAAAATGCCATACTTGGTATAAAAATAATTTTTCTTCATAGACACTAACACAAATATATGGAACCCGCGGTGTGCGGTCTGACTTGAACTTTACAAGTTTAATTACGGTGAATAAACAACTTTAAAATTAACTTTTAAGTTTACTGCTGAGTAAAGATATTTGACTCAATAAATGACCAAACTGGGACAATCCACTTATTTTATCCGGGACAGGTAATTTTAATGCATATTTAATGGGCAATTCTTGGCTTCAAATCCGCTAAGATAAGGTACGGCTATAATGCATGCAGTTTGCTCTCTTGTGTTATTTATCGTGTGATTTTTGGCAACACTACCTATGTTTTATGTTTGGCCATAAAGTTGCCGGCGAGCGGGCAGCGACTGCTACGGTATCCGCACTGCGTCACAATCTACGAATCGACGCGACCGACCGATCTTGTCTTGATATAATATAATATATATATATATATATATATATATTGAAATTCTAATGGATTATCTGCATTGAAAGTGTTATACAGTTAAGAAAACATATAATAATTACAGTCGTCATTTGAAGGAATGGGAAAGAGTGGAAGATACAACATATTTTTGTTTCATAGGATATATATGATTACACAATTATACGATTATTGATTGATTATTGATTGAGATTATATGATTTTTTTTCTCTGAATACAGACATGAATATGGGAGTGTGGCTTCAGCATTCGTGATGGAAATCGAAGTCTTAAAAAACTATAGCAAAGGCCCGTCTCAGGTTTCTAACATATTTATGATAATTGTTTCATTACTATTAAATCGCTCGCGCCTTTGCACTGCTACTCGCTCCAAGTGATAACTGTGGCCCGCAAACCCCGCTACTTTAGTTGGCTAGATGTGCAATCTTCGTAATGCATGCTCTTTCGAGCCGCGGGCCCTGACGTATTTGGTGTGACGTCATGAACAAGTGGGGTGTCATTAGAGATATAACTTACTAAGTGTTACCTATTTTAATGTTTCTAATTATAATAAATCAGGTTTATTTTCTCTCAAAAACAAGTTCATTCAAGATTCAAGCAAAGGTATTATAAGGATATAAATAACGGGCTTTTGAGGCCTTCCACCTTCGAGACTTCTTACAGGCGTATGCGATACGACTTGGGTCTTGTTCTACCTAACTAGGGGAGGACCCAAGTTGTATTGTTAGTTATAGCCAGAGGTTACCATTTAGCACCAGGTGGGCCGTTTGCTCGTTTCGTATTTGAATCACACAAAATATATATGATACTTGATTCACTTCCACATTCACAAGTCCTCAGAGACCATGGACAGACAAATGTAGTTTAGTGTTCTCCCAGATTAAATGGTCTTAAAATTCAAAGTGGGTCCAATAACCAGGATTGGTAGCGCTTACCTTTTTATGGTATATAATATTTATTCATAAAATATAAATTATTTACTTAATGAGAATGCAGTGGAAGAATGTGGACTGATGAATATTATCATCAGTCATATAATCAGACTTTTTCATACGTCAGTGAAATCATATCCTAATGGTGCCTGTAATCAGTTATTTAAATACCCAATAAGTGTTTCACTATTTCGTTTTATTGTTGGCAACATATTATCTGCAACTTTAAACAGTGACTGACATTCTTGCAAACAGCTACGAGGTGACTACGAAGCGTAGTCGTAGCACTCTCTTAGAAAGCTTACCTATTTTATAGTATTACTAGTTTAAGTAAGTTTAAGGAATCCCATTAGTCTAACTTAGTCTATTTTTCGATATCAATTTAGAAGTTTGTGGGTGTAATTTTTGGCAAAAATGCTCATTTGTTCTAAAGAATTAGAATTAATTATGAAAACTACTCAGTTATTTGTATTTAATCTGCCTGTTAAAGCTCGTGTTATATTAAGCTTTGTGAAGTAATTCCTTTTGATAAATATATATATCTATTAACATACATTGATGGATATTTCACAAAGCTACATCTAGGCTGGTACTAAGCATACCTTAGACTACAGAAACTAGATAAACGATAGAATACCTTATTGTACAACAAACATTTAACACACAGACACAAAACAAACATAGATGTTCGTCATAAAAATATTTGTCATGGGTCGGAGTTGAACCAACGACCTACATCGCAAAAGGCAGAGTTACTAACAACTGAGCTGGAGGTCAGTCAGTTTCATTCTATCATTTATTTTTGTCATACATTCAAAACACCGTGGGCTTCATTTTTTATCAACAGTTTATTGAAATGTCAAAACATGTTGAGAAAACGACAGTTTTAGAAACATTATGCAAATAACGCCTCCCGTTAACCTCGTTAACTGCTACACTGACATGTTTATAGTGGAAAACACTCACAACATTGATGTACTGGTGATGTGAATCTTGAAAACATACCTGCAGACAAAAAAATATTGGGTTGAATTATGTTGTACAGTGAAAAACAGAAATTGTAGAATAAATAATTACATTTTTTATAATATGTTGTTATACTAAATAAAACGCAAGCAAAGTATCGTATTGTTTATGAAATATTGTCAAGAGATCCGGTCAAAATTTCTATGAAAAAACTTAAAACTTTCGATGGAGCTGACATTTCGTCAATATTTTGATACCGGTCCGTTAATATTAATATCAATTGGACTGAAAGGTATATTTCTTGATAAACCAGCTGAACCAGTATTATCAAAAAAAGCTTCCATTGTGCTATGAAGTTATCATTTCAGCGGTGTTCATGCCGCAGTGTGACAAGACTCTAATTTGGTGGTTACAGTATTGTCACAGTGCATTTAATACAGTAGAAAAACTTCTTCTTTGATACAGATTCATCCAGTCAGGCACTTTAAACTTAAATTTGTTGTTAATTAATGACAGAATACCATAATTTTAAAGTTTTTTTTTATGGTGTACATGCTATTAAGACTCAAATATGTATATAAATTTTTGACATTATTTGTTTCATATGGGTTGGACGTGAAACCAAAAGAAAATTATTCGTTACATCTTTTACACGATATATAAGGATCCTAGTTTTGAAACAAATTAATTCAGAATATTTCAAATTCTTTCGTTAAATTATTTTCCTTTAAGTATTAACCTTTAGTGATCTGTGATGTCTGATCGTGAGCAAAATCTATTAAAATCATATCATGTCCAGCCGGAACATTATTTTTTATTTTATTTTGACAGTGACTGACCAAATACCAAGCTATAGTATACTCACGATGTTTTCCTTCACCAGATGCTCAAGCTAATTGTATATTTCAAACCCCTTAATACCGTAGGGTGATGTCAAAACCAACTTAGCTTTCGTCGATTCAATAAATGCATTTCATATCCGAACGTATGCTTATTGCTCTATTTCTCCTTCTGTTTATGCCAACTCTGTGGTTTGGCCCCATCATGAATTATTCCATCCAACCATGTCCGGTCCGTAAAGACGCTTAATTGAGAGAGCATGTTTGTCGCATAACTGGCCGTGTGAACTTTTTCTGAATTTTAATCATTAAGTTTTCGTAATGAACGCTCTGGTTTATATTTTAGCATATTTGAGTTTTTTCTGGCTGTAATGAAAACAAAATAATACAACTGACACCACCTTCCGAGAATAATTTTGACTCTGAGATATAATATAATTTTGAATTGATTGTTGACGTGTTTTTATATTCTGCTGAATATGGTTTAGTGGATTTTTGAAGTAATTAATAAATTTATTAGCTTCTACATTATATACCTACCAGTACCTGTAAACAAAATTTTTCATCGCAACACAATAAAATACCGAAAATTCGCGTCATAAATAACGCACAATATTGAGAGGACACATTTAACAGATGATTTATTTCCACGCCGTGATTAATGTTATGTTAAGCCGAAAATACCGATCGGGCTAAGCAGTGAGCACAGTGCACGCCTACACAAGGGTTCCACTATAAATCATATTGCGACATCTCAAAAATGCCAACTTCAAAAACATGCCCGTTCTGACCGTAGCCGAGTACCGCACGCACCGATGGTAAGACAAGAAAAACAAACGAAAAAAAATAAATTACTTTTGTATACCTCCTTTCTTTTCCGTTGTTGGACGCCGAACAAGTAATAAATCACAGAAAGATAAGCATAAGATTGTATGAGGTGGGTACCTACACGGTAGAACTGAACTTTTCGTATTTTTGTTATCTTGCGTCAAGCGGTGCCTAACATAACGCCCACATAATTCCCCGAATTGTGGAGGAATTCGGACATAGACCGTCATATTATATTAAAACGCTAGTTTGATATCCGTTAAGGAATATGGCAGATTTAGTTAAACAATCTTTTAAAATTCTAACGACTTTTTTAAGGACTTACAAATATTTTAAATACTATTACATATATAATTAATTGCAACACTGAACTCGTATATTTTTGTTAATATACGAACGGTACCTGAAGAAATTACAATAAGGTTTTTAAAATGTGACGACTTCGCGCATCCTAATTAGTCTGCAAAGCGAGGTTGTGCCTTTTTTAACACTGGTCTACAATTCACACAGCACCATCTAGCCCCAAACTAAGCATAGCTTGTACTATGGGAACTGGTAACCGCTATAATACATAAATACTTTTTGTAAATACATACATATTAACACCCCACAGAACAAACATCTATATTCGTCACACAAATATTTGTCCTGGGTGGGAATCGAACCCACGACATACAGCGCAGAAGGCAGAGTTACTAACCAACTGAGCTGTGCGGGGATAAAGTTCGTCTTCTGGTGTTGAGTGTTTCTGCCGCAAACCACAACCACATTTAACGTCAAAGCCGTGCTATGCAGCTAGTCATGCGATGGCCTTTCGCTCGGTACAAATTTAAACTTCAACTCTTTCTAAGTAATCCAAGTTGCTACATATGAATAGCAACTCAAAAAGTGCAAATCACGCGGCATTCGCTCAGATTTGCGAGATAAAGACAAGGTCGGGTCAGGTTCCAAGTAAAATAACAAATTTGTGTAACAGAAGTATATTTTTTTACTTAAATCAAGTATCTACCATTTAAAGACAACGTAATAAACACGTTTTTAGCAGATAGTTTCTTGGAAATGAACAATAACTGGGTCGTTTTGCGTCAGTGTACACAGTACACCTAAAAAACGTAAAAATTTACAAAAAAGTTTTTGTTCAACTATTTTTGTAAGACAAGAAACAAAAGATGAAAAGGTCGGTACTTTCAAGATCAGCATGAATATTTTTGTTTGTTACCCGTCTCTAAAAGTTTTATCCCGATTTAAGTGTGACATACTATAAACTCTAAAATATCAGCAATTTCATTAAAATAATAGGACTATGACAATGACTATGAACTATGATAATAAATAACGATAACTTTATAAAACCCTGTACTAGAATTACATGTATATGTTGGCATGAACACACGTCACGTTCACCACAAAAACTTTACCTTGGCCGGGTAATGAATCCAGGACCCCTTTCTAGAAGAATGTAAACGTCTTCGGTTAGGATCCGAGTTCTGTATTTATAAATTACGAATTTATTTTCACGCTTCTCTACAAGGTCTAGGATTTATTTATATAATTTAATCGGAACGCCATTTACACTAACAAAACATAATTAATCCGTTAAAAGTTAAACAATTAAATATTAAAGTAATCCCATTGAAACTGACATTGAGGATCAGCGTGGTCTAGTATAACCTACAAAATCCTTGCTTGAAATTTAAGGTCCGCAATCACATAATATAAGGGTCGCAAGTATCCACGCTGATCGATGTCCAATAAACCATCTCACACAAAAATTCACCTTACGGTCACCTGATCGAACAAAGTGCTCGCCGCGAGAGCCCATTTTGTCATTACGTACCGCCTGCAGAGCAATTAGATTTGTTAGCTTGTACCTACCGGGTACATCACGCCCCACCCAACTCAACAACAGATGCTTGGACTAATAACCTCTCGAAGTTCGCCCCTTGCCTCCCTCAACCCCGACCCCTCAACTAAGATAGATTGCGCCACCATTCTTGCAATTTTCCTGTCGTATCTCTCCTCGTAAATTCCTGGTGATATATTGGTTCGGATCTCTCGCGATGCGACCAGGAGCATACTCGAAATATGATAAGAGTTATTTATTATTGTTCTTATTGGTTTTCTAAGGGGACCGTTAGATGTTTTGTTATGTAAGGGCTTTTCTGGTTTTGAATGGAGAAAAGTTTGGCGGGTGGCAAATCATTTATTTGAATGATTAAGTTCCTTAATTTATTTCATTTTCTCACTTTCGTCCCACTGCAGGGCAAAAATCTTCTTCCTTTTTGTCTTCAGTTAACCTTAGCTGTATCAGGCTAGTCTTTTAGGAAAGTGTCTATTTCATCGCGCCATATCCGAGGCCTACCGCGCCGTCCTTTATCATTTGGCGAGACCCAATTATTAATTTATACTTTTAGGGCGAAAACAAATTTACTAAAATGCTCAACTAAAATTTACTAGGCATGATATTTTTACTTACTATCAAATTTGTATTTTTGTCTGTCTTGTTCTTTTGATATTGGAATACTGTTATATTATTAGAATTAATGTAATTTTATTTTTGTATGCAAGCAAAATCCAAATGGTTCCTGTCAATAATAAAGGTATGGCTGTTTTAAATCTGTCTTTACGTTGCAATGTTCCCACCACGCTACCAACATTACAAAACAAATATTCCTACCATAAAATAAAACGAAACGAAATTACTCGAAAGCAGACGTTCTCTAAATACCAACTGCAGAATTGAAATAACAGAATCTTCGTTAATTTGGAATTAAAAACATTCCGCTGCCGTTTCCATATTCTAATGGCAATAAATTGACATTGCTATGGGCAAGGGGACAATTACATATTTAACAGAAATTGCGATTCATTTTTTAATTTTGATTTCAAATGTTTTGTCTTATTTCTTTTTATTTTACATTATTTATCATGTTTATTGAACTTGTAATAAAACTAAAAACCATAATTCTGCTTCTGTTTTAATTTTATACATGTAAACAAAGCATCCAACTCCTCCCGCTTTAATGGAAATATATATTAAAAAAATTAAAACGTTGTCACCGGTGTTAATAGATTTCATTCGGTTTATTTGAATAAATATTAAGTATAATTTTTTTAAATAAATAGGTCCAAAAAATATTATGACAAGTGAAAAATTCTCCAATTACTCAAATATGCCCAATATACCAAGGGTAGGTATACTATACCCAAATGGTAAGTATAGCTAGTGGTAAAATATTACATTGGATTGTGACTTGCGTAGCGATGAAACGGCCTAAGTTCCTTAGTTAAGTACGAGTAAAGTCATTATAAAAAGTAAGTTGCCAAAAACTAAACGCTCAGAATCCCCCATAATTGTGAAAGTAATAGCCGCCTCTATTTCGGACACGTAATAAAACCATATCTATTTCTCAATTATTTGTCGAAGGTACAAACAAATAGAAGGAAAGACCCTCGCAGACGGCGGAAGCGAGTAGAGTGTCGCAAGCGGAAGTGTTATTGCCGGAACGACTACTTCCGGTCGTGTAGACTTCAGACTGTGATGGCGACTGTCTTCGCGATTTTTGAGATTATGTACCTGTTACACGAAAAATGCTTCTACACAAGACATACTCTAAGGAACATATTTCAGAAATTGCATGTTTCGAAACATACTGTATATCACACGAATATTATAAAGGCGAAAGTGTGTGTGTGTGTGTGTGTGTGTGTGTATGTGTGTGGGTGTGTGTGTGTGTGTGTGTGTGTGTGTGTGTGTGTGTGCGTGTGTGTGTGTGTGTGTGTGTGTGTGCATGTGTTTTTGTTACTCATTTACGATCTAATCTAACGGATAAAATTTATAAGCATAAGCATAGCATAAGCTATCATGGTACCAAATTTTACAATCAATTTTGATTATGGAAAAATGCAGTGTTCCCGTGAGATGACTTATTAACTGTGGGTAGCACCGCGGGGCGTAGCTAGTATATATAAAATAATAGTTATTATATAATAATTAGGTTTTCATGTTATGATAACGTGGTAATAGTAGGATAATGTTTACTTTTCAGTAGTCTACTTGGACTAGATTAATTGAATATTGCGACTACGATATTTACATTCTCAAAATGAACTTTAAGTATTTCCCTCCGCGAAATGCACTAAAACGCATAACCTTAAAAATGCAAAGAGTTTTTTAATACACCCACCCTTTAATGTGCGTCCCGACACCCTTTGCGGTGACATTTGAAACAACGCTATGGAAAAACAAAACTGGAAACATTATGCAAATGGCATTATGTCCGTATTTTTGTACGTTTCGCCAAGTTTATGAGCCGAGAAAGGGTCGATGGTTAAGACAATCTCTCTATTGAAAGAGGTTTCGATATTACATTGTTATGTTGTTTATGCGTTGGGGTAGGACTGAAGGGGTTAATTTATAAATAAAACATGAATAAAGTGTCAATAGCAAAGTCGGTTGAGTGACTTTTAAGATTTTATTAGCCTCAATACTTTTTGTCAGTACTTATTTACTTTTCTTAATTTTTTTATCAATTCAGAATGGAATACTTCTACTATTCGTGATGCTCTCTCTCCCTCTCTCTCTCGAACTAACTCGTTGTCTTAAATACGTTTAACTCTTTTCAATGATACGAGATGATAACAGAGCGTTTATTTTTTAAGTCATAAAATATAAATTAGCACATGGCCCACCGTTTAACTGCTGCTAAATAATATGAAATATGAACTGGATACTCCCCTTAGGTAAGAGAAGACCGAAGTCGCAATTTATGCGCATGTAACTCTGAAACGTAAAGGTGAAATGTCTCGTGTGCCTGTAATTTCACCGGCAACCACACCTTTAAAACCGGAACATAACAACGCGAATGCGTCACTGTTTGACAATAGAAATGGGCATGGCGGCAGTACTTCCCCAGAGAGTTTGAGTTATACCATTATATGAAATATGAGATGACATCAGAACGTTTCAGTTATACTGTTAGGTACCTAGATGGATGAGTAGGCCTCGAATTCCCAATGTTGCCCAACGACGTTGTGCATTAGGTTATCGCGAGCCGCCAGATTCCATCGGCGAAGCAACGAGTCTTGATATGTGGGATCCTCAATTTGCTCACATTGACGTCGGAATGATTGCATCTGTCTGCCTGTCGATCAATTTACCTACATAGAGGTTAGTCAACTTGCGAAAATAGGTCTTGACTAATAGTTAAGCCAAATACTGACAGAAGCGTGTCCTGCTTCAGACGCGTTGTCAGATTGCTTTACTGTTATATTTTATTGCAATTCTTAGTTGTCAATTAATTATTATTATAAGCTTAATAAATTTTTTAAAACAATATGTTATAAATTGTTTATAACAATTATAAAGTTTAAAGAAATTAATGAAGAATCACTAGTCATTATCAAAAAGGATAGCTTTTAGTCTTATATATCTACAGCTTACGTTTTCATAAAATTTTGATATCTTTTAGCACATTTCTGAACGTTGTGATTTATAAAGAACATCTCCCAAAGAGTTATTAGAGATTTGCAAAGTTTAGCAGCAACGGAATACAACTGCAGACGTTAGCAACAAAGACGACAAAGATAAATCTGCATAGCTTGAAAATGACATGAGTTTTGTAATAGGAGTATCGTTTAAGTTCACTTTATAGTAAACAACGAGCTTCATAGGTTTAACACTGTCGTCGCCCATAACCTATTTGTGTATCGATAGATATATACTGTACAATTATACAAACTATTTGTCCGCGATATAAATGCGTGTGTTGATCGCGCGATTTGTTTGAGTCACTGGAGCGCGCGTGCTCCCAACTACAGATAGCTGTATTGATTAATGACTCTTAACTATCCAGCTTTACCTACTGACTGTACGAAGACATGTGAATCATTTGTTTCATTTTGCATACAAAGTTTTTCAATTACACAGGTTTTAATCGGTACTCTTTAAAATTGCTTTCATAGTATAATAATATTGGTGAGTCAAGCAATGATTGTATATGGGAACTAGACAAAAGATAGAATACATACAAATAAATAGATATTTAAATACACCTAGATAAGAACTTGAGTTTTTATCACAGTGCAGAAGGCAGAGTTCTAAGTTCTACTGCCATCTAAGCTGTAAGGCCAGTGAAAACGGCTTTCTAGCTTGTTTTCATTTATGTTAGTTGAATACACGATCAGCGATGTGTTCACGTGGTCTTATGCGGTGTTGCCTGCCATCACCATTGCCACTTAGCCCTTACTTATTTGGGTGTGGGTTTATATCATCCTGAGATAGGTAGGTCAAACGTTTCGTGTGCCTGTAATTTTACCGATACTACCACCTCCAAATCGGAAAATTGCAATATGCGCATTATTCTTTGATAACAGAATGGGGCAGTTCATAGTCTGTTTCCTTTGCTGTTTACAAATAACTTTATATGTTTATATAATAACTCTCATATCATGTACACTGCTTTATGAGGAGTAAAAAACCATACCAGCCATCTGTGCTGTAGGTCTTGTGTGACGAACATAGATGTTTGTTCTGTGTTTGGGTATTAAGATGTATTATTGTGTAAATTTATTTACAAAAACAGAATATAAGTAACGTAAGCTATGTTTAGCTTATTTTAGGGCTAGAGGGCGCTGCGTGAAATGTCCACCAATATATACATATATATCTGCTTTCATTGTTTCGACCCTTTAAATACATAGGCATAAAATTCTAAACAAATAAAATACATGCCCAACGATAACAAAACTCGTTATTTTGTTTATCCAAATGTTCAATGAAAATTCATAACAGTCCGTGCAAAACTGGTACACAACACAATGCAATATTTTTGCATCTGTCATCGAGTCCGTCGACTGGTGTCTAAAATCAAAATTATAATGCAATTTTAGTTAAACCAAAACGCATTTGGCTGACAGAATGAGATATTTCCCGCCCATAAAATATACTCCCGAGCTTACCCAATGACAAAATGTGGATATTTCAGCATGTTTTAAAACATATATATTAAACTGTAGGAGTTTACACTGCACCGATGTATATTCAACTTCAGTGCAAAGTAAACAGACACATTTGTTTCGACGGGAAGGAAGCACTGACGGGTATCTCTGGATTGTCAGAATTTTAAGTGGTTCTAAAAGGATCGCGCGAAGCTTCTGCATCATTTCAGTTTTGTTTTGGTTTTCACTTCCATTTCACAAAATGAACGCCCTCATTTCTCGAAACATTTTCATTTGTATAAAAGCGGAAAGCGGCGTTGGGAAAACAAGAATTAATTCAGTTTTGGCCTGATTTGATTGCGTCGCTTGAATACTTGTCGTGGATATCTTATTATTTTTGTACATCTCACAAAACAGTATTTTCTCAAATTGAATATTCTCTCTAATCAAAATGTATTGTAGCCAGATACCGAATGCGTCATTTGCATATTCAGCACATGTGGTCATAGACAAAGGGTCGAACGGACCCCGTATTTAATTTTCATATAACGAGTACCGTTTTAATATGTCTGCCGACGAATAATAACCAGCCCTTTCTATTTTGAAATTGGCTTTGGAACCGCAAAATTCATTATTAATAGTTTTATACGTTGTATGCCCTATGTACTTTATGAATATTTAAAGCAGATGGGGTTGTATATGAAAAAGTTGTCGAACTGGTATATGAATATTCCCAATTTGAGAGTGGATATTGTAGTCATTTCCGAAAGCGTAGTTTTATTTGAAATATTGTATCATTCTCAAAATATAGTTTAATAGAAGAGATAATAAAAAGATCTCATCAAATACTTAGTAAACATAAACATATTTTCTGTTCACTAAAATACAATAACGGCTACAAAACAAGAGTGCATAGATAACGTTAATCCACAGTTAGATTATTGGTGTCAAGCGTCCACGGGATCTCGTGATTTATGCAATACTAATATTTTACGTTTGTATTTTATGCAAAATGGAATCATTGTTTTAAACCTATAGAAAAACGAATAATAGTTGCTCTCTGCCAACAAAAAATAAGTACGAATATTTAAGTAAAAATCTCTATAGTTATGTCTGTGAATTGCTAGGTGATGCGATAAAAAATGTGACAGTGTTAATTCTTTGTTCATTTATTTATTTTTCACTTCACATAAGGGTTTTTAACCTAAATAGGAGAATGGGGAACTATTACTAGGGAATTTAACCTCATAGTTTACGTTTTTTTAAAAGGGTGAAATTACGCAAATGCTTGTGTAGAGATTATATATTCTGACTAACCTCACAGCTCAGTTATAATATGAGCTGTACGCCTCTAGTTCGATTCCCAGCCAGGACAAACATTTGTATGATGAAAACTAATGTTTTTGTGCCTGGGTGGACATGTGTTATTTGTATGTATTTACACAAAATATATATAATTATTATATCAATTCTTTTTTGCTCCACGCTATACTTAAATTGGGATATTATTTTAATAACTTTGTTAACCCTACGACAAAATCTAAACCTTATTAAAGACACGATATAAGTACTCAGAGACGTAATTTATATTAGAATTAAATTGATGCAAACTGCCATCCTGGGAATACATCTCCATTTAAAAACTGAAATTGTTGTCTATTGTGTGAATGAATACCAATGCCAATTGCTGGGATGTTTCATTGAACAAAACTCACTTTCCGAGCCAAAAGAATAAAGGAAAAAAAATCGAAGTAGTCGCACGCCAAGCTACAGGTGAATAATACCAGTTCCACGTTCGAGGAACCATAAATATAGGTCATCACATCACTAATATCAATGTTCCTAGAATATACTTTCCATTACCTACTATCGTAAGTTTTCAGCACGCTTCCAAAGCCAAATTACCGCTCATTGAGATGCTATCTTATCTTAACTGGGCAGAGTTTACAATGCTTTGTGTGAACGACAAATGAAATGCATTTTGTTCGAACTACACCGGCCATACCTTTGCCAATTTATAATTAAAGGTAATGTAGTGTTTATACATATGGCAATAAAGTTGATTTTAGAACAGTTCATAGTTGTGTGAGCTTGTGCAAAGTTCTGGTGCATCTTTATCTTGAGGCAGTCGGCCAATGCGTCCGTTAAATTTATTAACTGCGATACGCATTCAGTGTCGCGGGCTAAAAGGTGACTTTAATTAATATTAATTATGGCCACACCTCTAATTAACGTAATTCGCGAGATAAGCTTCGAACCATCGCTGACAGCTCGAAGGGTGGGGCAGGCATTACTGCTTCCCCTCATTACATCATCATCGATAAGAAAAACTTTATATGACGGTGTGTTTGAAGCCATCCATTCTCGCTTTGCAAGGGTAGATAATAAGCAACAGGACGGGACTGGTGGACACTGGTGAGCATAAGGTTTCACCTTTTTTATGTTAATGACGAGGCACACAAGCTGACGGCCCACCTGACGGTAGGTGGCTAGCGTCGCCTATAAACGGTTGCAACACTGGAGGAATTGCCATATCGTGCCATTCGCCAGTTGTGAGCATAAAATTTGTAGTCGGCTCTGGAACATCAGAGAGGTAGGAACGAGTATCAGAGAGACAGGAGTGTAAAAAGTTGTATTTTAAAGCTGGTAGTGCGAAAATGAGACACCATACACCGCTCTATTCTATTCGAGTCACTGATTCTCTCGAACCAGTGTGGTGTAAGGATTTTAAGTGAGCCTCAAACAGGCTCCTTTCGTGCACTTGATACATGTCTATTAACTCACCACGACAATAGTATAATGAATTTCTCTATTAACTTCAGGCAAGTTTAAAATACACATTTCGGGCTCGGCCCTTATGAAATACATAAGGACTTCATCTGTCTGTCTGTCTAAACTTTAAAGGTAGGCGCGCACTTGACTGGTTTTATTCTTATTAACCCTACATGTAAAGTTATAATCAAACTACTACGCATCGTATTCATCAAGAGAAACAAGGTAATACACGCGGCGAGGAATTAATCAAAGTTTAAAACAATTCCATGTACCGAGACGTGGCGGGACGAGGTGGGACTAACTAGGGCTGCTACGTTCTCAGAAAATTTAAATTAATTAAATAATGTTTGCAAATGTTAAAGACTTTTCCCTTAAAGAATAGGCAGATGGGCCCAATCAAACTGTAGGTTGTAGGTACCACTGAACCAGGATTGTAATTGGGTGACAATTGTGGACTTTCCCTCAAAAAATCCAGGGGCATCAAGCAACGTCTGGAATGAAAAATGGCTCTCAAGTAAGGCTAACGAAAGACACCGTTATGTGCTTGGCCGCAGATTTTTCAATTTGATTGTGGTAGCTAGTCAGTCAGGCAGATTTCCTGCCACTTGCTATAATTTCCGACGACAGACACGTTTTGTCGAGCTCGGGTAAGAATCGAACCCACGACGATCGTAAATCGACGTCAACACAAACTGAACTATCATCGTTTCAGAAATGAATATCTACGAAAATTTATTTGTCAAATACGAGTGTATTACAAAAAATTACACGCGTAAACCGGAGCCATTATGAATATTATGCTGTTTTATTGGACTGAGGCCGTTTTACTGAGTCAACCCTGACGAGGTGTCAACATGAGACGTGGGCGAGAAAATACGTGTGAAATAAAAATAGCATAAAGCCGATGAGTTAAATTTTTGGTATATGAATATTCTGGTTGACGGCCATGAATTTAAACAAACGGGTTTAAAATTGTATGATAAAAAATCTTACTTACTTATGATTATAATATATACTAACTAGTTTAATTTTTTTTATAAAAGTAATATCGAAAATGAGAAATTACTAATAAAATGCCCACAAAACAGTGTATACATATATTAATAAAGTGCCATCCTTAAAACTCAGGCGGGACGTACCAAGGCACCGCAACCCTAGATAACTATGAAGTTACTACAACCCGCAATGTATGAACATGTTGCGTAGAAGTTTTGTACTGGATGTATATTGATAGGTAGATACGCAGCTTCGTATACTTGAGATTTAGATATTGGCGGTGATGCTTTTGCCAACAAACTAAAACAAATTTTAGGTTCACTAACTTTCTCTATTGAAAAGAAGAGAAACCATAGTGCCAACCTAAAAATCGATCTAGAATGGCGTCTTTTACTAATCTGTAGACTGTTTTAGTCGTAATTCAACCAACTCAGTTTAGCGTTACAGTTCTAAAATTCATTCTGAGGTCTGGAATCGTCTCTTTTAATTCACTAGAGAGAGAAAGAGATGCATGAACCTAAATTTCTTTTAGTTCGTTGCCTACAGAATTACCACGATTGAAGCCTTAACGATGAGAATTGTATTGAGGGGTGTATTATGAGATATGACAGTAATAATAGAACAACTTAATGAAGTTTAAGAAAATATAACGCTTGGGGAAGTTTTATTCTAGAAGGGCATTTAATTAATCACAATAATTTATATCAGGCGTGATCTACAATATATTATTAATCACGGAATTGAAGTGAAATTTCTCCGGATATTCATATAAAACTTGCAAATTTCCACACATTTTTCGTAAACCGTTGAGCGCTTGATGAATGGCTCATAAGTCATCTGACTCATCAGAGATGGAATTTAAATGTAATTTTGAATGGAAAATGTATTGGTTCATTCTTTTAAGAACGGTAATGATATTTCACTGCTGTAGTTAAAGTGATTTGAAAAAATGTGTTTTTCATGTGACAGCAATAACCTGATAGATATTGAAATAGCCAATCGTACAATAAATAAACTGTTACTTTAAAAATAAAAACTTTGTTTCTTTAATCGTACTAGTGAGTGGTGTTTCAAAGATTTTTTTTTTTTATCTATCTCTACAAATGATTGGATGGTCCATCGTTTCATGCCAATTTTAACGTTAACGGTAACTTTTAAAAGCGTTTTGCTAACTGTTACACACTTAAGTCCTAAATATATCTGTGTTTTAGTGAAACAAGCAAGCCTATGTAGCACAAAGTAGACTGGCTACAGCTTCATCAAGGCTCGTACTATCGAGTGTCCGGCTCTCGGTGCCTTTCTGAGTGATTTACTCTGTGGTCAGCCCTGTTCGCATTCAGGCTTATGTTAGATGTCTTTATAAACGACGTTTGTTGTACCAAGTTTATCAGCGACGTAACTTTATCGCTGGAGTTTGTAGGGCGTTATCTTTGAGAGACTAAGACTAAACTATAGAATTGAATGTTAGTAATATATTTTTAAATTAAAGTTTTTATCAGTATCTAGTTATACTGAATAAATTCGATGTGAGTAGGTACTTTACTCGGTAGATTTGGAGAAGCAAGCAAAATAGCTTGTCGTAATCACAAATCACACTTCAATTAGACAAAGGCTGTTTTGAGATGAAGAGTTTTTCGTATTCAAATATGGTATGCGTCAGTACTTCTTACTATTATCGCCTTCAGCTATTCAACGATGATATAAATCTCGGATCATTCAAGAGAGTTCCCTGATTCCACACCATATCTCTTTTTGATTGTCAGGAAAATCGAATTTTATGATGGCTGTTTACACTAGACGTGAATGTTAAGTATTTCCACCGGCTAGTATACAAGACTCTTTTTTTATTTGTTAACGTAACGGAAAGAGAAGACGGCCCACGTGGTGTTAGGTGGTAACCTCTGCCCGTATAATGCAATACGACTTGAGCCCTCCCCTATTTAGGTATGACAAAACCCAAGTCGCACCGTTTGCGTCCTCTGAGACGTCTCACGTGCCTGTAATTACGCCTGTACGAAAGCATTACTGCTTGGCGGCAGAAATTCGTACGGTGGCAGTACTTCCCCGGATGAGCTTTGCATATACTATTTGCAATTACTGCTACTAAAATATCTATAAAGGCTGCGCTGTGTGAAGAGCACCTTATTGCAACACATCCAATCATTCTCGTCTTCAACTGCCTCATAAAATTATACGCAAACTCATTTAAAACACAAATCGTACAACTTTATAAAGGCTAAAGGCACACAAGCGCACATAAATATTACGCACTCGCTACGCTCAAATTTCGCCACCGTCTGCTTTATATTGATATATTGTATTGTTTATGGTACGGCCGAATCAAAACGTGATATATTGAACGCGCGCGCGTTGTTCGCAAGTAACTTTCGTATTTGGAAGGGTTATGGATACAATTTTACTGGATGAGGCTTGCTTCATATTATATGTATGTACAAAAATGTATATAAATATTATATTAGTTGTCTGGATCCCATGATGTAAGCTATGCTTAGCTTACTTTGGGGCTAGATGGCGCTTTGTGAAATGTCCACCAATATTTAATATTTATATTGGATTATGCTTACACCATTGCAGTTTTTGCATTATGTATTGAGGGGATACTGTAGTCAATAGTAACGAAATACAATAGTAGTGACATCGTCAGTCGCTATTGTGCCACGGATTTTACGCTCCATTTCATGTTGATTGTGTAGACATACACTGATTTATTATTCTGAAAATAAAGCGTGAAGTTTCAATACAAAAAACACAATAGAATTATAAAAAAATTGTGTCGAATTAAGTACGTTTAATACGACCCATTGAAGTGATTGAGCTATATTTTTTACCTATGGGACGCATATAGAGAATCACGTCATCACATTAACAACAGCTTTAAAAAGCGTTTATCAAATCATAAATCATTAATACAAATTTATTTTTACTAATGTACCTCGAGTTTTAATGTGACTTAACTAATGCCAAAGGAAACTAATAACTCAATGAGTTGTTGCTTGATACTAAGCGATATTATCCACCCACAAAAACACAAATACGACTTAGTTCCTCCCTTTGTTAGGTAAGGTAAGTTTTTCACCATGTGTTATGCAGATGAAACTTACTCCATGGGCCTGAAATTTTTCAAGTACGCTCATGTCTTTTCTTGTAGTTGTATCATCGTTGTTAGGATACATAGATGTATGTCTGAGCCGAGGGAATAGTTAGGATGGGGAATAAGTTATGGCTTTCTACAACTATACGTCTGCACCATGTGTTATGTTATACACTGTTTTAACTTAACTCCTACTTACTTTCAAATGAGTTATGTATTTCTGTATCTGGTACTTAAAATATATATGAAGTTTACATATTGTGTCAATTGAGTACCGAAATATATGGGAAAAATTGGAAACATAAACATAAAGGCTCCATAATATGCAGTCCTTAAGAAATGAAAAAATTGTGACTAAATTAATAACTACAATGAAAAGTTCTGTTAGTATTGTAAACTAAACATTATATGCCAAAGAAATTAAGTTTTAGGCTACACTACTAGGTCAGAAAAAATTATACCAAATTAGGTAACGCCTCGTGAGGCTTAATTATAGAGGACGCTGTAATTACAGTAGTAAAAATTCACAAGAACAGTGAAATAACCAAGAATAATATTATTATACAGGCGATTTCATTATTATTTTGTTTTATCACCGTCCAGCAGTGCCATGAGAGCGTGGTGGTTTAGTGGCACTGTTCAAATCACGAGATGCACCGACGAGTTTTTCGCTTGAAAGATTTATGTGCGCAATATCACGTTCTCAAAACGGTGAAGGAAAACATCTTGAGGAAACCGACATGTCCTAGAACCAAAAATTCAAAGATGTGTCTAGCGCACGATAGGAGCCGCTTTGAGGCGCACTTAAAAATTTTTCACCACACTGGTTTGAGAGAACCAGTGACTCTAATAGAATAGCAGTGCTTACGAATCGCTATCTTCCAGTTTAAAGAGTGTGAGTGCCGGTTTGGTAACATACAAATGGGATATTCCGTCTTCAATTTTCAAACTTACAATCTGTTAAGACTTGGGTCTTCCCATACTTAGGTACGGGAAGACATAATATAGTATAGTTATTTTAATAGATAGGAATGCCAAGATGCGTCAAGTAGGCAATCAGCTCCAGTGTGAATGTGACTCATTTACCTTATTATTATTTTTCAGAACTCATAAATAAGCAAATTAACCTTTTCTTTATTTTTGCTTGACGCATGTAATAACAATATTTTTATTTATATAATGCATATTTCGTGTCCACAGTGCCAGCAGGGCTGAACTTTATACTCAAAGACAAAGTTTTAATGCCGTAAGTGCTTTCGTCCCATATGTTCTAGGGTTCGCACCTTGACATTCTCACATCTCCGTCCCAATTGTCCTAGGGTTGTCGCTTGCCACTCACATGCCGCTTATCCCCTTTTAAATGATACTCAGAAACTTAGAGAAAACCATGAACAAACTTTCGGTGTCATTGTGCTCGGATTATTTATTTAATTTAAGGGTCTGTTGTGGAAAGTATGTTGTTTGGTTTTATTTCACACATAAGTTTATTATATCCATTTCATATCATTTGTTTTAAAATTGTATATTAAGTAATTTTGATGTAAAAATTAAAAGATTTTAAAATAATTGTTTGATATAAATTTATGTAGTGTTGCTATGTTTCTTATACTTGAAAACGAGTCTAATATAAATTATGTATACATCTCCTTTATTGTGAATTTGAATCTGCCTAGCAAATTCAACAAACAAATAAATTAAAATGATAAAACTAGAGCTTTAAGATGAATATATATAAAAAAACTAGAAAGAAATAATATGTGTAAATAGCCCCAAGTTAATTTGTTCCAAACGATCACAATTCTAGTTTAGTCAAAGCTGTTTTAATCCGAATATAATCGACGATTAACTTTACATCCATTATAAGTTTGCCGGATTCCCCTCAGTGCCACCATATTTCTTGAGGGGTCAGGGAGGACCCCTCGAGTTAAATGGCTCTCGATACGCCCCTGTCTCGAACACTCGCAATAGGGAGGGAAAGATAGTGTCAGAAAAAGATAAAAATAATATAAATTGCATTTTTCCTAATTTACTCAGTATTTATTTATTATTTTTCTTTGCAATACATGTTTACGTTATAACTTGTCACTATTTCATGTACTAAAGAGATAAGATTGTACCTAATACTTTATAGGTATATTAATTTTCAATGTTTGTCTTTTAATATTAGAATGTTTATTACTTTTATTTAAAAAAAAACATAATCAGCTTTGGAGGACTTGAGAAAATCCTTTAGTAGCAATGACGCAAAGTATCAATGCTAAAAACATATAATATAGTAAAGTAAAATTAATTTTATGCAAACACCATAACACTAAGAGCCTTAATTACAATCGCTATACAATCATAAAGTTCTTTGCAACATGGAGTATTGAATTTAGTAAAAATACTTTTAATTTATTCTACCCTGAAACCGTTTTTGAATGAAACTTTTGTGTTACGTTACCAAAGTAATAAACAAAAAAGTCGTTATATTCTGCAAATAAAAGCTTCATAATAATTAAATAACAATGACTAAATAGATTCAACAAACATAGATAAGCAGATATTTAAGTACATTAAAATCACATTACTACAGATCTCGCAAGGGAGCCACAGTATCTCACGGAGGAGAAAATAAATTAACGAATTCTTTTTACAGTCTACATCTCATTTGTAGCTAAAAAAAAAGTAAATTGTATGGAAGCTGAGATAACAGACGCAATTGAGTTGACGTAATTTAAGAGGACGGTACATTATTTAATAAATTTAAAAATATCACAGTAGGTAAAGTAAGGAAATACGTTTTTTTTCCATCATAAAGCGCAATTCAGTTGTTAGTTGTAAAGAAAATATTAATTATTTTTGTATAAGTATTCTGGCATTTAGTGGCAGTCCTATATATTCGAATGAGATAACATTTAACTTACCCATATAACAGGTACTACTAGTCGTTGGTTCTATCGAACCAGTGAGGTGACAGGATTTTAAGAGCGCCTCAAAGAGGCTCCGTTCGTGCATTTGATGCAATGTCTACGAGTTTTTAGTTTTAGACTCTTTCCTTATCCGTTTTGAGAACCTGGTGTTGTGTACATAACATTAGAAGAAAAAAACATTGATTCACGTCTGTATTTGAAACACACCATCGATTTGAAACTCGTGATTACCTCCGGACCACACCAAGCTTTCGACAATGCAATCAACAGCGCTAGTCTAAAGATAAAGTGATCTTAGGAACCAATTTATTCATGTCCATATTTGCTTACACGTACTGCACAATATTTGTCCTATTTATCTTTTATTTTTAGGATAGGTATAACATGTACCCTCTCATGGCGCTTAAAAGTTAAATTCCTTTAAAGTAAACAGTAAGAAAGTGTTCGTCTAAAAATGATAGCACGTTGTTTCATTTGGATTGCTTGAAAGGTACTATATTTATTATACTATATTTATATTATTTATTTATTATTATTTTATTTTCAAAAATATGTTCTCAAAACTATATTTTCCTTCAGTAAATTATATAAAAACTACTTTATATATAACAGTAAGAAGAACATAGGCACAGTGTGTTCGGGGCGCGCTGCCGCTGCCGTCGACGGCCGCAATTTGCCCCGCCAAGGCACGTTTAATATTAGAAGTCCTGATTTATGTCCTGCCCATGTAATGAAGTGTCTCCACACTACAAACGTGTGTGCATTGCACTAATTCACTACCATAGATTAATAGGTTGCCCGGACGGCTTCGAGCCAAGAGTTAGTGGAAATTTCAGCTGGATTTTTCGTTGGAACTAAACTGGCTGTAGGAACTATTTGTAGTGTACATAAATATTTATAATTTTATTATAATTATAATTACACATTTTTATAACTACTATTATGTATTAAATTTGTGTTCGGTTACAATATTATTGATATATAATTATTTTTTATGTGTGGTAATCATTTGTAACATACTTTGGTAAGCAAACATCTTAAATGAAAGATTGTACTCTGACAGGGATAAATAAACATACTTCACGTAACCATCGAAAGTGTAGAGCTTTTAATATATAACTCAAACTCAAGAGCTAATGAAACGAAAAGTAGATACTCAACATGTTCTAATCAGGTAGCAAATCATTTATATCCCACAGGATATACACACAAAAGTTCACAACATGTGCTAATTAGAACTACATGTAAATCTTACAACAGTGTCCAGTACCAGGAACGTAATTAGGCACGTGAGTTCCAATCCTCGACCATAATTCAGTATTATATATTATATATATATTCATACTTTTAGTGTTCTATCCCATTATTTAGAAAATACTTCTATAGTATTATATTATTCTATACTTCTAGTATTTTCTAAATAATGGGATAGTTCAATAACTAAAGAGTTATTGTGATTCTAAGCTGTTAAATTTCCGTGTTTCAAAGCTAATAGTATATATTAAATAAGTATTTTATCTCGCGCCTAGTGTAGAGTAGGCAGTGTAGTAGAAAGTACTGAAATGTGTTCAAGTAGATACAAACTGTAATTACTTAAATTAAACAATTAATTCTACTCGTTTCAAAACAGTAAAATATGGCGTTCCCAGACTTTGGAACCTATGGCTAATAAACTATTTATGTAAATCTGATTTCAATGCGCCTGTTTTGTGTAGGTCAATTTATTAACGCTAACATTGTTGCAAAATTTTATAATAATGGTATATATTTTATTTAGAAATGGTAAGTACATATATCTAAAATTAAAATATTTTTCCTCTGAATCTGAAACTATGTAAATAAAACTAATATATCATATATATTCATGGTAATAAATATATATCATGAATTAAAACAAACTACCTGAATGGTTAAGTTAAAAAGTAAGTCAATGAACATTACATACAGCAAGTAATGTTGTATATTAATGACATAGTTAATTTGCAAATCTTCACATTCTGGAATAATTTATTATAAAAGAAAAAGCAATAGAACAGGCAAGTGGTAAATTCGGGTCTCATTACCTTAGAAACCCAAAGCAAACGATCCGAAAATACCTGAGCACTAATTACTACCACTAAGCAACGAACATGTTAATCCAGAAATATATTTCTCATTCCCTACAGATCCGATACAATGGCAAAGTCTCAATAGAATAGCTGGTACACTACAACCGTGGTCAAAAGTTATTCATAATACTTTAAACGACACATACCTATGCCTGGGAACAATTTGCAGAGAATTCTATCATTCAGTTTCTTGTATTTTTACCTCCTTCTTGGACATTCCCTTATCATAAGTTACATACTTATTGAAAACTTGAGTATATTTGGCAGTTCAACTGACAATAGTTGTGTAGGTGGTTTCTTCAAATTCCATTATAAACTCGCTACTGACAGTGTAGTGAAAAATCATAACAAGGTTGTAGGACAAATTTAGACGTATATATGTAAGCGAAAAGCGTGCAAAATGAAACGTAAAATAGACATTGAGTATAATAAACACGCTCTTAAGTGTAGATTATCAATCAGGAAATGGTGTTTATCTGTTATTATTTTATTTAATCGGAACTCCAGTGAAGTTTTCCAAGATTTCCCAAGTTCGGCCTTCACATCGTATTATTAATATTATTGTATATTTTTAAATGGCTTGCTTCACGTGTTGGTGCACACTGTTAGTACAGTAAGCATTTTATAATAAATAAATAAATAAAAATAAATACATTATTTTCCATAACGAGTACCTATCCTTCTGAGTACCTACACTTACCCAGCTGTTCTCCACAGTCTGTGGCAAAGGCCCTCTGGCCGTTGGAGAAGTAATAAATTAGAGGAAAGCTGCAAGCCAGGATTTCCCTTGGGCTTATTCACACTCACAGCTCCACTCCTAATCCAGAAAGCCTTATTATGCCACCCTTAATACTACGCTCAAAGACTACTTGAAAATTTTCTCAAGCGGCTTACTTAAAACTTCTTCAGTCGCCGGACTTACTTCGAGTCACGTATGTAGGCTACTTTTTACTCTAGAACAATGAATCATTTTGATGGCCCAATTTCGGGGCAGAATTTTACAGCAAAGATTAAAAATGGATAACAGGACTAGCCTAGAAGCAAAATAACTTTAGTTTTGTATATCACCTTCTCACAAGCATTTCCTGAGACGTAAGAAAATTTTAATTTCATCATTATTATATCAGCCAGTAAAAGTCCACTGCTTAACATAGGCCCCCCAAAGTTTTCCATAGGTTCTGACCGAAATTGAATCTTGAACTCTCATGCCCCCCATAATCACCACGCTTGGCAGGTATTGGTTTCAAATGAAACCAACACTGCGATCACCAATCCAGAGGATGGGCAGCAGCATTCCTTGTGTATTTAGGGGATGCTGCTGCCCATCCTCTGATTTAGATCCCTTAGTCGCCTCTTACGATCATCCACGGGACGAGTCGGAGTGGTGCAATTCTTGAGCCGACCCCACACGCCTTTATTTGCATATAGCACATTTAATTCAAGCATATTATAGTTATTGAACTGCTTAGACAGTTACACAATCAAAAACACCTCCTAACAGTTATAGTACATATTTTATATTTATTTACGGTCATTTGATCGTTTAACGGATACTATATCGTAAATATCAATTTGAAAGCTAAACGCGTTCCGAAGTTAGTAACATCTGCAACTTTTTGCAACGTTCTCATGTCCGCTTCCTCGAGTTTGATACTGGCTGATATAAAGCTTCAAGTATGTGGAGAGATAGCAAAATAATACCTACAGGAAATAACATTCAAAAATGTTTATTCCGAATGATTTTGAGAACGTCTGGACTGTTTTACTCACGATACGATGACGTTACACTGCACTTCGATCATCGAGAAATTGCTTATACTACTGCTAGTCGAGTCACTGGTTCTGTCGAACCAGTATTTAAGTCCGCCTCAAAGAGGCTCCTTTCGTGCATTTTATCAATAAGTCAATTTAAAAATTTGGTCACGCGTATTTTTATAGCTAAATCTGGCGCCTGTTTAAGCTCTATGCGAACAGCCTAAGAGCCTGGGACTTTTAAGTTTAAAAAACGAACTATAATATCCTATCATTTCCAAGAAAAATAAATATCTGTATCTCTGAGAGATAACATACAAAATATGTGTTAGGGCAATTTTATGCTGTGAGAAATATACGAATAATCCAATAAGTTAAAGAAATAATTTTACCGGCGGCTCTATTCGTTTGAGCCATCACTGTCACCATCATCTGTCATCATCAGACATCATTGAATATTTGACTAGTTATTTGGCTACTTAATTATTAAGTCAATTCACCTTTTTCCGTTTACAAAGTCCTCGACTACTCCTACAAATTTCTTCAATTTAAATTGTCTATGAGTGCCGCCCGACTGAAGTCAGCCGGCACATTCCATACTTATCGACGATGCAGGCGCATCGAATGAGCGGGACAAAGGATACGTCCAAAATTCACGCGAGAAAAGGAGAGGCGCTTACGCAACGGGCATTCGTTTTTTAAATAATTGAGTTCGGAATGACGATAGGCACCCGACAATTTGAAACATTTTATCGAGCTGGCAACCCTAGCACGGAAAGTGGTCGTTTAATTTGTTTCCTTCTTTGACTCATGTAGACTTAAGTTTTTATTGCGCATACACAGATAATCATTTGTAAGTGATAAGTATGAAAGATATATTTGCCACTTGGCATTCTACCTGGAACCTTTAGATTGACAAATATCATTCAAAAATATAATTTTAAACATGATGCAGTAGATTATAAGGAGATAACTCTGCTGTGATTATCAATTATTATGACAAAATAACTAACAGGAATAGTAACATAGCTCATTATGCCGTAACTTTATCATATCAAAAACAATAACCAAAGGCTTCCGCCACACAGGTATAAATCAGCAAATTCTATTTTCAATTAGCGCAGCGGTAACGTCGCCGTCGTTCCTAATTCGAAAGCAGCCTATAATTACTGGGCAAACGCTGATTGGCCGGCGGCGGCGGCGGCGCGGCGCGAGCGCATAGCTTTATTTGCTTGCTATCTAAGCACTAGCAAGTCTATCTTTAAAGTGAGAGCGCGACTGGCGACATCTTTTATCGTGCGCGCTTCTGTTGGTTTATTTTCGAATTTCGAACTGTGGAGCCATATTGCGCGCGTAAATTATTGCTGGGAGAGATTTGTTTCCATAGTTCTGCGGCGGCGATAGATCAGCGTTTGCCGGATGTTAGTTTATGTTGACGGTTGCTTTGTTCCGATTTCGCACTCGTCTGGCTTGGCGGTTTCTATTTTTAGGAGTACTACATGATTTTCACTTGTTTTTAAATGACTTGGAAAACACAATGGACTTTATCGTTTTCCATGAGTAATATGCCCTTTGGAAATATCTGTCGGGGTGACTGTGATTTTATTATTTAACATTATAAAATGGTTTTTATTGTGTCATCATAAAAATGATAGTTTTTTTTTATTATAAAGTTTTATGGGTCAAGCTATTTATAAATCACTGAATAATGCCCACCAAAATAACAAATAATGCTACTGAAGTATTAACACAAGTTGATACAACATCTTGCCAAAACTTTCAACCATCTTCACTACTTCACACAAACTAAATTATTCCAATTGAATAAAACTTATTGATAACTATTTTATTCCCATGAGGTCGGGCGTCTTTACGGCATTCAAGATCCTAAGCGATTCGAATAACAAGAGCTGATAATACCACTACATAACAATACATTAATAAAATCTCAAAAATATAGACATTTAATTTCTAATTTTAAATTGTCACCTTTATCATGCATAAAGATTAAAGTCTTACTATGTCTTATTAAAAAAAAAATGTGTGACAGATACAGAGTTACATATTACCCCTTGCATTTATTTACGGATAACATTGTGTTAATCCTAGTAAAGCTATTTTTTACAATTTAATCAAATTAAATGTGTCATACAATCATCATATCATATCAGTTTGTCATAATATCGATATGACATTACAGACTTATAAAAACATCTCTAACTATGGCGATACTGCAACGCATAAAACCATTTTTTTTTCATAAATCCAGCAAGGTGAAAAGTGCGTATTCCACAAATGGACACTAAAGATCAACAAGAGATTTTCTGTACCTAAGTTATCAGATAGCTTCAAATAAACTTCAGTTTTGTAACTCAAGAAAAATAAACTGAACACTGTTTGACAGTTACATATGTCCGAGAATTGTTTATTTATTGCGCACTTTGTTGCTTCCTGTTCCCCAATTAATTTATTGAGTTAGTTTACAAATTAACGAAGCCAGGAACTTAATGTGTCCAGATATTTTATGAGTTACAGTTGGACATAGGATTAGCTAATTTAGCGGAGAATTTTAATTTTAAAATGATATACCTGTTATTTATATTATACGAAAACAAATTTTAATACAACAACGCATTACAAAAGCATTCTTAGCTTAATGAAGAATTAGATATTTATCATCTGTTTGAGTGGATTTTTCCAGCTCCAGATATATATTCCAGGATGGTACTGTATAATGTTTTACGGTATGGGGCGAGACAATAATGGCTTGCTCATAACATCACTCGTCCACCCTTGTACCACGCCACGATTTTGTCTCCAGCGATTTGGATATTCGTCGGGATTACTTCGAGAGCGACGTTATTTCACTGTCAGATTGTGTCTGCGGGTTACTTGGTGCGGGGTCTTCAAGAGTAGTCTTTTGCTGGGAATGTGCTATTTATTTGGTTGGAAAGTGTACTAAAATTACACTGAATTAATTTGTATGTGCATTCTCTCACGTGCTTTGAACTTTGTCCAAAAGCTTTGAGTGTAAATCTCCTTTATTTTTTTGTTATAATCATTAGTGTGACGTGTGGAAACGATTTATCTGATCTCGCACTGCTTATCTGAATATAATTGTATGTTTGTAAGATAATACTCATTATTATAATGAATGTTATAGCAACTTGTTAATAATGAGAAATGACATTTCGTAAATAAAGTATTTGCACTGTCATTTACATTCGTTTTATTCATTTCGATCGTTATAGATAGATAGATAGAAAACTCTTTATTGTAGGTACACCACAATATAAACATAAACATATAAGAACATATACATAACATATAAGAGATAAAAGTAAAATATGAAGTACAATGGGCGGCCTTATTGCTTAAAGCAATCTCTTCCAGGCAACCATTTTTTTATGATTATGTTAAGTGAAAAATGTTTTATGTTTTAACTATATATTTGGCTATGTCAAAATTATGTTCATAAATACTAAACTTTGATTTAGGATGAACATAATTGATAGCATTTTTTTGTAATAAAAAATACTCTCCGAAATGTCACTAAAATTAGCATTTTATTCGCAAGCCAGTGCGTACACTCAATTATGAAGACAGAATAAACGCGCGCTTCTAATTAAATGGTTCAGGCGATGCCTAAGCAAACATTCGCTGACTACTTATATCAATCAAGAGGTCAGTACTAACGAAGCGAAATTACTCTTAAAGATTTCGCAAAAATATTTAGAAACTGAAAAGTTTTTAAAATAGTTATTTTAAGAATTTTTTTGTTACCCACTCATCAAAATTGTTCATACCGAGAATAACTAACCCAAACTAACCCTGAAATTAAAATGACCGACTTTGCTTTACAATACATTTAGAGCATTTTAATTGGCCCGACAACTACCTTTCAAATAGCGGTCATGTTTGCTTTGCCATTAAAAATAGTCAAGGCCTACGATTTTTCCTTCATTCCAAATTACAAACATTTTTCGTACATAAGTTATTATGTACATAAAAACAAGAGTACAATACAGTTACATATCAAAAAGTATTTTAATTGCGTCGTAAATCAAAATTATTCACGCTGCCGTGATTTTTACATGTATTTAAGGTTAACTATTAATGGATCATAAAGTTTTAAGACCTTTTTATACAACTCTATCAATTATGAACATAGTTTGCTTAGTTTATTGTAGCATTTCTGCGTTATACGGACTGACGAGACGGGATAAAAAGTGGCCAGAACCGGAAGATGGCAACACTTACTTATGGAGAAAGACAAAGCGAAAGTATATATCTACGAGAGAAATGACTTAATGTTGAAAATAATTTTATGAATATTTCGTGGTATTTTAAAATTATTAAAATAGTAATGTGTCACAGATGACATAAAACAAAGCCAGTGTCGAAAAAAGCAACGAAAGTAGAAGTAGAAAGGTAAAGGTTTAACAGTTTCATTATTCGCCGGTATTTTATGGACGAAATTGGCTGAAATACCAAAACACTTACGTACTTAAAGGAAAAAATAATTCCTCCACTTCAAAGAGACAATGTGAATTAAATTCATGGTGCATTTAATTGAAGTACTTGACGTGGCTCACTATTGTTTTTTAATTTGTGATCGGCGTCCTTTTAGCTATCAATCAAGTATGTAAGCTTGATCGAGTTTGCCAGGTCCCTTTCTACGGTGAAGCCGATGAGACGAGGTCACTTGAGGATTTTTTGCTGGATCATTATACATTGCGCGTGAAGTGTTGCATCATATCTAACAAGTGTTTGGGGAGTGCGTAATGATTTAGTTATGAAAGCTTAAAATTTACATATCTCTCTATATAAAATCTGCATATAAAAAGCATTACTGTGTAGCATGTGGCATGAATTAACAGATACACAACAAGCATCTAAGATCTGAGAATAAGCTATCATGCTCATCACAGAAAAGCTTGCCGCATCCAAGAATTGAACCTGTCCATTGAACTTCTTTTCACAGAACTGTTTTCAGAAACCTAGTGACAGGAGTAGTAGTAGTAATATATAATATAGTAGATCCGCCCGTGACTTTGTCCGCGTATTTGGTTTCATCAGACATTTTAGGGGTGGAACTTCTGAAAATCCCGTCTTAGAGCATCTGCGACTCGAATGGGAAAAATCCTGTGAAAAATTTCAGACCAGCCTAGGCATTGTAGTCGTTTTAAATAATAACAATGTTGTTTGAAGTTGCTATTAGGCAAAAAGTTAACTATTATAAGTTGATATTTGTGAACCTCTACCGCTGGTCCGCACTGGTTGTATCTGTGCAAAGTATATAGTTATATATTATTAATAATATGGCTAAATACTAAGCAATAATAGCTATTTGATTAGGTTATCAACAAGTTTTCGAAGGAAAATAACGAAACAAACCGTTATAGCGGCCATTTAGATCGATAGAATTCTTTATTGCACCAGAAAAAAGTACATAGGCGGACTTAATGCTAATTATCATTTTCTTCCAGCTAACCTTTGTGTAGTATGGAGTGGATATGCATTTATGAATTCGAGGAGTTTTAGCAATAGTTATGTCCACGATAATAATATGCAATTTGTCTAGGGACTGTCATCATACGCATTTCCGCACTGCCTTGCGTCCATCACCCCAAAACGGGATGTTACTTCTCATGCGCCTGTAATTTCACGCACCCACTCCCTTCCAACGGAACACAGCAATGCAAGTGCATCACTGCTTGGCGGCAGATTACTAGGTGTGATGGCAGTAATTCTCCGGGAGAACTTAGCACCACTTTTACTGCTACTTTGAGTTACACCTTTCGCACCACCCGGGGGACACGTGTAGGGATTCAGAGGGTGATCACCTACTAACGCGAGCAACGTGGGCCCCAAGAACTATATCAATAACTGCCTTAACACTGTAAGTCACGATTATGAGTCAAAGAGCTATTTTTAATGAATTCAGGTAAAATCAAGGTAAAAAACCGCAATAATAATGTGGTTGGTAATTTATATTACCGATACCCAGATAGATAACTAGTTCTATAAACCTGTTAGAATTATGTTTGCTATACGTGGACATAATTGATTTCAATTATTCAATTGATTTCAAAAACATTTAACCGAGAACCATTTTACCAAGAAATATTAAAAAGAATACGACATTATTAAAAATCAGTTCTAGTGCCATTTATTGGCAGCGCAATTTCATTGAACGAAATGTTTTGCAATTTATTATTTATTGTGAAAAAAATATTTAAAATTATGACGACAGCACGGGAAAGTTCTATTATTTTTTTGAATTTTTGCTGTCTGCTATCCTTTTCAGTTATCGGAATACAAAACAGCCTATAAAATAATTTGGATTTTAAACTTAGTAGATAATGTCATTGTATAAAATATACTTACTTTTATCCAAAAGGTATTAAACGGGTGAAACCCCGTTTAGTGGTCGTACAAATACGTCCCAGAGGGCCTTTTTGAGTAGAAATTTAATTAAAACAATAACTGATTTACGATATTAAAAAAAAGCGAACACAAAAATCTCATTTGAAGTTCTTAAAGAGAAAATGTACTTTCATTTATGTATGTACGTTTTATATTACTTTTTGCACTTTCGAAATGGGGTAATGCATAATTAATTTCAAGGTGGCTTTATCGTGGATAATCAAATATTATATGCTTTATCGATGAGGTTTATGTTTTATTGATTTTGTGAATTATTTTAATAAGTACAAAAATAAATATAAATTTTTATTAAGCATGATGGTCATCGGAGTCACGAAGAAGAAACAATAGATAACAACACGATAGCCAACTTTATATTTCTGACTATTTCTAGCTTCGTTCGAAAAACAATATACATTATAGACAAAATAAATGAGTTCATGACAAACCATAATAACATGAATATTTGCTGAATAAAAATCAAATTTTTTGGAAGTTGTAGCACTAATGCTGTAGGTAATTATGTGCTAACAACCTCTTAGCCTAGGCGTTCTTAGGTATGTACCCATAATTCATATAACCAATAATCATGAAGGACTCTTCAGATACTATAAGATCAACTTATGCATCGAAAAAAATGTATTAATTGCGAAATGTCAGTTGACACGCTAACGTAATTACAGCTAAGACATTTGAATCGGAATCCAATGAATGAGAGAATTCCAATGATTCCCGAGACACAAAATTACTGATACGTTCTTAGATAGTGCTATAAACAGATGCGAATAAGCGAGAAATTACGTCCGACTCGTCGTAATTATAGGGCCTATACTTCTTATGTATCTCTGAATGCATCGATCTGAAGTTTAAGGGATCAACGCTATAAGTAGTGACCTTATATTTTAAATAGTACCCAGGTACTTACGTATTGACGTTTCCAAGCCTTTCTTTATTCTTCTTTATAAATTCTATGTATATATATATATATATATAAAATATTATCCAGTGTGTTCATCTAACGAGTGTTATATAAAATTATACTAATTATATACATATGTACGTGCGCAGTCATACTAGTGAAAAATTAAAACATATGTAATCGATTCGGAAACGCATTACGATATTTATAATGATTCTAAATGCAAATTCAATTTTAGTACATAACTTTTTACACAAAATTAAAAGTAAGCAGATTTTATTATTTATTCTTTATAAAAAATCATTTAACAAAATCCATAAATGTATATTTTAACCATACCATACACGAGTATATTTTAACTATGTTCTTAATACAATTTAATGTCCACGAAAGTGATTCTTATGAAATAAATATTAAAACGTTGAATAACTGTAAGTCCGGTACTTTATAAAATAATCGAAAACGTTTAGCTTCTCGCATTTATCTGCACCTTGCTCAAACAAAAACTTGAAACAATTACTGTATCAAATAAAAATGTCGTATCGACCAATTGGGTGTCAGTAAAAATTTAACATTAATCCATCACTTTTAGAGATTAAATTTGATTGTGGTATCATTAGTATCGATTATAAACAGCATGCAGCATTCCAAGGCAGGTTTCTTTGCGTTAATGCATTTTCATGGAATCGCTAACGTTTTTCCAACACCTTACAATTACATGATATGAATTCTAGAAAGCGAGCTAGGCATTGCTGAAATTAACATTAATTTAATGAAATTAAATACGTTTACAACGGCGAGTTGCACATAGAACCCAAGTTTCATATAGTAAGGTCGTAAGGAAGAATATTATAACCTATAGGTACGCTGCAAGAATATGATAGAATAATTGTTTATCGTAGTTTTTTTACTAGTATTTAAATTACGAATTTAAATATTTAATAAAAAAAACTACGAGAAATTTTACATCATTTGACATCCTATAACAATTTGTAATTTAATATCAATTACGGGAAAATGTTAAAAAACATACGTACAACTGCTTTACTAACTATTTACTAATGTTAGTAACATTTTTCAACGGTTTCACTTCCGGCAGTCAATTCAAAACAAAACTTTACAATGCTTGATGATCAAGCTCGATAATTGCTTAAATTGAATACATCCGAGCCGTTTAAGTTAACCAAGTGAAACCACACCTGTGAAACTTGGTACCAACTTGAAGAATTCCCAACTCTTGGAGCCGTCTCGTTAGCAGCTCCCGCAAAACCTCCTCTTATTTATGCCTTTACTTTATTCCATTTGCGGCTCTGCTAGTTTTAGTTCTGAATATTTAAGATAATCCATTTACTTTGAGTTTTGGTTCAAAAATTTTATCTCAGGGTAGTGTAAAATTCGCACTGACTCTTTTCATTTATGTGAAAGGTAATATAATAAACATCTTCTTATTTAATAATAACGTAGAATGTTATACGCATTATTTTTTTGTATCTATCAATGGGATAAAATGTCATATAGCTAATAAAATGTTCTTTGAAACTAAATTCGTCAACTAAAACATTTAACATTTTTTTTTTTACTTCACACGTGTTCCCTTTTTTTATTACTATTATCTTGTTCGGTCGTTTAATTTTATATATTTCCTGAGTTTATTGAAAAAATGTTAAGACCGATAAGAAAACTGACCTTAAAAATCATACCAACCCAATTCAAGCTTTCAATTTAAAGCTCCCTCAAATGTTTATACATCTCTCCAACATAATTTGTTTCTTTTAATATTATCTCTAGGAAAATTCAACTAATAAAAAGTTATCTAATAAAATGACCACCAGCAACAATTTATTCCCAAAGTATCTTGAGAGGTTTAGGTTATTTGCATAACTGTCATCGAAGATAAGTTCTGATAACATTCGATTTATTGACATTATCTATTCAGTAATTATGAATAATTCATGAAATGTTTAAAAGTAATGTTGTGATTTCAAATATTTAAGAAAATATTGTAGAAAGACAACATTAATTACGACTGTTGTTGCGTTATATTAAGCATATTTGTGCTATTCATAAAATAAACAATTCAGCTAAAATGTATAATCTGCCATTCTACAAAATGGCTGGTCGTTGTACAAAACGGTGCCATTTTCTAATCCAACGGATTGACCTTAACGTTATCTACACATTTTGGCGGAACACCTAAAATGGAATTACCTCAAACTACAAAGAATCAAAAAGTGTCAAGTATGTTTTTTATATATTTATGTATATTAATTTCCTTCAGTGGTTACACTTATGATCTTTACATCTCCAAAACCTAATGCTTTAACAAATAATATTTTGTTACCTAAAAGTTTTCTCACATTATTACACAAACTGTAGCGTCCGTTGGTTATTGAATAATTTTATTTATTTTAAAGACAGAAGGTTATTTAGAATAACTTCAAGCACGCTTAAACCCGACGTCATTATATTTATCCAGCAGTAGTAAATCTTGCATATTTTGTGCAACTAAAACTCTAGCTCTTTTTGGTCAAGGTCTCGTAAACTTAGAATAATTTATGCCTTACGTAGTGATTAACGTATATTCACAGTAAATCTGTAATCTAGGTTTTGAATAGGATTAAATATATTTTCAATGGAATGAATTTAACGCATGTATTTATGCATCCTTTGTTATGTATTTGTCGTATACGCGAACAAAATCAACTGATCACGAATCCTCCGGAGTTTGTACTGTCGTTTAGAGGTTACTAGGCTCGCCAGGACCGGTTTATCACATGGCTGATACCACGTGCGGCCTCCACTATACACTTATAACGATATCGACATCTACAGCTCGCCGGGAGCGTTTGCCTTTGAATCAACGCATAGATGTTTCGAAGTTGCAAAATTTAAACTTAAGTTAATCTTTATAATATTTTAGTGAACATCACTTGTTTTTACAGTCACTAGAACTTGTTCCAAGTTCTTAAAGAAAGTACTGTGATCATACCCGTTTCTGCGTCCGCGCAGTAATAATAAATCCGAGTCAAATGTTATGTTTTGCCGATGAAATTACACGCGCTTGAGTCACTCCACATTCACGTCTTGGGTCTTGTGGAAGTTAGAACATGATACATATTGTTTTGTTATGGGCAGAGGTTACCACCGAATACCAAATGTGTATTACGGTAAAAAAACATATCTAGGAATAATTAACACAGGCGTTGCAAGACTCAGAAATTTTAACCCTGCTGAAGTCAACACGGGTAGAAAAGTTTGTGGAAGTGTTGCAATTATTGAGAACGTTTTCTTTCACAAGAATTCCTTACCACCAGCCAGTTAGCAGGTATCAGTTTCTATAAGGCTAATTGCGTGAAAATAAACACCGCAACAGTATAACAGTCTAGTAGGTGCAGAGGTCAAACACGTCTGCACTTAATTGTCCCATATTTCCACCGGTTAAGTTACCCAACTCGCTTTTACTTGATTTTACTTAGAGTGTGGTTTTACTGAGTATGTGAATGTGCGTAGCGGGACTTTTCAATTTAAAGAAACTTTGTGGACTGGTTTGGTTGAATTGTGTTTTTTTTTAAGCTTGAAAATTTTGTTTTCCTATGCGCAAAATAATGGATGGACACATGTTTTTGTTTGGTATTTGACATTAGTTACATAGAACATTTTATTTTACATGAATGAGAATAAAATGATACTTTTACTTTGTCTCTCCAAGCAACTAATGAAATGGATTAGGTTGTTTTATGAATGAATTTATTTGTATTAATGAAAGTAAAACATAACAAAGAAAATTTTCAAAATCACCGTTGTTTTAATTTTCGCCGCCATTATTCACAAGTTCACTCTAGTCAAGCAAAACGGACGTTATAAGAGTATATTTTGATCAAACTCAGCAGCAGAAGTTCAAAAACAAGCCTCGGGGCGGCACGCACGGGGGTGGTAACCGCCATCCCCCCCTTTCAAAGTTATCGCATTATTCAAGCGAACGCGACTCTTGAGTAATTTTGAAATATTACAATTTTCAAGCTCGCGCCGCTCTACCGCACGAGCCTTCGACAAACTGAGTACCAAGTTTTGTACTATGAAGTAGGTATACTTATTACTGCGTTTATTACGTTCAAATGATGATTTTCATTAGTAACAAATAATATACCTATACACATACAAAAACTCAGCATCGTTTCTAGTTCAAAATGTTACCGTGTTGGTAGTTTTAATTATGTCTACGCATTTAATTAGCTGTTTGATTCTTAGAACGACAAAATGTACCTAATCGTGGTTACACTAAGTAAAAAAACGAACTACTTATATTGATTTATGGTTTTTTGTACACCACTTACAGAGATAAGCTCTTTAATTAAAGTTTACGGTAAAAGACCCATTTGACAAGACACTGGCATATGACAGTAAGTACCAATGAGGTATTATTTGAATTCAATAATGACTTATTACTTAAATCGGTGCTTGTTTCATATTCATACTACGTAATTCAATACATATAGCTCTCACTAACTAATATATTTTTAACATTGGTACATATATACTTTCTGTAAATACACATTTACATATTTTAATATATTAAGTACAACCAGGCATAAAACTAACATCTTTGTTAATCACACAGATCTGGGTGGGAACTGGGAGTCAAACCCATAGCATACAGTTTCGAAGGCACAATTACTACGAATTGAGCTGTGAGGCCCGTCCTCGGAACCTTCCTACTCTACAGATTTGGATGCATTTATCAGCAATAGGTATCCGTGCGAAGCGATTACTGTATATTGGTATTACATTCGAAACTTGCATTTTATCGGTTTTATTCATATTTTCGTTTCATTTTGGTTTTGTAACTTTCCAGCTCACACATTACATACTTTTACAGTAACCACAGTAAATTAAAATGTTGTTCCAAATTCAATAACTGTTCCCAAGCCATAAACTACTTATACTGACAAGACTTGAATGTCAAAAACTATAATAAATGTCATGTTCCAAATTAAATTACTTAATTAGCAGCGGATGAATAAAGAACCCACTTCCTGATTTGGAGGAAACCATACAAATGAGATTGAATTTTACAAGATAATCTAAACGAGAAAAACTTGATTAATAAACGAATTATGTACGTGACATATATGGGTACATGAACGCCGTTTGGTAGGTTGTAAGTTATATCTTTTTGATAATTTCTTTTTATTAACTGTCATGTAATTTATGAGATATAATATGTAGGTAAGTATCCACGTAGAGTGCTTGAGAAGAAACTCGGTCTAGTTCTGCAGTTGTTAACTTATCGTCATAACTGGCTCTGAAAAGCCATACATAGCACTGCGCAATACTATAGGTGTACTTATTTTAGTAATGAAATTTGAAAGATAAAGCTACACATATTTTTTTTATTGACAAAATACAAAAATGCGTAGCTTAATTATATGCATCTGTTGGTTTGTAACACAAACAATAAGAGCATTAACAAAAGTGTAGCAAAACAGTAGCTGTTTCCATTGTCTGTCGTTCATAACAGTCAAAACAAGAACATGTGCCAGTCATAAAACAACAGTTATCAAGAGACAGTTTAAAGACAACAGTTACTCAAAAAAAAATGGTGACCTGCAAATAACAAGTTCCGTTATTTAAAGATCTCTGAGATCCGTTACATCATAAATTGTGCAATAGAATTGCACAATTGGGCCGTGCAATATTGTATTGTTATTTTAATAGTATTGTGTTGTAAACAAAAGCTTGGACAATGCACCTGCAAAATAAGCAGGTAAGCGATTATTATGGTAATTTCTTTTACAATGAACTTACTAGTTTTAGTAAACGAATGTTTTGGGAATTGTGGCCGGGAGACCCTAATTCCGTAACAGTAACACCTTGTGGTAATTTATTGTACAGTTCATAACAAAAGTTCGTTTCCGTGTTCTTTATCGTCAATTGCTTATCATTTGACAGCGAAATTTACGAGCTTTTCTGTTAATAAAAAAGTTGTCAAGGTACTCTATATTTTGAATTTTCAAGCGTATTTGTCCTGTGCTAGTATTTTATTTGTCAATTTTAAATTATATTCTATAGATTCTATTGAAGAAAAAAATATGCATTGTACTTTTAAAATTTTGGCTTAAACTCTTTATATCTCTACATTTTGCTAGTGAATAAAATAATATGGAGAGTAAAATAAATTTGGAAAACAAAATTGTCATAATTATAACTAGCCATTGACAAAATAACGCTTATGCTACACTGTAGAAAACATAGTATAACACTTATATGATTATATTATGAAATATATCGCCCAAAAATAGATTGTATGCTGAAAGCCCATCTCGAAAAGAGTTATAAAATTAAAACGTGATTTTAAAGCTTTTAATTGTTCAATTCACACAATTTGTACTGGAAACAAGTTATTGAGCAGATGCGGTGAGGTTTATGACGGCTAATAGACTTTATGGTCATTTTATTGACTTTAATGTTCTCTTGACTTCGTCGTTTACGACCATCTCATTCATTATCGAACCGGCGAGGTCGTAACATTGTTGTAAATCATACGGAATATGGATAAGTGAACGCTACTGAATCTACATTTTGAACGTCTCCACTTGCCACCAATTTATGATCATTGAAATCATATTATTTATTCATATTTTTTTCTGTCTTCAGGCGCATAGTTGGCATCGCTGTTTTTCTTTTTTGGAATTTCATTAATTGGGTCTAGCCTGCCTTGATTGCCAAAGTTGAGTTGCGAATGCTGTGGTTGAATTTTGTTATTTCGTTGAATTAATTAAATAATGATGAATCTTAATTGTACACCCACAAACTGAAGTGAAATAAATACGTAAAGTCATTGTCATCGGTATAAGTCCACCGTTGCATATTATGTCTAGCATGTCCATTAATCGCCACAACGCCAAAGCCTTTGCATCTTCTTTCTGCCAGCTTCCGCCAGTTCTCTATTCGAGAACTCGTCTACTCCAACGATTATCAGTTCTTCAGATTATATGACCAGCCCACTGCATCTTCGGTTTGCCAATCAATGAGGAATGTAGATTTGGTCTTCTGAAGGGTAATCTCATTACAGATTTGATCCTTCAATCCGAGCACTGATGCTACACTGAACTAGCCTTACGTGTGTCCACATATTTTTTTTCCGATATATATAATTAATATCACAAAAAGTTATTTTTTTTTAGTGTAATTACGTCGTTTATATTTTCAGCAAATAACATTAAAATAGTTATTTAGCTATTAAATATTGCAATAGGTCATTGGATATTAGATAAAACAATTAAAATATCGCATCTTTTGTAGTCGAAAGCCTTACTAACCATAACCATAACCTACCGATAAATTTCTAAAACCAGGAAATCTTAAAGTACACCGTTTTTCTTTTATGTAAGATAGAACAATGACACATTGAAACGACAAAAAGAAAAAAAACAAGAATAAACCTGTATATTGATTGTATTGACGATTGATTATTTTTTACACACAATTTTACGTGTCGCACGCATGAATAAAACAGATCTTCCCTGATTATTGTCAGACACATTCAATAAATTATACACTTTACAAGTAATTAATCGGCTTCGTGTTTTTATCTCCGGGCGTCAAGTAAATTTAATTGATTAAATTTTCGTGCAGCTACTTTTTTACGCAAGGTGCGATACGACACTTTAGAACTTAGTTATGGAAGACACTTTCATCATGACCCATCCGATTATTTTACGAATCCATTCATATATTATGCAGATTATTCTAGAAGAAGTATAAGGTTCTTTGTAAGAGATCAGACCTCAGCGTTCTTCCGTCTGTATATCAAGGTACTTTCTTTTATAATACGCAATGCATTTTGACCTGTTCTAGTTGTAGAGACTGCTTACTCGAACATATTAACAATACACATATTAATAAAAGCCAGTTTGAAAGTCATATTAGTGGTCAACATATTCTTCGCACTTATGTAAAATAATATAATTATGGATAAAATTGTAGTACGTATTTTGTCAATTAAGACAATCTGGCCAAGTGCGAGTTTCACTCGCGGAACGGGGGTCCATACTAATTTTGATATGATTTTTTAGGACATCCGCGCCATAATAACTGATATTCCCTAAAAATTCCACCGGTTCAAAAAGATGCGACCTGCAAATCCTGCAAATATCCTGTAATGGTGAATTTTAAGGTCGGTTATTTCTCATTTCGATGTGTTTAAATAGCGCTATGTTACAAACACCACCAAGAATCTATAGACTATGGCTAAATAAGAAAATGACCATATAGTTTGTGCGTTTAAAATTATTGTGTGCTCTACTCTTGTGCTATTTCTTATTTAGTTAAGGATAATCAGGTTTTTCCCGCGTATATTAAGGTGACTGCAATTTGTCCCCAGCGATGTGTTGCAAGTAGATATGATCGGGTGTGCGACTTGCATACGTCGCTCAAACAGATGTTGTTTTTTGCTTTTAAAGTGCGGGAGGTAAGCGCTTCACCTGTTACTCGGTAATGTTTGACGCGTCGACGATTTTTTACACGAATTAAAAGTTCGATTACACCGATCCATACTTAATAGGTAGGTACTGGTTTTAATCAATAATTATTGGGTAATTTTTTTGTTAATTGTACCTGGTTTTTATTCGGTATATTTAGATGTATACAATGTGCTAGGTACTTTGTTCAATAGCGGGTTTAATATTTTCAATATAAAAAAATAATACAATAAAAATAATAATATTTCATATTCTCATTTCATATTTCATATTTTAATTAATTCATATTTTCTTTTACGGTTGTTTTATTATATGATTCATTTATAATTACGTTCACTTGTTTCATTACCCATATTCAGACAAAAATATAATATTTTAATTACAAAATAGATTTTATTAGAGGCCAAAAAATATACTTTCTGTCATATTCGTAATGAAATAGATTGGAAACTATAGTCAACCATTTGAAATATTACATGATCTCGCGTTATATACGCATCTCTTCTTCTTATTACTTCTATTATCAGTTTTACAAAAATCATATTGATTTCATGTTTTATTTTACTGTATTTGAATAGTTTGAAAGTGCAGTTAAATGATTCCAGTTCTTTTAGTTAATATTTTATTAGAACAGGACTAGAACCGTTTATCTCGTCTGTCATCAAAAACAAGTGCTCATAAATCATTTGTACAGAAGGCGAAAATATCACAACAAACGAGTAAAACTTGCTCCGTAGTTTTTGATTACGATAACTGGACTGACTGGCAATTTTCACACCGTCATAGTAAATATTTTCTAGTTTATGTCATGTTTTCATCCAACTTCACTGAAGGAGTTCATTTAAACTGTGAATCGTGAATGCACAAAATCTTTTAATGTCCGATTTAAACTGGCTTATACACATTGGACATCATCTCATTATCTTTTTTCCAAATCGTATGTTAATGCAAATTGTTTACAATTTTTCTGTGAACCATATATTCCTTCGACCGTATTCTCAAGTACTACATGAGTCATGAAATATTACGAATCCCTTTTAACCTTTAACAAGTCGTCACGTTGAATCGTCAAATAATATGCTGTTTAGCAATTTAATACTAGTACATCTATGTGCCGTGGGTTATTAACGAGTACACCGGAATTCTATTTTCCTGTGTCGCAGGTGGCATGTCAAATCAGTACAAAACACAAACATCCAATATATGACGACATAAAATTGAATTTTTAAATTATGTGTTTATTGTAATTTTTATTAATGATTGATTTATTCATTGTATTGTGTATTTATAATTACAATTTTTGCTATTTATGGCAGAAGAAGGTAGTTCCGACTATATTTAAACATTGTATTTTAAGATCTTATTACCCTTCTTGAAGCAAATAAATATTTGTTTTGATTTGATTTGAATATTCGAGAACAAACTGTATGCTCTCTAATATTTTGACAAGCCGGGCAACGAACCCCGGTACCCACAGGATACTACAGACTTAGCCACGGAGCCATCAAGTGAAAGTATAGTCAACAAAGTATCAATGGCACGAAAAAATATGTCAGTATAAGTGGCTTCCTTTTTAGCAATAACACCGTGAGCCTTAGACATACTCCACTGTCATCAAAAAACCATAATATTTTCATTCCGGCATCTGAAAATGGCATTGGAATACAGTCCCACTTGTTTAAGTAAATAAGTGATAAATAAACATGAACTTTAATCAAATTCGATAAAGGCAGATGCGTGCGGCGTCTTTTTATGGTAGTAACGAGTTGCGTGCTGATCGCACTTGCGCCCTCACAAAAACAAAAGTATTGTGTATTCACTCTATGACTTATTAAGATGATAATTTATGAGCGCGAGGACAATTTCATGGTTGCCTTCACTCGCAAAATTTGTCTTTGGGAACAAGAGATCTATGGGCCATTATTTTTCTAATTGTATCCGGTAGTTTCTGATCTTATCCTACAAAAAGTTATCGTCATCTACATTGTTAGTATTTTACTAAAATCGATCTAAACAATTCGTATTGATTTTGATTTGTCACAATAAATTAATATTATTGAGGAACAAATTTGGAAAATTCTTACCCCAAGAGTTTATACCTGAGTTACTTATTAGTCATTTAGTGTAAATTTCAACTGACATTTGGTTCCATCATTTGCCTGGCAAAAGCAGTGTAAAGCAGTAAGGGATGCAATGAAAATAACACCTTTAGCTAAAATGTTTTGTACTTGACATTAGAGAGTATGAGCAATATTCATTTTTGGCTGTGACCTCTAGCAACTCAGATAAAGCCAAAAAATATTTTCAGGTAGGTAAATAAGGTTGAAAGGATACGAAATTGAAAAAAAATTGTTCTATATAACCCTTCAGCTAGGTCAATTAGGTTCCTATTTTAAACTATATGCCGGTAAATACTGTTCAATTCTAGGTGCTTTGATAGAGCTCACATTAATTTTGGTACAATCTACAATTATGATGTACCTAAATTTTATTATTTGATTGCTAGAATTCTAAAATTTGTTTATGTTGAATCTTTTCAATCAATTCACCACAAAAAGTAGAATCAGTTTGTGATAAAATAAAACAATAACTGACAGTTTTTTTATTGATTCTTGCAATTTTTTAACCAAAAAAGAATAGATCTCCCGCGCAAACTATTGATTACATATTAAATTAACTGATGTTACTTCAGTACTCAACTACATGCTTAGTTTGAAAAATTAAGAATGATGAATGCGTTGAATAATAAATTATTTTTAGAATAATTATACACTGCAATTTTCCCGTTGGCACTGATATTACGAGTTAAAATTGCAATTGCGTCTAACCCTTAGTCTATGGTATGTTCAATGATCCAAGAATAAGGTCCTTTCTGTAATCAGTTTTATAATCATAGAGAAGGTAAGTCTAATTAAATACATCATAAACACTGTATTATATTCATCGTTATAAATTAGTTTTTATATTGTTATTTGGAGTCTTTAGATTACATTTTATCTAATTAAATAAAAAAGTGCCAAGGAGTTACTCCGGTTAAATTGAATATGAAAAATTTTAGCTTAGTATACTGTCGCCAATCTATTGCTACTCTAGACCAAATTTCCAAGAAGATCCTCATGTGGAGAAAACAGAGGCTCTGTTATGGCTATTATATTTAGGTTTCATGTGAAATTTTAATATGTTTGGTTCTAAACAACACAATCAGTGCTAATAGTAAAATAATTCAAATTTTACAATGTGGAAAAGTGTGATAAAAGACCGTTATAAGACCGAACAATGATAATAACTATAGTGAAGGGTATGAGTATTGAAATGGTTTGGTCATGTAGAGGATGGAAGAAAGAGGATTGATGAAAAGGGAGTATGTGGCGAGCAGGAATGTGGCAGTCGGAATGACTTTGACCAAATTGAGAAAAAATTCAGGACAAGTAGTTTTGTTTGGTAAGAGAGTGTAACAAGAGATGTATAAAATGTTATGATAAACGACTACGGGAATAATATTTTACGGAGACCAATGAAAACTTAATAAAATTGACACGTTTTACTGTAACTCACTTAAAGAAAACAATACATGATAATATATTACTTTTATGTGCAAAGTCCCCACAAAATTGAGTCACAAAAGCCTTGCAAAGAGCAACATTGCTGAATAACAAACAAAGATTGAGATCTAACACGGGTGATGAGAAATAAGACAAATATGGCGGGTGCTCGAGATGAATTTCAAACAGTCTGCGCCCGCGCAACTGGTCAGTACACTCCTTGAACTACTTTTTTATGGTTCAGGGAAGTGGGTTGAGTAATAAGATTTTTTATGGATCATGCGAGTTCCTGTGTATAAGTTCCCCTAGGGAATGTATTACCTACTTTCCGCATATTTCTCTACTTTGTTGCAAATATACAGTGTGTTATAAAATTACTTAAATTTTTGTATATTCTTGGAATATCACAAATATTCCAAGGATATAATTTTGCATTTGTTTCTTGTTTATGGCGGAGTACTAATTTGCAACTATTACCCAACAATATAAAAAGCAACAGTATCAATCTATCTTAGTCTCAAATTAACTGATAATGTATTAAAACCCAAATATGAAGAAATACAATCTTCATTATAATTATTTTTTGTGATTAATAATAATAGATGCCGGTTAATAAATCTTATTTTGGAGAGCAAATATAAGATTACAATTTTCAATTATTAGGTTTATGATCTTTCATAATATAAAATACCTACTAATTTAAGTTTGATAATGATTAAAATTTTAAATTAAATGCACTTTATTCTTAAAATAGTAATCTTCTATTACAAATAAACTATTCAATTTATTTTCAATACAAAAGTTTCGTAATTATGTTCAGCTTCATTCCCTATAATTTAAATTAATTAATCTAATTCTACGCTATCTACCGTTTACACTTACCGACCGATTCAGGGTAATTACACAGCACAAGTAAATTACGATGTAATGCTCTGTAATTATTATTCGTAATGGACAAATATGAACTACGTCAGTAAAGCGCCACAAAAACATACAATTTATTCAGAATCAAAAACAGTTTCTAATAGCTGATTTAATAATTGCTGTTACTATTACAGATAGATACGTCTTAAGAAAATAATTCTTATAGGTTACGGAACAGAGATCAAATTCGGATATTTTTTTTATTCATGTTGCTCAAATAGTGCTAATCAGACCATAAGCAGTGTACAGTTACCTACTACTGCAGATAGGTAGGTAATGTTAGAAATACAATGCTTTTCATATTTCCATACCAAGTCTAGTGACTGCTGTAGCACAGTTCACGAGCCAAACATTAAAATTGATTCGAGCAGGCCAATTATTACTTTCGATTATATTTTAAATTTTGGTGGGACCATTACTCAATCGTATTCTAACAATCTTTTTGATACATACATATTTAAAAATTTGTTTAAAAAAATGTAAGACTTGAGATGACTACTCGCAATAAGATTTTGAACTCTTTTTTTATGGTAGAGTTCATAACTGATCGATTCTTTATATGGTTTTTGCAATTCAAAGTTCGATACACCACATTGAAAAGTAAACATTCCGTCGCCGGCGCGAGTCAATGAAACCCATCCGAAGCCGGTTAGGCTATTCATACTTATCAGTTCATGTCTCCCTTGTGTTTCGTTCAAATCGTATCCCAGCGACTGTACAATGTAAACAGCGTTTACCGAAGTTTGTTCGGCAAACAGACCTCGAACGGGACCTTCTAGATGCGAGCTCGGGTGCCGTAATCGGTAATAAACTCACCTTATGCCGCGGCTAGCCGACGGCTAACCCCCGCGCCATACCGCTACAAACTTCTTCACAAAACTCACAGCGTTCGAAAAGAGTTCCGTTTCACTCGGTCAAGTCACGTGTCAGCGTTTTAGATGTAGCATGAGCGCAATACGTAATGTGTCGGGCGCACGTGGGTAAGTCAAGTGCGGGCCCCGAGCACGTCGCGACTCGCGCCTCGCGCCTCGTGTTGTTTATGGCGCGGTTACGCAACGCGTTGTCGCCGAGCCGCGCGTCAGGAGAATGTGGCGGCCGATGGTTTACGAGCGACGGCGCACCCCCCCGCCGGCGACGCCACGCCACACGCCGCGGCGCCGCACTAAATCCCAGACTAACAGAAAAGGACACCACCCACCCTTAATCCACCGACGTTGATTTCGAGTTTAATCGAAACTATTAATCGGATAATCGGACGGTCCGGTCCGCGATGGAATTGTATCGGCAGCGGTTGCCCGTGCGCCCGATCTGAGCGAGTGCGCCCTCATAAAGTTTCTTGTATCGTTCGATGCACCAGACGTTGATGCCGGCCGAGCGCTCTGAATGTAGCTCTACCTAGAGTCCTGTAATAAAACGTTGAAGTACTACGTATTTCAATGGAAATAAATAAATAATTAATTTATTAATACTTAACATATCTTTATTTAGATCGCGGCCTAGAAGTATAATCAACGCATTTTCACACATATTCAAATTTGATATCCAACATTCAACTCAGTATAGATAATAAATGAATATATATACATATAAATATGATCTATATTAATAATATTTAATAAATTCACGTTATCGATGAGTCAGTGAACTAAATAAATAACTTTACGACGCTTATTTTTGTAACTGGAATAATTTTGAAAATTCTATTGGTATTTAGTGAAATAAAAGCGAAACCAAATTCTATTTCAATATGACCTCACCAAGATAAGAAAATTGAATAACTGACATATAAAAGTAATCAATTTATACAAAAAATATATATTTTTCTGTTGATGACAATTTATTGTAAGAACCGATGAGGCTCAAGTGTAGTAATGGGATCCAGGCACTCGGTTCAAATCAATTATAAAATCTATACCTAAGAAACTTAAGAAAGTGCGATATAGTTTACAATTATTATCTTGATAATCGCATGAACAAAATTGAATACGACTGATAAGGTTTTTTTTTTTATGTAATACAGTTACAGAACGATCTGACGGCCCACCTGGTGTTAAGTGGTAACCTCAGCCCATAACAAGCGATGCGGCTTGGGTCCTCCCCTGCTAGGTACGGCAAGACCCAAGTCGCAACGTATGCGCCCGTAACTCTGAGACGTTTTGAGATTTGGAGATATATATATATTACGATTTACGTCAATAAAATATTTATCCGTGACTACTATATAGTAAAAATGTTAATAGGTATCATAAGATGGTAATATATTATTAAAATCGTTTTGCAAATAACCTTAATCTTAATTTGATTAACTTTTTAAAATGTTGTGTAATAATTGAAGCACAATCTATCAGAAACCCAAACTTCATCAAAACTTCAATTGATAGATTTTGCTAATTTGACTACCTGATGCCGTTTGCACTTATAAAATAAGGAATCACTATTAAATAGATCCAACTTTGTTTTGTCATTAAAAAAATATTACCCAGCAATTATTTGGTTCGGTTTCAATCCGTCTGCTGTGGTAATATTAATCTTCTGTACGACCAAATCTCTAAAAGGGAGCAACGTATTTTTACATCATCCAATGAGATGCGTTTTGGCAGGCGCCATTTTGTTTCCCCTTCCAATATCTTTATGTGGGATATTGTCGATCAGTCACCATTCCATTTGTAACATCACAGGAGAAGCTATTTCCTTAGGTGCATTTATTATTGTTATAACTTGCTAGTATTAGTTATTGTTAAGTTAGTACTCGTGATATTGTTTTCTGAAGGTAAGTATCTTTAAGTTTTTTCATTTTATCTTTTCACTTTGTTTATATTCAGTTCAGTTTATTAAGCAGATGCAAATAAATGAGGATTAAATTTTTAAAGACGATGTTATATTATTTTTTCCTTATTTTAAATATAATTTGTATTCTGTGAATATCAGTGCTCAAAATATGTATTTAGCGGAATTTATTAAGTTCTTAAAAAAGTCTTAATTTAATATACCTTGGATTTTATTTTTTCTCTAAACATTAATGGTGTTTCAGGATCCTCACTTAAGAGCCAGCTTAAATATAAACTTTACAAGCGCCACATAGGTAACCTATGATAGTATGCACATACTATGTACTATTAGTAATTATGTAGTAAGTTTGTACTCACAGGGTCTATTGGTTGATTCTAGGTCTTGACAGAATACCAGCGCCTAGCTACATCTCAGCGATGTGGTCAGGCATAATGCTGAGGATAGACCCTTTTGCTTTTGTAGCACACAAATAGGTTTCATTTGCTTTTTCTGTTTTTCCAATTTGTTCAATATGTTTCGTATCAATGTGTTCGTGTTTTGTTTTTATTCTTAATATTTTCTAATTTTTGCTTTGTATACGTTTAATAAATCTTCCTTTTATATTTCTTTGTGTGTAATGTATATGTGTGCTAAATAGCGAATAAATGTATGTCTATGTCTATGTCTATGTAGTTATAAAGCGACTCTTTCAGTCTTAGTTATTAATTAGGTATACAAACTTATCAGAACATGTGTACAAAGCCGAAGGGTGTCCAAGTTTTCCATGGAAGGATTCCATTTTCTGGGATTTTTTTTCTGTGAAGGGTTCATGAATTTTACATAAAATTTTCTTACAGAAAAACATCTAGGTACCTAATAAAGCCCTAAAGGCTGTTTATTGAACTGAACTTACGGGTATGAACTCTAGAACTCATAGACGGTAATTAGCCTTTTCTCAGATACTGTGAGTATAATCTCTATTTATCATAATCTAATTAGAATGTTGAATTCTTATTTGAGCGCCAAAGGAATTTTTCGAATTTTTGTTTCTATTTTTCTTTTTTTCTTGTATTATAAACACAAGAATATACAAATTTTGCTAAATTGTAGTGAATTTGCCATGGTGGAATGAACAAACCATTCGAAAATGTGTTTTGCTTTGATAAGTGTACTGTGTGTATGATAAAAATTCTGTAAACATTTTGTTGTTAGGATTACCTAACAACAAAATGTTTACAGACTAATTCTACAATTGAACTTGAATTTGTTGTATTATTTTGTTAATTTATATAGTTTTAAACTATTCTGAATACTAGTGATACAATCACGTGAAACTAAATTTTTTTTATTGGTATACCTACCTACCACTATACCTATGTACCTATGTATCCACTTACGTTTACATCGTCAATCCGGTTCATGATCAGATTACAGCCACTTCAGTTAGCCAATTTAGTGCGTTATGTCGAACAACTCAACTCTCAGTGGGATAACTTCATTACGAATATCGTCTTTGAAAGCAACTTTAACTGCAACTAATCTGGTGGACTAATTGGATCCTGAGTTTTCCCTTTTCGGAACTGTGGCTCGTAGAACAAACCGGTGAAGGGTTTTATCTTCAGACACTGTGGCATTTCTTAGCATTGTTCTCCATTGGCAACAGGATGACTCGATTTTTTCATGGGCTCCTAAATAGATTCTCGTTTTGACTTCCTTTCTGGAATCTTCGTTACCTAACTGCATACAACCTGACATATATACACCTATATATAATTACTTTATTTTATTTAGGTATTTTAGAGAAACCATCACAGTGCACAATGTTACAAACTCAATCATTGCATGGAAATGAGATGGCATTTAAAGGTCCCTAGAAAAGTAATATATAACATAAAAACTCAAATACCTATATGTTATACTTAAGATGTAATGTTTTATGTATTTGGTGGCAGAATTGTCTTATAGGTTTACTTTGTTTAGGTAACATGAAAAGTATGGAGGCTTTCCTATTATTTTTAAGACAGTGCTTCTTTTTAAAGAGGATGAATTATATATACTTTACTAAAATAATGTTGGAAAATGCCAGCAACTTATTTATAATAATATAAAAACGAAACTTTAATCAAGCCATTCGTAGAACTATTTGTTGTGTGTATTTGCTCATGAAGTGTTTATACATTCAGAATTATCGTTAAAACAAATAAGTAAAAAAAAAAACCTTTTTACCCAACAACAGTGCATATTACCAATACTTAAGCCTTTGTTATTAATATACTAGTCAAAACAAAATAAGGGCCACTTACAAATTTCGGAATGATGGGATATTTATTGATCATTAGCTATAACCATGGGGTAAATTGTATGCGCAGTGTTATCTCAAGTGTTCCCGAATACTTTTACAGCACTTCACTTGCAATGCCATTTTAAGTGGGTAGATTAGTGGTTTTTTTCAGTGACTCTACATTTCGCCTTGTTTTTAACGTGAACTTTAAGCTCATTTAACATTTTTGTTTTGTTGTGAACAGTTCATTTTTGCTAAGTAGTGCGTAATTCAATATTTTAAGAAAACAATGCCGCGAGTTCGTCGTCATATGGACTTGCATACTACAGCAAGGGCCATAACACTCATCCAAGAAGGCCATTCACAGCGGGCTGTAGCTTTACAGCTAGGTTTTTCGCGGCGAGCGATTCAAAATGCTTGGAATCGCTTTCAAGAGACTGGAAGGTTAATTAGAAGGCAGGGATCAGGCAGATGTAGAGCAACTACTGCGCAGGAAGACCGCTACATACGCTTAACTGCACGCAAAGAGCGCACCGTCACCTCCCGCTCCTTGCAAACTCGCTTGCGCCAGGCCACAGGCACACGAGTTAGTGACCAAACGATCAGGAATCGTTTGCATGAAGATCAGCAATTCTCCAGAAGACGAGTAGTGCGGATTCCACTGACAAGTGCTCATCGTGCAAACCGATTAACATTCGCAAGACAACATTTGGACTGGGGTGTGAATGACTGGAGCACAGTGCTTTTTACAGATGAGAGTAAAGTAAAATTTTTTAGTGATGATCGTCGCGTTAGAGTATGGAGACGACAAGGTGAGCGATTTTCAGATGCCTGCATTCACGAAAGTGATCGCTTTGGGGGGCCCAATGTTATGGTATGGGGAGGTATCAGCCTAACTGGAAGAACTGAGCTGGTAATTTTTAACCAGGGCACAGTAACAGCTCAACGATACGTCGAGGAGGTCGTAAGACCCCACGTGGTTCCATTTGCACAGCAAGCAGGTGCAGGATTCAAGTTGATGCACGACAATGCACGCGCCCACACTGCTAGAGCCACCAGAGCGGCTCTAGAAGAGGCTCGTATACAAGTATTGCCGTGGCCAGCGAACAGTCCCGACTTGAACCCAATAGAACACATGTGGGATCTGTTGAAAAGAAGCGTCAGAGAAACAAATCAGCCAGTGCACAGTGTAAGACAGCTCATAAACGTCCTCAAATTGAGCTGGGAACAAATTCCTCAAGAAACAGTGCGGCATCTGATAGAAAGTATGCCCTCCAGGCTTCAAGAGTGTGTTAGAAAAAGGGGAGGACACACCAGATATTAAATACACCCTTTTTTATTTAAACCCAGATTGCGTTCTTTTTTGATTTAATTTTTAGATTTTGCTATTTTTTTGCTAAAATTACACTTTCTGTTAAAAATCTTGATAACTTGTTGTTTTTTCTGTGTAATGTGTAAACTTTAAGCTTATTTTATTAAAAACTCATTCTTGCAACTAATTTTATCATTTAAATACCCCAAAACTTCTTACATTGCCAAAAATATTAAAAATACAAGGTGGCCCTTGTATTTTTAATATTTTTGGCAATGTAAGAAGTTTTGGGGTATTTAAATGATAAAATTAGTTGCAAGAATGAGTTTTTAATAAAATGACTAATGGAACCATCTGAGACATCATCCGCGTGCAAAGTGATTTTATCCCGTACGAATAATGTTGGTAGAATAAAGTATCCTGACACAATAGTTATTTATTATCTACTAGCTGTTGCCCGCGACTTCGTCCGCGTGAAATTCGGTTTTATCACGAACCCCTATTTTACCCCTCGGAAAAATGGCCTAAGTTACTCCTTGTTACATCAGCTATCTACCAGTGAAAGTCCTGTCAAAATCAGTCCAGCCGTTTCGGAGATTATCCGGAACAAACAGACAGACAGACAAAAATTTTAAAAAATGTTTTTCGGTATACGTACCGTGTATACATCCATACGCACTTAGTACAAAGCGGTTATTTTCAAATTACAAACACTCTCCAATTTTATTTATTTGTATAGATAAAAAAAGCGCGATACGTTGGATATATAAATAATTCAAGATTTTAACATCCTGGAAACTGTATTCAATTATTTTGTATGGTAAGTATAGATCCAATATCAAGGAGCAAGATTCAATAAACTCTATCAAGACGTCAAATATTTCACATTCCAAATTTAACGCAGCATCGCACTCTTTTCAACATTAGTTAAGACACAAAATAAAATTACTTTTGATGTCATCATTTATGTTGAAAGATAGATATTTGCTAACAACGAATACTATTTTACATACAAACTGATTCTCGACCGAGTTTGAACCCTATTTGTCTGTATGTCAGTCAGTCAGGAATTATTGATTCTTGAGGTATATAAATGTTGAATAAAATATACTCCATAATACTGATCACGATATTGCCCAATTAGTAGATAAATAAATTATGAATAAAATAGTGCTATCTGAGCAATTCATACAAAGCAATGAAGACATGAGCCTCCGTTACTAGCATCATGTCTATGTGAAACGGTAGTTAACCATAATTTTAATTTATGTATTTATTTCAGACAATTAAAAATCCAATAGTATTAGTAACACAAAATAAAATAAAATAAAATCAACTTAAAACTAATGTTAGTACTTAATAACTACTATATGCTATACCATAGCCCATATATTTAATTTATGGAGTATAATACTATTAACAAAATACAAAGGTAAAATTCAATTATGCTAACATATAAACAATGTGGGTAAGTCAACACGAAAACAAAATAGAGCTACGTTCGCAGCGTTTCACCATCAAATTTTGTTCGCCACATTCCTCTGCGCGTTTAAAGCATGCCCCAAACAGCTGATTTCCCCGGTATAGTCCGATCTCCTTTATCGCACAGTAAAACACGTAATAAAACAGAGAAAACTATACTTTATGCGCTCCCTCGGTACCTCGTGGACGGCGTGCGTAACCTACATGCGGCCATTTCGAGATTTACGATCTGGGAATTGTGTGTTAGAAAGAGATAAAACCATTAGACTCTGCTGACGCCGAGTTGAGCGTAGCGAGTCCGTTTATACTCCGAGAACAAGACTTGCATAGTACATGCAAAAAAACGACACTGTATATGAAAAATTAAAAATTTCTAACTAATCAAAATGAAATATTTGTATAAATTTAAGATATTTTACTTGTCTGGTATAACTTCTACACTTATTGGTAACAGAAAGAGCGCATTATTAAAAAACTGTCTGGCAATCTTGCATTTACTACATTGTAAATCGCATACTAGCTCATATTGTTGCATGTGTGTGCGTAAATTAAAGTATCCGCACGGGACCGATGAGCGTTATAGCTTTCCCTTTTGTTTGGCTAAATTATGGGTAGGTTAGAGCGAGAGGTCGTAAATCGCGTCTTGCGCGTGACATGTTTATGGGCGGTGCGCGTGCCGTGCTAGTGGGAGCGCGGCAGTCGAGAGCATGGCGTCGTCCGCACCAGGTGGGATGAAATCGTTTGTATGAAAAATATGTATTAAAGAATTTCCTTAAAAAATCTTACAGGTTTAATTAGAAATTAGTAACATTTTGGACTAGTCTTAAAGTGAATTGCACGAACATATTTTTTTTGGTCTATTTTATTACGAAAGCAATTCGATACATAAAAGCCAATATCCTATTTCGATATTAAAAAACGTTATTTTTCAAAAAATATCGCAATTATGATATTATCCAAATGATGAAATTGTAATTACAATAAGCCACAGAACAGTAAAAACAGAAGTAATGAACAATAAATCTATCCGGGCGGATCATTCTACAGGTGGCGAGGTAACCCTGTCCTTAATGAGAGTTGCCCTACCGCTAATAAATTAAACTGGCATACTTCGCGCCGAATTCGACTATCAAGCAAATTGTATGGAGTTTGCGGGAAGTACTTGTTATTGTGGGACCTAATCGCGAATACCACGGAACTTTCAACTATGTACTTATATAAATAAGAATGTTTATTCATTGCGATTAACACCAAACAGTGTTTCGTTTGGATTTGATCCAATAAAATGCTTATTTGGCTAAAATTAAAGCTTGAAAAAGGAATAAAAAATATATAAAGATCTAGTCCTAGGCAAGACTTCAAATCTTCACCTCAGCAATATGTATCGGTTTTATCAAAGTCTAAATCAAGTGAAAATTCGTAATCACCATTTTATTATGCAAATAAGTTGCGGAACGAGCACGTTGGGCCAGATTATGTTAAGCGGCAACCTCTGATCATAACAAAAGCAAAACGTCCTAGGGTCCTCCGATACTTAGCTATGGGAAGACTCAAGTCCTATCTTATTGCGCCCGTAACTTTGAGACGTGAAGGTGTTCCTTAAGTGCCTATAATTTCACCTATATGAAGTCTAAAGCAATTAAGTCGTCTCAATATTAGTGCCTGAAAATTACGCCTATAAAAATATGGTGGATAGGTCCCATAAGAAACAACACTTTATCAATGAGATTCAATTATAAACAAATAGCAATTTTTTTTATTACATTTTCAATATCTTCACCTACCTAAATGTGATAATAGGCCTGTAATGAAAACTGAGCTGTAGTCCATTTGCTTAGTTAAATATTGTTCCCGATGCAAACTTTGAAGTCCATAGTCATCGTAAGCGAATTTGAACTTTTTCGCGCTGACTCTCGTTTCAATTTCGGTGATTTCACAGAATCGACTTAGTTCCCTATAGCATTGAGTGTTCTATTCAAAAAGGTTAATTACTTTCCTATGAAAACTAATTTGTTTAAATCCATTTATTTCCTTCTAGTCTTTCTTCTTGATATTGGAACATACCATGAGCATGTCGTTTCTGGCAAAAATATTTTATCTATGTCCACTAACCTTTATTTGAGATGAATGCTAGCCTTTTGTTTGTTAGCGCGATGTTCCTGTGTTGTCTTAGGACGAGTTGATTCCCCAAATAGCAGTAATACAGCTCGGATTTCGCACGGGTAGCATGTATGTACCACGAACAACTTGTAAATTACATACTCAAACCTTCCTCGTCAATCAGGCTATCTATTAATGAAAACTGAAATCCTTACACCAGTTTCCGAGATTAGCCTAGAAAGACAGAGTTGGCGGCGGGGAATTTTAATTTGTGTATAATATGTAGTGATGATATATTATTCTGTGTCCGATAGCTAAAGCTTGTATGGATATTTAAAAATACCGTTGGCCTCACCGTTACTTTCAACGCAAGCTTATGACAGCTATAGCTTTTGAGTTAAAGTTTAAAAGGGCGACCTAAAAATAGTGAACATAAAATTTTCGTCGGTAACGAAATGAATCCAGGTTCCATATTACAAATAAAACGCCGCTGAATGCTGAAATAAATCACGTATTCCATGCTACAACGCATCCGTATTACTGTTTTTCACAAATTAACCGGATGCTATTTCAATTTGAATATTATCCTATATAAGTAGGTTAGTATATTTTATGTTGAAATGTATTTATGTGGGAGACAGCAATAATTCAGGCACAGAAGAAAAAAGTGTATACATTGACAAAAGTGCCTTTGTTCATATAAGTTACAACATAAGAGAATATATCTCTGGTATAAGCTGTGCGAATTTTCCTAGACACAAATTACGGGAAATCTTTTCTCATATTTAACAATAGGCTGAGTAATGTACAGAAAGCATAAATATTATTAATAACAGTCCGCATCGTTCCGCGCTGAAGTTTTATTCGTCTACAAAGGAAAAACCTCCGCTCCATGTAACCTATGCATTGCCATCTATCTTTTTCCACAAAAGCCGGACATTATTGTTCGGTCCAAACACTCCTAAATCTTCGGAAAAGTAATATATTTTCGTTTTGCCCACTGCGGTGCAGGGTACACATAGATGCCAGTCACTACGCTTCGCTACTTTTCTGTATCTACTAATGTTTTATACATTGCTGGTCCTCCCGTTCTGCTTGGGACACTAACTCACGTTGTGCGAGCGATGGAAAGACGCACAAGTTTTGGTACGGTTAAATCGTATTTTCGAATATCCCCGCTGTTCCGTATAGGACCGCTTTTTCAGATTTACCAGTTGTGGAAACTGTGTGTGACGATTCTGGAAAGAATTATCATCTATTTTTCGCAATGAATATTTGTCTTTGTGTACAGAGCAATAGCGCTCATATTATATAATCTCGACGGATTTCATGAGTCGTTTATCTTGTAGGTTGGTCGGTATGTGTGCAGCAGACAAACTTGCAAATGTGGACGAGCGTAAGCGATATGAAGATTGGTGATTCATAAAGTCGACAATACTTCATTGTTTAGACGTAAACCACTTTATTAATGTCACATTATTTGCTTGAGACGATGGTAAACAAATTGGTACGTGGAACACAGACATTATGTAAGTCATAATGTACCTGCGTGCCAACAATTTGTTTGGCTTTTAAACTGAGGTTGATTCAAGATTGATTGAATTTCTTGATGAATGCATCTAGATCCTGACCAAACTGCTATAGGGATCAGAGAATAGATTTGATTGAAAGTTGAAACAAAATCTTGCTTGCTCCCAAATTAGTAATGTAAAAAATAATGGCAAAATAATTATGGTTTTTTTTTCTAGGCTGTACGAGACTACGTACGTAGCTTGAGGAGTTTATAATAACAAAAGGCTATACCGTATCTCTCACAAATAAACTAACATAAAACTGTAAAAAAAGTCAGAAGTCCCTTAACTAGCCAACCAAACTGTATCATTCCCAGTATTATGTAATGGACACGCGTAATTTGAGAATAAGGTCCGTAAAGCAGCGTCAAAATATGTAAAGATTTTTATCTTTCCCGTAAAATGGCTTGGGAAAAAACATAAAGAAGGTGGTGTCACCTGATCCTGACAGTCGAGATTTATCGCTCTCGGTGTGGCCGCGGCCTAAGGTCGAGGCCCAGAGTTATGACGCTCGCTTATAATTTAACTATATAGGGCTGCTACGTCTCGCGTCGAATTGGTTTGGTATGGTCTGCCTATTGCTCCTGTGAATGATCTTTTGGATTTAGATTTCTGATCGACCGTTTTGTTCCAACTTCACTCTTTCCGTGAGTTACGGTTACTGGTATTAATACACGTAAGAATTAATAAAAAAAAAAATGGTAAGGAAGTCTTATGCATAGTTCATGGACAACTTAAAAGTGTCAAGTCCTGCCAGTTTTTATTTACCATTTTCAGGTCTCAAAAAACTAGTATTAGTAAAGAACATGTAAGTAATATTTGTATGCAATAAAAGTCGAATTTATGGGATTCAAACCCGCATTCTAAAAATCTTTAGGAAAAGATCCAACTACACTACTAAAGCTCTAGATATTCAAATTTACAACAAGACGACAGCTAACCAGAAAATGTTATCAGAACAGGTTTTGACCATTCTTAGAAATGGTCAGTGAACATGGTCTCCCAGATACGGAGTATATAAAATGTTTAATTTTACGCGTGAGAACGAAGACTGGTACTTGAATCTTTCGGTCTGATCAAAGGTAGGAAATGTACCCACGGTGACTCACAATTACCTAACAAAGACAATAATATAAATAATATTAGTGGAAGTTTACACAGGGCTGTCAAGGCCCAATCTAAGCATAGCTTGTACTTGTAATCGGATAGGAACTAGATGAATTACGTAATATACTTTTTTATACATACATATTAAACAAAAATTTCTGTTGTTAGATAAATGATTATAAAATGAGCGGAAATCGAACCAACGACCAAACAGCAGCTCAGAATGCAGAGCTCCTGTCAACATAGCTGTCAGGCCAGTCACATAAACGTAGACCATGAAATTACAGGCACATGGGACGTCGAATCTTAAAGACTCAGAGTAATAGTTTGTGTATTGCGATGTAACTTAAGCCATCCCATATTTTAGCAAACGCGATGATCTAAGTCAAGACAAAGATAAAATACTTTGTTTCCGTATATTTCATAAAATTGAGCTTCAGGCTTGGAAACTTCATTATATAAGTAATATTCACCACGATCCAACTTGTATTGCTTATAGTTAAAGCGAGGGAGAAACTATTTATTATTATTATTATTATCAATGTCTGAATTGTAAAAAAAATGGGCATTTTTTTGAAACTGGAAAAACTATCACTCAGCCCACCTGATATAAAGATCGTCAATAGAGATGGTTACCATAGCCTATTAACATTTTCAACCCAGGGGGCAGTAAATTCATCACCTTTCCTGAAGAAACCTTATTATTTCTTTTGAAATGACCCATATAATTACTTTGCAGAAATCATATCCATTACAATACTAACGGGCTCTCTCAAACTGGTCTAGCGAACTTTTTAGATTGCGCCTCAAAGAGGCTCCTATCGGGCACTAGACACGAGTAAAGTATTCGAAATTGAGGTTTTAGGACGTGTCTGTCCTCCTCACGATGTTTTTTTCACCGTATTAGGAACCAACCGGACAACGATTCCCTGTTTTGGGTGAGAGACATATTATTACGATACACCAACGTAGCAGACCCGAGAGCTAACTTAACCTTCGAGATAAAATAGACATTTTATCTTCTCTTCTTTTACCTATTAATAGATTTTATTTATTAAACACCGATAATAAAATAATATGGCATCGTAATACGGATGCTGAAATCTAAAATAGACAGCCCGAGGACTTCCTTGTCTATTAAAAAAAAAGACAAAAGAGATCCACTAAAGCCTCTGCCAAATATCAAATTAAAACTAAACCTCCACTGAATTGTTCTCATTACAACCAAAAGACATTAGTTAAGTCGCGAAAAGAAATGCCTAGGCCTCTAAATAAACTCCAGAATCGTGATATATGCAGGACAAAACGTGCTCACTCCAAAGTATCGTGCAAACAAAAACAAACTTTAATTTACAGTTCATAAAAATCATTTTATGTTCGAGGAAAAGTGAAAATAGGTCGTTATTTTTGGTGAGTGTGGAAGCTCAAGTAAAGTGGAAAGAGTCCCCGAGAAAATTGGCACAAGTGGTTTTAGCCGAGACAGGCTCGCGCGGGCGGCAACGGGGAGAAGACAACGAAAACAGATGTTCCAATATTTTGAATGTAATGGGTATGATACTGAAGCTTCGGTGAGACAAAAATCCATGAAGCGATGATAGTTGCAAATAAGACGTGGCGGGGTGCAATCACAGCTGCTTTCTAAATTGAGTAGTCGTTTTTTTTTCAGAATTATGTAAATCTTATTTCACCGTAAAATTAAACCACATCATTGTTTGATTTGCGTTGGATATATGACACACTTAGCCCGTGCCCATACCACACATACACACACACACACACACCAAGCTTCACGAAGAAGAATGAAATCGATCTTTATTATCTTAAAAGATAACACTTGACACTAATATATCCCGGAGTTATTGGTTTATGACACATCAATAAACACTCCTTTAGCAAGATCGGATGCGTAGTATGCGGTGTTTAATTGAATGAGTATAAAATATCGTTCACGGTGAACTTGGACGTGATTGGGTTCCCTAACTGGAAGTTATTACTTATGCCTCAAACGCACTTTCATGAATATGCTCATTCTATCAATCATTATATGAGGTTGAAATTATTTAAAAAAAATTGTAAAAATTCTGACCAGTTCAATAAAAACCATTCTTCTGACTTCTTTTCTTATTCTTCTGAACAAAAAACAGCTAAACTTAAGATGAATTTGGCCTGTCATGTTTGCTGAATGTCAGAAGAACTGCGGGCCAAAGCCGTCACAAATCAACATATGGCGTGATGGAAATAAGTAAATAAAATAGTACGAATTAATATAAGCGTGTATGATAATCATTTACTTCTAACCATTAGAGTACTACCTACTCTCAACATAATAAATTTTTCTATTTATTTATGTTGTCAAGGCAAAATAAAAAGAAAAAATAAATTTAGAATTATGAAATGTACATTAAATATGTAAATTCATTTCATAATACATTGTGTGATTAAATAATATATATTATAATAATTATGAGGTCGCGGAAAATTTATGAATATGATTGCCTTTCCCAGTCGACTGTCTTATCTATGCATTTAATACTCTGTCGCAAGTATAGGGGCGGCCGTCGAATGTTCGCCCAGAGATAGGACTCACGAAAAGATGTATTGCTGCTTACGAAAAATTTTCAAGTCTCTATCGGATTGGCTTCGAACGGAAAATAAGAGGGGCTGGCGAAATAAATGAACGAATAAATATCCCTATGACAATAATACAGGTCAGCAATAGATATCTCTCTATAGATAACGCATTATGAATGGAAAAACACAGGAAAAGACGATTGATGGGATAAAGATAGATGGAATTGTGTTAGTTTTTCCATTCGATCGGACTTTCAGCGCGTTAAATAGCTGTATAAGAGTTTTTGGAATAAATATTTTTTTATGAGTAAACTTGGAATGTACCAGTTATGGGATAACGTTTTTATGTCGTATTTCCCAATCAATATATCTGTTCAGTTATACTGATTGGAAAATAAATCAAATTTACTCATTAATTAATTTTTTTCAAATCTAGAGAGTTACTTATCAAAATACAGTTCGGTATTAAATATACTCTAATCCGACCCTCTTTGGGTCGGATAGGGTTTGAACAGGCGTTAAACTTTACCGATAAGTATGCGTGAGCTTATGTTTTGAATATTATTGACGTTTATGAATTCTATGGAAATAAAGTTTTTGACATTGTTGGTAGAAACTGTGCCGTCATTATTAATTAAAAATCTTAAGTTTTCGTCCCGTGACAGGTTTATTTATTGCGCGATTACTTTCACATTCACACGAGTGAGGTCAGGTCAAAATCGCGCCGTTACAGTAAAGTGAAAAAATCAAAGGAATCTCGAAATTAGAAACCAGTGTTGTACAAATTCATTACTAACAAATCAAACCAGATTAAGTTGCTTTTAAAAAAACGGTTTCATATTTGTAACATGTTTGCAAAAAACCATCCAATTCAATTAAAATCCAAATCACACATTGCAAGAATAACGTCGTGGATTTTTCTTTCGAAATTTATGTTCGTGTTGCGCCACCAGAGGGCGTACTGCGGGTAGGGGGTGGGGGAGGGGGAGGGGGAGGGGGCGACTTCATTTCGCCTGCGTCGTTTATCTTGAGGAACATAATTCAGGAGCGAAGTCACTGTCAACTTATTCCTATTCTTTCGGCTAAGCGTAAAATTGGTATAGTTTTATATTTAGAAAACTACATGGACAGGATATTATTATTTGAGATGCCTCACAGCTCAGTTGATAGTAACCCTGCCTTCTACACTGTAGTTCATGAGTTCGATTCCCAGCCAGGACGAACATTTGTGTGACGATGTTTGTCTTTGTCTGGGTGTTAATATATGGCATATATAATATGTATTCACAAAAAAAGTATATAAAAAAAATCATAAAAAAGGTATAAAAAGTATATGTATTCTGTCAGTTATCTGGTTCCCATAGTACAAGCTATGCTTAGTTTGCACTGCGTGAATTGTAAATTAATATTATTATTATATTATGTACTCGTAGTTATAAAAAACACTAAACTTCCATATCGGTAGATTATGTATATTTCATCATCATACTGACAAAATAATGATAAATATTGACTATACACCATAATTTACTAATAAAACACTACATCACAAAATTGCACGCGTAGACCTATTTGTTCCGAACATCTGAACAAATCAAAACTGCAAGTTGCTTCTAATTTGGTAAAGAGTGAACTGTTATGAGTGTGTGAATGAAAAAAGCTCATTGAATCATTTCAAAAACGATAATTGATGTAATATAGCATTATATAGGCAATTTTTTTATTTTTTTATTAGCTATAGGTTAGCATTTGCCCGCAATCTCACTTGATGTTAAGTGATGATGCGGTCTACGATGAAACATGCTTGCCTAGAAGGAACCTATTCACTCTCCTCTTGAAGATTACCATATTATAGGTTCCAGGAAATACGGACGCAGGCAAGGATTTCCACTAATGATCAAAACAGATTGTTCCTTAACAAACCTTTATTTATAAATTAACAATTAAATGATAACAGTTTAACCGGTAGTGTCGTCACGCACGCACAATACTTTACGTATCCGTTATTACGTTCAACCAATACGTCATCCGACGCAATAACGGTCAACCAATAAATATCGCTTTGTGCAGACAACACGCGCAAAGTAATATATGAAGTTAAGAATAAATAGGCAATTTAGTGCGCGACGCACGTCCTACCGAATATTGCCGAATGGCCGACGGAGAAAGCCGAATTTCCATACCATATCGCGATTTGTGGGGATCGTTTATGGAGTAAAAATTAAGTCGAGCTTACGTGTTGATTCACAATTGAATAGTGAGTTAAGTTTATGGAAATCGATCGATAATTGAGAATGATAAATCACTAATTCATCTTTTCATAATCATGACACAGTTAAAATTTAGTAACAACAGTTCCAGCATATATGTACTGCGTGCGTCCGGATAATTACCTTACCTGCTGTCATCCTACCTCTTACCTATAGTAGCAATAGAACTTCGCCAAGTTCGTCCGGGGAAGTACTGTCACCACACCTCATTTCTGCCGACAAGCAGTGATGCAATTGCTACTGTGTTCCGGTTTGAAAGTTGAGGTGAAATTACAAGCACATTAGATATTCCATCTTCACGTATCAGAGTTAGGGGCACACGATGCTACTTGGGTCTTCTTGTACCTAAGTACGATTGTTTATGGGCAGAGGTTACCACTTAACAACAGGTGGGCCATCAGCTCGTTCCGTAATTAAACCACATAAAAAATACACACCTATCATATCACAAAGCAGAAGTTCATTCGAACTGTTATATTCTGGTTTGAAGGATCAGGATGCAGGTAAATAACAGTCATTGCTTCAGGATTCCTGTCTTTCCATACCTTAAAACGTTCTTCTGAAGTCAATTGTGTTGAGGCTACTTCTTAATCTTTCAATCATATGTATTAAAAAAAGTTTTGAAATTTGCTTCCAAAAATGTGGGTAGGAAAATAATCACTAGTAAGCTAAAATCAAATTAATTGATTGTTAGTAATTTTAAAAGTATGATAATAATGTTTTGTGACTCATTTTGATTGGATCTGCAAATAACTTGTATTTATATACAGATAATAATGTTTTTTTTTTTAAAAGCAAGACATAAATTAACTCCTCGCTCAATAAAATCTGAAGCAATCATTAGAGAAAAAGATCGTGTCAGTACATTTTGAAGACACGAATAAATCCACTGAAGTACAATCGCAAGGAAAAAAGATCCGCGGAACCGGAATAAATTCCGCTGTAAAACCCGATAGAAATGAGAAAATTTCACATTAAATCTTTCTAACAGGCCGATAGGTGGCACTCCGGCTAAGCAGCGGCAAGACGCTTGGAAAACACATTTTAATAAGGAATCCGACTCCGGTATCCAAATACAGCTTTGGCCTGATCTTGATACTTTAAGACGATTTGTAAAAGTACTTCGAGTCTGATAAACTTACGATTTTTAAGTGGAAAGTTTCTTATAATTTAATCTGTGTGGTTAATTTCAGATTGTTTCCAAAATGAAGCTAAATTCATGGGGATTTATTTAAATTTAATGCATAATATATTTTGTTAATTTTACATTAAAATAATAATATTAAATAACTTACCTTAATTTGAACTATTTCAATCTGGTACAGTTTATCGCAAATTTTCGTGTGACAGAAAATTGTAACTATTTATATCAGAGGGCAAATAGGGAAAATTTACAAGCTACCTTTTGCACTATACACAGTTAATAACATAATTTAGTTATTCATCCTATGACTGTTTGTACTCTCTGTATTGTATCAAATCCAGCTAGTATCAAAACTAGCCACACCCAATAAGGTATTACCTCCATCGGGGGCGCCACGAGCGAAACGAAATGTGGCTTTAAAAATTTGGAACACAATCCTGCTATTTGTCTTTCGAACGTCTCTTATAAATCAAGGAATAAAGCAGCCAACAATGGTTTATGGGCGAAAAAAAGTACCTATATAGGACGGGGAAATAGCGCAACCTTCGCATTCATAATGTATGTTAGTGTTGCGTAAGAAGGTAGAACTTCACTGTAATTCAGTGAAGTACATCCGTGATATTCTCATCTCAGCGTACAGACGCTGTGTCCTCCTACAGTTAGAGCATTTTTTTTTTGTGCGGGTAGATTGACGTTACTCGTAGGCTTATAGTAGGCAAAAGGAGTGCGTGTTGCCTTGTAGTAAGCTGGCACCATATCAAAGTAAAAAGTGTTAAAATAAAACCTGTGTGAATTTGCTTGCAGCCGACGCGCTTAGACAAGAAGATGGAAGTATCATGTGCCTATGCTTCTATCAGAAGATATTTTAAAATCTAATAAAACAGTTTGCTGAAAAAAAAATGTTTTTAGGTACCTAGTTATTTCCTGAAAAACTCAACAAAACAGCACTGGACTTTTACTAAATTGTCACACTCCCCATTTCTGAATTCAACTCGCTAATCCGTGATAGGCAGTTTTCAATCCAGAGAAAAGTACAAAACACTTCTTAGCTTATTAGTCGCTAAGTCACGGTTTTCAGTAAGACCCGTCAGCAACGTATATGTTTGTGACTGAAACCCTATTTCTTTAAATGAAGTTGGTGACAGAGAGAAGAATTTAAACAAGGTGGCATTCCAAAACATCTTAAAATACTACATGTATCTCTGCCCCAATATTTTAGATTAGTCTTTCAAATACAGTTCTGACGTCATTTTAGTTGAATCAATTAATTATCTCATATAAAAGTCAATTCAAACTTTGACAAAGTAATATCAGACGCTTCAAGTAATTGCCACAATTTGTCTAACCGACGCCATTCCATCTGACATTTTAAATATATAATTCACAATATTAAAAAATGAATATTTATCAGCCATTTTAATATCCAGAGTCGTTATTTAACACGTCACATCCGTCCGCACTGTGCGACGCATTCGCAAAATTATTACCTTGTAAACCCACTACATCACGTTAAATTTACGACAACCTGAATATGATAGATTTTCAATCCGACCTCCATAATATACGGCGAAAAACCTCTGTCAAAATAGAGAAATAAATAAACCCGTGACAACCAATTAATAACTCGTAAAACGTCAGTGTAGAATAAAAAAACAATATAAAAAGGGCAGAAAAACCGATCACAATAGCCTTACGATGCGAGAAACGCGTGTAAAAAGCGTTGCGTTATCCATAAATTTGGACGGATTCAAAACAAATCACCCTTATTCATTACACATATGACTTATGGCGATGAGATGCTGTTTATAATCCACTTGTGTTATGTAAAGGACACAAAGAATTCACATTATATATAAAACAAGTCGAGTACGAACAAAGGACGCTCGGTTCATTAGTCACGCTTCGAAATGCATTCAATTTTTTCCTAATAATAGTGTACAAAAATATCCTTTCATTCAAATTATTTTTATATCTAATAGAGCGTGTTTGATATATACTTAGATAGATGCAGAGAATAAAGCGGACCAAAGAGGAATAGATATGTATACTTTGTGTAGCATGTGTTCCAAAACGTGTCCAAATTTTGGATCAAAATACAGTTTAGCTCAATTTATTTAAAAAAAATATGTGGATAAATGTTAAAATGATTCATCTCAATCAATCTTAAATGCTTAGAGGGCCAACCACTAATATTGTTTCGTTTGAGATTATCCTATTAAACAGTAGGTATGTACATATTCTCGACAAAATATTATAAATACCGTTAAACTGTACACTAATTTAATACATTTAATACATAAATGTATTGGCGATCAATCCTCAGTAAATTTACATTCCAGCAGAAAATAACGTTAGTGGATGGCACCGTAGTATTAGATGGATTCATCCCTTTTAATCTTATGCCTAGTACATAAGCTAGTAATATTTGATTTTCTCAAAATGTTGACTATTATTAGTCTAGCGGCCGAAATAAAAATAATTACGCTGAATATTTGATAATATATGATAATATACATAAAATTTATGACACATGCAGTATAAAAATACATCATAAATATATCAACGAAACTTATGAAAATTTTAATTTATAGGAATGCTTGTTGCTTTATTAAATTATTTAGAAATACACTTAAGCTGTATTTCAACATCATCTAGTTATCTGCGTTATAAATAAACGCACACGAAAATTCACAACAAATAAAACATTCTCCAAAAGATCCAACCCTAAACGAATGCAAATCGAATCAACCAACTCGAGCATTTTATTATCAGATACCACATAACGATACCTTCATCAGGGTCCCGTAAAACGTTATGGAACGTCGAACCGAGAAATAAATGGCTTTTAAAAGTGTGATCCAAGATGTACAAAAAGTGGGGAAGGAAAAAGGGGGAAAAAGTGGAACGAAATGATAAATTTCCCATTCGAAGTGAAAAAGTGAGCGTTTATTTATGACGCGGCAGTGTATCGCGGCCTCGGAAGGTCGGCTATCAGATCTCGCTCGTGCGATTCCTGCATTCAAAATGCGCTTTCCACCATTTGACGGGAGATCAATGTACCGAATGTTTGTGGTACATGTCATGTGCTGTTCCTTTGTCCCGCACTGTACCAATTTATAAGTTTATTTTGAATTTAGTCGTATCCGTTAATAAGAGATAGACAAAAGAAGTAACACTTTGCTTCATATATATTATTTCAGATTTATAAGTTGTCTGTACTGTAATGTTGACGATTAACTCTTTTCTGAGCATATTAATTGTGCAAAGGACAACATAAATTCTCCACTCGAGGTATAAACCTGAGCAACTAATTAGTAGACAAGAGTAATACAGCAACCTTTCAGTCGACCACAAATCTTGCCTCCTTTGAAAGTAATTGAAAATACATTACGCAACCAAATTAAAGTGGGAAAGTGGTACAAGTTGAGATGGGATGGGCGTCAGGTGGGACCGTGACACCCCCCCACCCGCGAATGTTTGGCATAAAATATTACTTCAATTATTTACGCGAAAGATTTATAGCACTTAGAAAAGTGCGCCGCGAAAAAAGCCGAGCGACGTGTGCAAAAAAAGTGTTTTTCTTTCGGAACTTATAATGGGTATGGAGAAAGTTTGAGAATCTCTTTCCTATGGTAATTTGTTTAGGCTTGTTTATAATGTAGTGTTGGTTATTGGGCTGCTTAATGAGCCGTGGAAAATTAATTATCATTTATTTCGTGAGTTATTTCTGAGGAAACCCTGCTTTTGACTTCCGCGTCTACAAAATTCACAAATCACTTTTTCTAGTAATCAGAAGGACGCGTTACCTAATATTTGGATTCGCTTAAAAGGGCATAATTACCTATGCATGCAGCATTAATTACATTATATTTTTAATAATGAAAATTTAATGTTTTATATACAGTTTTGGATGACAAATATGAAATAAATAAACTCATAATAATACCTTAACAACTAGATAGTAAACGCCGTCGGCTTACAAACACTTTTCAAGTTTCAAACTTTTTGTGCTTTATGACTTTGACATTTGAATTAATTTCAGACTTACAGAGTTCAAATTTCAAAGTTTCCTATTTGACCTATGTATCGATTATAATTTCCGTGCTTAACGTCTCCATCAAATTTGTAACATAGATCACTTTTATTAATGAAACAGACACGTCTAATTTATTAATTTGAATTTTATGCCGTTTTAAAAGTCACACACTATATTTTCAGCTTTGATCGCAAGACCTTAAAAATATTGAATACCTCACACTAGCTTCTCTTTTTTATTATTTATTATATTTTCCAACGGTTTTTGTATCCCACTAAATCTCAATGTTAATTTTATTTCCCCGTTGGACGACGAATTTTCAGTGCACCATTCGTAGCTGTGACGCAGTGAAACGAAATACATAATACACTAATACATAATTTAAACTCAACGGTGTTATTGCATTAGTACTTGTATGATTCTGCAAACTATTCCCAATCAATTTATTATAAATTTTTACTTGATATTAGTGATATATTATGAATAATCTCTGAATACCCAAGAATATGAACTAACAAACATTGTTAATAAGTACTTGTAGCATATCACATAAACCGTTCCACGCATGTTTATTTTTCATTTACGAGCTCGCTCCGGGCAAACAGCCGTAAGTTATTGTGTTATGAAAGTATATCTATGATAATTACGGGATTTTTATTCAATTACAAGGAGAATGAGAGGTTTTAGTGGCAATTTTCCCCTGTCTTGTTCCATGATCAATTTCTTGGCATAGAGAAAGTTGCATGGACTATTTACTACACCTATTTATAATGTTGATTCTGGTTACAGTCAGATGCTGGCTAATAGCAGTATTTGGATTTTCGTACAAACCCACAATTTATTTCAAACCCTATCAACTTGCGAGCAATCCTATAATGTGAAGTAAAAAACCCTGTCTTACAACCACTTTTCGTTGATATTAATAAATATGAATAATATTTAATTGATCTTAAACTCTGCGGTTGACGGCTCGTATTGATTTAGGTATAAAATTAGTCGCATTCCTTACATGTTCCGCTTACAATTTCTAATTTTAGAATCAATGCTTTGATTAAAGTTTTTCATTATAATGTTCTTCAAAATAATGTTGGATGATTTGGAAAACACTTGTTAACACTTATTTAATTATTCGATAGAATTGAAGAATTGAAATAGCAGAGACTAATATAATTATATTTGATGTTTATTTGGTGTGATAAAAATAAATCATGTTATTCAAACAAAAATGATTTTTACGACGTGGGTAAAGCTATCTAAAACTAATATCTACTCTTTTTTACCTACCAGTTAGTATAATCTGTAATTCTCACCAACATCTAAAATGCCACAAATACTGTAGACGACAAGTAACGCCTGTCTTCACCGTCTGCGTGATAATCTTCAGTAAAAATTTAATTGAATCTCGGATGTGAGAGCAGATGGGCCTCCACACTGAGTAGCTACACTCTGGACGCCATAGACAAGGCAATCCAAAGTTTGCCCAGGCGGTTTATGTTATACATTGTACCTATTGTATATAGGACTTACAGCTCAGTTGGTAGTAAGGCTGCCGCCTTTTGTAGGTCGTGGGTTCGATTCTCACCTAGGAAAAACATTTTTGTTACGAACATTGATGTTTGTTCTGTATGTGGGTTTTATATCAATAGTCAGTGTCATGGGAACAAGCTATGCTTAGATTACTTTGAGGCCGGATGGGGCTGTGTGTAATGTCCCCTAATATTATTTATCTTTCATTTATTTTATAAAAAATATATATTAAATACAGTTTTTTAGTGTAAAATAATGTCTTCTGTGCTCGTTGCGCAAATACTTGTCATGGCTGGGGCTTGAGCCTGGAACTACCGCTTCGCACAAGGCCAATTTTACTTATTATTAGTTTTTAGTTTTATGGGTATATATGGTATGGTATATGGTAATATATATTTATGGGTATGCTGTAAAATATTTAGTGGTTTCGACCTACAGTCGAGCATAAAATAATGCATGTCCGTTACATACGAAAATTCTTCGAATGCGTTACTCGCAAAAGACAAGCATTAAAATATAAAATGTGTATACTTGTGTAAATTATAGGTATGTGTTAAAATACTGAATCCGAAATTTATTGAAATATCGACCAAGACTGTAAATTCTATATGCAGGTCCAGACGCTAGTTGCTCCTGGGCCGCCCGCCCTTAACGGCGCTTTTGTATTGCCTCGCGGAAATTTCGTGTATTCCCCTGAAGGGCATTTTCTCACTTCCCCAAAAATATTGTTTATATTTTTTGTTTTATGTTTTGGACGATTACAATCTCTTCTTTATTATACTAATGTTAAAATCTATTTGATAACATAAATGTTTTTAATTAAAAATGTTTCTTATTCTTAGCGTATCTCAGGAATTGGTAATCACTTTCTGATAGTTTTTTATTTGGTGTATAGGTTAGTGGAATCAGTACCTACATTTATAATATTTGGGTATACTTTTCTGTATAAAAAACTGCACACTTTCATTTCACGAAGCTGACTCATAAACTTGTATTCTACTAACCCAAAAACGGCTTTAACAATTATGATAAGCATCTAAAGAACACATCGCAAAATTCGCTAAAGGGGCAACTCACAAAAACTGTGTTTCGTGAGCTTTAATATAATTTGTTAATGATAAATAAACTCATAAATCGGGCTGGCGCGCGAGAATTTGTTTACAGCAGATTCGCATTTAAGATATCGCAGACTCTGTAGAGTGCTGTTTAATGCAGTAGTTCATTTCGATATTTCGTCACATATTTTGTAGCGGAATAGCTAATATTGCTAGTCTGTATATAATATATTGTTGAAACGATTTACTATTTCATCGGATATAATTAGTATATTTGATTATTTATTATGATTTCATTGACTGTATTTTTATGCCGTACATTATTAAGTGACTTAATAAATTTAATAACAAACAGTTTAAATTTAAACCATGAAAAAATATTATGGTTTGAAATCAAAACGATCGCAATGTGAGACCAATGAGATATTTTTCTTAGAAGTACATGTTTAAATATTTATAATATATGCATAATATAAACTACTATATAATACATTAATAGCGGCGACAAGCTCTTCAATCTATTTATGTATGTACTAACAGTTTTAAAAACTGTCTAAATGTTTCAATCATTAAGTGAGTAACTATATCAAATCAACAAGTATACCTACCAAACTAGTTCAAGGATATACAATTAATTGCGCTGCTATAATCAGCATTACTATGTGTCAGCCGCTTTGTCGCTAATCTCCTAACAACTTTGAAGCGAAAAATTTAAATCTACGAACGTTTGTTTACTGGATAATGAAGAAAAACGCGCTTTTGTCGCTTGCCCTGACTTTGGTTTATCTTGTATGATTTATGGTTAGATGCGAGTGTGGATAATGTGTACGGCGTCGTTTCTTCAAATGTTGATTTAACTCGGTTTTCTTACTTATTTACTTGTGTTTTGTTGAGCATAATACTTCTGCAATCATCAGATTAGTTCTAAAAGTATTTTCGCTTTACACTTAAATATTTTCTTTGCATTTGACACGTGATATTTCCTCTTAGTATTAATAGCAAGAATTTATGCGTTTAGATAGTAGACTTAAAATACTTTTTCAAAAGAATGGAATATCATATAGATAAATTAAATCCACTAAACAAAACTTTAATATAATCTATTTTAGAGTTAAAAAGGTCTTTATTTAACATTAGAACTCATTTCGTACAGAGTAAACACTCAAGAAGCTGGTTCAGTATACCTTCACATCAATCTACTGACTAAATATTAGATATTGATCAGGACCTTTATTTCTGAACACATAACTCAACATCTCTAAACGCATCACCATTTCAAATTAGAGATTCCAAGACGAATAGCTTACCACCACCCTTAGGAAGGCATTATGCTAAGGCACGTACACGAATGTTTTCACGTAACCCCCCCATCTTGGGACCAACCCCAAAATATAATATATCCAGCAAACTTTACATATATTTGTACCGTAAATCCTCTTAATATATAGCTCTATTTTTGTTAGCGCTCTAAATTTAAGGAGGTATTTAATGAATGTTAATGTCAACATGCATTCGTGGTTTACAATTGGTGCGTCCCATGTTTGTTGAAACCGGTGGTTTATGGTTGAAAATTAAACTTGGTACGTTTGGTAAACGTATGTAATTTTATAAGTATATTTCAGCTATAGTAATATAAACAATCGTACACTACAAAGCGCAAAAGGAGCCTTTTTGAAGCGCATTTTGATCTTTTCACCACACTGGTTCGAGAGGACCCAGTGATACGATTAGTACCTAGTGTTACTGGAAAGCGCTAGCAATCAATACTGGTGAGATCTCTCGAATATAGCGAAAACTTTGTTGTACGACTTTACGGTATTTGATTTGTTTTTGATTTCTGATTGAAAAATTCAAATCATGTTTATTCCTCGAAAATAATAACAATTCTAATTAACGCACAGCAATATGTTTAAGTATCTGAAGAAAAATATAACAAGAATAATAATTAAATATAACCGTATTTTCTATTTATTCCATCCATTGTTGTAGATATTATTTCGCTTATTATTTCAGATATCACCAAACCAAAAAAATTATAATGCGTTTTGGAGACCAAAACAGTTCAACACTTGAGACTAACTAATTAGGAAGCTAATATTGCCGTTAGACAAAACAACCTAAGAACGTCTTGTAGGCCCTTGAGTAAGATAACGTCGCCGTCTTCTTGTCCCAGTAAGTATATTTTTAATTTTTGCCTGCCTATGCTTTAATAACTTTTGAATTCTACTACTGCCTATATTTGAGTGATTGGAAAGAATAGAGTTGAGCGTTGGTTTTAAATGGTACTCGATTTGAATGGAATAAATATATGAAAAATGATACTTCTTAACTTTGATTTTGTTAATTGAATACTGAATGGAAACTTTGTATTTTTAAAGATATGGTAAATCAAGTGAAAACTGTTTCTAAATATTTGGATAATTAATGAAATAAGTAATATGAACCAAGAACTGCCAAATTACAGCTTTAATAATTTTGTATCTGTTTTTTCTCTCCGACAAACATTTTTAATCAAAGAAATCTACGCTATTTTAGTCATGTTATCCAATTTGATATATTATGTTTTTATTGCAACGACAATTGACAGATCACTTTTGCCGGCAACAACAAAATATTGTTATTTTATATTAACCTTTTGTACTGCTTATGGTAGTACCTACTGCAGATTACCGATTGAAATTTATTTTTACATGGGTAATATAATATGATATTTACAGCATTATGTCAGTTTGGTTTCGTTGAAAACTTTAACTAAAATATAATCCAAGGTATACTTTTCAGTATAAAAACGTCGTTGCACGTCATTACTCCTTGTTTGTACACTAATTTTACCTTCAGATTCAACATTTTGGGTCCTTATCTTGATCTAGCTCACAATTTGTCTTTTGTTGGGTGATCTTCCCTATCATTCTCACAACACACTACACTCTCCATACAAAATAATATTTGTTAACCGGTTAGCACATTTTTCAACTGTTTCAGTTCAAGGACCTTTTGGAAAATTACCAACTCTGAGTTGATAATTTATTAGTGGACTTAGCAGTATAGCGCATGCGTCAATGTCGACTGATTTACACACAAAACACTGCCCGATCTTATCCTGAGGACAAGGCGGTCTCATAAATAAGTGAACTAATTCTAAGGGACGTTAAATAAATAGATCAGTTCAGCACGGCCAAGATTCGGCAATGCTGTTACATTTTAAAAGTACAGTGGGTTACTAAGTAAGTTACTTGGTAATAAAATAAACTGAAAGAATCGTGTAATTAAAGTAAAATCGTAACCAGAAAAAACGGTGGTAAATGAAAGGTAACGTAATATATAACGCGAAAACTGCGGCTTTCATTTGACATCGCGGATAAATTGATATTTATAAGTCTAAGGGTCAACGTTTAAAGGGATTCCCTTTATTGCTATCTGAAGGGAAGACGCTGGTTCCTGTCCCGGGATATTATGATCTACGTCGACTTGAAGCGACGTCGAAGGTGTATTTATGAGTTCGTCGAGAGGAATTATCGACGCTACCGGATGTTGGGGCGACGTTATTATCCGTTTTATTGGTATAATATTAAATTTTGGACCTTTCACTGCTCATTGTGTAACCTTACCTAATCCGGAGTGAAGGTTGGAGACATATAAATCGGGAAATTATTTAACGTGCTGAAAATGGAGTATTTATACGTATTGAATTTTGAAGAAATATATTTTTGCCATACCATTGCATACCATGTATAGTTGATTTATAAAATTATATTCATTTGCAGACAGTGCCTACTATGAGTATTGCTTACTATGAATATACGTCTAATTATACGAACATTAATGTGTTCATCAATTCTGTTTTCGATCTCTCTCTCTCTCTCTCTCTCTCTCACACACACACACACACTATCCTTCCCTCTCTTTCTCGTAGTATATTTTTTCTACGTATCACAAAACTACCTAGTTTAAAGAATTTTAAAAGCCCTGATATCATATTTATTTCTTATTGTTTTTATGTAACCTTTACCTTTCAACCCAAATCTAAAATAAAGATCATTAATTATAAAAGAAACCTAATTAATTTGCGCACTGGCAGCATATTCCATCGGCTAAAAGCCACAGATAATAAATTATTGTGATCGGCTGCAAGTTTCAGGATGGGTCAGAGGTGGCCAGGGTGCGGGGCGGCAATTATCGAAGCCTTGGATCTAGTTACAATGGAAGAGGTTGTTGTGTGAAATTTGTTTTAGAGTAACTGTAATAAGATTTTTTTTCTTTTTGTTATGTTAACGACTAGATGGTCCACCTAATTTTAAGAGGTTCCTATAATCTGACCGTCGATACAAATTGTGTACTCTAGTACATAAAATAATTAAATCATGATATTATGATGCTTTTCTTCGTTTTCATGTGACTAAATGTTTCCTTTATTTAGGTATATTTTTTATAATATAATACCATATTTTTTTCCTTATTCTACCGAGTGCCATATAATAATAATAATACGAAATATTTATAAATAATAAAATTAATAAATACACACACAAACATTCCCTCACAAAAATATAATTAAAAAATTGTATTCACATGGGAAAAAATGTAAGCTCACAGAGTTTTCAAAAATACACCCTTCCTGTTCCTATCCAAATGAATACATAATTATTAGTATTTAAAGAACAAAGAATGAAGGGCCTTGAAGATAGATAGATTTAAATATGGATAGATAGAGAAATAGACGTTCTTTTTAGGTTTTTTTAGGTTTAATTTTTGTTTCTATTGCCTACGCGGCCGTTTAAATCAAACAAGTGAAACAAAATACAATAGATAACAGCGAGTTTGGAAACGATACATATTAAATAATTAATAAATCTGTGAAACAGACATGAAAACCCAACTCTGTGGATTTTTGAAAGTAGGATATATGAACATATAATAAAAGTAACTTCTTTTCTCATTCCCTCCTTGAATTTTAGCTTTGTTGTCGCTTCCAGTGTTATATATATCACACAGTAGCGTCGCCCGCACACAGTAGATAAAATAAGGCTCGAGGCTCCGTGTCACTGGCCTGATTTATGCACCAACCCTTATCCAAGATTACGATGACCACTTGCTTAGTTTTAAGCATCAGTATACATTAGCTATAAAATTAAGAGCGTCACAAAGGGGGAGAAAAAAGAATGAAAGCATCGTGATAACTAATGATATTAAAAAATATAGTTTTTGTATTCGAGATTGCGTTTAAAAACATGAATGAATTTTGAGACGTAAATGTTCTCATTTATCACTATGCAGTTTGAATTAACATTTTATTTCATAAATTTTAAGTTGCTTGGAATCAGGAAATTTTAATATCTTTTTATTTCGTACTTAAATTTTAAACTGTCGCTACGAAGTTGAAAAATACTTTATACAATAGTGTAAAATATTCCTCATTACTTCATGAAAATTTGAAGGATATAGGTATAAAAATTTTACTTATATTATTATTATTTTAGTCATGCTACCTGTGCTAATATTTGAATATTACAAGCGAAGCAAAATCTGATAGATCCCTAACTACGTAGATTTTTAATTTACGCATAATTTCTTGCGTAATTGCGTCTTGGACACAATATAGACCAACTAATCTGATCAGTATATATCAGATCCACGTGGTAGATCAAAGCTAATTCACTCTCACATGCCTGCATGAAAGGAGCCTCGTTGAAGCGCACATTATTGGTCACAAGTGCAAATGTATAATTTGTAAATAATGTACCCTGTAAGACAATATTTTTAAAATTCAAAGACTTTAGGGTTCTGAAGAGGGTTACAAACTATCTTTTCATTTAGTCACCGTATATAACTATGCTCAATTTTCTAACATTTTAATAATTAAAGTTTGTGCACGATCTGTTCATTGTTCTAATGTTTAAGCTCTCACTTGGGTAGAAACATTAAGACCATAATGATAACACAGCTCTTCTTCTATCCTACATTAATAACCTATCTACCGAACATAACTCTTAAAGCGAACGAAATAAATTACTTACTTACTTCGGTAAGCCATATTAAGCGACCCCAATTAGCCAAGATGAGATATATTGCTATAAGTTATATATTTTGTACAGGGTGTCGAAAATGACAATCTTGTAATGATAACAGATGATGCAGGAGATTGATCAGTCTATTAGCTTCTGTAGCGCTGCTTTGCCGCATGGGCTAGATATGTAAATGCAGTGTGCTACATTAAAAGTTACCAGTTGAGAGCCCTCCGCTCTCATCAAGAGCTAGCGAAAACGCTGTTAAAGCCATCTGCAGCCATCAGCTATAGTGTAAATTAAGAAAATACTTTAACACTTTCAGCCGTCGACCAAACACTTGGACCCCAATTCTCAGCTACTTTTTTGACTATATACGACTATATATACGATATACGATAATATATATACGACTATACTATATATACGACTAATATCCTTAGTCGTATATAGGTATACTATAAATGATATAATCGAGTTAGGAATGGGAGGGTATTCCAAAGTTACATTTTTTTATCGTTCAGACAGATTAATATTTTATAATCTTACTCTCTACTTTTAATTCTACCCTGTCAAGTTGGTAACGTCTTTATCTTTAAAATGCTCTGTGATACATCACTCTGTTTAAATTTTGAGGTCCCAATGTTTCAAACATAACTCAAATGTAGGGAATATGAATGAAAATATAAATATGTTTTTATTAAACATACATTTTAATATATAATAAACATAAACAGATACTTAATTCAACTTAATATTCGTTTAGGTACACCGCACTCAAATTTTCATCTGTTTGGTTTTGACCATTAAGCCCTTAATTTTAGTACATAAGAAAGTTGCAAAATTACCGAAACAGCGCAGTCATGGGAAAATATATCATCATTCGTTTTTTTTTGGAATTATTTTCTAAAAGTACACGAAATTACTCTCTATGGTTTCCAGAATACCACTTTTTCACCTAAACCTCGATAATGGAACTCATAGGGACGGAATTTTCAAAATTCCTTATTTTGTTGGCGCTTACGCCTTACAAACAACTCGCCTTCATAATTTCAAGTTTCTAGGACCAGTGCTTTCAAGGTGGTCTCTGCAGTAGGTTAGTCAAAACATTTTCTTTTATATGCTATATTATATACTACATTCTGCCAGCGCGGTTTTGCTCGCGTGGACTAAGCCATTAATTATAATTAACAGGTGTATGTAATTTTCAAATTTCCATTCTAAATTTTGCGCCTACATACCGGTCTCTGGCTAGCGGTTAGAGCTACACGCTTGACAGTCAGTCCATCAGGACATCTGTTTGATGTTGACTATATTATTCTTTTTTGGTTATACAAATATGTTAAGCAGCAGTAGGTTAGATGCTCACTACTAATCTAATATGGTCATTTTTAGACTGTAATTAATGTTTTTTATTATTAATATTTTAATTAGTGTAAGAAATTCAAGAATTTTATTAAATATCCGCCTCAATTACCAAACTCCATAGTGTATGATTTTACTGTACCGAAAAAAAAAACGCATTGTCTGAACCGTTACTGAAACCACTCCTATGCTTCTACAACTCAGGAGTCTTCTATGAACTTTTGTCAATCTTATAACAGCCTGTAGAAAGGTGGGTGCGGGATCGATTCCGATTAGCGGGCAGGGCAGTGGTCAGGCATTAAAATATTAAGGGCCCTCTAATCTACCATGATTGAATTTGCGTTTCCGCTGCCCCTGTGCGCGCGCCCTAACCGGAATGTGATATATCATTGCCTCTACTACGGGTTTCGTAACGTACAGCGTGAGCGGAAGGTGGCCTAGTGGTATAGACCCCGAGTTTCAATGTGGAGGCCAATTCAAATTCAGACGACCACCAATGAGATTTTTGCTTGTATAGTATATGTGGGCAATAGGTACTAAGTTTTCAAAACGTTTAATTACAACATGGTGAGGAAACCGGCGCGACGTGCCCTAGAACAAAAAAATGAAATCTTTTTATAAGTGCGAAAGAACGAAAGGAGCCTCTTTGAGGCGCTCTTAATTCTTTCACCACCCTGATCTTTGTTATGGGCAAAGGTTATCGCTTATCATCTGCTCGTTCGGTATACTTTTCACATCAGAAAAACAAATTGAATAGTAATATAAGACTTGTATATGCTGGAGATGAGTACAAATGACTTATTAACTAAAAAAAATTAAATATATTAAACGAATATCATCTCAGAATTTAAGAGCAGAACTTGAAACATAAATTATAATATATTAATAATATAATATTTTCTAGACATGAACCATTTACTTATGAATGTGTTAGTTTAAGAGCAGCGGTGTAAATAAAACTCACAGTTAATAAGAGTGACACATTATTAAGAGTACATTCGATATACCTTCGAGTTACTGAAGTAACTCTACAGCGTATGGAATAAATCTACAGGCTGTATACAAAGCGTGCGGAGTCCCGATAGCGCAGTATCTAACGCCGAGCCGCGGAGAGAAAATTAGCATTTTAATAAATACACACCCTTTGAACACCGAAATAAATCTAGATGGATCGTAATCAAACATTAGTCTTACTTTGCGCGTGAATATAGATGAGGAAACAATATTTTTTACTTTTTGGAGATAGGTAGAGGTTAGCTGGAAGAAAATGCTAAATAGTATTAAGTTTGCCTATGTACTGTTTTGTCTTGTGGAATAAAGTAACTAAATCTCTCTATCTATTTCTTTTATTAGTGTTACTATTAGGTTTTCCTACGCACAAGTGTTAAATATGTATATTTTTTAGTCATGAAGCGCACTGTATTAATTGACAAGCCAAGATTATTTGTACAGTGGTACAACTAAAGTAGTTTTTGTTTGATGTTCGAACAAACAAAGATAGAAGACAGACAGTTTTAATTTGTATAAGTATATGTGATAAATTTTTTGTACGGTATTTTTTTTTTGAGTCATTACATAACGCTTTTAAATTATTCTGAAATTTTTTAGGATTCTACCGTATATTATCCCTATATTTCACAAGTAACAAAATGAAATGTATATTATATATGTATATATTAGATAATGTATATGCTCGCGTTCCAGATAAGTGTTTGTTTGTTGTTCGACCGGTAGCTTGTTACATGTTCGAACAAATCAGATAAATTCTCACGCGATCTCGATATTTGCGAGGATTTGAAGCCTCATCTCCACTGGGGTTAGGTCGCAGCAATTCGCGACTTTTGTCTGTTCCCATTTTATAACTATAAGGTGTACCTATAAGTTAGAGAGTTTTTTGGATATTATAGTATAGTATCCAGTCAAATTACACCCAAATTCATAAAAGTTCATTTCGCGGTGTAACCTCGAGTTGCAAAATATTTTCACACTAGCCCACGGCTAAGTCCGTGATTTATTTGAATAAAAATTGTATCATGTAGTGTACATAGATTTGTTCAAAATTGCAGAAAAATCGATTAAGCACTTAAGGCGTGAAAGAGTAGCAAACACTCCTAACCTCCTCTGAAATCTCTATTACATAGATATAACATTTACAGTATAATGTGGGCCGTCAGCTTGATCCACCACCAATATCTTATTAAAAAAAGTGTGATACCATAGGAAAGTTCTTGCTATGTTTCGGAATGTCATCTTCATAAAATATTGATTCTCTGAATTAATAACTAAATATATCAATGACCGGCTATGTTTTGTCACATTATTCATTTAAGTAAATTTAACCATAGTTATTAGTAAGTACATCTACCAATCCTGCCAGCGGAAAAAAGTGAAGCCAAAGGAAAAGTGCGCCTCAAAGTGCGCCTATCGTGCACTTCAGTGTTTTAGATTTTTTAATAAGGTTATGCCGGTTTCTTCAAGAAGTTTTCCTTCACCATTTTGAGAACGTGGTAATGCGCACATAATATTTTCAAATGGGAATAATTGTTATTTATTTATTTATTCGCACAAAAAATATTACAATTCTAAAAACAATATATAACAAAACATTTGACAATCTGAATTGTAACATAAACATATGTGTTAATCTAAATGTAAACATATTGGTGCACGTCAGGATTTGAACCATCGACCTTGGGCTTGAAAATTGGGGTCTGGACCACTGAGCCACACGCTCTATTTTTTTATTATATTTTGAAGTAAACATATCTTTTAATTATATTGCAGGTCAAGGGTTTTCCGTTTTCGACGTGAATGAGGCCTAGTGTAAACTCGCCTCTAAGTAACGCAGGGAACAGGCTTTTTACTGCCTACTTCGTGGGATGCTCCTCATCTTGATGGCTGATACCTCCGCCTAGATGCAGCTCGCTTTGGATTTAATATCTTTCAATTTGTTGTAAATTGCTAGACCTGTTTACTAAGAATCTGTTTATTGCTACTAAGATAAAGTGCGTAGGAAAAGTGGTTTCCAAATATTAGCTGTATTTAGTCTGTATATGTTTTTATAGAGCAATTCTTGAAAGTTTAAATTATACTTATTGTCCTAGAAAGAGCATTACAGCATAATGCATTTAGTTGTTGTAATAGAACTCCGAATTCTGAACCTCATTTTTCACTAGTTATGTAAATTATAGCTATTGCTAATTCCTAAGGAGTAATGCATCTAAAGCACTACTAGTGCGTGTATAATATGAGCATGTCTGAAACAGTGCAAGACAAAGATAAGTAATTTTAGAGCTTTTTGTAAAATTTTGTGGTTCACACGTAATTACTATTTACACTATACTTTTATGATGACGGTGGCTGTTATACGTCAAAACTGACTTAGTTTACTTGTAGGTAAAGAAGATAGGTATGTTTTCTAAATAATTAATAATTTTGTCGATATAAAATAATGAAAAAACAAGTATCAATAAACAACACGATGAAAAAAATCATATTGGCTACCGCAAGCCAGTCACCGAATTTCGTCCTACACGCCAGATTGAATGAACGATTAAATAAGTAATTAAGTATCGAGCACATTCCGTCGCGCAACTCTCAAATTTGCATGTTAAACGAAGTTTAACCTTTGCTTTTTGTTTTACATCCTTTATTGAGATGCTCGTTGGTTGCGTGCGTGCCTTGGGGACACCAGAACGAAGCACAACTACCTCCGAAGAGAGCCACAGCTCTTAAGACGTTGGCTTAGAGTTCTTTTTATAGTTTGACAGTTGAATGGCTCACTTGATGGACTTTTTAATTGTTTTGTTAATGTCAGTGTTAAGGCGTAGAGATCGCTTGCTCAGATTGTGTGGTCGATTCGGTTTGCATTCAGATCAGATAGTTTGTGCGTGGACTAGGATTTTAACAGTTTACTTGATTGCTTGAGAACAAGGTCTTCTATCATACAATTTCGAATCCGTTGCGATCGACGCCATATATTTTGATAATATTCAAAGTTCAGCAAAATTCCTGCTTGTCTCCCTTAATGGACAAGACCAGAAAAATGTAAAGAAATAAATAAATTAAAACACCTATGTTCGTCACACAAATGTTTGTCCTGATGGTTTTTACCACTTTTTTACCACATTAGTTTACTTGATTTCGTTAATTTCTGTTTCAATTTGTATCATACAAAGCTTTTTAATATGTTCCCTTACCAGAAACATCTTTTGTTCTCAGTTTCCGCGTTCATTTCGTCTGGCCGAGCCTTGAGTCATATACCTATTCGTACCGAACTGAAAATAATCAAAACTTTGCTCATAAAAATCTAAAACAAAAATACATTATTCATACTCGCTTCTCCGCGTAACATAACTGCCAGTTTACGTAGAACTCTAATATTGTTGTATCAATACCGTAATAAACACCAATTGGGAGACAGACCCGGCTCACTTTATGTTGGATAGGTGAAACAACTCAAGCAGACAGCTAGAGCTTGTACGAAACTCGGAGAAGTATTATAAATATTATGTTTAGGGGACTTATATGAAACATGGATTGCTTAAATAAATTTGTAATAAATTATTGTTGCAATAAATGTGCAACAACAGTCATTATTTAGTTTTACTTCCAAATTACACCGACATCATAACACAATAACTAAATGATGCAAAGAGATGCCGTGTTATTTATGGGCAGAGTATTACTTAATACTTATTACCACTTAATATCATTTGGATCATCTGCTCGTTCCGACATAGTAACTTTTTTTTTAGTTTTGATTATTATTGTAAAATATCAAATAAATAAATATTGGAGGACATTTCACACAGCGCCATCTGGCTCCAACTTAATCTAAACATAGCTTATATTATCATGGGAATCAGACATCTCATATAATACTTATATATGTATTTTTATAAATACATTACATATTAACAACACAACACAGAACAAACATCTTCATTCGTCACACAAATGTTTATCCTGGGTGAAAATGGAACCCACGACCTAAAGTGCGGAAGGTAGAGTTACTACCAACTGAGCTGTGACGCCAGTCAAATATCCAGTCCTTCAGTCGATGACGATGACTTCTGCAAAAGATAGTTAAAAGTTAACTGTGTAGCACATTCAACGCCCGTATCCTTAACCATTGAAATGGCTTGGAAACGTCAATATGTAATATTCAAATCATAAAGTAACGCATGATTATTGCTAAGTATGACGCCTGTTTAAACCCTATCGAGTACCCCTAGTACCTACAAGTGTAAGGTATATATGAATAGGTTAAAGTGGCGCTTAAGTTACCAACCATTCAGTTTACCTGACGATCTTACAATTTTCATTCCATGCTCATATCGCGTGCTTACCGACAATACAATTGCGATTTTCAGTTGTGACGTTGTAAGTGGGACCTTTTCAAGTAATATTTATGATTTCGGACTGTCACCGGCTATTCAGCTATAAATTTTTAATTATAGTGTACAGATTGGATGTTAAAAGCCTCAGAATGGTTTGATGAATCATTGAAATATAATAATAAGAAAAATATACTTTGACTTTATGTGATATTTCATATTATATTGTTTTGCTATGTATCTTAGATTTCTAATGAGTTCCACATGATGAATCATGAGAAGCGATGGTCTTTTAATAGTTAATTTTTATTTAGCCCATAAAATTATTGAATTTCAGTACATAGGTCACTGAAAAGTTGCAAATGCTAGGTACGTAGCAAGTATCTCTTACGTATATCTACATATTCGAAGTAAATAGACAGAATATCTTTGTCATCTATAGTTAAGGTGATTACACACTGTCGACCCAGTCCCGTTTCAGCGGTGCACAGAATGGGACTTGCGAGCACGTCCGCAGCGTCTGCATCGCCGGTCGCAGATTTATTCGAACTCTATCAAAGAAAAAGTTTTAGCTTGCTGGCAACCTGCTCGCCCGTGCCGCGGCGCCATCACCCCGCCGTGGATCAAAAGCCCTTTCAGATTAGGTATGGTAGATAATATTTTATATATAAGTTGTCTGTGGCACTTAAAAATTCACCTTTAATTTATTGTGACATGTCAGAGTTCTAGCAAGATGGTATGAATTATTTTGTACATAAATTGCGTAGTAGATTAATATATACTTACGATAATTGTATTATAACTAGGTTGGCACTTCTGAATAAGGGTATGTAAAAGGCGCGGATAAATTATTTGAAATGAAGCTGCTCGTAGCCGCCAGTACAGTCACTATAAGCAAACGAGTCCTCTTCTAGCTACTGCGAAAATATATCCAGGTAACCTAGAAATATTTTTAAATTATAATGTTTTGTTTTACTAATCTGCAAAAAACTCCAAAACCAAAATAGTTTCTCCAGCTCTGACATTAAAATTACTTTCGATGAAGTTGTACAAAGTAGCAAATGTGTTTAATACATACCTAGGCTAATCGGATTTCTATACGATCAGATATTGTTTTGAGTAGTATTAAATCCTTAAATCTGTTTAGTATACAGTCTCCTTTACCAACGTATTCTGGCATTCAAGCAACTGTTTAATACACTGTCAATTGCAACGTGGCTATTTGTCGTATTTAAGTGCTCGGCCCGTATTTTTGCCTTAAAATATGGATAGTATGTATCATACGATAGAAGTGATAGTGTGCTATCCCTTTTGTGAAAATTCTATGAATAAGTGGGTACGTGCGTTTGGAAACTAATCGTCAGAGCTCTGTTCAGAATTCTTGAAGACGATCAACGTTAGGTATAAATTAGTATCTAATTATTAGATGGTTAATGGATTAATGGACTGGTGACCAGTCTTTCTTCGGGAAGGTTTTAATTAATTAAAATTTATTGCGTTATCTAATTTTTTATGACTTATAATAGTTTTGCTTTTCTGTATTGTATTGTTATTTAACATTTCATTAAATAATCCAGGCAAGTGCAAATTAGATTCATGCACGAGCACAGATCAGTTATATTTTTATTATATTTAATTATATTTTTTTATTCAGTTCAGGATCCTTAGCCCGAGTCTCAGATTAGGATGATCTTTATTATTAGTTGTTTTATTTAAGAGTGGGTTCTACTATCGCACCAAGTTTAAAGCTTGATGATATTACCAATTTTACCATAGAGAAGAAGAGTTAAAAATTGGGTTGTAATGAAAGTTACAAGCACATAATACTTTGTTGTAAAGGGTAATCTTTTACTCTTGCCTAATTTTTAAGATTTATTAGGAAGTCCACCTTAATATAAATTTATTCCGTGAACTATCTACTGGAGTTCGGAACATACACCTACTCTTCAATTTTTAATCGCACCGCAGACGGTAAACATGTTTACGCTATATTCGGGCTATATATTTATTTTCACTCGAGGTATTCTCGCTGTGTTGTAGCTCAGCTATCCTGGAATTAAAGATTGGCTAGATGTGACTCCTGAAATTTCTTCGCATGGGTAGCCTAAAGTATTCACAGCTGGAACTAATCTTTAACAGAATAAAAATGTAGTCTATATCAGGAATAACAATCCTAATACTAATACTAGAGTTTTCAGAATCAAATCAGTAGAACGTCTACATTATTTTCTACTTCCAATCTTACACTTAACCTATTTGTAACATTAATACGTAATTCTTGAAAATAAGTTAGTTTATATAGATTACTCCACTTCAGCTACGGTATCTCGGCAAACCATTCCAAAGAAATATTTTACTTACCATACTACACTTTATTTTATGTCGTTTCTGAATTTCGAGGATAAATATGCACCAAGTATTTTGAGATTTTTTGTTTGATATAAATGTTGAAGCGCCATCATGGAAAGGGAATTGAATGTCTATAATAATTTAGTTCTAAGGAATCGCTCTTGATGTTTAAGACAGTGGACATGCCCTAATCTACCACGCTGACACATTTCAAGTTCTTAGATGAAACTTATGAAACCAACTATAACATATTTACTTCAGTCCACGACTGCACATTCCAGTAAAACTGTTTATAACTTCAGGCGAGTGCGACGTATTTCAGCCGTTTCTCTCCAGAAATATATTCGTTTTTGGTGGCTCTTTTCATGAGCCTGAATGTGGGCTGGTCTATTCATTCTGCCACCGGATTTTTATGGGGATTTAACGCGGATTATATTTGCTTCAACTGTATTTGGATAAATAACTTTGTATTGAATCGTTTGATACATTTGGGTTCATTGAAATGGTTTAAAACTAACCTCTCTGTATACGCTGAGTGAATTCGCCTGCTGGCGATGTTTATCTTTTACATTAACCTAACCCAATATCTGCAAAACAAAAAGGATTATATTTAAGATAATAATGTAATTAGTGGAAAATTTGATAAAAACATACAATTATAAATTAATAAGTGGTTTTAAATTATGTTACCTTCACGCCATTTTGTGGTATCATAGACATGGCAAGTAGAGCATGTTGGTCATGTATATCCTAGAGCAATAATATTTCAAAAAATCCGTAAATATCCTCGCTCATGGTAACTGCATACTTATGCTATTCATTAGTACCTACTATTTACAATGACCTCAGTTAACTTGAACCAAACTTGGCATGTTGACTAAGTACAGTGTAGTTTTACCATTGCAAGCTTAACGGTAGTTTAATGTCTTCGACTGGGCATCTTCCGTGGTCTTGAATAGGTCGCGTTGGCTTGCATTAAGGATAACTACCAATCTTAGATACATAATGGGCTCTTGTTTTCAACATAGTGTAGTGAAAGGGGGACTAGATGATGCCACATAGATGACGTCTTTCTATAAAGTTTAAGGTTCAATAATACACCATAATTGTAATATAGTAGCACTAATAGACTTTTTATTAAGAGCAATAGAACTAGCCAAGTTCGTGCGGGGGAGTACTGCCACTATGCTCATTTCTGCCGCCAAGCAGTAACGCATTCGCATTACTGTGGTCCGGTTTGAAAGGTGTGGTTGCCGGTGACATTACAGGCACATGAGAAATTTCACTACACATCTCAGATTTACGGGCGCATACGATGCGAATTGTGTCTTGTAGTACCTAGTAGGACCCAACTTCCATCGGTTGTTATAGGCAGAGGTTACCACTTAACATCGGGTGGGCTTGATTTGAATTTGATTTACTTGAAGGATTTATTTTGATTTAATATTTTTTAAACGTATTATTTTTTAAAGAGCTAAATGGCCTTCCTGATGTAAAGAGGTAACCTCTGCCCACAACATAACAAAACGACTTGGGTCTTCCCCTACCCATGGGGACTTACTGCATGGGGAAGACTCAAGTCGCATTATATCGCACTCATAACTTTGAGGCGAAAAGGTAGAATGTGTATGTCTCCAGTGCCTGTAATTTCACCGGCCGCCACACCACACCACACCTTTGAAAGCTGAACACAGTAAAGTGAAAGCATTACTGCTTGGCGTCAGAAATTGGTTTGGTGGCAGTAATTCCCGAGTCCTTCCCGGGACGAACTTGGCGTAAGTTCTACTGATGCTAAATTATTTTCTATTACCGTTTTGAGCAAGCTCATAGATTTTTGTTATATGTTCCGCATATCTGGAAGGTTGCTTGTCGGATACAAACGAGCAACTAAGTGCAGCAAATAAATATATCATCAATTGTTTAGTATTCCGTTCGTACATTTGTTTCGTCATTTATAACAACCAGCAACGGAGCCGCTTTATTAACATTCTTTGAACATAATAATTTATGGTACAGTGGCTTGGCTCAGATTAAATTGTTTGTGTTTATAATCGTCTTGCAATAATTGATGAAATTAAACTATTGTTCCTCAAATATTTTATGATTGAGGCTTTTATTAGCAGTAGAACCTACGCCAAGTTCTTCCGAAGAAGTACTGCCATCATACCTATTTCTGCCGCCAAGCAATAACGCATTCGCGTTACTGTGTTCTGATTAGGAAGGTGTGGCTGCCGGTAAAGTTATAAGCACATGAGACATTCCATCTTCTTTCAGACTTTTGGGCGCATACGATGAGATTTGGGTCTTGTTGTACCTACTTAACTAGGCAAGGACCCAAGTCGTATTGATTGTTACGGGCCGCGGTTACCACTCAACACTAAGTAAACACCAGGCGGGCCATCTTCTCGTTGCGTAACTTATTCAAATAAAAAATAGTTAAGGCAGCAGTCAAACTATTGATAAAAGTATTTAGAAGTATGATCAAGCCATAAGTACTTCCGGGAAATTCATTACCTTGTAAATTACAGCATCCTCCAAAGAAATCACACACAAACCCCCTATAAAACAAAACGCGTCTAGAAAGTTAATCACCGGAATGGGCCACCGGTGATTCGCTAAAATATTAACATTACATTTGCTTCTAAATAAATTTTAAATTCGTCGCGTGATTTATGTGAACGACCCCTGCCTGTAATCGTATCTGTTCCAACAATGGAACAAAAGCATCGGTATATGTGATTAAAATATGGAGGACGCATGTTGATTAATTTTTAAGGTAACGTGATATTTTAACGGTAATTTTACTCTTTCAAAGATTTGGTGGTCATAAAGCTTATGGTGTCTAACAATAGATATTGTTTGTCATTGTTTCAACGCATGGTAAGTAATCGTACACAATCCCTGTTCCAGAGTATGCAGAAATATTAGGCACATACCCACCTTTAAGAGTCAGGAAGTGTTTCAATGGATCTTTTATTGTTCGGTTGCGCAAAAATATATACATTCCCTGTTTTTGAATTTGATAGTCTGATTTTTAACTTTGAGTTAAGACCATTTGATCTCAAAAACGCAGATTATTTACGGAATATTTGAAAATATAGTAGACTTGGTAGCGGGGCTTAATACTATTCTCTTACAAATAAAGTTAAAAAGCTACTCACAATTTAAAATATGTTAAATTTTATTTGATTATAAACCATCAAAATATTTGCATCCCTCACCAAGGGATTTCTAAAGCCTTAAATTAATTCACTTAATGAACTGTTTTAATTAACTCACGCTCAGACATAATTAATAAGTTTTTAGAACATTTTCATAGCACATCATCTCTGAAACGGGACATGCAAATGTGAGCGAGGAAAATAAAAGATGATAACGTTTTTATACACTTCCGACGGTCGAGGGGCTGTGCTCGCAAAATATGCATTTACACGGTAAGATACGATTCCCTATAAAAAGTGTATATTTTGTGACAGCTATAATATATTAAGTTATAATATATAAATAAGAGATCTCATCTGTGAAATTACGAACAGAGGAATACCTAAGCCAAGATATAAATAATTGTCCTATCCCTAGATCCCTAGACTGTGTCGCTGGTGACAGAAAAAATATTAGCACTGCGAACAGAACAAGTTGACAATTTACGCATCTTAAAGCAATACGATGTGTATTTTTATCTCCACCATTATTTATTTATTTATTTATTTATTTATTTATTTATTATTATTATCATAATAGGTTTATGGATTAATACAACATATTATACAACTGTTAAATTTCAAGACATAAAAGAATGAAAGGCATAATTTTATTTCCTCATTAATACAACATACATTTTTATACCTTGTAAGAGCAGTAGAACTCAAGCCACGTTCGTCCGGGGAAGTACTGCCACCATGCACACATCTGCCGCCAAGCAGTAGCTCATTTGCTTTACTGTATTCCGGTTTGAAAGGTGTGGTTGCCGGTGAAATAACAGGCACATGAGACATTCCACCTACACGTCTCAGAGTTACGGACGCATACAATGCGACTTGTGTCTTGTCGTACCCAGTAAGGGAGGACCCAATTCACATCAGCTGTTAGGGACCCGAAGTTACCACTTAGCACAGGGTGGGCCATCGCCTCGTTCCGGAGCAGTATCAGTGTGAGTGGCCTCACACCTGAGTTGATAGTAAAACCTTAAAACCTCGTCCTATCGTAATAATGCAATTTTTTGAATCAGAAACAAGAAAAAACGTAAGCTCAAAAACGGAAAGACTAAAAGTCTTTCAAATTTAGCATTCCAACGAGAATCTAGCGAAGAAGTGACGATGAAAGAATAAAACACCAGATGAGTAATAGGTTAAAAATGTAGGTATAAAGTAGTGTCTCGATGAATAAAAAATGAGAGATAAGATATAAAGTATAATTTAAATATTCTTAGACTCTTGCGTTATGTAGAAAAGATAATGTGGGCTAGTTTTGAGACAAGCAACTGAAGTAAAACGAGAGCTAAAGATGTCGAGCTAGATGAGAATTTTGAAAACCATTATATTGTATTTTTTTTCTAGAAACAAAATTCAATTAAACATAGATGTTCTACAATAAAGCGGAACAAATACCCACATACATCAATAGGTACTCGATAAATTAGAAAACTTAAACGAATTTTCGCGCAAAAAGGAACATTTCCAGTAAGCCTACAAGATGCATAGCCCCGAACGTGTCTGCCAAGGTAATTAGTGAAGATACTAATTTACATTTGTATTCAAAATTCGAGCGCTCTCTCGCCATTCTTCGTCGTGTCTGTTTATTCTCATCTTTTTTTTTTTGCAAAACGTACCGCACTGCTGTGTTTTTCGCGTAAAAAATTAGACAGCCCCTAACAAATGTTCGGGGGACATTGCCTAGCAAACATCGGTCGGTAAACAACTGAAAACGAAATAAATAGAATTTGTTTAGGCATTTGATGTTGTGAATCCGATGACGTGCTTCATTGCTGATTATTATGTTTATGACACGGTTGACAGCGCTTGCGCCTATTTTCGTTTTTGAGATATTTTCAGTAAATTTAAAAATGATAAATGTGTTTGTTTGTGAAGAAACTAGCAAGGCCGACCACAGGGCTCTAGACGATTTGAACTTACCACCTTACTTACCAGATGGTGATATTATAATAAAATATCCATCAAGAAATTGATACAATTACATAGATACTACTGATTACTACTATTGATTGGACTTTGATGATAATTATTTCCAACAACTATTATAACATAAGGGAACGAGAGGAACGAGCAGATGCAACTATGGCAGTGAATGTAATTTCACCAGCAACCTTCAAACTGGAACACAGTAATGCACTACGACTTGGTGACAGATATGGGTATGATAGCAATACTTTACTGCAAGAACACTACAGTTATAGCATGTTCTAACAGTTAAGCAGAAATATTGCAAACAATCTGAGTATCTTTATATCGGTTGCTTTCCTATCTTTCTAACATACCTACCATATTAGGGGCAGTCTTGTAATATTAAATTTTTAAGGTAATGCATAATCTAAATATTCATATTGGAACAGCAAAAGAGAAAATCCATACAAACCGACCGGTTAAACCTACAGTTACTGCAACTGGGTGAATATTTGAGTTGAATTTCAATCTATGCCGGGACGGATGTAGGAGGGGGCATTAGCCCAACGAAGTCCTTGCCAGTTCAGAATATGAATACACTGCTGGTTACTGGAAAATAGAAGCAAAAGATCATAAGGTTTCAGCCAGCCCCAATGCATTGGTCTGAACAGATCTACACCCTCACTCAAAGCTCTCGCTCATGAGGGACTTCCAAGTTGCTGAATAACGATCCATATAGCGTTTAATCAATAAAGTCCAAATAATCGACACAGGATGTTACAATCACTGAGAAACAAAGATTACGAATAATAGAGCAGAAAGAGTTTAGTTCAGATGAACATAAAAATCTTTCATAAATACAATTTTATCACTCAGCTGTATATGTATTTTTGCTATATGTATTTTGAGCTGAATATTTTGCATGCTCGTAATTTGATAATCTCACATAAGCAATTTTTTTAAGAGTTTAAATTACAGAACGTGTCAATGGCCCACCCGGGGCTAAGTGATAACCTGTACCCATAACAAGCAATACGAATTGGCTCCTCCCCTACTTAGGTATGACAAGAACCAAGTCGCATCGTTTGCGCCTGTGCCCCTGAGACTTGTGGGTCCGCGAAGAGCGAGAGCAATGTGCCCCCATTCAGTGATACTGCGTCCGTCACCATGACCACGCTTACTTAAAGATTCCACACATTTACTTATTTTAGTCATTATGCTATCCGTGACTAGGCTGCGTGTTTTTCCATACCGTTTAGAATGACATCCACGTTTTCTGAGTTAATAGGGACACTTAAATTTTCACTGTTAGATTTATGGTGTTCAAAATCCCAGATGTAAGTGGCTGTGCCAAGTAAACTGTTCTACTTTACTGGAAAATGTAAAATTATTTACTAAAAATACATAAACTAAACTTGTACCTACTTGTATATCTCTTTCTAGCCAACTTCAAGATTTGGAAAAATGTCAGGGTACCAAACTACCTCTAGGAAATGCCAGTAGTTTGTATTTACCTATTTAATGTGGATTATTTTTTATTGGAACTAGTTGAGGTACAAACAGTTGGCCCACCGGGTCCAAAGTGTTACCCTCGCCAGTAACTACGAAACAGTTTCTTCGCCTACTTGTAGCCTTTTTAAATCTCCGTCACTATCTTATGCAATATTAGCAGAACGTGGAAAGCATTGTTCTGCCGTGGGTAAAATGGAAAGCAAGTAACATTCTCCATAAAAAAGCACTTCGATTTGCTAATTTTCATACGTATGAAATTTATTAACTCCAAAACCAGTCACCACAAAAATTGGCAAAACTGAATTGTCTTTGAAAGAGATTCTTGAAGAAGATTTTTTGAAACCAAATGACCTAAGGCAGTATAAGAAAAAAATAATGTCTGCAGAGTTCTGCTAGTATTATATAAAAAAGAATGTTTCTGTGCTTTCCCGGATGATTTCCTATAACATTAATCCGATTGTGAAACCTTGGTTAGTTGTTGATGTCGGCGAAGGTTTCCAAGATGGTAATACGATTTTATAATACGTGGCGGTACAACGCATGCCACTTAAGCATGGGTAGGTACTCTCTAGTAGGTAGGTACATATATGTATGAAAAATAACTGAAACAATGCGATCACGCTTCTCAAATACCAACTAATTTGGATTCCCAGAAAATCTTTTTTTTTTTTTTTTTTCATTAATAGCCAATATAATTTCATTAATAGATTTAACCAAATATGAGTATTTTTTTGCGAAATTAAATAGTAATTAGCACAGTAGTTTTTATTATTTGTACCACTTACCGTGTTAATGTGTGATCGGACATTTTGCTGTTATTAATTTATGAATTTAATGAGATTTTAATGACCTAAATTATTTGCCCTGATAAGTAATTTTGTGAAATTATCAATTTTCTGAAATCCATTTCCATTAATGAATATAATTACCAAGTACCATAAAACCTATTTGTTAGTCGACCAACGAATGGATTTTAATCATAAACTATAACATTCCAATACAATATTAGCGACGCCTCTACACGACCAGTAATGAAAACATGTTGTTTTTAAAGCAGCTTATTAAAGCTGAAAATGAATAATGATTGTAAACGCATAACGGGCAATAAGGCTTCCCCAGACAGAAGCGGTATGAACACAGCATAAACTTTGCGCGTTACACCTACAACAATGGACAATATTTTTTTATTCATGTCGTTTCTATGAAGTCGTTTATACAAAGCAGCGTGTTTCAATTCAAGTCAATTTTCTTAGTCTAAGACTATTCTTGAGAAAAACTTGATACAAAAGTTGCTATGCTAAATAGAAAGCAAACGAAGAAGAAAAAAAGATAAGCTAAATTTATATACCAATTAAAGAAATAGAATAAGCTACAAATCTTGTTGAAGTTGTAACTTGCATCCGAAAATTATTGAGCAAAATTTCCAGTAATTTTTTTTAAATTGTTGTTATGTGCTAAAGATGTATATCTTTTGTGTATTTTTTTAAAAAACAAGATAACTAACCTGATGTTAAGCAGAAACCTCATCCAATAACAAAGCATATTGGGTCCTCTTCTATTTAGGTATAGGAACACTCAAGTCGGTTTGTTAGGTCATTTGCAAAATCTATGTCCAAGTCTATACACGCTTCGCCTCGCGTTCTGTGTAGCAACAGCATAAATATGTTCGAAAATAATACTACCGAACCCATTAACGAAAGCACGTAAAATCCATTTCGCGTTTTCATTAAATTTTATTTAATTATGGATTCTGTGGGTACGAATATCAAATGCGATATTTCGCCGTAAATTATTGAGTAGTTGAGAGGTTATAATGTTTACTATGTGGTTGGAATTCACATACCTATTTATTCTTTCAAATAACTGATATCTAGGTACTATTCCAAATATACTATCGCCGTAATATACGCATAGTATTGGCGCCAGCAACTGTGAGAAGTGAAGGTGGAATGTCTCATTTGCCTTTAATTTCACCGGCAACCACACCTTTCAAACCGGAACACGTAATGCGTAAGCGTTACCGCTTGGCGCCAAAAATAGGTATGGTTTAATACGTGCTTATGAAACAGCCAAATACGTTACGAGACACGGCCAGTGAATTGGCAACCTTGCCGCACGGTCTAGTTCGTCTAGTCTGCAAACAATAGGCTTACGTCACTGGCGCCTGGTCAAATAATTTAATTAGAAGTCCATGAACAGTCGCGACGTGACCGATCAGCTATCAATATCAATCGGAAATCTCAATCGAACGTTACCTACCGCAGGCGCCAGTAAATCAGTGTATACGAAGACAAATGGCCAAAGAAAAACATGTAGGTACGGTTTGTCACTTTGCCCTGTGTTTGCATCGCCGGGTAAATTCCAAAAAAGGACGTAATTAGGTTTTAAAATCAAAGATTATTGTTGTTGTAACAATGAATGTTGGGAAAATAAGCGAATCCAAGAATAAATCCATTAGTCGCAGTAGATTGCACGTAAGACCCATGGTTCTTTATAGTCATCTCTTTGTAGTAGATACATGATATTTACTGACATAATATCTGTTTATTTTTGCCACTTATATCGTAAAGTAGTGTCTCTCTCTCTCTATCTAATCTAGGAAGATAATATTTAAACATACGAGATAAAAATTAAACAATTTTTATAATTGTTTGTTTTGTTAGCAATCAATTCAAAATAACGTTTTTCAATGCTAATGTTCAGCTAAAATTTTACCAAATTCCAAAGTATATCGATTCATAGGATTTGTACCTACATCAGAAAGCTCCAATCAAGAGTAGATCTTTAGGCAGTATCTCTAAGTTTAAACTAAGAATTAGTTACGAATCAATCTTGAAGTGAACGATAATATATCAAAATAAATCAGATATTGAAATATAACTACTAAATCCACCGGTTAAATTACATACACGAAGATATATCTGCCGCACAGCACCTAACCGTGCGTTCTAGTAGTTTCACTTGAGAGCCATCTAGGCGTTATGTAGCATCACCATCGCCTATAGGGGATCATCATTTTATATTAGGAGCATTGTAGACAATCTCAAGTTAAAAAGTGTCAAAATTAGTCAATGAGCATGGACTACTATATTTTGGTGTCATTCCGCTTTATGAGCGGTAAACATGACAACCGAGATATTTTATTCATTGAATGTCCCAGACATACCTACTTAAAAATAAAGCAGATGTTCTAATAAAAGTAGGTGCGTTGCAAAACGATGTTATAAATACTTGTGAACTAAAAAGGAAAAAAAAAGTTTAGATTTCTACTAAAGCAAGAATGCCTGTTTTTGCTTTCTTTGCCTTTAATTTTTTATGCTTTAAAATGCTTTATATGTGCTTTAAAAATTCAATTGCTTAAAAATTTTCGGCCAAAATTACGATAAAATCACTTAATACCATCTTTGCATACCTAACACATATATTGAATTGTACACGTGATATTCTGACACACGAATTGTTATTCTGTAATAATATAAAAAAAAAAACATTTTTTATTATTCCAGTCACGCCGCTCTGGAGTAAGAATGATTGACAAGACATTAGGAAGGCGAGGAATCTGCATGATGTTCAGTATGAATACATCGCATTGTTTTTGCACGGAATACTGATAAGCATGCCGCATTTACTTTGGCAAACCAAAGTTTGCGGCGCTAATGTAAAGAAGCAAAATAATATATGATTGAAAGACAAACAATTCATACAAAATAATTATAATAATTCAAACTTGGTAGTAACTTATTCATTCGAGTGCTTCCTACCTTTATATCGCCGCAGTATAACTGAGAAGTATTATCCAGCCTGAACCGAATAAGGCAGCTTAAATTAATTTTTGTAAACTTATGTCTCTAATAAGTTCAACATGTCCTACGTAGGTGATATGATAATGACCTAGGGTACCCTACCCTACGCTATTGTCTTTTAGTTGTGAGTATAATTAAATAACAATCCCTAGTTATTTCAGAGCTATGTACCCTTAAACTCCAGTCTCTAAAGTACTTTTGAAAAGGAAGTGAACAAATCGTATTTTGTGATGAATATAAATCTGAATGTTTTCTGAAATCTGAAATTTCTTGCATTTTGCTTTGATTCAGGAACAATATATATTCCGTTTGTTATCAAAATTGTACAGCTAAGGTAAAATAAATTTATCGCATTTGTACGATTATATTTTGCGTCACCTCAAGTTAACGGGTGGTAACAATCGATTACAATATCTGTGAATAATCAAAACTAAGCTGAACAAATTTAAATTTATAAAGATCTTACTTTTCAAATTTCAACAGCACCGCAAATATGGACTATAGTCGGTTAACAAGCTCCTTTGGGTTTGTTACTAGATGTGGCAAATAACCAAAGTGAGGTGAACAGTAATTTATCGTCGTCTTTACTCTGTAATGGCGTAAATCATGCATTTATGACAGTTGGGCAAAGGCTTTGTCTGCCCTAAGAATAGTCTTGCAGTGTTTTGTTGTTATTATCACAAACGTAAACAAGTGATTTTCATGCTATTGTTATAAAATCCAGGTAAGTGTTGACCTGAGATTATTGTATGCAAATTGCCAAAAATAGGAGCACATTTTTGAGCAATTGTTTGTGGCTTTCTGTTCAAATTTTGGTTACTTTTTTATTACACATTTTTTTATGTTATTTATGTGACGACTGCCCACCTGATGTTAAATGGTAACCGCTACCCACAGACAACAGCAACACAACTCAAGTCCTCTCCGATAAAGTACGAGATGACTCAAGTCGCATTGCATTGCGTCCATCACTCCGAGACGGGGATGTTGTCTCATGCTCCTGCAAATTCATCTGCACCCACTCTCTTGCAGAAGAACACAGTAATACAATTACATCACTGCTTAGCGGCAGATTACCAGGTTATTTCAATGTATACGTAATAAAATACGCCTGCGTAAAGTTGGAAATACATATACAGGACATGTACACAGTTAAAGAACATATAACAAATTCTTATAAGGAAACAGCATGCGACACCACACTAACATTAACTGAATCAAAATGGTCGCTCGAATCAAAACACCTAAATTAATTCAATCTCAACAGCGATAACCTTAAAATCAGGCTTAACCAGTGTTACCATCTATTAACAAATAAACTAAATCATATTGAAGTTAAAGACTTAATTAGCGGTCGCGGCGGGGCACTGCGCACGCGTGGTTTATCTTATCTTGCGCACGATTCGCGAGCAACGAACTAGAGCGACATGTCAAATATGCAATCGATTATTCTCGTGGACACAGTAAGCTCACGTAATTATAATAATTAGGACAATATTTACAGAGTTATTAACATATTTGATAAATCACAAGTAGGCAAACGCAGAGTACGGCACATCTCCGCTACAGCTTCCGGAATTTGGTTGGCAGTAAGTGGATCCGACGAGTCAAATTCATACCGAATTCTGTCGACTAGGAGGTATAATATGTCCTGCAGTAGAAGATGGTAATGATGCCACCTCTACAAAATGTGTAATGGACAATTTATGATAACACTTTTAAAAATGTATATATAGATTTTAAACAAAATCTATCTGTAAATCATGATGTTCCATAAACAATTGCGAATAAGGGATATTGGACATTTGAGCAGAATTAAATAAAATTTATATATTTTTTTATTTGTTTCAGATTGCGAGATTTACCCACCACATCCATAAGAAGATTAATTTAAAAGAAACATCGAAAGCAACTATCATGAAAACATTACTACAAAGTCATGATGATGTTACAAACACAGCAAATGATTGGATCTTGTCTGCTTACAAAAAACAATGGAAGTTTTTCAAAGTAACTTAATAGAGACGGAACTTTATTTGCATGTGTGGTATACACCTAGGTATTCGGGACGAATGGCACAATTTGGACGGTAATTTAGAATTTTGTTGATCCCATAGTACTAAATAAAATATGATCCGTAAAGCGTAATTACTAGGATAGTCAGGTGTTTATAAGTATTCAACTATTGTGTTACCTATTTAAGTGCTGCGATGTAATGTTTTATGTAACAAATAAAAATAAATTTATTATTATTATTAAATAAAAAATATCACAACACTTCACTGCACCCATTTCTCAAAACCATTACATTCATATAGTGCAAAGCACTAGTTTTCCCTGTGTGCCGGTGAAAAGACCAAATATATGGAAACGGCAACTAAGCCTTAAGCCATTTACTAGTCGATAAAGACCTAGAACGAAATAAACGACTTGTCTTGATACAAAGACGAAACTTCAAGACTCGAGATCAAATTTTATGCTCACCAATCATAATTTTCCCAGGCCGAGAATTGAACCCGGACCCTTAGCTTTGCAGGCAGAGTTACTGACAAACTACCCACGGAACCTCCGCACACGTGAAAGACATATTCAGAAGTCTTGCTTAAAAATAAGGCTCCATCATTTCGTGTTTTTCGTAGTACCTATGTACTTTCATTATTAAAGCTGGTGACATAACTTTAGGTAGGCTCATACATCAGTGGTTATTCCTAGTTTTTAATAGATTAGTGCTGTGCTTCAGTTACCGTTGATACTCCTTTTTGATACTAAACACCGTATATGATGATACAAACTACGAGTACCGCCTCCAAACATGTGCCTTCGTGTTGTAGACTCCTACTGCGCGAGAGTTGCCGTGCCGATACAGCTGACATCACGATTTATGTTTGCAGTACACGGACTTGAATATTATAATCACAATAAACGTCAGTTTCTTCCGTGGTTCAAGTAATCTGGCTTTTATCTCATATTTGGAACACATATGCTAAGCATCATATAAATCAAATCCATCTTTGCTGCCAAACAGAACTGCTTTTGCGTTGCAGCGTTTCGGTTGAAGGGGAAGATGCAGGTGAAAATACAGTAGCATTGAGATTAATTAAACTGAAGATCCTAGGACTCGAATATGGCGGATCCATAAGTGGCATATGCTACCTACCATTACAACATTTTATGGAGGAGTCAAGTTGTATTGCGTTTGTTATGAGCAGAGGATTTATCTTAACATTAGGTGGGCCATCTCAACATCGAGAGCAGATGCTAGTTCCATCATATTGCCATAAAAGATATGGTCATCAACAATCTTTGTTCACGGTAGTTTGGGTAAGTACTGCCACTATACAACCTTTGCGCCTAGCCAGTAACCCGCGTTTCTATGTTCTAGTCGAAAGAGCCAGTGAAATTACAGAGACAAGAGACGTTTTAGCTCCATAATTGGGGTTTTCTACAACCTATAGTGGGTCATTATGATCCATCAATTAACAGCTAAGAAATAATAAATAGAATAATAATAATTAATAGATAGAATAGATAGTATGAAAAAAGAAGGGAAGCCTTATAGAGAAGGAAACTAAGTCTGTCAGTCACTCGTTCTGTAAATCAGCAGCAAAAACTCATATAAACGCAGCTCTCTCAAAACGCGATGTTGCAAGTACGAACATGCAAGTACATATCGGGCCTGGATCGGCTGGGTGGTGGGTCCTCAACTAATTAAGATAACTCAATATGTCTAGGCTCGAAATATGGCCGCGCGCACGCAAGATAGCCGAGCGCTCAGATTAACGTAGCAAATTGGTTGATGTATGTATTTGTTTAAGCTTTATCAGTTAAAATGTAGTCGACAATATCAAGGCATTCTTTATCTGCTCTAATATAAAGAATATAATCAGAAACCACACTCTCGCTTGTGGAGAGTAAGTCGATATCGCGGCGATAACCTTAACCTTAAAGGAAAGCAGGCAATGAAAAGATTATTGCTAATAATTTGTAAATCGATTCCTTTTTCTTTACTGTGTTTGTACTTTGTAAGTACGGTTCAAATTCTGGTATCCATTTATAAGTACTTGATGGCTTCTGGCTGAGCTGAAATTAAGTACCTATTATACCTAAACCTATACCTGATACCTATGTAAATTTGACAGATATTATGAGACAATAAAGCTGGTCGGATTCCTCGTCAGATAGATCATCACACGAAACGATGATCCAACGCTCAAAGGAACTTCTCAAGTCAACAAGATACCTCCTACTCGTTGGATTTTTCTAAAGTGAAGTAGATATATATATATAGCCTAAGCTGGTGTTCAAGTTCTTACTGTCAAACTAATATAATATATTTATTCACCATAAAATATTCTTGTTATTTTGTTTCGACAGTCATGTTTATTATCTAGTACTTAAGTAGTTAAAAAAAATATTATCATAGTCAACATTTAAATTCCCAGCATTGATTTCCCACCGCAATAAATAAACAAAAACGTAACATGAAAATGCCTAATTAAACTACAAGGTACCAAAATCCGATATCGTAGCCATCTCACCACGGCTCTAATAAACTGAAGTCGTCTCACGTTGCTAATGAGACTGTTAATTATAAGCCTTTCATGGGAGCCTTAATTCAGACATAAAAGACTATCCAGTTGCCGTTTTTGACCGGATTTTGTTTCTAATTACGTATTTTGATAATAATTGTAACAAGGTAAGTATATATTTCGGTAGGTTATGAAAACCTGTGATTTTCTTTCGTTATGTGACTGGGATAAAGTGTTTATTGAATAATTTGTACCTAAGCTTGCGACCCAAGGATTTGTACCCAGTATTTATAACTGAAGAAAGTAAGCTCCATTTTTTATAAAACACCTAAATTTGGCTGTCCGTCTGCAGGTCCCCTATAAATCAGGGTGTATTCCAAGGATTACCGTAAGAATAATGACTGTGGTCCACCTGGTAGCTACCGCTCATACTGACTGTTGAATATTCTTCGGCGTCGTGAGGACTCCTATTATTTAGGTAGTCGTTCGAGCGTGCACACTTAGCCTTAGGGGCTCGGTTCTTGTCCCCAAGTGGATTACGTGTTTTTGGATAGAAGCAGATGCTAGTAACTACTTACGGTTATTTTTAAACTAGTGTCTTACTAGCTTACTACTGTCTCTGTTTGATTAAGTGTTTCATCTCCTAATTTATGAGATTAATCAATGATTAACTTAAGTGTACATTGTTGAAGTAATATTATATTATGTGAAAATAAATCATTTTTCTTTCTTTCTGATGAGAATCAAGATAATTTAAAAAATTGTGTTAATATACAATAAATAATCAGAATGAAATAAGCGCCAACGATACAAATTTTGAGTTTGTAGATTCGAATAATTCACATTTGGAAAAAATTGTGTATAAATAAATATTTCACAAGTTTTATATAACATACGAGATATGTTTGATTTCATTGTCATTTACAATATTTTTGATTTGTAGGTAAGGCACTCGGCCGCTTGTCTATTAACCTAAATAATTTAACATCGCAACGTGTAATTCATCCCTACAACTTTATTTTGCACAGTATAAGTACCTGCAAAAACTTTATCAATTAGAATGCTTTAATTTGGCCAAAATAAATGTAAATCTAACTTCTAAGCTACACTTTACTGACACCGGAATTTACCCAAAAATGTAAAACAAAAACCAGCATTACGTCACTGACGTGAGAGCCTAGCCAAGCCAAATATTGTTTAGCATTTTTGTAGAATCCAAAGGTATCTTTGCGTGGGAATAAGGTTGAAAGCCCCCTGGCAGGAGAATCGAAGCCCACATCCCGTGTCGGCCTCGCATGCACACTTCCTGTTTGGCACGACACCATGGCTACTTTTCTCAATACCAATGCTGTTTTATTCCATAGTAGTGCGTTATTTTTGGTCTGATAGTGGTCACGCAGCAGAATGTAGAGTGTTAAAACATATGTTGAAGTTCTAATTTTCAGGCTGATGGAATCTTGATCATATAGCAAGCTAAATATATATATTTTATGACAAAAAATCTTAGAAGAGAGATTGAGCACATGAAAAAATAAAAAAGGTACAAGTGGAACTCATAACTTTTCAATAACTTCTGTTTCTTCCACAAATTGCTTGATAAACATTTGTTATTCACTTCTTCACTATTTATTCACCCACGAGGCTTACTGGTAATCAAAATTCTAAACCAACGTAAGGTATTGTGGTAAAATTTTGCGTCGAGACGTGGACTTTTGACTATGTCCAATGGTTTCCTACATGATGGAACGAGCTGATGACCTGATGTCGAGCAGTTCCCATGCCCATAACAAAGGCCTTCTCTACGTTGCTTTGGAGAAACCCATGTTGCATCGTATTGTGCCTGCCACACTGACACATGAAGGTAACATACGCCTATGTCATCGAAATTCGTACATTTACGCTCTGTACATGACAACTGTGGTGCTTTTAAAAGTTTTGTGAGGTATTACGTTAGACTTCACATATCTCTTACGATTACTTGTAAAGAGACGCTACGTACATGTAAGGGCTAATAAATATTTTTCCATTAATTATCATAACTTTAGTATAAAATGTTGAATATGATTGCCAAATTTTGGTGTGAACCTGCTTTCACTTTCTGTTATTATTCCCAAGTTAAATATATTATTATATATATTTGTATATTTAGAGGTTATCACTCAACAAACGTAGGCCGTCGGCTCGTTCCATAACTGTATCACAAAAAAAAAAAGACGTGTGGCACTCGGAGACTGCCGCGGTAAAGCTATTGCGCGTGATATTTCAAAAATTCATTAAAAGTTCTGGTATTTATCGATAGATGGAAAAACTAAAAAGTATCACCGCTGTGCCGGTCGGAGTGGGGGGTGTTAGGTTTTTTTCGTTACGGAATTTCTGGATTCGGTCTCCACGCTCAAGGCCCGCGATAGAAGCTATGCAATAGCTTAAAAAAACAACGCGACTATTTTATAGTTATTCGTGCTGATTTGTTCAACAGGGTAGGCAGACATAGTACTTCATTATAAATTTATGATTGTGGCACACCTCATGCGTTTCATCAAGAGACATAAATTATTTTCATTGGCTAATAACGAGATATGCGAAACTCAACACTCGGTTAGCGGGTGGGTAATTTGAATTGTTATTTCATCGTGTTTCCTGGTGTTCATTTCTTATTGATACATTTTAAATTGTTATTGTTTTTAGTCTGCATTTTTTGTCATAATTTCTAAGTGGTCGCAAAGTAAACTTTCAGTAAAAACTTTTTGTGTTGATACTTTTCGCCAGAAAATGGAATAATAAGGGAATGATTTACCACGGTAATGGAAAACTTAAATACGTTCGCCAAAAAATTATTGAGTGTGAAATGTTCTTTCCAATGCTTTTTCTCAATGGTAGGATAACTTATATTTTCTGAATATATATTTGAAAATGTTGCACAGAATCGGTGTCTTTATATAATAGTTCGTTACAAACAGCGGAGGCTAATGTGGATGAACGGAAATAAGAAATTACAGAGTGCCTAAAACTATTTTAAACATGATTATTATTATTGCTGCACTTTTAATAACAAATAAATAAACACATAAAGTCATAAAGTGTCTGTTTCTGTTGTTCATTGACTTTGTTTTTGTCTTAAGTGTTTGTTAAATGTTTCTCTTTTATTTTGGCGCGTCAAATAAATGTTTTTCTTTCTTTCTTTCTAAATAACATCATAGTCCTTTGTCTGAAATTAAGGTTAAAACTGAGAGTGTTTCGGTAAGCAACGTTAACGTTGACGCAAAGGTACCACAAGTGTACCACTTAGGTGAAGTAATTAGGCGGACCACGGGCAGGCGCTGAGAAAAGTCTACTTTCCTCAGGGGATCTATGAGGAGAAGGATCAAGTGAATCTTTCAGGATATCCCAAGAAATCCAATGACCCAGTGGAGCAATGCAGGGAAGTTGAAATATACCAATATGTACAATCACATATAAGTAGGTACGTATAAGTACTTGTTGATGGTAAATAATACTACCAAAGAAATCATTGAAGAAGGACTTTCTAAAAAAAATGGAATCTGTTCAGGTTTAATAGATATTAAAAATAGATCTTCGGGGATTGTAAAATAAAATTGCAAAATACAGTAACAGAATTTTATTTAATGCAGATCCATCTCGCACTATAGCCGATATTGTACAAAAAAATTATATCGCATCCGTAATGATAGGTAATATAATAATATTACACAAGTTCACACTGTTACATTCAAAACACAAACATTTAATCATTTTCTACGCTAGATTCCCTCAAATTCAATTAAGTATTCTCTTTCAGTAATTAATAATATTTTTACATTATAATAAATTGGGCCTACCTATTTACGTATGACAAATGCTTTCATTAAAGGACAAATTTTACGTATAACATTCATGAGCACGATTCGAATTTAAATAAATTAACAATTTATTCCGAAGGTAAACTAATTCACAATATAAAACCAAAACATTACGTGAACTAAGAAAACAAGTGTAGCAATTTAGAATTTGTTATATAATATAATATTGCAAAATGACAAAGCCATAAATAAATCCACTATATACAATATATATCTAACAAAAATTTGTGAATAAAATGATCAAGATCTTTTCTGCTTGGGCAATGATATTGGTCTTTAAAATAATACAGTTAATCATATAACAAAAGGAACTTCAAAGAGGTACTAAGATGAGTCAATGATTATAAAATCAAAATGAATTTGGCACTTCAAAAGGCATAAAAAATAACAGAAAAGATCATGAACACTACTCATCCTTACATTACAGAAGAAAAAATTACGTATAAGTTTATAGGAATCCAAAAATATTACCACTACTGTATCTTAAAATAAATTATATGATTACTTATATTTAATTAGCTATTCGTATACTGGGCACAACTAGTTTTGATTCATGTCATTTTTAAGTGACTATAGGTAATCTATTTTTCTAAGTAATAATTTAAGTTATATACCTACTACAGAATGGAATATTTCTTCAAAATACTAAAGCTTTTGAAATTACGTATTTAGGATATCTAGCGTGATGCAATGGATACGAACAAGAGCCAAAAGCTGGATTCCCTTTAGACATTGTATCAGTCAGTTGAAATTCTATTAGATTTTTAGAACATTAAAGTAATCATTCGACTTTCTAAATATTCTTCAAAAGTCAACCAAGGATTGTTTAAGAGGAAGACTACACATGAAAGTGTAATTCTGAGACAAGATTCTCTTTACTTTTATTCGTACAATCTTTTGAGCGATCCGTTGTACCTACTCCAAAATCTTCGACTTATTTGTCTGGGGGGGAAACGTGGTCTTGTTTTTTGTTTGCATCAAGCTAGAATAGTATACTTCATCGTTAGCTGCAAACTAAGAGCTTATATCACTTTCGTATATAAAGACGTATACAGACGTTGTACATCAGATTTCTGTTATAAATACATACATCTAACTCTTAACTATGTATTGTATGTACATGATTTGTAGGACACTCACTGCAACAATTGACTACGAACATTTGTGATGCCATTCACCATTTTGCTTCTACATCTCACAATTATTTAACGCAGGCATTGTGTCTCTTGTCACATTATAGAACTCTATACTACGATGAAATAATTTCTAAGCTATTATGCCTATTGTAGATCTCCTTTTTTAAAGAGCTTGATGTTGATTTGATGCAGTAACATTATTATCATAAATTGCTATTTGCTTGACCTATATGATTATGATTAGTGAACACTGGTAATGTGTCAGAAAAATGCAATTTGCAATATAACACAGATGACTTAGTCGCACTTTTCTGACATAAGTTCAATATAAATAAGTACAGAGAGCTGCGAAATCCCCCGCGATTCGACGCTGCGTTTGGGCAGATAAAGTGTGATTTCGAGTGAACGATAGCGGGGCACGATTCGCACGATAAATAAAAACACAATTCCATTTGAAGCTCAGCGCTGCGGCGCGGCGGCCGCGTCCGTGTACCTCAGCAGGCGTTCAAGATTTATACACGGAGATGCGGAACAATATATCACGGTACAGAACAACGCGGGAACTCGGCTCGACCTATTCCTAGCGCGGAGCAGCCACTGTCCCGATGGAACACGATAGCAGATCAACTGACAGATACGAGCAGCCGCAGCCTCGCAACCGTGCCCTCCACTGATACGCTACATGTCGCTCGATGCCTGCCTGTATCGTTACATCGACACGTCACATACCGTAAACATTACGTTATTATTTATCTATTTATATTAACGTAATATATTCGTATTTAAGTTAGGCGATAAATAAGCCGAACCGCGTATTTTTCATCCGAGCCTCATATAATTTATAGTCGACGATGATATCGCGACTGGTTCTTTTATTTGTGGAATAGTGATACGTGGAGTGTGCTCGGTAAGCGTTACTAACGGGAAATTTTGACAATAAATCTTCGCGAGTCGATTGCCTAAGCGTTCGTGTGGGCTGGTAAAAATTTATTCGACAGTCGATTTTGATATCTTGATCTCGCGACGTCAAACCGCTACGGGGCGAGCGAGAAGGGTGAGCGAAGCGAAAATATGCCAAGAAATGCGCATGTTCGAGGAGCACGCTAATTTAATAATATTTACCTTCTTACACTCAGGGCACCGAGTAACGACACATTATACGCTATTTTCACCCTTAAATCTATTGCAGTTAGGATGTTGTCGTCAGATGCCATGATTCGGTGCCCCAATTGTAACTAACGATAGTATCGATAGCGTCGCCCACCTGGAACAAAAGGAAAAGCGAAATTAATGAAAAGGCCAATAAAAAATAAAAAATGCAAATCAGGTGTGCGCTTTTCAAACGAGTGCGTCTATTTTGTGCAATTCAGCCTTATGTTTCACCGTAAAGTGATGAAAATAAATAAAAATAAATGATTTATTTTTAGGTCAAACCTTACTGAAACTTCTTTACGATCAAGGTTGTTAGGAAGTAGGTATAAGCATGCTATCGAAGGTATTCTATACAACTTATCGTAAGCTTACGATGATAAATCATCAACTCAAACTACGTTTTCACAAACAAGGGCGGATTTAAAATGCAAATAATTCGCGCTCGCCCCCTGGGCATGTTAAAACAAACTCAGCATTCTAACAGCTTTCCATTATTTATCGCTTATGCGCACGAAATGTTTTTTTTTCTCCAGTTAAAGTTAATTTCTAGCGTAATGCGAATTTGATAAAAGGCTGTATCTCTGGCAAGCAGGCTCCGACGAGCCGGCTTCGAAATTAAGATGTAACATGATGCGAGAACGAGCAAGAGCTGCTAGATTTATTGCTATACCACTTTGCATATGCTGATTTACAAAGACGTTGGAAATTATATAGAGCTGTAACAGTGAAAATATATAATTTTAGTGTGACAAAAACAATTTTATAACCTCCGTGGCAGCGGCGTATTGGTTACAGACTGATATATAAGTTTCGTTCAGTTCAAATCAAAGTATGTTGTTAAAAACCTTGACATATTTTCAGATTGCTTTGCAGCTATCTTGACTGGTAATGACTTTACGTACACACATAATAAGTATAATGTAAGCTCTACGTCATTGTAATAGTTCAGATCTTTGCTTTCAAAAAGATGAACAAATGCTGGTTACATGAACGCACAATGATATTTGTAATTGTATGTATAAATAGAAACATATAAATAGTGCACGAAAGGAGCCTCTTTGAGGCGCACTTATAATCCTTTCACCGCACTGGTTCGAGAGAACCAGTGACTCGAATAGATAGAGATAGAATAGAAACAAAAACCAAATCACACACGTGTATTTCAAACTTGTTTTGTGGGTGTAAGAAATATGTAAAGTTCAGTATTACGGCATTTATATATAAAGTAGGCATTTGCTTAGTAGTACAGAGTAAAAACACATATCCTTTATTCAGGTAGTGTTTTATGTTTCCCAACAGTTATTTATTTACAAACTATATTTACATTTCTAAAACCAAATCATGATTAGGTATTTATTGTTGTAGTGAAAATTGTATTATTATAAAATATCATATGTAACAGCTCTGTATAAATACACGGATGCTGGTACAGCCCATTCGCGAGGGGGAAAGAGAGAGACGACTGTCTGCCGGCCCGCAGTCAGCAGAAAGGAATACATAACTGAAACGCGCGCACGCGTTTACTCAGCGTTTGTAGAACGCAGTTCTGCACTTCGTTCGTGTTAAGCACTAACACTTCGCTCCTGAATATATTTCTATTGCAATTAAGATCAATGTTAGTTAAGTTTTGGTTCTTGATTCTGCTTCGTGTGTAATATTTCTTATCTATACGGAGCCCTGATCGATTTTTAAGGCAAAGACTTGTAAATTAATGGTAATTAAGTGAAACTAGAAGTTTTATTATTCCTCAATTGACTAGGTTTTTATAAGCAATAAAATTAGAGCGCTAAGGGATATAAAACTTTATATATATATATATATAAGTAACCTGGCAATAGGCTTACTTAGACTTATAAATTATCTTATTAAATCCTAATTTCTATACTTTTCTTCTCAACTCTCTTGAGAGTCTTAAATGTGTATGAATTATGATTTTTCCCTGGTAAACTTTTTGTAATAGCATTTAACTTCTATGACTTTGGGTGAGTAATACTTGATCTCACAAAATAGAACTAGGTGCAAAAAAGCAATCGATCTACCGCATCAGAAAAAGTCACTGTTGCAAAATTCATCCACTCCCGCTCGAGAGAAGTAATAAAGAAGAATGACGCCAACCGAATAATTGATACGATTATGTGTTACAGCGCGTGTTTAAGGGTGGTTCACACTGAACCAGTGTTAACGGTGAAATGTGCAATTTAAAGGTTATTTTTCTGAAATTTGACGTCGATACGAGCGAGTATCAGCCGCCGAGTAGTACGTATTTCACTCGTATGTATTTAAATCTAAAGGGGTGAGAGGGGTAGATATGCGATGTACCAGAAAATGTAGATAGTCGACGCAGTCTTTAAGGCTAATGTAAACATGCCATGGTGGAAACAAAATTGCATCACTTAACTCCCTCATGCATTTTACCCGATTCCGTTACAGCACTTAGCTTTAGTGGAAAAAGATCTAGGTACATCAACGTATTTTTGGCGGAAATTTACACTTCTTAAAGAAGGGTGCATCAGTGGTCATTTTATTCATTTATTTATTAAGGCTGTCATCCAATAATCATATTGTAACAATATTTGTTCAATTTAATTTCCAGTCATCGAGACGTACTTATTATGTCTACGATTAAAACTTTGATAGCTTTCGTTTTATAAAGTTAGCTCACCACTCCAAGCTATTTTCATCTTGTCCAAGTCCAGAATAGACACTGCCTAGAGCAAATGGGCGCTGCATCAAATCAATGTGCTCACAAATTCATAAAGGTAAAAATGACAAAACTAATTCTGTATTTTGATTACATATTGAATGTTTTATTATGCATCCTGTTTGAACAACGGTCGACAACCTTCCAGATGGATATCTCCGTTCAAGTCTCGGGCTATTTTCATCTTGACCGAGTCCAATATGGACGCTCACCAGAACAATGGAAGAAGGGCGCTCCGTCAAGTGCGAGCGCCCATAAATCCAGTAGGACGCGCAATTTGTTGAATTACAGCATGCGCCAGCCAGCCACCGGGCCGACGCGAAATTAGCTCCACAGAGATAAATTGACGGCGGGCCGCTAAATAAATTATTTGGGAAAACCGAGAAAAAACTGCGTCTTCTTGATAAGGGTTGCGGCAATATAATGAATATCGACCGAGTTTTAGACGTTGTGTGTAATGAAAATTGTAATTAACTGCTTCGTGAACGCAAACACTACAAAGAAAAGCGTAAAAAAGCTAAATTGAGAAATAAACCTCCCAAAACATATTGCATTCAGTAATCAAATAATTATTAAGTTGGAACTGAAAAGTTAAATAAATGTTGTGAACATTTAACACAGCCCATTCCAGCTCCAACCTAGGCAAAGCTTTTACTATGGGAACCAGATTATTGACAGAATACCTCTATCCCTTTTTTGTAAATCCATATGATAATATTGTATGTATGTATGTCTAATATTGTGTTATACCCAGACAAAGAAAAACATTTAGGTTCAACACGCAAATGATCCTAGATGTAAATCGAACCCAAGACCTCAAGTGTAGACAGCCCAATTATCTCCAGCTGAGCTATGAGGCCGATTAGTTTATTTTTTTATCCTAAATTCCACGTGAGTGCTTTCGATAACAAAACTCAATTTTCGTATTAATGTAGTGTTGTGTTTTTGTATTAGTTCCGATTACGGATATTATTGAATAATTTCCATACATCAAATATACTATAAATAATTCTGCATGGTGGCTATTTCAACCAAAACAATCCCTCAAAAGGGTTGCAACACCCTTTCTTTCAGCAGGATTAATCTTAGTTGTATATTCGAGATTTAGGCGGCAATAAGAAAGATGCATAGGTGGGCTTAGAGGGGCGAGAGTGGCAAATTGTCTCAGATTCCAACCCCCCAACCCTTAAATTTTATTCCATTCGTTAACACATAAAACATTAATGCACAACATTTCATTTGTATGTTAATTTTTTGTTGCGGTTAATGAAACTATGGGACAATAAATGGTTAACTGAGGGACATTATTTGTATAGACTTTAAATATGATCTTTCTTTTTATATTAGCGTTACGTCGTTGGTTTTGTTTTTGATCGATTTGTTTCACAAACATTCATAAATTTTCAGAATATGAAAATTTCAAAATTCTATCTCCATTATTCAACAATTTATTTATTATTTGAAATCGGAATCGAGGGTTCGATTTTGGAACCTTTGGGTACGCCCCTTGCGTACCTGAGCAGAGTGGCTATCAATCCCCTCGACGTATACGGCCCCTGCGTGATACTTCAACATCGCGGCCATCGCGGTTGTCTATTATGAACTTTTTTTTACTACGAATTAGCAACACTTTAATAGTGGAATGGCTCGGCCAGCTTGTGCCTTGCTTGTGCTTTTCATGTCAAATGACACTTTATTTGAGAGGACGTATAATTATTGTTAATTTTGTTACCAGTAAGTAAATAAATATAAGGCTCAGATTTCATGATGTTTTTCTGGATTGTAATAGAATATGCACAGAAATAAATTTGGTAAGCAAACAATATTAATGTTAAAAAGGGTATAGAAGAGATTTTTTCCACGCCGTTCCCACCCCCTACTCGAAACATATATCAGGATTTTGGATGGCACAAGCTAAAATTTTAGACGCTATAAGCTGGGCGTAAATTTCACAGAACATGACACTTTAGAATTAAAGTTATTACAAACAGTGAAATAAAAACATTAAATGCATTTTCATTACGATATTTGTATAAATTGATCATAAAAAAACATAGATCATAATAAAATAAAACGCTGAATAAATTAGTCAGCCGATTCACATAAGGTTAAACTTTAAAGCGCTATCCCATGCTTAAATGTACGTTGAGAATTTTATCAAATTTAAGTTTTTCTTACGGTAACCCACAGCACCTGTACATTATTCAGTTATGCATTATTCAAACGTCTAACCAACTCATAAATACACATATCTTTTCCCGGGGCCAATTTTATAAAAGTTTTAAATGCATACCGTTACTTGGCGCATGCTTGTTGAGTTGTCACCATATTGAACTTTCACACTTGCAATATATTAATTTTATTTTTAGGCTCGGCTAATGCGGTTGACGTGCTCAGACTAATCTTTCTTTTTTCGGTCTATTTATTTCTGTACCGCTTTGTAACACCACTTTAGCTGTAGTGTTATTTAAGGCTACGAAAAGGGTAATAATTTTTGGAAATTAGTTTTTTGATTCCTTGGTCTTAAAGTATTCAGAGTAGGTAATAAAGCTGTGATAATACATTTAAAACAAACAATTTTTAATTAACTTCAGAAGCCACAATGAAGCAAGCATAAATAAAATATTACAATGGAAACTTTATTGTTGCAACTAAAAACACAACACAATTTTAAAGTTAAACACATTCATAGCTAACCACTCCACGCACTGATACCTACACAGTTATAAATTAAAACTCGGATACTGGCAACAAAAATTCTGGCAAATATTGCGAGGGAAAAAACTATTTAATCTGAGTTTTGTAGGTTGGTATTGTGCCATAAATCAGTGAGTCGTCGGCTTCGATGCCAAGGAAATAAGATGAGATCGAGATGCCAACATCGTATACATATCTACTACATAGACCTTACTGCGCTTTCATATGAATAATTAATACAAAAAACATTTCGAATATACACAAAATCTTCAAAAACGAATATAAAATATTTTCTTATTTGAATCCCAGCCAGCTTGTGAAATCGATAAGATTTTATTAGAAATAGGCATCTGACATTTTTTCAAATGTCACGTCTTTGATCATTTTGCCTCGGACCGTGAAGTCTGTAATAAATAAACAAAATTGTCCGGTCAATTTAAAGAAAAATGTTGATGAAGTAATTTTTGAGAATTTATGAGATAGGAATGTGTTTTGTCATAAATCTAAAACATTATTACCTCATCAAGTTGGTTCTAGAAATATACGGCAACATATTATTTCAGAAAGATCCTAAATGTATGCAAAAGTAACAAAAAAGGCGTCCCTTTTTGACTAAGATGTATCTATTAATAAATATTCTACAACAGATCTGTATCTAAATTTTATACATAGATAGTACGAAACAGCAAACTTTGTTATTGATACCGCTACAATCGTATTGAAATCTCGTATTTCAAGTTACAAGTCTTCAGTCGGTTGCACACACCTCGTAAATCGTAGTATGATTTGTAATAAAACTTCGAGACGCTGGTTCGCAGGCCAGTTGACTTCCACGAGAGGTCTTCTTTATAGAAATATGTTATTTATGGACTGGCTTTGAGCAGTTCAAGTTACAGTGCAGATTGAATAACTATAAATACTACACAAAATTCTAGGACAGATAGTTCTAGATGTTCTAGATAAGGATAAAAATTCTACCGAAACTATTAACAAAATTGGTTGCTTTTTTGCTTAGATCTTTCTACTAAAACTATTGTTTACATACAGTATATCTTCAACAAATTACTATCCTTCATCCCCCACTAAGAAAACACTTATCCGAAAAGATTAGATGGTGCCTCCTATTACATCTAATCACGAGATCTGACGATATACAATAATTCACTTATTATTTATGAAGGTCTTTTCACACTTTCTTTTTTCCTATTACTAAGAAAAATAACAGGTCGTGACCATAGATCAACGACGATTCTCGTTACCGAAATCACGTTTATCATAGATCACATTTTGTCTAAGGTTTTACTTGTGTCCGATATTAAAACAGTTATAAGTAACGTTTACGGAAAATGAAATTTCGGCCTTTTTCCCGTTTCAAAATGTTTGTTTTTCCTTGGCGGGGTAAGGGATTATAAGATGATATAGTGGGAGAGATGTTATAGAGAAGAGTCGCGAGCCACACACGACGAATTATGAGCGAACCCAGGACACGGGTTGAGTTATGTGACCGCGATATATAATATTTATGATATATGTATTGTATTTGGTAAAATCTAGTTAAGTTTTGGAACTGGGTTTTGTTTTATGTAAGAAATGTGTAGTAGCAGTCATGGCTCCCTAGACACGCTGAAAATGTTATGTTTCTAAGTTATACTTCTATTATTTTTATAATTACTTCTTTCTATTAAAATAATTTAACTGTAAAGACATCCTTAGAGAATAATTTAAATAATATTATAAGAAAATCATGAAGTGTTAACTTTTATGTTATTAAAATTCTACACATAGTTTTGAGCGCCGCAAGATGGCGCCGAGACGCGATTTGTCAAAAGGGAAAACAAACAGTACTGAAATAGTTTCAGTTGACAAGTTTATAGCCAGCCAGCGCTTTCGGCTCGTTCAGTTACGAAATTATACTAACAGCTAAGGAATTTTATTCAACACCAAGCTTTTCTGCTCGCTTCCTCACTGATTTACGCGGCGTGTCTATTTCGGAGCTTTAAACAGAGATATTGCTTTATTTACTCGAGCGATACCTACGTATACTCGATCGAATTATAAGAAACATCCCTGTTGTTGATATTTTTTTGGTTCTTTATGTGAACGTCTATAGAATTGTCATATCTAGTCGTTTATGGGTGTGCTATTAGGTACCTATGTAAAAAATGTTGTAAAATATATGTAAATATTAATCGAATAAATAGTTTCGTCGTAAAAACGATGTACAGATGATTTGTGGATGCACCATTATGAATAATTATCGCTTTGAAAAAATTAAGACGTTGAAAATATTAATTAATACAATTTGGCGGGGATGGGAACCAACTTGAACGCCACATGTTTTTAGTATTTATTTATAGATCATGTTACGAACACTTAATTAGCATAATGAATTGAATTCATCGTCGTATATAAATTAATGAAAACTTATGTTAAATTGTAAAATAAACATTCTGAATCTCGACACTTCCAATATCTTTAATGATAATTATGCTGATGCGATGTGAATAAAATTATATATTAACGGTGTCTTCTATTTTAGATAAAATTAATAAGAAACGTGAACCGCAGAAGATCTAATTTTGGCTAGTGTTTACACGTGCCTAAGTTTCTTACGAAATGAATTATTCTTGTTTAAGTAATTGGTAGTGAAAAATGTCTGACTTTTTTCCTTATGCGAGTGAAAATAATACTAATATCCAAACCTAGACGCATACTAGGTAATAGGTAAAGGCTTCAAGGTTTTGGTTCTAGGACATGACGATTTCCTCATGATGTTTTCGGTTTTCAGAATACGATTTGCGCACATAATTTTTGAAATAATATTATAATTGTTGCATTGGTGGTCAGGGTTTGTACCAGCGACCTTCGGATTGAAACCCGAAGTCTGTAGAATTGGTTCACCACACTTTACTTACGGTAATAATTTTCGTACAAAGATGCATTTTTTGTCATCCTTATTTCACATTATTTCTTCCACAACTGTCTAATAACAAAAAAGGGACAAGTACTAATGTTATTGTCTTTCTTTTCAGGCTATTCTTGAAGCACGTAGCCAAGTCGAAACACGTAACTAGTTCTGCAGATATTTGTCTAAGCAGCGACGTCTGAAGAGGGATGGTGTAAGGCCCTCGATAATACTGCGACACGCGAGTATCAAATCATTTTTGTCGAGACTTTTACGATAGTTAAAGGATTTAGTGAGGATTACTTTGTACCGACTGCGATGTTGTGACTAAAGCTGTGGTTAAGGTACCACAAGGAGGAACTTCCTGACGATGCGTTACGTGCCCAGGCGCCTTGTTACCTTGTATAAGGTTCTTTAGACAGCAGTCAAGAGACGATGCCATTAGGTATAGTTAACAATTTATTTTATTTTAAGCCCAGGAAAAGCAATATCTATTGAAAACAATTTTTAGAAGTATATCTGTGTGCCCCAAGTAAACCAATTACTTGTATAATGAGTCACTAAAAGATAAGCTTATTTAGAAATATGAGATTGGATTTTATATATTTTTCTGTTTTGTTTCAGATGAAACTTTTGTCGACTACTGAAGAAGCAAAGAAAACATCGGCGTTCTCTAGAGGGAACAAAATAATGTAAATAAATATACAAAATAAATTTAATCTTTACGTTATGGCAAATATATTTATGTTTTATATTATATCATAAAATAAGAAATACGGTAAAATTGGCCTAACCGAGAATGGGATGTTATATTATACAAAAATTGTGACGTAATTTCTTTACGTTTATTGGTGTAAGCCACCAATACTATCTAGTAGATCAACCTCTTCAGACTTCTCTGTTATATTTCTGCGAGACAGATGCTTATAAAAATGTAAATGATACTTATTCGGATTCGCGCGTGTATCTGCGCCCTTCGAGGATACAACTTACGCGGGTAGCAGCGCAACAAGAATAATACAAAATGTTTTTCATTTTCTTTATGTCACCCCCGGTAGTCGTAAAGGCATTAAGCGTGACCAAACTTTTGTTTGATACGAGATATAAGTATGAGCGCAACGTTGTTTTAACTTCAAACGCAAGTTTGGAGTAAAGGTGCCCATTGACTATGTGACCATCAATCCAAATGGAGTGGACGTCTTCCAAAATCGTTTCGTGAATGTGAAAAACGTATGCCAATTGAATGGACGTCTTCCAGGTCTGGATTTCTAAACGGATTGAAATCCATCCATCCAATCCATATGGACGTCATTCGCGGCCGACTGTCAATGTCAAAAACGTACGCCACGCCATTTGGAAGCCGTCCTTATTGTCTGTGAATGGGCAAAACCGCGTCCAATTTTTTGTGATTTTCGTCTCAGTTTATGCTCTGGTGTTGATGGCGCGGTACATGTGGTGGATCATAGAAGCTTGGATCTAATTATAAGTTATTATGTCTACGTCTGCGCGTGACTTTATATTAGACGTAATTGAAAAATATAAATCGCATCCATGTTTATGGCAAGTGAAACATCTTGATAAAAAAAAAAAAACATAAAAAACATCTTTTCTTATTCCGTACGTGCACGACCGCGTGCAACGTTCGAAGTGACGGCGCGTACGTCCAAATGGAAATAAGTCAATGTGCCTTTAATCTAGAGTACTTCCATTAGGAAGTTTTCCATTTAGAAGCATTCCAAACAAACGTATCGTCAATGGGCACCTTTAGACGTCTAGATACCTAGGCACTAGATAGTTGTAAAGGGGGATGTTCATATTGCACATACATACGGTCTCAAAATTATTATGAAACAGTATCACAGACAGACCAACTAAGATGACAAAGAAATATTTGAACTATTTTTTATTATTAATTTGTTAGCTATACTCATAGATTCTGACACATAAAACGCAACTATTATGTTGAAAATGCCTATAAACTATATGAAACTTTTGAAAGTTCGTAGATCTCTGCGCTGCTGTAGGATATGAATTAAACTAAGCAAAACTGTAATATCGAAAATAAATAAAATAATTACACTTGGATTAAAAAAAAAAATTAAATCTCGAATTAAAAAACGTAACTCTATTGAAGAACTTACCATTTTAAAGGTTTTCCTTACGTCAGCAAATATAAAACGTTATTTGTAATGAATTAATAGATGCATTTTACATGCATGTTCATATTTAGAACAAACTTGTATAACAAATTTTGTAACACGAAAATACTATGTAGTATGTTTAGGTATACGTGACGTTTCTAAGCCATTTCTTTATGAATTCTATGGAAATAAAGTTTTTGACTTTGACTTTGACTTTGACTTAATATAACTACGAAAGTTACGTCACCATTATTATTTTCAACAATTCGAACACGTACTGAAAACAACTTTTCAAAATCACGTAAACACTAGAAAATGAATAGCTCCAATTACTTACTGCCGTTGCACTATCGTACTGAACTGGTACTACCTGTGGCTCTCACTTAATGGTCCGGTAATATTATTTTACGACCATTTACCTTTGTAAACACGGATAAAAAGCTCTTACACGACCTTACACTGTAAAAAAATCTCTACAATTTTGCTAACAGCTATTCCTTTTTTAAAAGAGAATAAAACTTTTTGGACCTTTTAAATTTGTCACGCTTCATTCTACAGTTAATGATAAAAAATAATCTTTTGTTGGAAACTTTTTATAGAAAGTCAGAATTTGATTTTGGAACATTGTGCGTTCTGATTGTGAATAAGCTAAAAAGTTTGTGTTGTATTGTTACAAACTTTTTGGTGAAACCTTATTTCCTTAATTTTAATGTTTTTTAAAAGAAAGTATGATGCAACGAAGTATCGTTCTAGGAAGTTGTGTCGGTCGACGGGATGGGGATGTGCCAAAAAGAGATAAAGTAGTTTTATTGATCTATACGGACGTTCGGAGCGAGTGTGAGTTGAATGAAACGAAGATAACTTGCCGCCCCAAGATTGCGCGTCCTTTTTTCGCCAGTGCATTAATCGTATTGCTGTCTCTTTCGGACCACGTGACCTAAGCAGGGTGTAACTCACCCTACGTGAGCCATAATTTACTCATAGCGATAGACGGTACGTTCGCGAAAACTTTCTACGAGATTTTGATCATATTTTTTTTAAACAATATTAACGAGCATGATGACATTTTGTTCTCCTCAAAATCTTAAAACAAAATTGTACTTTACATTGGCAGCAAATCCAGTTAACATTACAACGATTTATTTAACGGTGTTAGTATAGGTACATTCAAATAACATCTGGTGAGAGCGTCAGTAACTACTTGTAAACTTACAAGAATAAAGAACAGCTTCGTTTTTTTTTAATAATCGTAGTTTAATAACTAAGAAAAATAAAATTCAAAATGCAATACCATTTTGTTGGAAGTTTTGCTTAGTAGCATACACACTGTCGCAATAAATTTAGACATTAGAACTTTATGTTATAGGCATTCGAAATCAATTAATGTTTATTCGATGCCGTGCTGATAATAGTTCGTTCACTATCACTAGTCGAGAGTAGGATGACGTCCCTGCAAGCGAACAACTATCTCAAACGATGCATGAGGGTGTGAGTTTTAATTATTACGAATTAGTATGAACGACATGACAGTAATCTTCAGGCTTCATCAAACGCAGCTAATATGAAACAAGAGTGAGAAGAAAATAAAAATAAACATTAATATAATGACCGAACCAGGAAATAACTTTTTATTTTGTGCCGTTCATCCCAAATGTGCGCCCATAAATAAGGCTCCTTCACTGTTTCTCTCTTGATTTATTTTTTGTCTTGTTCCTGCTTGGTTTATTAACTAGCTCAATACGCCTGGGGGTAATATCTAATTTGTGTTTTGATACAAAATATATATCACTGACTCGAGTTGTTTAAATTGGTATTAGCTAAAATTACAAAGACAATTTTATAAGTTGATTACAGTAATTTGACGAAGTTTTGAGTCACACCAATTACCATACAGGTATTATGCGATGTGTGTAATGTCCACTAATATTTATTTTGTTTATTAATTTAAATGATAAAAGTGAATTCAACGGGGGCACAGCTAGTACTTAATTAAATATTTCTTTCATTAAATCTGATAAAATCTACGTGTAAATAATTTCAAAAAGAAGCGTCCACGGAACAAAAATCTTAATCCACAGATAAAAGACTTACAATTAAATATCACTAAATATTCGCAGCAAAACATTTCATTCAAGATTTCAAAGCCCAAATTTGTTTACAAAATCGTTTGTAAAGTGCACACACAATCACGGGCAAGTGTTAACCGATCGTAAACGTCAAGTTAACGATGACGATCCTCGTAAAAGTGTCGTAAAACAAACAATTAACTGACGGTTCACTTTACTACTGAGATATTACGTTTAATGAATGGAAACACGTCGTTTGGCTTTGGAGGATTGAAGCTATAATTTATTTGATGAATACGGATTAATTATGTTTTTTTCGTGAATGATTTTCTGTTTTTATTTATGTGATATATATGATATATATTATTTAGGTGTCGGACCGCCGATATTCGAAGAATCCCTTACCTAACAGACGGGCCAACTGATTAGTAGTAGGTATACCTTTACTCAGGTATCAACTAAGTGTCATAAAGTGACAAATAAGTGGAAACTCTGAAAATAGGATTCGGTTGAAGGTAGTTAAGCCTATTTATTCACTCAAGTCCAAAACGAGGTTATACAGAGGATCAAAGTTAACTATCATACATGAGATTAGCTGATGGTAACTTCACCGACGATGTACCTGGGTGGCGCCATCTATCACTAAGTAGCGGAACATATTCGATTCGTAACGATCCATGATTTATAAAATAGTGGCAATTGCCTCCAAATAATTATACCTCAATACTATTTGAATTGTACAAATGATAAATATAGTGCTGCATGTATTTATACCTAATTCATGGAATATTTCGACAATCGTTAATAAAGCAGTATTCTTATTTTTCTCACGGCTAAAAACTCCATAAAAACTAAGGAGGTCAGCTCCTTAGCGCCTTTAATTTATTTGAAGAATACCAAATTGAGGTCCGTAGATTATCTCGCACATTGAAATTCATCGGTCTTCAGAAACGGTCTATAAATCTATGAGGGTAATAAAAACCGTCAGCTAGCCACATTACCAAATCGTCAAATCAGACACATCGACGCCAATTTAAATGTAACGGAGTAGGCACAGGCACCTACTCCGTTACAATAAACCCATCCCCAGTCTAAACAGCTGATCCTGATTACCCACAATACGGCCGAACTCATAATTTTTACAACCAATTTGCAAACAATAAAAGTCGGTCTCTTGTCTTACACGCCCATTCGCCCCAATATCTCCATATTCGACGGTAAAGCCGTAACTCGTAACTTTTATAACCCAATAAAACCATAACCTTCCTGAATCCTGCGAGCTTGAATCGGCGGGAAAAGTAGAATAACTTAATGCTTGATTCTCCACTTGTAGATGGCGCCCTTCGTTTATGTACTAGCGCCATCTGTGTTGATGCCCTTGAAGCTTTTTACGAGCTATTTGAGGTCGGTTGTCACGTCGTAAAATTGATGTTTTATGGCTGCGTTTGATGACGCTACTGTAGCGCTGCAGTGTTTTACGATTATAATGAATCTTTGCAAAGCTGTGATACGTAATTTTAAGCTGAATAACGGAACCGAGTAAAAAAAATATATTTTAGAATACAGGGCATCACAAGGCAAATATTGATGTAACTGAGGACAAAGCAAATATAGACCTACACCTTTACGTTCGCTAACAGTTTCATAACCAATTTATAAAAGAATTTATCGTATTATTCACAGATACAGGTGAAACAAAACAAAACATACATAAAATGAAGATTCAGGGAGTGTATTGCCGTGTTATATGTAGTGGCTGGCAATATACGAACTGTAAATTGCATCATAAACTTCACAGAACGCCCGCACGACAGCAGCTTAGAGTTTTTGCTTTTTCCCGTCGAGTAGGTAGCGCTAGTGGATTTATGTTTTGCGCCATCTGTCGAAAAAAGCTTGAACAACGATGTGACGAATGTGTTGGAATAGTAAAAATACAAGATGTCGCTAGTCATGAACTTCCAAGTTTTTAATTTTGACCAGTAACATCTCAAAAATTGAACAATTTTTACATTTCTTTCATGCTCCTACATACATATTTTTTGGTATAAAAGTAAATAATTTTATTGAAGGAATAGTTCATAATACAGTTCATCCATAAGACTTTTTTTCTTGAAACTAATCTTAGTATGTTTACCCTGGTAAGGAGATAACATAATTGTATAATTTTTTTGGTATACCTAATATTTTCCAAATTTGCGTCTGCTTTTGGCAAAGTTTACTCCGCAACTGAAAAATGACAGCCATTTGGTCCATATTTGTTTGCGCACAAGGAGATTTTGACGGAAAACTCTGTAAACTGTTATTTAAGGAGACTGACAAAACAGATTAAATTACAGAAACATTATTGATCAGAAAATTTGCAATAAAATTTTACAAGTTCATTTAGATTTTCGTCTTTGACCGCCGAGTGTGTCTACCGCACTGCTTGTATTTTCCCAGGTAGGTAGTGATCAATGCTCATGATAGGTGGCCTCTTAAGTAGGTACCTGTAGTATAGAAAAATATTTAATATGCTCAATTTGTTAAAGATAATACCAAGAAAGATTAGCAAAAGTTTGGAATGTATATTTAACTGGAAAGTAACTCTATATCAGGGTGGGTAATTATAAAAGCGGGGGTGAGTGACAAATCCCCGAATAAAACAACAAGGAAATAATTCCGGGCATAAATCGCCCTCTCGGTGTGAATAGAATAGCAATTATTTGGTTGAGTTGGTGCTCCCTTGTAACTGAAGGTTCTCGATAGATGCTCGAATGCATTCTGTATGCTACAAATTTCATTTATCTTCTTAAGAATATGACTTGGGAATTGTGAAAGTTTTTCCTAGTAGGTACCTAAAAAGATTCTTGTTGGAAAAAACGACAGTGCGCTTGTACTTATGGGTAGTAATGAATTAATATTTATTATTACATTGTTATATTTTGTTTTATTTATAACTACCTGAATAAAGCAAAATATTGTAGCTGTCACTATTACTTTCCATTTTGGATCTTTCTTATTTTTGTGTCGCAGTATTTTTCATTAACTCTACCATTATACCATACAACGACCTTTGGCCACACGAACCTAAAATTTTCAAATTACGCATTTTTTATTTTCAACGGCATGTCGTGTCTATGTATCATAAAAACAAAGTAGACATTTTGTAGGTATCTACTTAGAAAATGCTTTTCAATATGCTAAGGACTAATTCTTACTATTATAATTGCGTATTAATTTGCCCATTGCCAATTATCATTTACCGGAGCTAACTAAAACTCAAATAATGATGTATTAGAAATATACAGAAGAATAAAAGTTTAACTAGAATATTCTGATAAGAAAACTTTGCGAGTCATGAGAAAAATCGAGTGAGTTTGGAATCGACATGGAACCTTTAGTACTTCATCCCCATATGAACTAACGACCAGTTTAAGCGGATCTGTCCTACACTTTCATTCCCAATATTCTTATGGCATTTAAGGTTAAAATATTCTGCCAGGGATCTTTTTAGCCTGGTGTTTGTGTACGGAACCCGTTGTTATGTTTAATCACCGTTGTCACGTATTTCCTTAGGTCCAGTGATTATAATTTTATGTGGCACAGTTTTCGATTGTATTTTAGAAATTTGAATAATCAATTCAATGACAATCCGATGTTCGATATGACGATATGGGGATTTTTATAACAGGTCTGCAGTCTCAAAGAAATTCTGTGCATTCAGCCAATATTTATATCAAAGAATGTTGTTCCATTCCATCAAGAAGATAAATTTGCTACTTTTTTTTAAAAGATGAAAACTTAAAAATCCAAACAATTTTGAAAGACAAACCCAATATTAAAGTCTAGCCAGAAAGTGATTGCAACATTGATGTTAAAGACATAAAACTAAATTGCAGCGAAATCAAGGATCTCAGTGATATTCTAATTTACCTCAAAGGAGCTGTGAAAAGACTTGTTTCGAAACAAGTTAGAGCAAAATTTCAAAACACCTAATCTCTCAAGCAATACATAAAAATCCCGACCCGTCCCACTTTAATCAAACCCTTGAACAATACCGCGAAAAGGGAATTTCTGGAGCCATAAAGAACTTCAGATAAAGATAAATTAGTATCTCTAGAGACGGATGGGGGTCGACGGGAAAAGGGGGGTTGGGGGTTAAAGGGAAGGGGGGCTGGGGTTCGAGGAAAAACTTGAGGGTTAACCCTTTCCCTATCCACTGAAAGTTCGATAGTGTTTTTATTTCGTAAGTATCTATTAAGGAGGTTGGTTAAGGGGTGTGTAACTGTCGTTTAATCCTATAAAAATCCGCTACATGCGACTCAAAAACGAGCATACCTAATATAGTTTTGGTATTTATTTATTTATAATAAAATGTATATTGTATTGTCAAACTTAACTTTGATGCTATTATTTGATCACAAGTTATATTTCATACAAGTCAAGCCTCTGCTCGCAGTTTCTAAGTAAAGTAAAATAACTAAGCATTTTAAGTTATTTTTATTTAAAACAATTAATAAAAAACATGGATTGAAGTTTCAAAGACATCAAATTGTAAGATACTTACTGAATTTATAATGGGACTGCACATCTAGAATTAAAGATAGATGGGATAAGTCACTACATTTGATTTTACAGAAATCTCTGTCACTCTGGTAGCTTGAAAGCGTAAACCAAAGACTCTTTTTAATAGTAACCGCATCTAATCAACAGGAGTTACGTATTACCATTCCGCTAGATGCAGGTGTAAGTCCAAACGTGCCCCGGGTACATAAATAGAGCGAATTGACGTAAATCACGTGAATCGCATGCGCAGTACACACCTCACTCAATTAACTACAATTTCAATTAAAGCTGGCAAGATTAACTGCTAAAGAGCTTATTATTTCTTTAAGGTACAAGCACTGGTTCACTTTTCAGATAGTTCATTTAGTGTCAGTTTCAGTTGCTAGTAAATTGAATTACCTATTTTAAAAAACTTTGTGAAACGTTCAATGGTTACACACCACAGAAGTTTATGTCCACAATCCTTAACAGAGTGATTTTATAACACCGTTTACAGCGTAGCTCTTGGATGGGTGACCATCAGTGAGATTCGCAACTGAGCTAAATTCTGAAGGCGACTTTGCTTGTAGGCTACAGCAGCCTAAACCATTTCGTAAGCAACATATTCTCCAAATTTAAATATTATTTAATATTAATTTATTTAAAATTCAGATGTTCATCCATTTTGTTAGTAGGCTACTTAATGAAATTATAATTTAAAGCTATATTAGTAATAACTTCACATTTCACATTACTTAAAATAGTCATAAGGAAATAAAATTTTCATGTATGATTTGTCACTAGTAAAGACTAGTAGAAATTAATTTGAATACATTTAATTGAACTGATCCTGCATTATCAAGATTACGATGTTATATGATTATGATGTTTTAGGCTGAGCTTTTTACATATCGCCGACAAATATATATTCCAACGTTTTACAAAATGGCTACCCGTTTTACATCACAGCGCCGTTTTCCAATCCGGTAGTTTGATGTTTGATGGCGCTGGGTGAGTGTATTTTATTCGACAGGGTTTGACACTCATACGCATTTGCTTTCTTGTCTATGAAATAAAAATTCAGTAATGACTTCCACTCGTACTGACATTCGGTTTACTTCAAACACTGTCGCAGCATCCGACTTCGGACCAATCATAGTCATCAACTCGTGAAGCAAGTAAGTAAGTAACGGTCACGGCTACCGTTTTACTCAGCACTTGACTACCTTCTACCTACCACTTGAGTGGCCCAACTTTGCATAAACACCACCACGCCTATCAAATGTCAACCAATCTGCACATTTCAGTAATCAGTGGGTATTTTCATAATAAAATGGTAATTTTAAAAGTATTCCTTGAACCATCAGAGGATTCTCAGAGAGAAGAGAATATATTAACATTGATTAGTAGGATATCGTGAGAAATGGTAGAAAATTATGAGGTAAATACTGTTGTCCTCGACAAGAATAAAGCTGGTTACTTACAAGCTGGGTCGTATTTTTTGTAAATTATTCACAGCCTGTGGACATTTATTAAAGAATTACAGTTGCAATAATTATTGTCTTTTTAACTAAAACGCAGTTTTTCCGAAAACATCTTATTAATTTTTGACAAAAGTAGTAAAGACTTCTAACAAAAGTTGGAGGAAAAGCGCCTTACAAAGCGATAGAATACGTTTAATTTGGTTAGATAAGTACCAGTACTTCACTTGCCAAAAATATTCAAAATGCTTTCTTAAATAGATGTGATTTCATATTAGTCATGCTTTTAGATATTCAGTGCTGTCGTGTGGTATTTTCCACAATGGATTAAGGTGAATTCAGGACGAAACAGCAATATTTGCCAAATAATTACATTCTCATAGTTGAAGAAATTTGGAAATTTATGTTATTTTTGGTTCAGATCATGGAGAATTCATCGGGATGCACTTTTGTGTTCATTTGTAGAAATAAATTCTAAATTCATAAACTCATAAATCAATAAGTAATTATAATTACGTTAACAAAAAAGTGAACAGTTTGAGAATGAAATTACTAAACATATAAACGTCATCATTTAACTAGCCATAAAAGCTGGGCTGAGCTGTAATAACCAGATAGTAAAACTGATAATATCATCACCAACGCGTAAAATCAATAAAAAGGCCATAAACACATAATTCTGGTGAAGTTTACAACCAACAAATTGACGACACATCGACATCCAAACTATATGGTTTTACAACTGTCATAAACTAATCAAATAAAAGTTGGAAGCGCGAACAAGCGAATAATGAACTTTTATTGGTCAGTTTTATGGCATCCCAGTGAGATTGTAAAACGGCGTAGTTACATATTCTGTGGTAAACGTTGTAAATGGCGGGGTTGTACATGCGACCGCCCACTTGTGCGAGTTGGTGCTGGTGTATTGTTTATGGTCACTATGATTAGCAACTACTTCAATTGAAAGGGACGGACCTCGTTTTTGTGGCGGTCGCGTACCGTTTTGTCTAAGTTAATAAAGTTCCACAGCAAATGACTTTGGCAGGGAGGCAGCAATTTTTGCACAACGGCATTTATATGAGTTGCCTTTTTTCTATTAAAACTTTCTTTTTAATAGTCACAAATTATGCAGAGTTTTAAAGAAAAGATCGAATTTTCATCTGGCAAAGATGAATTCTGTCGTATTTTATTACACACAGAAGTGTAAATACTCACATGTAAATAGCCACAGAATTTAAAATTGCATCGGAAATAATTTGTGTTCACTTCATTCGTTAAATTGCTTGAGGTCGACTGAGTCTAGAATAAACCCACGTATCTGCCACTGCAACTAACATCCACAACAACAAACATACGCCCACAGTTATCAAGAAATCTAATTTCATTACAAGAATGAGTCTACCAAGTACGTAATACAAAGCATCGCGTGGATATGCAACAACTGGTATTAAAGTCATGCGATATCTAATACTCAAAAGTATAATACTTCTAGTATGATTCAATATGGCAAAAATCTGACTTCTAAAAGTCGATCTTTGTGAAAACCCAAACGGGAAAATAATACGATGAAAACTATTTTTTTATATAAGCTATAATTGCATTTTTTTATATCGTCTTATAAGCCGTCGTTGGACGAGACTGAAATCGCAACCGTAGCACAAAAAGGTAACTTTTCAAAATAATTTAATAAAATATGCTAGTATTATGTATCTCCTAATAAGTATTTCATTACTTAGAAGGTGGTTTCGAAATTGTTTTAATTTTGTTATTAGTTTTTGTTGATTTTTGTCTACTATTTATTCATTAAATCTATATTGCTTAATATCGATGATAAATTGTAACGTAAAGGCTGGAGTACACCAACAATAATTTCAGCCGGAACATTATCGAGAGCAATTATAAAGCGTCTATTACATAGCTCCGGGTAGCGATAGCCGTTAGTTTATTGCGACTAGTGTAGTCCCGGCTTTATTGCTATATCCGTGACAATTGGGGACGTATATAAGGATTGTCTGGGGGGCAATTTTCAATCGCTTCTAGATTACGCACCGTGACTGCAAGCTACGCACATAACTTATTTACGAGACCTTGAGCAAATATGACGCCTTGATATAATAGACCGCAAGAGAATAAGTTTCTTTTTTACCGAGTGTATAATCTTAAGTAGTAGTTGCACGAACTTAAAAATTTAAAACACTATTTTATCATCTTGATGCAATATTTATGTTTGTTGTTTGCAAATGTTTATTTTAAACCCGATTGTGTTGAACTGGCGGCGCGACGTAGCAACGAATAGGTAGTACTACACCTATAGGGTGTTTGGCACATGTTTGGGTAACGTAAATGGCGGAGAGGTGGAAACCATTTACTAAGCCCCAATAATCTAATTTAGGCCAAAGAGTTTAGGAGTTTTTTATATTGATTTTTTTAAATCAAATTGAAACAATAAATTCAATATGTATTGAATCCAGGTGGCTAGATATGATAATTTTCAATTTTACCTAAAAGTAACGGTTTCTCCAAAACATTTAAGAGTAGTGACTAGTACTGACTGAGTGTGTAGCAGGCAGTTCCACTTCCCCGCAATAGCCTTTCTTCCATCATGTGCACAAACCCTTGTAGGTAAGTATATGCTATTTCAGTACCAACATGTATTAGTAGATATAATTAATAAATTTTAAGGTAGGTTTAGACATAATTCAGAGAATTCTCAAGCAAGATTATGGAAACACAAAGGGTTATTATTTTTTGTACAATTAGGATTTGGGGCACTTGACCCAAAGGGATGATCCCCTCAACCCTTCCGTACACCCACCTCCCGATGACAATTAATAACTGTTGGTAAGCGAATAATTCGTTAAACTCGTAAATTGCGTAACGCTCGTGCTGTATAAGGGTTAACTCGATTAACTGTTTGTATTGGGTTAGTATATTGTGTATGGAATTGAGATTATAATCAGCATATGTGTAGTCATAAAGTGCTTTAACTGTAACTTATAAACTGCACAGATCACACAGATGTTTGAATCTGGAGCCTAAATAACGTCTATGTACTTGTTTTTACCTAATGCAACAATGAATTTTCTATCTATCTATCTAATTAAACATAATGTTTTTTTTTTAATTGACAGATAAATAGAGCCAGGCGATAATGGTGTGTTGTTTGGACTTTGGACTCTCATTCTGGGTTCCCTTAATTCAAAATCCCCATACATTACTAATACTGTCACCGTGTTCCCATGAGGTAAGTGTAAAGGTTAAGAACAGTTAGAGTCGGGCAGGATAGGTGAAACGATACTATCGTTGCACGATCCTATACTACTCAGGTGCTGTATAGGTATAGCTACGAATATGTTTTGACGGGACAAATTGTTAGGAGAGTTAATGGACAAAGGGGATTGAGAGAAACTACAACTTCTTTTGTGCCAACCTTTGTTCCCTCTATAGGGCCACAAGCCTAGTCTTGACAAATGATAAGGCTTTAGTATAGTTAGTAGAAGACACTGTTTTCGAAATATTTGGTCGAGAACATGCCGTGTATGCTATAGTGATAATGTTTCAAAGGCAAAGTCAAAGTCACGAGTCACCTCTGAGATACCCATGTAATTGAAAGGAAAAAAAATTGTTTAATTGACTTTGTAAACAAATTAAGTAGTCTGGTGTTACATATTTAATGCAGTGGCAAATGCCTTGAGCATTTTAATATTCGTATCTCTTTATAACTGTAGGTAGGTATATAAAAAAGCTATCAAATTACATACCATATCGAAATAACTTTATCAAGTTAAACTTTCAATTTTATACGAGTCCATCCATTAGAATGCCTACTTATCATCAAATCACCATCACCATTCTAAAAAGGCATAAATTTAATCAAGATTTATGTATAAGTTGGTATAGCCTCGATGCAACTCGTGCCGAGTAGCGCCTCAGAGATCTCTCATCTCACCCCACCATCTGCCCACAAACTCATGCACCTTATTACAAAAGCAATAAAGTCTAATATGAAACGCCAGGAGATGTATCACGGCACATGATATATGCACTCTCATATACAAAAGCACTTGCCCATGTAACCGCGGTTTTCTTATTACAAACAGGTCTTCAGAAGCCATATAAAATGCCAATATTTTAATATGAACCCGCGGCGAATATTAATTAATTGAAAGATGAATAAAAATGTCAGATTGTAGGTATTTACTTATTGATTAACCGGTCACGAATTAATAAAGTTTGCCTAATGTTGAATTACGAAATTTGACAAAAAGTTTGAGGGCGTCTTATTGGATTAGGTAAGAAAGATGTCGGTGATTGAGTAAAAATTTGTAATTTGTGGCATATTATATACGTTTTAATTCGATAGTTATATTTTTAATGATTGTGACACTTCAGAACACGAAGTTATAGTTAACTAGAAACTTAAATGCATCTTCTGCAGCAAATTATATAACAATTTTACTACATTAAATATTGAAATAAGTATGTACTTTTCAGGTAGGTACTGTTTTTATGAAAAGCGGTGTCTTTGTTGATGTGGACTGTGTACGAATTTCTATCTAGCGTGAGAAAGCAGGAAAATAATATTTCATATAATCTTAACAATTCAATCACTTTTTAAAATCACCGCTATTGAATATTCGCCAATTAATAGCCAAAAGTGTTATCATTTTGACAAACATTTCAGAATAAATATTTAATCATCTACTTAACACTTAACACACACTATTTGTTTATATCACATTGCCATGTTTAATTTTTACGTAGAGTAATAGGGACAGATACAATAAATAATTTCCAACCAATCAACGACACATCGAAACGAGCTGGTTTCTTTGCCAATGTAAATAATCACACCTTAAAACGAGCATTCTTTTATCATTATAGAAGTAAGGGCATACTTATCTCCTTCGAATGGAGCAAAATCGCACAAAAACAAAATGGACGAATTATCCACATATACATTGAAGTTTTTGCGATCCCATCTGCCTTCTATAGCTTTTATAATAAGGAATGTTTTAATTAAGTGAGAAACATTGAACGGTGGCCATCGCTCTTAATTGGAAGCCTTCTGTTTATTGATTGGCAGCTTACTGGCTATTTATAAATAACATCGCCATTAAATTGGTAATATTGCAAAAAAATATTCTTATTCCCACTGTTACACGTCAGTTGTTTCCTGAAATATATATAGTAAAAGTATTAATTAAAGGTTTATATATATATATATTATATATGTGAAAGGTATAATTGCGAATAACGGACTTTATAAACTAAATAAGGAACTCTAAAATCCCTATATTCAAATATATTATGAAGTTATTTTCGTCAACAAAATTGAGATGTTTTAAATTCGGTTCTCATTCGTCGACGGTTGAGTAACCAATAATTTTTCGTATCGACTAAATAATTATCGGCTATCGGCGTTTTGGCAGGGCAGGTCGTGGACCGCCATGACCGAAAAGTACAGACTGCATAATAATAAGCATTTGTTTTGGTATTTTGTACCTAACCTAACCATTGGCTTGAAAAGCTTGGAAAAATACTTTTGGGGTATCATGTAACCATGAAAAAGCATTGTATAAATGACATCCTTCACATGAATATATTTCTAGTCATTGCTAATTTTTATTGTTATTTATATCAATCAATCAATCAATGCCATAGAGTATATTATATTTTTATATTTGAACTTCATTCAGCCAGCCTCTTTTAAGACAAACCTATCCTTATTTCTAAATCTGTATTATTGTATGTTGCATTACCAGGTTCTATAATATTGAATAATTATTATAAGTGACAATCATAAACATCGAAAAAGCTATTATAACGAATCACATAAGAAGAAGGTCGATGGGTATAGTAGGTGCCAACTATAAACCGTTGAGGATTCGACAGTAGGTATGCCATGCCATAAACCATTGATACAGATAACACTTGTTAAACCCGTTATCAGGTGCCCTGTAGTATCAGAGTCACTCCAACATCAATGATTTCATCGATTTACGATGTAAAATCGATAAAGAAGTTTTAATGAAGAGAGCATTTTTAGGTTAGTTTAGGTCAGATATTAGTGCTTAATTTAGATGAGAGAGATAATTGAAAAGTAACAATCGATCCATTTAATAACTGCTAATAAACTAAGCTTATTATACGGCGAGCTTTTTTGCAGACGGTACGCGAAGAATTCGATTTTAGCCAGTTTCCATACTCGGAAATGAAGATACAAGTCTATACTTCAAATGAATTATTCTTCAACCACTGGTCTTATATCGGAAGATTGAGTCATTATGCATGCTTATAAAATATTAAGATCTCATTAAGCGAGATGAGTAGTCGTAGATGTGCAACCTTGTAGAGCTCTAAGTAATTTTTAACACCTAAGTAATTGCCAGCCAGAGTATGCAGGGCGTTTGCAATTTATAATTTCATCGTGAGTTGAGGAAAGTAGTAGATAATTTATCGTTGAATACATTAACCTGAGAAACGCTATCATTAAATAAAAATGTGGATTAGAAAAAATAGCAGTTAACACGTTACGAGGGAGACGGCGGGGAATATTTCAATATTACGACGATAAATTAAAACATTGCAAAACAGCAACGCGCCGCATATGTCGGCTGCGTTCAAAAATGGCATAGCAGTCAACCGGTGACGAGCCAGTCAGTTTTTCGCAGCCGTCTCTACTCGATAAATAATGGCGGTGACTTTGACAAAAACTTACCTAGTCCTGTTCGGTGGGCGGCGGCGCGCACTCCCCTCGCACGATCCGACGACTCTCTCCCAAGCTTTTTCTGCCCATTCCACGGCGCCAAGGCATTTGCGAATCGCACACTTCCAATACGATAAACCTAACTATTTACACGACTATTCTAAATAATAACTACTTATACTTTATGGCAATTTGTTTAACTTCACCGACTATTAAAACTGCAGGAACACGATCAAGTTTACACTATACTTATGCGAGAGTATTGAAGATACGATGGCGCGGAAGGTTCTGTTCACACTGTCCGATATAACAATAGCGGAATTAATTTAACTTATGACATTTTATTTACTTAGCTTAGGGTACGAGACCGGGTCTCTTTGGTAGGCATATTAAATTTGTACAATGTAATATTAGTTCATGTCGCCGCCGCTGCCGAGTGGCGCGCTGCGATCGCACATCATGTAAAACGCACTACATACACCTACGATACTTTACACGGAAGAGATTTCTACAAATTGCACTGGTTTTCGAACGCGAACACTACGCGCGTAAAATATACATTTAAAAAATCAATAAATCAACAAAATAAAACAAAAATCCGAAACACAAAATAATACGACCCGTTTATATTCTAGCATTCAACAGTTTATTGTTCTCTCGTTACAAAACTTCGTCTAATTTAAAAATAATCACAACAACCGAACAACACTTAGATAACAAAAAAAAACCAAACAATTTACGAAACACAAAGCTATAGGAGTGTTTGACTGCGATAGTATCACTGTTCAAGAGAACGCGCGAGCCACGGCGCGGGCGGTTCGTGGTTTCAGTGGTCGGGGTGGCCCTGCGCGGCCGCAGCGGCAGCCGCCGCCGCCGCCGCTTTCTGCGCTTGCGCCTGCTTCTCCTGCTCGTTTAGCTCCTTTATTGCCTGAATCTCTTTCTTTAGCTTCATCCTTCGATTTTGGAACCATATTTTGATTTGTCGCTCCGTGAGACATAACGCGTGCGCCATCTCTATGCGTCTCCTCCGCGTGAGGTAGTGATTCGTGTGGAACTCTTTCTCTAACTCTAGCGTTTGATATCGAGTGTACGTTTGCCTTCCTCGTCTTCTGAGGCCGTTCGCTCCTGAAACAAACAAAAAGCTAATTTTAATCAACGGAAGATTCGAGTCAAGTGGATTTGTTACATACATATATACACTATAGGTAATCTAAAGGGTTGAGTTGGATGCGCTGACGCATCTGATGATACTTGAGAGGTTGAGAATTCAATGGGATCGGTTGTCTCGGCCGGTTTAGTTGAAATGACGTTACAATTGGCGGTGACGACGGCTTCATTTCGTTCTACCGTCGATGTTGATAAAGGGGCGCCGTTCGCCTTTGAGCAAACCGGCCGAGGAATTAATGCTAAATCGCAAACTTGATTAAAAAACGTAAAGAAATACCGAACATGAAATGCTAATTTGTTTTAATGCAGTTATTCGATAAAATCTTAGATATATGAATCCTGATTGGTGTTCATTAGTATAACAAGATAATTTAGTCACCATTTAAATAAATATTTTTACTAAGTAATTCTGTCGGAAAGAGAACATAACGTAACCCGTACAAGCCGTGCATGCTACATTGCGTGTTCTTTAACTTTGGTTACGAACGCACGCTGTGCGTTTCTTTTCCTTTTTTGGGTGTGGAGTGCTCTTTATATAAAAATCAGATTCGTGCTAATGAAAGAAAAGACTTGAATTAAATTATGTACTCATAAAAAACAGAACAAAGATATAATGAAAGTGCTTAATTTGGCCAACACACTGTATAAAACATATATAATAGGTAACACAATATATATTTTTGTACCTACCACTAGTAATTATTAAGTACTTTCTGAATCCAAATATAAATAACGATAAACAGCTAGGTACTTATGAAACAAAGAAATCGAACGAAAATAAGAGAATATTAAATTACGGATCAGATAAAGAGTCAAGTATTAACACATTGCCCGATGTCTGTTATGGCTGATACAGAAATAAAATCGTTCGTTCACGTTACAAAGTAACTGCTATGGACCAATTTAATGGCTTCATTATCTCGAGTATCGAGATCGGAACCAATGAGTATCAAAGCTTTCTACTCGACAACATGTATGTCGTGGGAATTTATAATGAAATCATTTACATTAACTAATTATTAGAATTTTTCCAATTTTCAACCTGAGCGGGGCACAGTGATTCATTGTAATGACTTTTTCTGTATTAAACTAAAAATAGTAGTATTGTTTTAGGAGTTTACTAAAATCCTCAGAAAAGAAGTAAGAAATGAGTTGGCCACAATAAAACATTCAAGATCTGCGACGACCCAACCACGACATTCTTTCCTCCAGTACCAGTCCATCTTCAGGGGAAGTAAAGTGCACCTTTTTAATAATTAACAAAAATTCCACCACAGAGTAGGTAGTGGCTGCTTAATTGAGTGACGCTAATTGCCTGAAGCACAAAAGCCTCTTAGAGGGTGCGCGATAAATATTGAGGGACCTCTCGCTTTTCTTTATGTAACGTTGTTCAGAAGATTAGTTTGTTATTTATTGTAATCATGAAATGTTAAGATATAAAACAAAAACTCATTATATTCTCTACTATACCCATATATAATTTAAATCTTTGTATTTTAAATAACACATAAGATTAAATAAAATCATGATGAATCCCAATCTATAAATTATTTTGTACCAATGTTGTCATGAGTTTGCATAATATTTCAGGGGTTATAAGTTAACAAATGAAGACATTTCAAGATATCACATACTATTCGCAAATAATTTATCATTTGTAATAACTTCATTAAAAGTAACACTGACGAATGAACTCGATAAGCAAATGGCTTTATGAAACGGATTGAAGTATTACACAAATTTACGAGTCAGAAACTGAGCTTAACACGAGGCTTTCACTTTAAAATATTTTCTCTTTTGAACAGATAATACCTATATGACTCTAATAAGCTTTAAATGGAGGCATACATGAGAAATTTGTTTGGTAGTACATAAATAGTTAATAAAAACCATCACGTGAAAGAATTAGAGAATTGAAAAGGAAAAAAATTGAAAAGAATTAAATTAAAAGAATTAAAGAATTTACTGATGGTAATATACGAAATAAGATAATTATTTACTGTGAAATGGTTAGAGTAATTAAAATTGGCTGGTCAGTAACCATACAGCAAGAATGCTGCTCGTAAAACTTCTCATGACATTTATGATGCAAAAACGGACACACAACCACAATGTTTTTCATCACCCAAAAATACAACAAAACCAGAATGGACATTGCCAAATTATTTGGATAATGTTTTTAATGTTTTATTTCTGTCTTATGCGGCATAATGTCACTAATAACAACAAATATCACGACACACGTGTCCGAACTAATAAGATCATCCACAATTCCCGTCAATTTACGCCTTGTAAATTTGCCTCAAAATCCGGAGTACGTCGTAAAAGTAATAAACATGACACAAATGGCTTCATTAAGGCCATGGGCGGGGTTTGAGGCCTAGCAAAAAAGAAGTGTAGTGCTACCGGAGCGCCTTAATATGTAAATAATGACGCTTATGGTTTCCGTTATGCACGAGAAACTACATCTGTTCTGACGCATTTTGGGGGTCCGTATGTGGGGGGGGGGGGGGGAGGGCGACAACGGCGAGGAATCATCCTTCAATTGTTAAAGGATATCGTCACACATAAATCTCATTTTGATATATTTTATGTTGAATTAGCATGATTCATAATTTCCGTTTACTTCGCTAACACGAAATCAATATTGTACAAGTTTCGCTTTAAGGTAAAACGTTATTTTGGCTCTGTATAGACATGGCCTAGTAGTCCATAAATTAAATCCTAATGTTATGTTTGTAAGCTCCAAAAAAAACGTATGTAACATGAAATGTTCAAAAATGTTACAAAAAAGAACACCCCTGCAATTTGCCCGTAAGGCGGGACGCGATTTTTATGTACCCAGCGTTCGCCAACGATATTCCAAAATAAAAGACGAAAATGGAAACAAAATTATGTTAAGAAGAAGAGTAATTGAGAGCGGTTAAGCCCACATTAAAAGGTCTTAAAATTATTCGAGCGACAATAATAAAATTACAGTTGTACGATTTCAGTACGATCTTGATTGCACTCGAGTGGCCCGCGGCGATGCAACCGAAAACAGGTCTGTTTTGCAAACCCGTTCAAGAGAACGCAAACATTTTCGGGACGAAGAAAAATCACATGAATCTGGACGAAAAAGACAACTTTCGTTTCCGAAGAAATCGGTGCACAGTTTCCATGATTCCTTACAAGTGTCGGGCCCAACCCGTTCGGCAACACGTGTCGCAAACAAAAGAAACTTGCCCAAGTTCCCCTTCCCCGACAAAAGGATTGCGCAAGTTATATTAGTCGTAAAGAATTTTGGACAAAGATCTATAGGTTGTAAACCGGCCGTTATTCACAATGGTCCCGCAATTGCGTAGAACATTCGCAACAACTGTTGTTTGCTTCGATGTTTTAATTGTTTCTAATTCGTAAAACTTTTCACGGTTATTTACGTCTTTTGTTTAAAGAGCGAAAAGTACGAGATGCCATCCATTACGTCTCCGTGATCGCAACGGGTTATACATCGTCTTATGCGTGCTTTTATTCATGTCAAGCCGGTGGTACTGTTATGAATGCGAAACTCAACGTACACGCATGTGGTGGGCTTGGGTTACTTTTTTTTAACAGCCATAAATTTAATCCAAAACCTCGACGCAGAGTTTTTCCCAGATGTGTTTCTAGCTGCGCAGATCATGCAGTCAGTGTTAGCATATTTCAAGGGAAGGACACATTAAAACGGATCACGTCGCATGTATGCCCACGCGCACAATTTTCTCCGATAAAATTATGTAAAGTAGATATAATTGCGCGCCGAGTCTAATGAGTTGAATTAAGATAACATGGTGTTCGAGTTCACATAACATGTTCTACTAGTCAATAAATGTGTCTAGGACTCGTCCAGACGGGGCGAGGTTAGTCTGCGTTTTATAGAAGCTGTATAATTTTCTATTATAGGCCTCAGAGAGGTCATTGTAGAACACTTTAATTGTACACACCTGGGGCTACATTTATGCATTTAACTATGTGATTATATTTACAAACAAAACGATTACCGGTCTAATTAGATTTATCATTTTAGGTCACTGGGTACCGTGCGGGTGAAACCGCTCCATGTCATGCATTTTTTCCACGTGAATTATAAGATAATCTGGTCTTTATAATAATTCGTAGGGTTTGAAAATTGCATAAAATGTTTGGGTGGCTGCGCTTCGACTTGATTCGTCGCTTGCCGGTGAATTATACCATGTTCAATGCGAATTTTCGTTAAATTAGCATCTCATTACACGAAGCCGTTTAAACAGGTTTAAATAACATCAATGGCAAATTTTCGGAAACCGAATTTCCTTATTACATATACTTCAGCCAACGGAACATAATCGCCCAAATTGGTAACACGAATTGTAAATTACGAAATTGGTATCAAAACGTTGAAGGCGTTGTCAGGTTTCTCGTATCTGTGTATATCTACTGTGTAAACTTGTATATATACGATATTATATGGTAGGTATAACAGGTAAGAGGACGTACCGAACTACCTGGGTGGTCCGAGTGAGACTGACCGATTATGGAGTACATAACCACACTGGCCCAGCTATGTATTTGTATATAAAATGGTGCTGGGAATTAAACACGATTCCGATACGCGCAGTAATTAAAGCAGTGTTCTCATTGAGGAGAAATTGAACCAGCTTTTATGGGCTTGAGGAATTTTTGATTGCATCTTTTTTTTATTTTGTATGTATCTTAATATTAAATTGTATTTCAACAACGCAAGGTAAACAATCCGTTATTGTATTATAATGAAAGAAATTTTGAAGAAATTTGTGTTTACAAGTTTTTATAATGTAATGAAACTGAACGTTTAATGAAGGTCAAAGTAATATAAATTCGAATAACAAATACTAAATGTACTAGTCGGTTTGCTCTAACTTTTCAGGACATGAAAATTGTGAAGATTTTGCGATTTATTTGCTCAAGTCTAAATGACGTTAAGTTTCAATTCAAGAGGTTCAAGAGACAAGAACTATCACGCTTTATTGGTTAAAGGTGTACCCAGAGAACATTTTCCATTTTCCATTTTTTCACAGGGATGAATGATTTCTTTCAATGTGACTCATGTAATTTCTCACGAGGTGTAACACCTCACTGTCATAGAATAGACGCAAAAAAATATTTAATCATCGCCACTATTGCTTTCTAACGCAAAACTCAGGTAACGCTTTTTTTCAATAACTTATTAGATTTCTTCAGGACAACTCTCTAACACAAAAATACTAATTAGAAAATATAACTGGAAAAAGACAGCCAACAATCAGACCTGGTGGAAAGCTACGTGAATAATATTGAGTCCGCTCCGGGGAGTTTTATTTAGAGGAATTTTACATAAAATAACTGTTTTCTGGAAAAGCCCTTACTTGTTTTTCACATAAAGAAATCAAGCGGAAGCAGCGCTCCAAATGCTAAATATCTATTACCATTCTAGCACTACACCGGTGTAATTTTAATAGAGTTTCCAAAGCACCGCTTTAAGCGACCGCTTGCTATCTGCAGCGCTGACTTCCAATCAGTCCACTAGATGTGTATCGACTTGAGCGTGCTTGTTATCTCAAAAACACAATATGAATAATACATTAGTGGGCTGGTGGTGTACACTCGCTTAAATTGGCAAAGCTTAATTGACTCAAACGTTGAAAATGAAGCAGGTCTGAAGGGAACCCGGTTTCGTTGAATATCCACTTTTTATGCAATCGGTACCAAATCGTAACGGATTTAAATGAGTCAAGTCCATCACAGGCGCTATTAAAGATACATTAGCAAAATAATATATTCGGCTAAGTAACATATTTTATACTAAATTATAACTACCTACGCCCTGTAGAATAATATTTGTCATAGCTACTTTTACTTTGTGATTTAAAAACTGGCTAAAATGATGTTAATTCACCCTGAGAAGGTAAGGGTTTGATCCCTGGGCTAGGTACACATTTTACGCGGGCATTAAGTTTGTTTTTGAATTCGGGATGTTTGTGTTGCGTTACTGTGCATCTGCGATATAGAAGATCCCAATGCAGGTATTAATTTATTTTTTTAATAATTTAATTTATTTGTCTAAACGTTATTTTTATTTCCATATAAAAAAATACATTTTAATGTTTCGTTTTAGGTTTATACCTTCTAGTATAAGTAATGTGAATAATTGTGATAACATAATGCAAACATTTAGTAACTACTACTCATACATGTAATAAATAACGGATGAATTAAATTATTTTTTGTCCATACAACCATAATTAAGAAAGCTAACATTCCAAGCGTAATCACCAAAGTGAATCGTCCAGTAACATAATTTATTGCATTAATTACAAATAAATCGATAGAAATTTACATAAGAAATCAATACAAACCAATTATGCTATTAGTGTTTACTATTGAATTATGTGGTTTTAATATTTAAAAGTATAATCGTAAGATAAGCGGTATTCCCGTCGTAAAACAGTTACCTACTGCCAAATAATAATCATGAAAGGAAAGGTATTTTATCTCATATGATTTCACTGTTTGAGCTGTATTAAAAAAATAGGCTAAATAGGGATACGTGATAAACATGATTCCACGCGGACGAAGTCACGGGCAACAGCTAGTAAAATATACAAATGTTTGTATAAGTTCCCACATAAACTCCCATGATTAATACTTACCTTCACTAATTTTATATAGACAAGTGTGTACAAAACAGAGTAACAATGCTTTATAGTAAGACACGTGTAGAGTTAACCAAAAAAAACATTTTAGTTTTGATCATACTTCATACTGATTATCATGTATGAATTAAAACGCTGCGATATAGATATCGACTCTTTGTTCTACATCGCAAAATATTAGTTAGACCAGCACTATTTGCAGTTTGAGATTCTACAGCAATACTGCCCTCTTGCTTCGTATAACCGCCATGCAGTAATTAATGTGTATTATGTTCCAAGTTCCAGGTCGAAAGGTGTAAAATAAGGAGGCAGACAAATTACAGACACTTTACATTAGGCGGGTTATTTCCTAGTACGGTCTAATATTGTACGGTCATGTAAAAACGGAGTAATTTCAAGCATAGCTAATCTTAGCTTATTAAGTCATAGCAACCGTAATCACTATGTACCTATGTATATAATACACCACCCTGTTTTGGAGTTTAATCAATAGTTAAGTTTCACAAGGCGGGCCCTGCCTACATGGTTTGCACTAAGGTTAATTGCTTTCAATTACTTAAGGTTATTTACCAATACAGGTGAACGTTTAACGAACATTTAACCATTATTTACTATAACCTTGAATAATTACCATATACCTGCACTACCAAAGCTAGCCTGCTTGCTTAAGTTCTATGAACGGTAAACAATATTTATTTCTGATAAAGATTGAAATATTCACATATTCATTAATATTTGGGATGCTGCAGTCTTTCATGAGTCACAATATGTTAAATTGTATAAACGAGGGAAAAACAGGCAAATACCTATACTTTTGAAATTGTGAATTTTCATGTAAATATGAAAATAGAGTAAAGATTAATAAAACTACAGTGATTATGGTGATAATTCAACTGTGTACATAAGGCCACATACCACAAGTGGAATTATGTACATTATCCCTACTCACGATGCAAAACCTTCAATATTTAATGTACTGATTACGTTACCCGAAGACACATATTAAAATAATTACCCAGCATTACCCACATGCCACGAAAACCGGCGAGGTTTTACCGAGAAAATTATCATTTTCGAATAAAAATGGCGTCGTCAACAGCATTTATTCTGGTCCCCGACCGTGTACTCGATAATTTCACGTAAATGTGAAATTACTAAATGTCTGAGATCGACAAGATATCTTATCGACGACAGAATATTGGTTTTATCAGACCTTGTCACCTCACGCCCGAGGCGGATGCTCCATCATATTTGACATTTCAATCTACGAGATTACTTGATCTTATATATTGGAAAATTAAAGGACCCTCACCATCGAACACATTTTAAATCGAGTTTCCATCCAATATTAGCTCGTAGATCAGGGTTGAACGCAATAAAAATTGGACGTCCCGAGAGGATTAGACCAAACACTGACGTATGTGACGGGCGAAGCCTTGCCTCGTTCCTTTTAGAAGGGGAATCCATTCTATGTTATTTAAAAATCAATTTAGCCGACCACTTAAAACACTCGGGGACAATTTTATGAGATGTTTCTAATGGCCGGATGGCGGTTAAGGTTATGATGAACACATCAGCTGCAGATGGAGCGATTTATAAATCAATTATTGACAGTTACAACGAGGGCACAATACGAATAATTGGCACAATACATACTGTAAAATTTCATCAATGGGAGTGAGCAAGTAGGTACAAACCAAATCATTCACGCAAATAATTTCGACACAAAACGCTAACAAGATGCAGCTGTTGCAATCTTTCAAACGACCATTTTGAAAAACTAACGAGTCTTCGAAAATAGATTATAAAGTGTCACTCCTTCCCCTATAAATCAGGATTGATTAATGTTTCCAAGTTTGGAGCGAGCTGCGTGACGGCTCGAGTCCCTCATTGGGTGGCTCGGCCGCCATATTGCTCAGTGCTTGTACCTGTCAAACTTTGATATATCGCCGCTCGCTTTCTCTAACATGCCCTGTCTTATACCCGGCTAAATTAAAGTTGCCATCACGAATCGCGATACACCTCCACAAAATCCGGGACTCATTTTGAAAAATTGACTCTTTGTTCTGTTACGTGTAAAATTATAGCTCTACCGAGAAATAAAGCATTTGATTTATATTTTGACACTTTGAGGCAAAACATTCCCGTTTTTATTGTGGCTAATCGGTAATTTATTATCATAATAAAAATTAAAAATATCTCTCAAGGGTGTTCGAATTGCTTTATTTGAGATTTATATCTACAGACCGCTCAGCTTTATGTTTGAATTCATGAGGAAAACTAAATATCATATTTTTCTGTCACTAAACATAATTTGTATAAAACAGAAGCATTTACTCTTTATCCAATGATCACTTAGTGGTAAGTAGACCACGAAGTAGGCGGGTGAGCTCAACTCCACTTATACTACTGGATGGTTAAGTCATATTCTCGGCATAGCATTTTCAGCCTTAAGACTAAACTTTAAAGGTGAAGAATATGACACATATAATCAAGTATCTACTAAGTGCTCGATCGGCAGAGCCTACAATTTGCCATTTAGCGTATAACTTGGAATCATACACAAGATAGAAATATTGTTCAATATCGTGCTATTACTGCGATTTTCCAATTTGACTGAGTACTGTTTGCAACACAGCCACGCAAAAAGGGTGCTTTACTTTTAAATTTGTACCTTTATATAATTTTGCATGCACTTTTATGATGTCCGTTATGAATTTCTCACTAAATTACAGAATAAATAACCTTATTCGTATTTAAATTGCTGTGATGACTTCAGAAAACAGACCATTTTTGGATAATTTATTTTAATTCATAACTAAAAATATAATGGTAATAAAATAATTCAAAAAGCAAAATACATTTTGCTCACTTGCCCATGATGGAGGATGAATTTACTTTATACCTACGTGGTTCCTAAACGCAAGAAGTATTAAGCAGCAAATTTTTTGAAAGTTCTTAAATTAATAATGTCTATGCCGAGAATATTCCGACCGTCCCTTTCAATGAGACCAATGGTATACTTCAAATAAAATCGCGGAGTCGGCTGGGCCTTATTAAATTGATAGCGGCCCGCCCGCGATCCATTTATACAGAATGGCAACAAAACAACTGTTGACATAGGATATTATATTAAACTGCCCACCATGAACAATTACGTAGATGCTTTGGAAAAACCTTCAAATACTAGGAAGAGAGTGCATTGAGAATCAACTTGACACTGAGGATCAGTTTAGTCTCGATAGTAGAAGCTCTTGTTTCAATCATTTAGAAGTGACTTAATAGAAATACAAGGCTGGCGGGTTTTGGCATTCTGTAAATTGGAATAAAATAATAAACTTAAGTTAAAAAGTACATACGTCCTGAAAACAAACAAAAAACAACAGAGCACATTTATCTTATCCCAAATGCCTATCTGAATTTAAATATCCGAACTTTAAATCCTCGCTTCCAAAATCCTTGGAAAATTTGAAACAGCACAAAGTCACCTGCAAAGGAGTTGGTATTCAAAAGCTTCGGTGAACCAAGTTGGGCGTGGAACTGTAACTTAAGTTATGTTTAAGTTAGACTTAAGACCACGGTCCAAGCGACGAAAGACAGCGACACGAAGTAAACATTATCAGGTAGTGAAAACTTAGGAAATAGTGAATATGCGACAGTATTTAAACAAAGCATCTTTAAGAACACGTGGACTTCCAAGCAATATAATTATACTAATTACACACTTGTATAAATGGGAAAGCTTCGCTAATATCAAGGAGGTTAAGGCTGAATATTCCGTTTCGCTTTCTGTTCTTAGTATTTTGTCTAGAATCAAGGGAAAAATCTCATGAACCTACGTTTTGAAAAATGTGAAGCCAAATCTATTTTCACGATATGAAACAAATTCACATCTAGCGAGGCACCGTTTCAATTACTGTCATATATGACGCCTAATAGGTAATATGGGAATATACATAGTAATGAGGAATACCACTACACACTATAAAACCACTTCGTGCAAAGGCCAATGGAAAAACAAGCCAATGTTTTGAAAACGCTAACTATTCCCCAGCTCGTATCGCCACTGCTTATCTCACGTTTGTTGAGGCTTTAAGTAAAGAAACCACAGCGCCGCGCAGTCTGACGACTGACTTAAATCTCAGTAATGTTAGGGCTTTGCTACAATGTAAGTTGCATAAAAAATACTGTAACAAAGTTACTTTATAACCCTAATATGGCAGGCGAAGACGGACGAGTTTTTAAGTGGTGATTTTCTAGATTACAGCCTGATTGATAATGAATAATGTCTTCGAGATGGTAGATATAGCGTCAAATATTGACTGGATATATTGTTGGTTTTCATTTTAAATTTTATCACAATACCATTCTTAGTTGTGAGTTATGGAGGACATAAACTTTATTTTGCATTTATATCTTTACTAGCTGCGCCCCGCGGTGTCTATCTATCTCTGTGCTAAACTTCATCCAGATCCGTTCAACCGTTCTGGCGTGATTGAAAAACAAACATCCATCCAAATTTTCATAGTTATAATAGTAAAGTAAAATTGCACAGTGGGCATTGTAAAGGTAACAATGAATTAAAAGAAGCGTAATTTTTAATCGTCATGCATTGCTGTTAAATTGCCTGCCTAAGCCCATACTAAAAATACTACTAAATATATTTTAACTCATTTCAGTATACACAGCGCCTAATGCAAATATATTTGTTGAGCCGTGGATGTAGCGAAATTAAACGGCATTTAAAATAAATATTCCGGATTTGCAACATGAAGTTAGCTGTGACATGTTCAGTGGTATTGTTCAGAAACAAAGACAAAACTGAACAAAATTTTACAAACTTTGTAAAGTTTTCGGTTTGGAGAAAAGCCAAGCAGAAAAGCAGGTGAAGTGCATGAAAGACTTGTAAAGAGATTTCTTCTAGGAAATAAAAGATTATATTTATCAAATTGGTTAGATATAGGTATGCCCTGTTTCTGTAGCTAAAGTAAAAACAGGAAAAGGGCTTCGTTTGCCAGTTATGCTTTAAAAAGTTGGTCTTTTTCCCACCCCTTCTCTTACATAGGTACCTTATATATATATAGACAAAAATTATATATTAAAAACAGATCAAATCATTTTGTCACTCCACCAATAAAACATACCCCCAACCTGTGTCAATAAAGATAAAGGGACACTTATATCAAAACAGGAGTATGCACGTGATAAGAAACATTTATTCCCTATGTTTAATGCATGATTTGTCATAATTCCCCGTCTTCCCTCGGCCGTTGTTTTGTTGAGGGAAATGGCCGTTCATGATATATTGTTTGTCTTATTTATTTTGGATGGAAAAGTTGTAAGGGGATGTATTAGGAGGTTTATTAGCCTGAGATTCAGTAGAGTATTTGCGACGCCTTACAAGCTTACGGTAATGTGTTTCTATTTTGCTGTGTCAATGGGACTATTTCTTATTAGTACTAGTGATTGTGATTATGTTTTTCAATTTAATATAAATATTTCACAAAGTTGGCTACTGTTACAGCAGAGCCAAGAGGCTATAATTCAAACAAACTATACAGCAAAAACTCTGTGCGCATAAAATTCTAGGTCTGAATTTTTCACAACAGTTTAAACTCGTCCCTTTGTTGCAATGCAGCTATAAAGCCGCGAATCAAAAGTTGGCACTAAATCACAATATGGCGTTCGCTGCCCCGTGTTTGCTCTCGCCCACATAATCCGTTCATACGGCGGTAAATCCATCCAGCAGTGTCGCGTACAACACTAAATCATCATAAGAGAATCTATATCCATACCTACCACAGCACCGAACAGGCATTGCTTATTCGGTTTGGCAACATCGCTTAGAGAAACACATTTATAACTACAGTTACAACTCGGCAAGTTCATGATTCACAAAAATATCGGTCTCGAAACGCAAGTAAATTGCAATGTAACATTTTTATTCGTAAAACTTTCGAAAACTAGTATTACCTGCATTCGGATTCATTATCGAATCGGACGGAGCCGCTGAAAAATCCCGCCAATTTATACCGTTCTTTTTGTTCGATTTAAACGAAACGCGCCAGTTACTGAAAAAGTTTGCATCGTAACGCAATCGTGCGGCGTTAGTTTTGCCGTTTATCAGCAGCCCGCTGCAAAGCTTTGAGGGATTAATCCACGGCGCGAACCGGTATGGACTAGCAAGCCCTATAACTTTAAGTCGAGAGAAATTGCACAGAAGCTTATTGTCCAAGTAGAGCGATACACTTGTTTTTGTGCTGAATTTAGATAAGCAGCTAATCCATAATTCATTATCGGGCTACTATTCGTTTGGCGTCTACCCAAGTTCAGTTAAGTTGTACATGCGAGATTTTAGACTTTCAGTGTCGGCCCGCATTGAGCTATTATGCTCGTATTTTGGAAGCTATAAAACAGAAAAAAGGTAGTTGAACACCGTGTTGTACAAATGAAATATTTGTTTGTAAAACATCGCAATTTTTAGTTGAGTGTTGTGCGTGTGCCGTGCCCTGCAATTTGGCTTTTTCACTCAGTTTATGCGAATATCACCCACCCGCGGAAAGCGGACAAACAAGCGATATTTGTTGTTTGGAACATCGATGTTTTTTAGTTCCGCGCTGTTTGTTTTTATCAGTCAGATTTGAGATCAAGGGTGCGTTATTTAACTGTCGATATTTCATGAACGTTACCTGAGGGTACACAACTACCAACAAAAATGCTTCATCTGAGGATGAAGCATTTTTGGTACAAGCGATTCGTAATGTGTTTGCCAATTTGGTGAATAAATACTCAAAAATGAAATGAAAAGTAATATAAAATAACACTAATTTTAAATTATAGCTCGGTATAATTAATAATACATCACTATGATATAATATACACTCGGGAAAATTATAAAAAAGAAACTAGTGAAACATATTTCACAAGACATAACAATAATATATAATTATGATAAAGTTTGTTTTGTTATTTTTGCCTATCGCAAATTTTCGAGTGTAAATTCAATATTTTAAATATCAGCTCATCAGCCCATTAAAAAGGGAAAAGGGAGATTTATTTTGAAACCAAAATTAGCTACAGTCAGTGACACGCGCTGACAACCAACCTCCTGTCCATCAGTTGTCAGGTCGGCACCGGACAATGGTACCGCAGATCGGTTGCGTTTGTTAAGCCTGTCCGTCTATACGTCGTCGGTTTATTGGACACTCTGAGATTGGAGATAGAGCGCGCACGACCGCCAACGTCGAGCGAATTAGGAAAGGGCCGCGCCTTGTTGTTACTTGTATTTTTCATAGGCAGCGATGTGGAGCTAGCTGGAATATACTTGTTTATAGAATGTACGCCACTTTTGTCTGCTGTATTGCGAGGTACAGTCATCTCTTGAGGGCGTTGATTACGATTGTTCTGAACAGAATTACAATGAGTTATTCGCTTGAAAAAAGATTAGTACACCATTTTTTTTTTAATTGGCGAAGAAAATCCGTGTTAAAATCTTATGATTTCTATCAATCCGGGAATCATCACTCACATGGAAACAATTATATAAATTAATCTAATTATTTGTACACAACAAGCTACACAAAATCAATAGAATAATTTATAAACGTTGGCTCGTAAAGCAGGAACATAGAGCTACGTGATTCAGCGGGGAGGCTTGTAAACAATGCTGATATGATATACGAGCATCAACCGCGCACTAAATATTAACCGGCCTGTTTCAACACAACGTTTCATTTATGCCGGGTGTACTATGCCACACGGAGACCTCGACGGCCCGATTGATTCGAGCAAACTAATGCTTTGATGGGTCACAGGTTCGATTCCTATAAGTGAAAATGCTTCCACGCTCCGTGTATAAGTGCCTAAATGCAACACAGGTACTTTTTGAGAAAGGAAGGACTATTTAGGGATGAATGTTTATTTATTTATCAAATTAAATTGTCTTACTTTTATGAAAAGCCAGTTAACTCAGTCCCCCTTGCCGTGCCTTTTACCTTAAGTAAAAGGCAACCAGTATTCTATGAACATTACGAACGATTATAAATACTACTTTGCTAAGGCTTTATGACATTTTGAAAGTTGAAAACGGGGTAATTATGAAGTTTATTTCTTACATAAATACGACATTTCATGAGTTTACAATCGCATCTGCGTCTCATGTCATACATAATAGTTTATATAAATTAAACATTAGCATTACACGAACCGTTCGTAAATAGATTATATTTTTTGACTTTATAATATACCAACGGTTTTGCGCGTGGACAAAAAGTATATTTATTAGTTTTTCTTTATTTTTATTTTTTATTTTATTTTTATATTTATTTTAAGTTTTTCAATTGCAAGTCTATTAACAATTATTAATGTCAAGAAAAATAGCTTCAGAATCATTTATCACGAAAATATAATTTGTATCGTTAGAGTTGTCATGACCTCAAGAGTAGTAACTAATGATGTTATATCAAGCACCTACACTTTTTTTTCTCCAAACCGTATGCATCCTCTCCAACTTCAAATTGTTTATATTTATCCTCTTGCATTGACAATAGAATAAGAGTGACTCGCACTCTTCACTCTGAAAATTGCGAAGTGTGTGATTGGAGTCTAGTCATTTTTTGTTCGCTTTTTCCAGAACTTCTTTTTTTATGTTTAAAAATCATAAATGGGCACAATTACTCTATTTCTGCTGATAACTAGCTGTCGACAGGAAAGTCCGCATTTGAAAAAGGTAACCGAGCTGTTAATTAATTATTACTTAGATGATATACTTTAAGAATCATCAAGAATCCATGATCTAAAATATCCGTTCAACTCTTACGTGAAGTGAAGGAATCCATGATCCAAAATTATCGTTCAACCGTTTCGTGAAGTGAGTGAATGAATGTATTTAGTATTGAAGACCAAGTATGTATTTGAATACACTCAAGATTATTCCCGTTTACCTGGTTCTACAGGTACCTACCTACACATGCTATTGGTCCCATTATGCTTGTAGAACAGTAGGTAGTCGTACCTACTAACAACAATATCCAGTTTAGGTCTAAGCACCTCGTCACAGACTAGGTGAAGCAGCCTAACTCAAGATTTTGGACCTGTGATCACGGCAACGAATAAGTATCTTCTCCCTTCCCCCCTCACTATCTTTCTCTATCTCTCTTTTCAAAGAACTCCTTTGAGAGAGAACCTTGCTAGTTCCGTTTGTGAATAGTTCGCATCAAAGCTATACGCGGTCGTAAACCTTTCAAGTTAAAGTAAAATTTATTACATGTTGATGTCATAGTCAATTTCTGCTTACTTAAATGGGATGTCACGTAAAAGATAACTTTGGTGTCATCATCATCGCGAAGAATAGGTCCAGCATGTCTTAAATGGCATAAAATGGGCTTATGACATATATTCGGTACCGTGACTGAGCTGGAAGTGCCTTTAAAACAAGGGGTTACGGGTTCTGTCACCGTCCCGGGCAAACTTGAGTAATGGGCATAAATTTTCTTCACAAGACTTGGGTGCTTGTGTTGTGTTTCTGTGGGTTCATGCTACATGCGACACAGGGAATCTTTGTGCAGAGGCAGTGGCTAAGCATCATTTATTTATTCACTATCGGTGACTAGCAATTGTGACTAATTAAATATAACTTAACCTAAATCTCGACTACTGACTCGTAGTCGAGATTCATTCATTTACTCTCGGAGTCGAGATTAGGCACGTGTCGGAGTCCAATTGTGCTGTGCATACTGCTGGCAAGTTATCCCCGAATCTCTCGTAAATTATTATGAGCAAGGTCAGCTACGACTTGTATAATGTGAGCAAGCTACCTCTTTCTTAGCTGCACCGAGTCCCGTGTCGCTATCCCATTCCTGTCTGAGCCCAGCGATACAGTAGCTTTTGTTGGGAACATTAGATTTACTCGAGAATAATGCGCTTGGTTTTAGAATGTTCCAGACGGATTGTGAACTAAAGTTATACGGACTTTACATTTTTAAGGGCTTTGCGCGGGAATAAATACTGAAAGCTCAGTTTCTAAGTGGTATTCGAGAAATTATGTGTGATATATTGAACAGTTCAAGAACATAATACTCACGCCTTTTCCTAAAAGTAGAAGAGCATCAATGCCATTGATAACCTAGTGATAAGAATACTTTATTTGTATGAATAAGCAGCTTTCCTTAAGTAACGACATAACATATACCGATTTATTTCGATTATGTAAACGTAATATTAGAAATTTTAGGGGCAAATATAATTTCCATTTAAAATCACTTGTTTATAACTTTTTATAATTAAACAACAAAAACAATCGTAATTACATAAAATAACACCCTTGATTCCACCCCCATAAGTTACTACCCACATATCTAAGTTTGCTACTATCAACATTCCACGAAAACTATGCATTAATTAAACATATAGTACGTATAAACCCGTCTGAATTTAGCCGTTGTTAATTTGTCACAGTGAATTAGCCACGGGCCGAGTAACGTATAGCGTTATGTTGCACCCTGTGCGACGCCAATATGCTCGTAAATGTCCTCGACAATTTAATGCCCAGCTATAGGTACATATCTGATACGGTTAATTAGTGTATGGAAATATATATTGTGATGTAAAACAAAATGAGGCTACATCACAATTTGGTAATAGTATATCATATAAACAGCACATAAGTTTCAAATTGGTAAACCAAGCCTTTTGTATTTGTTTTTAAAATGCTGGTTATTTCGAATCGTACATGCGAATTCTTTCAATAATTTATATTCATTGTTGTTCATCTCTGCCTTTAGACTCTACAGATATCAGAACAGATAGATACCCCGAATAAATATCTCCGACTAGAGCGTATTATCACTATCCAGATGTGTAAGCATAAATTGACCATTATACTAAATGATCACTATCCAAACAAACCCATAAATAGATTAGAATCAAAGCAAATGCCACCATAAAACTATTTGCCTTACAATTTGCAACCAAAACAAACTTAAAAAACTTTAGAAAGTCGCCACAACAGAGTCCCGTTTCGAATAATTGTAAAAAAATAGAAACCATTACAATAGTTTTTAACTTTTGTGCAAAGATAAAGGGAGAAAGTTGCGCAACGGTCAGCTTTCTAAACTCCTATTGTCAGTTTATTTTTCGGTAAAACGTTCTGCAGAATTGAGGAACAGCTTTGAAAGATATTGGGAATTTCACAAATGCTGGGATGCGAAGTTTATATCAGTGAAGGTGCCTCATGTGAAATGAACATTACTGCACCGGCTTTAGAATCAGTTTGGTTATTAGCCACCTGCCTTTTGCGAGGTTGTGGCGAATGTCACTTGGGCATGACTTGTCGCCAGTTTTATCAACCGACTTCAAAAGGAGGAGGTTGTCAATTCAGTTGTTTTTTTTTTGTTATATCAAATCCCCGTCATTTATAAACCGAAGTAAATATTTTTTTTAATTTGTAAGGCATAGAAATACTTTCAGAATGGTCCCATGGAAAATTCTTAAAAATAGGTTCAGTAATTTGGTTTTTAAATCAAATTAACTGATGCGCAAAATAATTATATTTTATTTTATATTATTATTATAAATAATATTAATAATTTTGTGTCATTATCGTTTATGTTTCGCAGATACTCGTTACGTGGAAGTGAGCTTTCTGTAGTGTAATGTATACTGTGCACAGGAATATACTGGCATCTTGTGGTCGGGAATGGTCGCGGCTGTAAGTCATCTGAAGACAAAAGTCTCTTGAGAAATGTGAACCCGGGATCAAATCTAATGTGCTTTGCAAATGAACGGTCTGTTGGAACTCGGATCTCTTGAGTTTCATTGAGCGCATGTTAAATATAAACAAAAAACTTGCTGAACATCCAGTTATTGTTTATATTTACGTATAAAAATATTTAATTGTTCCCTTGAGGCGCTTACAAATGCGTCGTTTGATGCGTCTTATTGGGTCTTTTTTTCCGAGGAATCCTCTTTGTGTTAACCTATAGTGAGATGTTAAGTTTTGGAAAAGCGATTTGATGATTATTAAAGCGGTAATTGTAGTATAATACTGGTTTAATATTCATCAAATCGCTTTTACGTTTCCGTTTAATAGATAAATTTCAACAATATTAGATATCCGATTATTTACTATTTATCATGAATATACCTTTTTTAACTATTCTTCTATGTCATTATATAACGAAAAGCTCACATTTTTTATTTAATACCCGAATATAAGAATACATACAGTTCATATTTAAAGTATCCCACTATGTAAAATATCTAGGTAGTGTATAGTACTTTCTGTCGTGCCTGGGCGCGGTTAGACAAGCTTGTTAGTGAACAATGCTGAGGACAGCCACGTTTGTACCTGTATCTAGATATTTCTAGGTTTCCTACCCAAGCCATGTATGGGTAGAAAAGATTCCAGTATTTCTTCGTCGCTGCAATTCGAGTCTTGTTTAAAAATTTGAAAAGGATAAGTTAATGCTTCACTTAGGTATATAAATATTTTTGATAGCAAATATGTAGCTAATAGAAGGAAAATTTTCGTTATGTAAGCTTATTTACCGTAATATTTTAAATGATTCCAAATTAGATCTGACTTTATATTTAATCTAAATCGAAACAATTAATATATGAACATCTTCACTTTTACGAACGTAAACTCATTCAGTATTTTTATGAAATGGAAACGTTAAAATCATATAATGAAAAAGCTCTTTAAATAAGAAGAAATTCCTTCAGCCCCTGACGAATACATACAAAAAAATACATAATAAAACCGTAAAGCAAGACTAATGTTTTACTAAATATCAGGCAACAGACCATAAACAATAATATTCAACTAATGTAGACGTTTACGACTGAACAACAATAACACATCAAGCCTCATTGACTGTAATATTACTATGAATCATCAAGATCAAGAAACGAATCAGACACGGCACAAAACAAAATAAGCCGTGAACCTTCACGATAAAAATTCATTTATGTAAATATTTTTATGAACATTTCTTACTCCAAATTTACATTTATTGGAAAGTAGTTACCCGGAAACTGTTATGAAGGCTCCATAACTTAAAGCTCGAGTCACAGATTGTTTATAGTTAGTAGGCGGAGAATTTCCACCTAATAAAAGGCCATGTTACGTGTAGGGAGCGTTAGACACGCAATTACAGAGCACCCAGTTTAACAAGGCCCATGATACCCTTCGCGGAAGAGGAAGTGTCGAGTAATGCATGGACTGCCGAAGATCAACGTTGGCTGGTGGTGGTGGAAGGTAAAGTTTCACGTTAATTAGTGCGTGCCTCACGTGCTCGAGCGTGTATGTATTCGAGATTACTGTCTCCAGTTGCTTAAAATATTTTCTGTCAAAACCCACTATAGAGATATATACAGAGACTGAGGTTTTGAATTTATAAGTAACTAATTTGTACAATCCAACAGAAGAACTGTTACTTACATCATTTTATTAAGCTATTGCATAGCTTCTATCGCGGGCCTTGAGCGTAGAGACCGAATCCAGAAATTCCGTAACGAAAAAAACCTAACACCCCCCACTCCGACCGGCACAGCGGTGATACTTTTTAGTTTTTCCATCTATCGATAAATACCAGAACTTTTAATGACTTTTTGAAATATCACGCGCAATAGCTTTACCGCGGTAGTCTCCGAGTGCCACACGTCTTTTTTTATTTTTAAGTGCGCTTACCACGCTAAAACTTTGAGGTTATTCAAAGTATGGACAAAATTGGCATGTGGGGTTTTTTAGGTCTATGTGACCGTGAGCCCTGAAGACCCTGAGGTCTGACATGTTTACCCGCTTATACGGTTTAGTAATCTAGCGTGTAGGAAAACTTGAAGCGCTCTGAAGCGACCACCTCTTGATATCACGTTTGTCTTAAGGCTATATCAAGCAATTGAAAAGGTCTAGAAGTTCAGCCAGTTTGGCTTGAACCAATCGAACGGTAATACGAAGCAATTTGATGGCTAGATTAATGCGCGGAACAATTTATTGACAATTATCGTAACCAACAATGTCTAGGGATCAATTAACACAGCCCTATTGCAAATTAGACTAAGTCCGGTGTACGTAAGGCGAGCTGATGGGAGAGTTGCATTGTATAGACATTGAAATTGCTGACAACTAACGGATTATATAATATTATGTTCATCTACTCTTGAGCCTTAAAACGAATGTTTGTCTTTCATGATTGATTCATCTTTCTATTATTAATATTATCTCTTCTTAGGTTAAACTTAAATAATGCACCAGTTATAAAAATAATAAATTGTCATAATTAGTAATTCAAAGACATCTTGTAACGAATTTTCATTGCTATGCTATTATATATTTATATTTATTATTATTTTTAGTACCAACCTACCAACAATGTTTCACACAATAATTCTCTGCATCGCATGAGTAATCATTATAATGAAATTATAAATACCGATGCTGATATCTTTGGTTTATCATTCGCTTCATTTAACTTAGCTTTGCTTAAAAATGTTTCAAAATAATTAACTTAACTTAATAAATAAATAAATAAATAATGGTGGACATTTTGTCCAAAGTTTCGAGTAAATCTGTTTTATTATTATTACGTTTGACTAATCACTAGCACATCAAGTGTCTACTGGCATGTTTTCATTGACCAGTGTACTCCAGCCTTACAACCTAACACCAATATAGACCTATTAGATATTCTAGATTGCGCCCGCGTTGCGCACAATGCAATTTATCGGTAATGCTTATCTGTTAATGGTTTGATTGGTCGAGATATTTTATGTACGCAATATCAATTACATTATTTACTTTGCGAATTCCGAATTCTTGTCGAGCTACTGGTATTGAGATAAACTAATCAATATATACAATAGCAAACGTATTAACTTATTATTAAGAACTTCACTATATAAGAAACATAAATTCCACATACAAGTAGCAGACTTTGTGCTAAGTTCGCCCGAAGAAGTACTGTCACCACACCTGTTAATCAGCCGCCAAGCAGTGATGCACTCGTGTTGCTGTGTTCAAGTGGAAGGGAGTGGGTGCCGGTGAAATTGCAGGCGCATGAGACGTAACATCCCCGACTCGAGCGATGAACGCAACGCAATGCGACATAGGTCATCTTGTACTTTGGTGGAGAGGACTTGAGTCGTATTGCCGTTGTCTAGCGGTTACTACTTAGGATCAGGTGGGCCGTCAGCTCGTTCCACCAGCTAGAAGCTGTGATAGAAGGATGTAACAGCCATGGTTCACGGCGCGCTCACAACCTATCTATCCCACTGTTAAGACGGTGACTTTAATCCAAGTATATTCTGGTCAAGACAGTCACCTAACGAGGGAAAATTAATTTAATTGTGCCAACTAGCTTTCCTAGCTGTATAAGCAGTTTTCCTGAAGAAATAATTTTATACTATAAATTTGTGCAGCCAAGCACTAAAGCACTCATTTTATTATGTGTAATCGTAAACGATACTTACGTCCCATAAAAGTAAACGGAATAAAATATTGCTATATAGTTTAATAACATAACTGATTCTGATAATAAAATATAATTGCGGTTTATGTGATGATATTAACTCAGTTTTGATGAGGAGCTGGGTACGATTACACCAGCCTACGCCACTTGTTTCTCAGTGAGACTCCATCTGCTTCACATTATTCAATTCAGTTATTTAATTTAATTATTGACCATTATTATTATTTTCTTTGATTTTTGTTTTTTCTTGTTGTTTTTTATTATTTCAAATGTAATTTTGTAATGCAGGATCAATTTATTAATTAATGTGTTAAATTCTTATTATTATTATTTTTCCCTTTTCATTTATTATTAATTATTTATGACCTGTTATACATACAAATTTTATTTTATTTTGACATTTTTAAGTGAGTGGATTATGGAGTGTGAAATATTATTATTATTAAGTTATTACTAACATAGGTTTAAATTATAGTTGCATTAAGTACTAACAAAATGGATGGATATCTGAATTTTTAAAATAAATTTAATTTAATTTAATATAGTTAAATTTATAAAGTAGGCTTTCATAAAAAGAACCCAGCGAATAAATTACTATAATGGCATATTTTTAATAACCGGTAGAAAAAACATTAAGGATTCAATTAACATGATTTTACACATTTGTAGCAAACCCTTTGGTGACCTCAAAATTTGCGTAATCGTACTTCAACACAAGGATAATCAAATCGCAAGGAATCCACAGAATCGAGAATTAATAAAGAGATAAATAAATGCAAGAGAGCGGGAATGTGGGTCTGCCGTTACGGAGCCGCGGCCGGTCCGCTTTATGTGCATATCGAAGACGGATGGTGTATGGCGCAGCGAAGGAACGGCGCGGGGAGAGAACGCTCCCCTCTCTCCTCGTCTCCTCGTCTCCCCGCCACAATGGCCGCAGCCTCGCCGTTCCCGTCAGACGACAAAAATGCCATAATAATGGCTTCTGAATAGTTTTTGCTGCAGCCGCACCGAACATCCGAGCCCCAGCCCGTACGTGACAACGCGCCGGTCATCTCTCTCTTATTGAGAAATTCGTCAGTTTTATTCCACCGCGGCAAAAACAGCACCAAAAGCTCCGGAATCCGGTTGTGTCATTTCAAACACTTGATAAGTATCGCCCGAGCGGAGTTCCGATGCAGAATTTCAGGGGAACCCGATTTTGTTAAGTATCCGATGAATGCACGGTTTTTATTCGAGATTCAAGACAGCACGGTCACCTTCAAGATGCTTTAATTGTGAACCAATAAGAAGTTTTCTCTTTACGGGCTCCTGTCTTCTGACAATGCCTTATTAAATGGCGATCCAGTTTAAAACCAAAAAATTAGCTTCGAATCGGATTGTAGATTTCGGTGGGGAATGTTAGCAAAACATCACTGCCGCCCTGTTCCGACTAGCCCGATCTAAATTCAATAGTTTAAATGTTAAATCGAGACCGTAAAATACTTTTTTCAGTATCAAATGTAGTCAAACGATACTTTAACAAATTTCAATAGTGGCGTACGGCAATGAATTTTATTGATCAGGATAAATGGCTTTATTATAACAGAACTTCGATAAGATCAATTTAATTATTTATTTATAAACTCGGGCTTGAATAATATTTTTCAGTAAACGTTATAGTAAAAAATATTAACAATGTCATAATCGATCGAATTGGTTATTTCACAATGAGACCTAAATTTGAGTTTTTTCTTTGCTTAGCATCTTTTTAATGGTTTTGCATTATCAGCATATAGAAAACGTATGCAAAGACACAGCTGCAGCAACTTTGGCCATCGTTAAATAGTTCAAATTTAACTTTCATGATTTGCCTTGATTTTTGATGTAATGTAGGTACGTTGATATTTAAACAGTAACCTACATCACACATCCCCGCACAACACCCCCCGCACATTTCCAGTGAGTTGAATAAAAGCTTGCAAAAACCCGAGTACTTCCAACAGACAGCTAATTAAAACAACGATCTGCCAATAATTGTGCAGAGTTATTAACGAAGCGGCATTAATACGTCACAAAGTGGACCAATTAAAAGTTTCCCCGAATGTCCGAACGAATGATAGCGCTGTCAATTATGGCAGCGTTTCTCGCTGCCTGCTCAGCCAATTACTGGTCAGACCACCGATTGATAAAAACAGTTCCGAAAAATTCGTCCAAACAAATTCTTGTTATCTGGTGCACAGCGCGAGACTTTCCCAAAAGCTTATTTCAGCCGCAGCACTCGACCGCGATAACGTTAATTATAAAGAACTCAAAAATAATTCGATCAGCCTTTCGAAAAGGCTGCGGTACAAAAAATTGTTACGACGCGGTAAAAATGGAACGTTTCAACGAGGATTTTATTTACGAGCGGAGGACGAGGAACCTCGAAAAAACTAGTTCGCGCTTCATGTATGAACCATGACGTAGTCGCAAGAACAATCACCGAGAATAATTCATATTCCGAGCGCGCTGCAAATATCCAGCGCCGATTTACGGCGTACTTCTGTGTTCCTCCGGACCACTATCTTCAAGTACCCGCTGAAATAATTGTAGTTCGATTGTGCGAGAAAATGGTACGTCATTACCGGTGCCCTTTTACAGACTGTATAAATCGTAATTGGGGATGTGTTGGGAGCGCTATCGCCACATCGGTCGTGTCTAACGCTTCAAAGACGAGCTTAAGGAGCCCTCGCCTATTTAAGTTCCCATTCGGCGGCTATTTGAAGGGGCGCGGAGCCGCGCGACACCTGTATGCGTTATTTTGCCACATAAATTCTCGTCGATTCAGCCGCGAGGCTCGCTCCCTTAGTTTATTGAACCCGTTTACCAGATAAGGAGTCGCCCGCTGCCTGGCATCAGTGAAAATTTCTGACGATCTCTGGCGAAAATTCCTCGGCTGTTTTGCATTTCCTGCTGAAGTTCGTGAGCGAATTCCCGCTTCTTATAATTAATTCAATTCAAATCAAACCGCCTTCGATACTTCCAATTAACCGATGAGCCATATACGGCGCTGAGATTGCGGCCGATAAGGACTTTCCCGCAAGATATCTGTCCGTATTATATAATACACTACCTATGTACAAAAAACATAACGTGTAAACTAGGTACCACTACGAGCTGTGAGTAACTACGAGAGATAGTGAATTAGCACACAGTTAAAGAATCTTGTGCATTCGCAGCTGCAATTTTTAATGTCTATTTCCGTGCAGACGATGGAAATGTCGTCGGACCTGAGTAAACGGGTGCGCAGACGCATGCGGCGGGGTGGCGGGGAGAAGGCGGGTGAGGAGAAGGAAGGCTCCTTGTAAAGCCTACCCGGACGCTGCACTCACGCACGCTGACTAACGCTTTATATCCTAAGATATAGGTATTAATTCAATACATGCGCCCGTCTCAATTACGCACAGAGGTTGGATCTCAAATTAGAAACGTTTTTATGTTTACACACGAGGAGGTTTGTTTTTAAATAAACACCGCGACAACCATTAATTAAGATTACCGAGAGTTTTCAAACATCAGTGATGCACGACCGTCGAAAATAGATCCTCTTAGAAGTTTCAAATATAAGAAAAAAGCGAAGCAGGGAGCAGTGAATTTATATAACCTAATCCTATAAAAATTTACTTACTCTTTTTCTCGTAAAGAAACCCTCGAAGGTACTTTGGTTTAATAAATATTAGCTAATAGGCACTTCGTATGTACTACCGTAACGCACTAGCTTTTAAACGAATTGCTTCGCATAACAATAAAACGAGTATAGGCCCTTTCACACATTCTAATGTGCCCAATGCTCCTTCATTTGTCGGGGGCAAGCACGCAGAGGAAATATTTCTCCAAATCCATACAGCCTTAAGGATCTCATAAACCAGTCGTTTCCCCACGCGAAAGTATGGAAGTGAGATTTATTTCGGGGACTTGGTTCTGGAGCTCAGGGCTTTGCTATGATGAATTGACACTTTTTCAGCGGTGCGCCTACAAATTTCAACTCCAATATACGCACTCGGAATGAACAATGAGGAGCTTTCCCGCAGTTATGGCTGAAACTTTTAATGTCTCCAATGAGGTAAGGCGGCCGTAAATATAACCATTTGCGAGATTAGTGGCCCTTTTTGGGAGTTGCGTAACGCAGCACAAAGCTAATTATCTCGAAAAACGTTCTGTAGTATTTTATATGGAATATAAAACGAAGCTTTGCCATAGAGCAGCTATATTTATTTATATATTAATTTCTAGTCATTATGCGATTTGAAGAGCCATGCTCACGTGTACACACACAGGCCTGAAAAAAGTATAAACATATTATAAACATGAGGGCGCCGCCATGGCTTCGTGTCACGAAATCTTCGGCTGCATTTTTGCATAGTAAACGCTATGATTTGTTGTTTCGTCTTTATCGCTTCGGCAAAAAGAGAAATTCTTTCTTTAACTACTCGAGTTCCAAAATAGTTTTCATGGTATTCATTTTCGAGTTTAAGACCAGATATATGAATGAAGTAAGATGTAATAAACGTATCTATAAAACATAATATACCTAAATACTCTACTGATGACTTCATTCGAAGGCTTTAGGCAAACGTCTAAATTATAATAACAAGCGGGCGTGAGCTCACCGGATAGCTTGTCTTGATAAAGCCATTAAAAATATTTGATACCTCGATGTAAGTCTACCGTGGGATGCCGAATGCCAAAGGGTTACCGGTATATTTCTAAGCACCAAAATAATTTGATTAAAATGTGATACTTTTTGCTCACTGAAATCCGTACGTGTTTTTGATTTACAATTAAGTATGTTTGTAAATTTTTATTTATTTAGCAGCGACGCGTGAATTTTTCTATAAGCGAACTTTCGTCATACTTCAAACATTTGTTGTAGATATATTCGAGTATGTTTCTTCTTGGCTCGAACCAACATTGACCTTGCATTGTTTCGCGTATAACTTGTTTTGTTTTCGTAGTCTTGATTAATTCGAGCTCAAAAAACGTGAATATTTTTTCTTTTTCTTTAGGTATTAAGTATATATATATTTTTTACGAATTTCAATTTAGCACTCAAACCATATCGTATGCTCTATTTTGGTTATACTCTGCCACTAGATAGAGGTATGTTACAGTATATACAATGGTACAACGTAGACAATACTCATTAAAATACCCATTTAGATAAAAAGTGGTAACAACTATAGATTTAAGTAGACCGGCGACTAACAATAGTGGTCTCGGCCATATGAATACAACACAAATTTAATCAAAGAGAAATCTATTAGTAAAATGAGAAGTACGGAAGGGAGCGCACCTATACATATTCAACGAGGTACTGCATCACGAACAAGCCAATTTATGCGGCGACTCCTGAGAGTATCTTACTTTTACCTCGGCCATATGTAAAACTGGAGTATTTCTTTAGTACAATCATATAGTATCTAGATTAATATGGTATCAGATTTTTTTATTTTGAACTTACATTATAGTAATACGTTTATGATTTTGAATGCTTGTACTGATTAGTCCGAAAATATTATACGGCAATACTTAATTATAAAGATAATGTTAAAATAATCCGAAATTCGTTCATTTTCTGAACTTTTCCAATATTCACATTATATCTAAACAGAAATTTGCGACATATTGTGTTCCTGCTATAAACTAAAACTCTCTTGATAAGTTCGGCTCTATAGAAGTACACATACAAATGCACATTTCATATTATGTGCATTTCGCTCGACTGCCTAGTTCAGCCGCCGCGCAAGTTTCCTTTAAAGTATTAATCAAGAGGCATGTCGCGTTTTACCATTCCTTTTTTATTTCGCAAGTGCATCTGCCCTTCTGCACTCCTTTAGCAATAAGCCTTTTATACATTAAAACTGTATAAATTCTTTCTTCGCTGATCTAGTACGTGTTCGTTAAATAACGTTTTATATCGACGCCTTTCATGAGGAATTCGATGATGGTGGTAAGCGAAAATGACAATTAAAAATACTCTTTATTACTACTACTTTGTTTTTTAATTCAATTCGGTGGTACTGGACCACCCATATCCGAAATTCTATATACATAGAAGCTTCTAGGGACTTATTATAAAGGGTATGTAGCATATCGTTAGTTGAACCATAAAAGGTACTTCAACAGATGCTATCGGTTTCAAAACGACTTTATCTAGTCACGTTGCGATGTACAGTTAGTTGGAGAAAACCGAGCAGTCTGAAAGGTTTCCAATTTGTTTTTTTGTATCATCTATGTGGATATATATTTGTATCATTTGGTGTGCGTTTATTGTCAAAAGTAATGTTTTAAATTTTCAAAATTATGTGAAAATCGATTGAGATCAATAAATAATTTCGTTTAATTTTGGAAACATAACAAGATACTAGTAAGAAGGGATCGGGTTTTATGCCCTGGTTCTATAACATAATATTTAGATAGATAAATGAACACTTTATTACATATGAACTATACCTATTAAACAGAAAGTTAAAGTTAGTAATTAGACATTTCGAAAAATATACAAAACAAATTACAATCGGCGTTCTTATTGCTTATAGCGATTTCTACCATACAACCTTAAGATGGAAATAAATACTATGCAAATATGAAAGGTTGGTGTTAAAATCGAATAATAATAATAATTAAACTAGATTTATTCTTGGTATATTTTTTCTTCTCTGCCGTGTCATTCATCAAACATCATAAAGCAAACATTTGAAACAACATAGAAAACCCATCATACTCTTTATATTATAGACATGATTAAAAAGCTTACATCGCAAGTGGAAGTGGGTAGCGCCAGACAGACGGTACGCGTTGGGATCGATGTCCCATTTGGGATTTCGAGCCAGCGACGACAGAATTGTACTATCTTTGAAATGTATATCGTAGTTGTTATTGGATTAGTTATGGCCTTTTACGAAGTTTGTATTTTAATGAAAGATTAAAGCTCAAGATAGAATGAGAATTCATAAAGATGGAATTTGATTGTGAATAATGTACCCACTAGTAGGTATGTATTAGGTATTATGTGCCTTTTTTTTAAGAATAATTTACATAAAATAGTGACGAAGGTTTTTTCCGCTTTGGAGATAAAATATATTGTTTTATGGGACTCCATTCGAAAATCATTAACTCTCGCTATTTGATAGTAGATTTGTCCTTCCACAAAAATATAGAATTCCATAAATACAGATATATAGGTATTACACCTACTTACTCAATTAGTATCTACCTATATGATATTAAAATTTAAAAATTACTTAACAGGAGTAATTTTCAGGTTATATAATCATTGGAATACACAGGATAAATTGTATTCACGATAAATGGTACCAATATAAAACGGGCTTTGGACATATTTGAATATCTGCTTGCGCATCGGTTGGCCATTGTTGGAGCCCAGTATGGAGTTAATTAAGGGAGTAGAAAGATCTACAGGTATTTAGAGTGTAGCCGCCGACCGAATAGGCAAGATTATTGAAGCTGAGGTGTTGAATAGTGAATTGCTGGGGAGATTCTATGGAGCTTATTAAATGTATATTAGGGAACTTTGTCCTACAATGTAATAGTAACTAAGCTCGTTGAGGGAACAATCATGAATTATGATGAAAGCAATATATAATAATGTAGTAAATATTATTTGATATTATCATGTAACACTGATAGAATTGTTTTTCATTTTTTGCACTATGAAATTAACATAAAAACAATTTATATATGTTACTATTAGTGAAGACCTGTAATTGACTAGCTATTTCTATTTTAGTTTGTAAGGACATAGTATATAAGCTGTTGGTTTTCTGAAATAAATAAATAAATTTAAAAAGTATTACAGTACCCCACAATAATGAATATGTATTGAAAATTAAAGCGTTTGTAGAAAATATTGAAAAAGGTTGTACAGAAGAAATATATTAGCCAATTTAAAAAAATCTTGCACTTAAATAAGCAAATAAATAATATTGGACATTTTAAATAACGTCAAGTTCAGTTATAATTAACTTTAAATTAATAAACGTAAATAATATTAGAACAGAGCTAAATATTCAGCCAAAATACTTTACGCAAAGGGTCTTTACTTGAAGTTCATACAGATGTGCATATCAAACGATGAAACCCATTTCACTTCAATGCAATAATACAAACATTTCGTCTGTTTATTTGTTTTCAAATTCAGCAGTGGGGAAATCAAGATGCTAAACTTGTATCGTAGTGGTCACAACTACGACCTCCGGGAATAACAAACAATATTTCCACGGTACGGTTGGGAAACTCTGTGTATCACCTACTTGTAGCTTGCTTATTATAACCTCAGAGATGTTTGTGTACTACGTATTGCTAAATATGTATATACAAACATCAATTTCTTGCAGTGCCGCAAAATATTTTGTAGGTGCACATTTTTTGTTATAAATTTAATTTTCAAGCAATCAACTTTCTTAATTTTTGCTGTTAGATATATAACGACGACAGTTGAAAGTTTTAAAAACTATAATATAACTTTAAAACTATACTTAATAAAGTTTCATTTAGGCTAGTAATATAAGTAATAAATACTTATATTTATTTAATTAACATTTTAACCCTATGTAGGATTGTTAGGACATGAAAAGCTGACGTCGACGTCTGAGTGAAGAGAAAAATTAGAAAAGCTGACCCCATCGCCACGTGAGACGCATAATGAAGATAAAAAGAGAAGATTCATAACAAAAAGAAAGTACTAAAAAAGTAACAGAGAGTGCATTAATCTCAAATGAAATAAAAGACTAACTAGTAGGAAATATAAACGAATATAAGAGTGGCGAAGGCAGCTTAAGAGGGTACGTAACATGAAGAAAAACTTATTTATGTAGTTACAATGTTATTATTTTAATTCATAAATAATTGAGTAATATACAATTAAACTATAATTTTATTCATTCCCTAGTGAACGTTGACAGCAATTAAAGCAGTTTATTCTAATAGAGCTCAACTAAAACGAGTTTTTCTTTGGATCTTCGAGGCAATCCACAAGGTTTTTGGGAGAAGCATATAGCGATTTATATATATGATAATTGTACAAATAACTGCAAGGACCCTTGACGATCTACGATACAGGCATAAAATAATATCCAATGTTAGTCTCCAAAAAACTGTCAAAACCGAACATAAAGTGCTACGAAATTGCTACGTGGAAATATATCGTCTCTACGACAGATATGATAACATGTATATTTATTTGTCTACATTTTCGATGTTAATGTTATTCATAATGATCAGGTTAAGATAATTACCAGGATGTGCCGCCTGTTTCTTGCAGAAAACCAATTTGACAAGAGGTTACCTATTAAGATACAATATTTGTTAATAGTTTCCTTCCTGGATTAAAAATACATAAGTGAGATTAAACGTTCCTTCATACTGAAATATGCTCGAAAGGTGTTGACCGAGATACTAATATAGATGAAAACAAAAACACCCACCCTTAACATATCATTCTAGTGCACACCGAAGATAAAGAGCCAAGCGACAAGTGCCGAATTTTAACAAACTAACGCTACAAACGCACATAAGTTGAAATTATAATGCAAGGGTGGTTCTTCGGGTCAAAAGAATCCTGCGTCTGCTGTGCTCATCCACCGGAGAACCAAAATGGAGAATCACATTTTCCCGACGTGTGCGGAGAAGCTTAGCAAGCCACCTCTGCTGTCCCCATTGATATAAATAAATAAATATCGGTGGACATTTCACACAGCGCCATCAAGCCCCAAAGTAAGCTAACCATAGCATGTATCTTGGGATCTATAGGGATAGAATAGTTATATACTTTTTATTTTGTAAATACATACATATTAACATCCAGCCACAGAACAAACATCAATGTTCGTCACACAAATGTTTGTCCTGGGTGGGAATCGAACCCAAGATCTACAGCGCAGAAGGCAGGGTTACTACCAACTGAGCTGTAAGGCCAGTCAACGTAGCCTAAAACGCCGCGCTTATAAACTCGCAACTGTAGCGAAGAGGCCGCGGAGTTTACTGCAGGGATATAAATTAAATGCTTACGTTTCGCTAGCCCCGCTCGCTAGTTTAATTAAGCGCACTCCTTTGTCTGTATGTGCGTACACATTCAACATGTTCTGTTGTTCTTGCGGACGCAGACGCATTGCCCTATACGACAACGACCATGTCACATTACGAAAGCGCGAGGCTGCTCTTGCAAAATGTATTTTAATGTGAGCGTCATGAGCTGACTTAGTTTTTCTTTTTTGGCTGTACCGGAACTCAAAATGCAGAATTAATAAAGAAAATTAGTATAAATTGACTGCCAAGTAGAATTCATATATTACTTCATAACATTTATATGGCGTTTCAAAAATCTAAGTCAAAATTTTATAGTTACCAGTGGTATGTGGTAGCTGAAAGTTATTTGTGTTAATATTACATCTCTTTAAAAAGGGTAGCGTTTGACTTCATATCACCTTATGTTAAGTGACTATGTAGTCGATGGTGGCATCACGCATGGAATGGGAACTGGCTTGTAAGTGAGACTATCGGAACTCACCTTTAGGTGTTAGACGGCAGATTTTCTACTTAGCTAGCCAGCCGGGCATTTGCTCTACCACCAAGCTATGATTTCGACACGAACTTTTTCTTCACCGGAAGGTCGAGCTTATTAAAGGATTTTTAAGTCGACGTCGATAAATTTAGTTTTACTTGCATTAAAATAAAATATTAAAAGATCATCTTTTTATATCCAAAAAAACAACGATAGTATTGAACTTATTTAAGCAAAATGCATCGTCCCAAGCGAGCACGCCTGGTTATGAGACCGCAAGCTTGCTAGATACCATTGTGTTGTGGTTTTAATCTTAACTGCTTTCGAGTGTCATGGAAGTATGGAAGCATTTGAACTATTCTGTCTCGGATATTTAATCACCATTTTTGATTTATTCATCATATATACATAACTAAAAGCTATCAAGACTATTCTCTTACATTCATTATATTTTTTATATTAAGAGCAGGATAAAATGTTCCAAAACCCTGCACGATGATACAATTTTGTCACAAAATTTGTAACACGAATAATTTAGGGCAGCGAACTAAAACCTGACGTCAAATAAATTGCCTGAAACAAATTGCCTAAAAAACTGCTCCGTTAATTCGAGCAAACAATGTTACACGAGTACCAACATGACCGTGAGATTAAATTTTCAAACGTGTCACTGTATTACCCTTTTTGGAGAAAACTCCATTTCATCAACGCGCCGTGTACTTTAATCTGGTGGCATTAGATACGCTAAAAATATTAATGGATACCTGGTATGTGGTCGCCGATTGCATCACCATTCACAGCATTTGATACACACGCGTACTATAACGAAACTTTTAGGATACTAAAAAATACACAGCGATGCCCCAAACCCGAAGTCCTGCAGGTATAACGCTTTTTAAGGGAACAATAGCAACTTTCTCTCGGACAATAAGTCAAAAAACTTACTATGGTGTCCGCGCAGCCCAAAGAACTCTCTCCACACTTATTTGCGCAACAAACAGTCACAGATAACAATAATGTCAGATATTACTCAGTAGAGCAACAGCAATCGAGCTATCCGATCCTCGTCACAATCGTGATGATACTGAAAAACGGTACTCTTTTATCCAGAAATCTTAACGAGGTTAGTTAGGCAAACTTTTGTGACGTGATTTTTTGTTGCTTTTATTATGGGTCCTTATGAGTTCTATATCGCCGTTTCGAGGGAACCGACAAAAGGGTTGGGTCGCTCTCTCGGATCGAATCTGCGCAAGAGTGAGTGTGATAAAGCGATATTGATAATTGCCTCTCTGTTAGAACGGAGAACACGTTTTGAGAATAATTTGAATACCGAAATGCAGATGGCTTCTTTTATCGAGGTGCTCTGGGGCCGCCGAACTACAAGTTAATTAAGGTATACCCATCAATTAAATATTGGTTTTGATTGTTTTCATTCTGCATTATTGAGCTGTGCTCTTGATTTATGAATTAATTGTGTTTTAAATTAAGATACATATATTGCCATTCAGTCGTAATGGATTTACTGTAGCAGTAAATCTTTCGTTTTCAATAAGATTGCATCGATTTTATCGAACGCGAAGGAAGTCACTGTCTCCGGAATCGTAACAAAGTTTTATCCTGGGATAAACTTTACCGATGACTTTCGGCAAAGGGATAAATCTCTGGAGTCAAATCCCGCACATTCGTATCGAGGGCGATGCATTCGTTCAGCGAATGGATTCACTGAGCGAAACACCAAAATTTATTGGGTTAGTAGTTGCCAAAGGTCGATAAAACTAATATCGACAACAAAACGACGTAAGTCTATAAATTGGGCGGGAGAGAATTACGACCATGCGTCGGATGACACAGAGTAAACTTTTCTATGATGTCAGATGTGAAGGTTGTGTGTCAGAAAAGAGCAATGCGCAGTGCAATTTTGAGATCTCTTTTTCACTGTTTTAATGGCTACCATTGGTAGTAGGTAATAGTAGGTAACTAGGCAACATGATGACTTTGTCTTATTACATTTGCTGTTATTAATATTACTCTATTTTTGGGATTAATTCTTGTTTCTGCTTTATTTCATGACCAAGCGAGTCTCATGACAAATTTTTGGGTGTGGCACACTTCAGCGAAATAGAATATAAACTGAATTCTTTCCTAAACTAACTTAGAATGTGTAAACTAGCACGCTGCGAGGGGCCAGTGGAAGAAATGATAAAAATACCCATAAAAAGATTAACAAGAGTTCTATAAGTTGGTGCTGGAGATAATAGATTAGGACATAAGTATTGGAATTAAGTTTAAAATATTTTTTACTGTATGAATAAATAATGAAATAAGATTATCAGTTTACGATACGATTAATACCATCGATTCCAATTAAATTACAGTCGTCGTTGACCATTCTATAAGAATATAGATATAAAATTAAGATTTATCCGTACATTATCATATCATTTATTTCAATTCTTTTAGCCAAACTCTAAGATAAAAATAATTTGCCATAACCTGGTAGGTATGTCACTGATTCGGTATGCTACTTTTAAACACCTAAGTCATGAGTTATCTACCAAAAATACCAGTTTAATAGATCAGTTTCAAAATATTAGTTGATTCAAACGATAACTGAATCTTGATTTTCAGTTTTAACTACTTCTTTAATGCTTTGATTCAGGGTCACATAGCCATTGCGTCAACAATATGCTACTCTGCCAGTAGTACATTAAGGTTTCTTTTCCTTTGCTCTGGTATCTCAAGGCATCTCTGGTATCCAAAATACTTACTGTTTTTATCAGAAATCTTAATATTGTTGATACCCACTGAAAGGATTTGGAACTCGTACAAACCTGAAACAAACAATATATACGATGAAGGGATATTTCATTTAGTTATAATTTACAGTTTTTATATTTTAACGTAATAATAATATTATCATAAAAAACATCCTAAAAACGACATGTTTCTATCAATTATGATCTTCCCCGGTTCCGTAAACGTATGACGACAGCGAGCGCTACCTTCCCTCAGCACATAGAAGGCACATACACAAACTCAGTGAACGCCTCTGACGAAACCGGTCCGAAGCGCCGACCGCATACAAAATACTCCCGTTCCGACACATTCTCCGTCTTTCATCGACGCCAAAACATCACATAAATCTAACTCGCTCCCTCACATGAGCTAACTTCACGCCGGTCCCGCCGACGACCAATCACGAAGCGGCGACTGATCGCCATATTGTATGATGCGACTCCGCTGCCCTCTTTGTGAACTAATGCGCAACGCGCTTGTGTTTTCCCATTGTTTATAGAAGTTTTTCTTCGTTTTCAACAATATTTACAGCATATTATGCATTGAAACAGTGAATAATGAAATGTTCTTATTGTTTGAGATGTGGTTTGTAGGTCATTTAATTTATTTTGAGTTATAATCGCGAATGTTGACGAAAGGACGCTACCGCTATGCGACTAGGGCTACGTTCATGTGTTTGGTATGTGTACTTATCTAATTTTTGTATGGAAATACAAGCTAAATATTAATTTATATCTATTACTCTGCAATTGCAAATTAATTCCTGAAACTATATACATTTATATATCGAAAAAACTAAAAGAATCCTAATTAGATATTCATAAAAAGTTTATAATTGAAATTAAGTTATATATTTGTATTTTTTACATGTATCATGTATTGTTTCCTAGAAATATTAAATTAATAAACAAGGGTATGTTTACTTGGTGTAGTTCTGATAGGTTCCTCTCATTTAAATAGTGTAGATAGGAGGTTCTAATGGATGTTTCTTTTAAAAATTTATAGGTGAAATATCAGGAGACTTCCTTCGTAATGTAATTAAAATAGACGTTTAATAATTTATATTATTTATCAAGACGTACAGAACATGTAGATATCCATCAAGCTTTGCCAAGTCCCGACGGAGTGCCGACGGCGCATGCGTGTATTTACTTACTTAGCTTTGGCAGAATCGGAAAATAAATGAAATGGAATTATTTTATGTTTTTCTAGCATTTCGGATCTGTTAATACATTATTTATGCATAAATTTACTGATTTAAAATAAAAGACTAAAAGATTAGCAGATTATCGGGAAATTAATTTCTTATTTTTAAATTATTTTAATTAATTTATCTACCATGATTTTAATGTAACAGCTACTAAATATATGAAATTCTGAGAGTTTCAAAAGGTGTAAATTTTTATTATTTAGCTACAAACGGAATCGTGTAATTTTTTCCGCCTCATTTAATACCAGTCGACAAAGTACTGATATATCTTAAGATGCAAAGATTGTAGATAAAACTTGGAGGAAGCTCGGAAGTTTCAGTCGTCGTGATATTGTGAAAGTTGGGCGTAAGCATACGATTCAGAATTCTAAATAGGACACTGATGAATACATATCCGCATTGAAACTAAAACTAAATGGACATAAACCGCTTCATCGTGCTATCTGAAGCGATTATTTAACGTCGCGACTAGGTTTGTGTAATTGAAATGTTATTTAAGTAAATACCTAAGCTTTGCATAAGTATATATATAAGTATATAAGTATAATTGAAACCATGGGGGGAAAAAATAAATACTTATAAATATTGACTGACGACAAAATGTATCAAACAACTAACTACCACAGAAGCTTTACTGAATTAAAGATACGGCTTGGATTCCATTATGGCTACTCTGTTATGGATCCAAATGTAACTACTCATATTTATTAATGTCCTGTGTGTAAGTAAATTGGAATGCATCTAATGTTTCATTTCAGAAAACAGAAAACTACTATTTTCAAAAACATGTTATTTGATACTGATGTGAAAGAGTAGGTTGGTATGTAAATATTTCCCGGAGCTCTCCAAAAATCTATCGTAATAAGGTGAGCATTATACTATTTTTATGTCTTCCTCGACTCTTTAAGACAAGTCGTTGGTTGGAATTTACCAAGCTACAGTACAACGTTTGCATTACAGAGATAAAATACGGTGCCAAGTCTTGCTCGGGCAAAAGAAGCGAAGCGAATGGAGAGATTTACTGTGAAAATTTTGGAAGTCAGCCGGTACGCTATGTGGTGGCTTTCATTAATCACACGATGGAAAAATACCATCCACTTCCGACAAACTGCCAAGCCGGACATTCAGGTGAAATATTTTCTATTGTCAAAACAAAAAGGTTCCGTTTTATCCTGAAAACACAAATTCATCAAATTAACTTAATGCATGTTCCGTTCTAATTTAAACAAACGCGCCGGACCTAAGCCTACTTAAACAAATTTACAGCGATCGTTTCTTCCGAAGGTGACCCAAATTACCATGAAAAAAGTTTAACAGCCCTTTATTTCAGAGCAAACAGAAGTTGCTGGTGGGAATCCCGTGTAATCCCGGCCACTTATCACGCGTGCAAAATGCAAATTCCGTTGGTGGTACCACAGTACACGCAGAATTAACGAAAACGCCAACTGGACCCAGCGTCACTAAAATTGTCAAAGTTTCCAACCGGTATTATCAAGGGATAAACAAGGTAAACTACATCACGGAGTTTCACAGAGTCACTATACATTCCAATAATTCGCCTATTTGAACGCAACACACGTTTTAATGTTTGTTTTTCGGATATTTGTCATCTCCCTTACATCAGAGACACTCAGTCCTATAGACAACAAAAAACTCTCAATTAAATGTAATTAAAACGACAAAGAACCGGTTTCATAAATAGAGAATCGTATAAATACACTATTTAACGTGAGACGGTAACAATTCTGCATATTTGAATATAAACAGAAGTGTTTTTAATTAAAATAAAAAAGATAATGGGTGTTTGCGTGCAAGTATGCCACTATATCAATAAGACTCGCTAGATTTTCTATAATATTATTTCTCCACATTGTTGATTAGTTCTTGAGATAAAGTTGGCACGTTGTACCGCACACATCAGTTCCATTTTGTTTTTCGTAAACATTTAATTTTGCGGAACGTTTGATGTTTAGCGGCCTTGAGTGTGATTGTGTGTGTTATACCAAATAATATACGGACCATAATAATATACCATAATTCATAGGTAAAAGCGAGGGGTATGGGTAATAACCCATGGCCCTCGCTTTTACCTATAAATTAAATTCTTTCTCAGAAGCGTCGGTACTAACTAGAATATTCTAGTTACTCGTACATTATGTCAAGTAATAGTACAAATAATATTCTTATGACAATTAATACATTACATGAATAATACAAATAATAATGATTACATGATTTTAGTGACACTGGTTTTACCTGCAGCTCACTATTATACTATTTTTATGAGTTTTTAAATTATTGGACTGCATTGTGTCGAGTAACATTGTCTAGGGTTGTGAATGAAATAATGTGAAGATGAAAGAGAAGACATTTTCATGGAGTCAATGAACAAGTTTAACATGAACTGTGAATCAAATAATGTGAAGATGAAAGAGTAGAGTAGGCATTTTAGTGAAGTCGATAAACAAGTGAATACGTAAAGATGCTACAAACCTACGAATTTTTTTCATACTTAATACTAATTTAAAAAATTATAATTTGTTCCCAGCTATGAAATTTTCAGTCTGTCCTATAAAGTAGCTTCAAGCTCATCATTTATTTTTAAATATCCGAAAACTTTTCGCAATTTTTTCCGTGAAGGTGCCACACCTATTTTTGTGCGTCGCCACCGTCCCGACAAGTTAGTCGTCTGTCAACGATCAAAAGATTTAAACATTCTCAAATAGTTTACAAATATATTGCCTGTTTACAAATACAATCATAAATGAATCATTTCATAACAATTATCAACGTGGTTAAACGTAACCAAACCTATGTTCCACCACAAAACATCGGTAACCCCGGAACAGTGGTAAATTTTACTTTTCAACACTATGCAAATTTGAGAGTCCCAATTACAGTGTAATGATGATGTAGGCGGCAACATTTGATATTTAGCTCGTAACATTAATATCTCGAGTCCGGCTAATCTTCAGCCATTTTACCCGAGGTGGTGGAAACGGGGCTTAACGCTTGTTTGTTCTAATACGGCTTAACACCTGCGTTTTGAAATTGTGCCGCGGATCAATGAAATGAGATGATTTTGAATCAAGCAACAATAGGGATATATTTATAATCAACTTCAAAATCAATTTTAGTTGAGTTTAAATAAAGAATGTTAGAAAATATAATCATTCAAATGGGATTTTATTTGTATTTAAGTATTAAGATCCAGATATATTCTTTAAACATGTTTGTTCAAATGGGTCAATGAATGCTAAAAAAGAAATAAAATACATTACGATTGTATTATATATTGACAACAAATTAATAGCTTTTAACGAAATAAAAAGAAATCAACCAATAATCGATAGAAAATAACGACCCAGCTAAAGTCTGGAAATTTCTTAGAACACTAGGAATCGGAAAATCACGTCATGACAACTTCCCAATAGATCTGGATATTGTCTCCTTAAATAAGCATTTCTCTTCCTCTTCTGTTTTAGACACATATACCAAAATGTCAACTTTGCGAAATCTTTCTTCTTTTCCGACTCCTGACTATTCACCATTCGTCTTTACTCAGTTCACCGATTGTGATGTTAAGAGAAGCATATCATCTATTTCATCAAATGCGGTTGGTTGCGATAGTGTCAGCCGCAGTATGATTCTTCCCATCCTAAGCCAAGTAGTCCCTATAATCCGTTGTATCCTGAACACTTCCATATCCTCTGGCATATTTCCCTCTGTCTGGAAAGAAGCGCAAGTTACACCTCTCCCTAAAAAATCTAAGCCATCTTCTTACTCAGACTATAGGCCGATATCCATCCTCCCTTTCCTATCCAAAGTCCTTGAGCGGCTTATCCACCAGCAGCTCAGTAACTTCCTAAATAGTAACAATCTCCTTAATCCCTTCCAATCCGGTTTCCGTCCAGGCCATAGCACTGTTTCTGCATTAGTTAAAATAACCGATGATATACGCCATGGCATGGATAACCGAAAACTTACTTTACTTTGCCTCCTTGACTTTAGCAACGCTTTTAGTAATGTCGATTTCGACATTCTCCTTGGAGTTCTCAGCACTCTTAACATATCTCCAACGGTAATTGATTGGTTTCACAGTTATCTGTATGGGCGCCGGCAGCGCATTCGCATCGATGATACTTACTCATCTTGGTGTGATATCTCAGCTGGCGTGCCACAGGGTGGCGTTCTTTCTCCTCTTTTATTTGCTATTTTCATTAACTCAATTTCTAATCAACTTACTTCATCTTACCACCTCTATGCAGACGATCTCCAAATCTATACACAAGCCTCTTTAGAACATTTGCCAGAAGCTATTGGTATTATTAATAATGATCTTCAACATGTTTATGAGTGGAGTAGTCGGTATGGCCTAAAAGTCAATCCAGCAAAAACACAATTTATAATAGTGGGAAGCTCGAGGATGGTTTCGAGGATCGACTGGATGACTCTACCTCAAGTTGTTTTTGACGGTAATACAATTGCGCCCACTATGACTGTCAGAAATCTAGGAATCATCATGGACAGCCAAATGTCATGGGTACCTCAAATATCTGAGGTGAGCCGCAGAATGTTTGCATCTGCCGCATCTCTCCGACGTCTCCGCAACTTCCTGCCAACGGCTACTAAAATAGCCCTTGCAAAATCTCTCCTACACCCGATACTTGATTATGCGGACACTTGCTATCTGGATTTAACTGTTGAGCAACTCGATAAACTTGAGCGTTTACAAAACCTCTCAATTAGATTTATATTCGGTCTACGTAAATATGACCACATTTCTGAATTCCGTAAGAAGCTCAAGTGGTTGCCTATCCGCCTTCGCCGGAATACTCACGTTCTTACGCTACTGTATAACGCTCTTTTTTCTCCGTTTAGTCCTTCTTATCTCAAATCCCGTTTTAAATTTTTGTATCTTTCTCACTCTTACGTTCTGCGTTCTGTTGAAACGCTTCAGTTGCTGACTCCCGAACATACCTCCATATATTATGATAAATCATTCACGGTACAGGCTGTTCAACTCTGGAATGCTCTGCCACTTACTATTAGACGCGCCAAATCCCTACCAATATTTAAATCAATGCTAAGGGAACATTATTTGTCATGCTGTCAATAATTTATTAGTTTCTTCTTTCTCTTTATTTTTGCCTTTTAATATTGTAACATAGGTACTTATTGATATTTAAAGTATTTATGTATGTCTATTATATATATATATTATATTTAAATATATATTTGTATATGTATTTATGTATATGTGTAGTATAAGCATGTGCAGCCTATAATTTATTTTTGCATGTATAGTTTGTCCAATTATATTTTTATCCAATCTTAGATGAACCACAAAGCCCCATATAAAGTCCAGTATTTCTTGTCCATCCCAAGGTTGTCTGTAAGAGATCGCTTTATAGCGATAAGACCGCCCATTGTTTCACTTTTTTTTGTACTATGTATCTGATTGTTGTTATTTTTGGTTTTGTGAGCAATAAAGTGTCATCTATCTATCTATCTAATGATCGAAATACACGATAAAGAGAATAAACATTGGTTATTTATTGCATAAAACACTTAAATATGTAACCCGGATGCTGTTTGATTTTGAAAATGTATATCTTTGCGTATTTGACTCAAATATAGGTCAAGACAACCCCGAAAACAAGGAAAAATAACATGGAAATAAAACGGAACAAATGAAGCACGAATGCTGACTAATATGATTTTTATTACTTTAGATTTTATATCTTCTTGATAGGGTACAGTAAAATAGCAACATATTGTGTTGAGAGAATAAATTATTGGGGAATTTTGGTATTTTACATATAATTTTATTTACAAATTCTTTTCATTAAAAGTTTAAAGTGTATTTACTAGTTAACCCTTTTCCACAAACCAAAAAATAGACTCATAATGAAATGGATGATCTATTTTTCCAAATATATTTTAAATAAACCCCAAACATGTAAAATATTTTGTAATGAAATATACCCTATTCAAGTATCAGATTGTATTTAAGAATACACTTACGTCCATTATTTTAATAATAAACAATTAGATGGTATTCACATATATTCAGTATATTTTAAAGCTCCACATGTATACTGAGTTGCCATTTAGAATATAAAATGGTTTATACAGAAATTAATAAGAAGCGATGAATTTCGACGTGAATTTGTTACGAAAAGCGTTCCAAAACATGTGGCATTTATGCAAAAGCACGCGACACCATTTATCTAAACACACAGTATACGTATTTACAATATTTGTATTGCCGCGATAAATTGTTAGCGGTAAATTCGGTGGATTTACCCAGGTGGGCATATCTGCATATTTATGAAAGCCTCCTTAAGGGGAGCGTCTTAAAAACGCCGGAAAATGTAAGAGTTTTTTTACCCTGCAAGTTTTAACAAGATCCACTTTATTTATTCTGAACTAGGGCGGGTACCTTGTAGATTTACGGCGGGAAGCGTGACTGATCGGAAAAACGCGAAGGCTTCCAATTTGAATAAAGTTTTAACCGAAGTGTATGCATTTAAAGGAAGGTTTATGCCGTTGCAGGATAACAACAGAGCTGAAGCATAATTATGTTGGGGTCGCGGTTTCGATTCCTGGATGAAAGACTTTTTGCATTACGTGAAAATATTTGTTTAAAAATAATGGGTGTAATAACCACGGCCATCGTAGTTTTGGATACCTACTTAAATATTATTAATTTGGATATTATATATCAAGATTACAGTGCTAATCATGATATCACCAACAAAACTTAATTCAATTAATAAATAATTATCACTATGTATATAATTAGCGGCTACCTATCATAGTTGAGGTTTAAGGTATGCCATGGCAATTACACACATATTCGTTGTACGTCGCGATTCAGTTATAAAGGTCGTTGCTACTATCTTATTATTTACGGAGATAATTAAGTGGCTATTCAGTGTTATGAGGGAATTTACCTTTTTGTAAATTCTGTCATTTACGATTTATTATGTGTTTGGTACCTATTATCAGCCGTATAATATTCAGCTGGGTAAGGGTTTGTTGAATTATAAACGGTATGTATCTGAGGATACCATAATAGACTATTTCCTCTTAACACTACCGCTAGGACTATCATTAATGTTAGAATAGAAAAGCAAACTCTGTACGGATTCTACTGGTTGTGTATATACTTCATAACGTCGATAACCTCGTCATGTGTTTAAGTTATCGATAATGAATGGTTTCAGAAATAGCCATATTTCTTAATCTCTGTTTACATACAAAGTAATCTACATCTGAACATTTATTTGTGTCTGTGTCGCATGCGGCATAGTCACAAAAATTTAAGACGGTTATGCTCATCACATAAATTCAAGACGGTTATGCTCATCACAAAAATTTAAGATGGTTATGCTCATCATAAAAAATCAAGACGGTTAATTCTCATCACAATAATGTTTCTGCCGACTGAGGATTATGCCCATGTTCCTTTCTAGCTTCAGCTTTGAAGGTAGAGTTAATAAACCAGTGGTCAGCTAACATACATCCAAAAATATAACACTTCGGCTACGAATCGATAAGCCAATATTGTAAATCAGTGTCACACTGACATCTGTCAGCTGACAATCAACAAACAATGAAATAGCAAGTGCCGCCACCGATACCAAACTGTTGATTATACAAAAAGCAATTACATTTCTAAAATTAATTTAAGTAAACAGAACATAAATCATAGCAATTAACTAAACAATAAAACGTCACTTGTGATACGCCAGTCACGGTGAGTGACAATTCTAAGCACATCCAAATTAAAGAGACCTTTGTGATCTAGGAAATACGATAAGAGTGAGGGGTCCTTTGTGTTGGTGACGCAATCAAAGTGCAAATCAGTCAGAGGTCGAAGTGTCAACTATGATTTGATAAGTCTCTCAGAGAACAGTTATTTGAATCCTCTTTTATCTTCGTATCTGTGAGGCCATAAACGAGTGCTGAAATAGCCCACACAAATTTAACGTCATGTGAGTTTTGTTTTGACTAAATGTGATATCTGGGTAAACCTTATATAATTGAGTCTGGAATAATTTGCTTTTTTCTTTCTACACAGACTTATGAGTGTTTTCATATTAATAGAAATTAAATCTAGCTAAACCCTTACTAAATCGAAAAACGAAATCGGATCATTGAAACTGTTACAATTAATGTTATAATAATTAGCAAAGTAGGTACATCAGGAAATAAGTAGCAGGACTTCTTTTGGCTGGGTGAATACAACCAAACCCATTCCTGCCGCTAAGCAGTATTGCAATCTCATAACTGTTTCAGTGCAACGAAATGGTTACCGGTTTAATTACATGTTCCATCTTCTATCAGGGTCTTTATTTTGTAAATAAAAGATGAACCTAGTCAGATAGAGGAATAATAAATATGAGTCTATATCATCTGTTTGTTCCGTCACATCTGATGTAAAAATGTATAATAATAAAATGGTTTATTTATATGGCATACTGAAATTAAATGGATTAACTATTAATTTTAATCAATTACTTTACTTAATTACAGCCATTATAACGATTTATTGGCCGAAACGAGACAGTAATTAATTGATGTATTATACCTACATACGATAGGTATGTTTTTCGGTCAAATATTGAGTCATTCATTATTTGGAAGATAATATTCTGTCACAGAACTTTGCCTTTTATGATATTGTGTCTGTTGAGCATACCTATGTTTGTTGCATTTTTATATTTTATCAGTATATTCAATTCCGTATCATGTTACTAATATTTAGACGCTGTTTATCCCTAAAGGTATGAACTTCACTAAACTCCCATGTAGAACTATAACAATACATAAACTTCTTTTATTATTTGTTTAACACCTAGGGAAATATCCAACAAAAGAATTCATCCGCGAACAAAGAACCCTCATTAAAACTGCAAGAAGCGACTAACTAATTACCGGCGGTAACTAACTGAAGTTTCGACCACGCAGATATAACATTAAATGAAACGACACGGTAAAGTAAAGTAAAATGAGCAATAGTATCTAGGTACTGATAAAGTGCTAAAGAACTAAAAAGAGTTTTAAACTTTAACGACAGTTAAAATTTTTTCGGCTTCGTCTCAATTAGATGCAGCGGGCTTAACTTTCGAATTCAGCTAAAACGTCTTTCTTTACTTTTTTAGGGATAATACACCTAATATTTCAGTGTACATTTTTTAAACCTAATAATTTGTTTATCATCATATATTCATATATATATTTATCATATATTTTGTTAGAAGATCTGTAGGAAACGATGGTTTCCAATTTCCATTCGCTATCTTTTCTCTACATTCTTGTATAAATACCATTTCCGTTAAAGATAACAGAGAAAAAAATTCAAAAGCTATGCCAAGTTAATGAACACTCATAAATAAACTCATGTATAATTTATAGAGCCTCAGTTGCATTTTTTGGCTAAGCGCAAACTTCGACTATTTACAGACATTTTTAGCCGAGAAAAGATTTAAGTTTTTAATATATAATTCTCCTTTGATATTTCCATTTATAACAAACTAGTTGTACCCCACGGTATTACCCGCGGTAAATAAGTCGTCCCACGGTAACACTGTTGTTTGCCGGGATCAAAAGTAGCCTGTGTTAATCCAGGTCATAAGCTATTGTGGTACCAAGTTTCATCCAAATCCGATCAGCTGTTTCAGTGTGAAGGAGTAACATTTAACAAACATACACACGCCATACATCCAAACTCTCGCCTTTATATTATTAGTGTTATTACAGGTATGAATTAAGATTATGACTAACTTCGAATAAGATCTAGAAATTTGTAAGATATAAAGCAATTTTGGTTATGCCGGAATCAAAATAATCCAAATAATGATTTAAAAGGAAGGCATGCATTTATTCGTCACCTCAAAAATATATCGGTTGTTTTTTTTGGATTAATAAATTGCCTTTTTTTGACGGTTTTGAAATATTTCGACGCGGTATATACCTAATATTAATTAGGTAATAAAACCTTGTCCAATCCCATATCCTTAGAATAACAATTGATAAAAGAAAAAACTAATGTGTTGAGTAAACCTGGTCAAACACTGAATTATAATGTGCTTATGCGGTATAATGACATTATCCGGAACAAATTTGATTTCAAAAGCAAGGACTCCTAAAATGAAAAAAAAAATGAATTAAAAAAAATTTAAGACAAAAAATTTTTTATATATAAATTAGGTATAAATTCAACGACTCCTTAAATGAAAAAAAATATGCATTAAAAATATTTAAGACAAAATTTAGTTAATATTTATAAATATAAAAAAAAATCTCCAGGGTAGGCAACGCATCAGTAATGCTCCGGGTGTTGCTGACGTCTATAGGCTGCGGTGACCGCTTAACATCAGGTGGGCCGTAAGCCTGTTTGCCTATTTATAATATAAAAAAAAAAAAATAAAAAAAAAAAAATATGGTATAAATTCAAATATGATCTAAATATTCAAATTCTTGCCATTCGAGACGGTTTAAAAAAAGAATAAACATAACACAGATGGGCAAGCTATAAATATCCAGATTTGTCAAAGAATTTGAATTTTGATGAATTTTTTTACAAGAGTGCCAGCCTCATATTCTCATATGCACTGCACGTCGAAATCAGTCGACGCAGGATCACTATGTGGACAGCATTAACATAATTATATTTGGTAATAATTAAACTTAATATACGTCATAAATTTAATTGGCGAATTCCATTACGTATCATAAAATCAATCATTATCATGGTGCTTTTACGTGAACGGAATCCGTTACTCAGCCGTAAACGTACTGCGTAAACCGAAAGCGATGCAAAATGCAACACATGTCACTTATGTCGATATGCAAAGCGGATTATGTATGAATTATGTAAAGATTCCCCAGCTGCTAGTGTTAGTTCGTACAAAATACAATGAAGAATGAACCAGATATGCCCAGATATGTCTCATATGCCGTTCAGCATATAATAATAATAGTATTGGTGGACATTTCACACAGCGCCATCTAGCCCCAAAGTAAGCTAAGCATAGCTTGTGTCATGGGACCCAGACAACTGATATAAACAAATACTGATATAAAATAATTTTCAGTAGTATCAAAACTCATATAGCTATTGTGATATTTCAACAAATGTATGGTTTGTACATACCGGCAGATTAAAAATGTTAATAACTGTAGGTATCTCGAGTTCTTACCACGGCGCGGCGCGGGCGCGCCGTTAGAAATTCTAATTTAAATTTTAATATGGCACATGTTCGTATATTCATACGTCACATCAATGCTTGTTTCCATGGGTTATGTGCTCGCAATTTACGTCTCCCGCGGGAGACGAAGAGTAATGTCGGCGTGGGGAGAAAAAGTACAAAAAAATTTGCAACGAGTCGCCCGACAAGTTCAGCCAATTATAACTGACAACCAACGCAGGCGCGCGCGCGGCCGCCCTCTCAATTCAAGCCTTCCAGCTACATGCCTTTACTACCTACTTACTTACTTATACTTTCACAATTATTTGGTCACAATTAAAAATACTTTTGCGATACTGTTGCGCACAATATAAATATTTTTAGTCACGTATTATTTTGTCAATGTTATAAAACTATATAAAAGAGTTAATACCTTTGAGATATTAAAAATATCACCTATATATAACACCATGATAAAACAATGTGTACCTAATCGTACTAAATAGCCTTGCATTTTGTTTCCAATACTGTTTCGTTCAATACCATTTCTGTTCATTCTGTTTTCTTAATCTTTGCCACATTCCAAAAACAAAATTAAAAATGGTTGCCTAATTCTCTTTTTAAATTTTATCAACCGCCATCCGAGTTCATTACATACGTTTGAAAAGTTAAAAAGTGGTTTGGAATGATTCACGGCGTGCGATCTCCATGATATATTACACCAGAGCTGGCACCATAAAGCAAAGCCTGTGGCAGAGCCGATACAACGATAGCGACACCGGTAACAGACAGACACCAGAGAACTGTACTGCCTTGGCGTGTACAGGATGTTCCTACTTGGTTTAATACATATTCTTGGTTAAATATGTACTCATATTTTATTTTATTATTTATTATTAACAAAAACTTATATTTAAATTAAAAACTAAGCATTGATAAACCTGGAAAAAAGTTTGTCTACATAAGAAATGATCAATTCGTAAGTAATTTATGAATTTGAACTGACGAATTAACGACCACCGATAAAGTACACGAGTTTTGTGATGAAACGTATGAATATAAATATAATAAATAAATATTGGTGGATATTTCACACAGCGCCATCTAACCCCAAAGTAAGCTAAGCCTAGCTTGTTTCATGGGAACCAGACAACTTGTATAATACTATATAGGTACTTTTTTGTAAATACATATTAACATTAACACCCAGACACAGAACGAGTATCTATATTCGTGACACAAATTTGTTATTCTGGGTGGAAATCAAATCCACGACCTACAGTGCAGAAGGTAGGGTTACTACAAAGTACAGTGATAATGCGATGGTTTGTCATGAGAATGGATGCAAAACCGCACTACACTAATACAATTGTATTGGACCCAATCTAGAAAAAGTGCTGAATGTATCAGTAGGTAAGTTCCTTTTGTTACCAAATCCAACCCAAAACATGGGTGTATAATTCGTCAGTGACCATTAAATGAGTCTCTTATAATACTTATAATAGACAGTTGTATAGAAGCGCATATGTAAAACTAAACCCACGTTTGTTGGTAGAGTATAAGAAATAGTGGGAAAACTGCCAAGTGAATGATAAACATAACAGCTGCAACGTACGGTCGTTTTATAATCAGACATGTAGGTTATAGCAATTCATATATGACATTTAAAATACATTATTTTATAATATTCCCGAGAAGTTGTGTCGGCAAAACTTTGAACTTTAAAATTATGGGCATGTCAAAACACTTATAGTGGATCTTTGAATTTTGACATAAAAAAGATACTAAATATACGATAATTTAACTTACTACACACATACATAGATTCACGCCTTTATTCCCAAAGGGATAGGTAAAGCCTAATTGGGTCTCTTCTCATCTTGTGGGTAACACTATCGTAGACGTGACAAGGGGTGAGCTCGTCGCCGCCATTGTTTTCTCACGAATAACTCTGCTAACACTTTCTTAGAGTAATCCAATCCTTAATATCCGGCAGCCAGAACAGATTTTATACCAACTAAATTACCAACAAGCCCGGGCGGAAACTTTTTGTGATAAACTATCAAATTTCAATCATGTTGGTTAGTTGGTATGAATAACATTTTCGTTAGTTCGTGATTAGTGTGTTACGATTATAACATACTGAACATCTGTACCGCTAGCATGTTACATGACCGAAAAGCATAAATATTAATAGAACAAACCCGAGGTAAAAGTAAACAAATCGCCTCAGAGGACAAAACAATATGTCATTACAATTGTCTTACGACGCGAATGTGGTGATTCAAAAACAGATCCCGCTGTATACGACTCCCACATATTTTACTCACCAACACAGAGACGTAATGAAGCAATTATATATCGATATTTTTATGCATAAAATCCTCCGCGGATATCTGGATGGTGTAGCGTTCACAAAATAAAACAAAGCCGTGGGTTATTGTTGGCGCGGGTAGGTGCTCGGTTATCGAGCTTTTAACCCGACGCGCGACACGTCGCGACATCGACAAGATTTATCACCTCACTAGCCCACAACTCATCCGTATAGCCTGTGGAATAAAATTTAAATAAACAACCGAAATGATCGAATGATACCGATCTTTTTACAATGGTGCACTAGTATGTATTTTATAAAAATTCAAACTAGTCAAAAACTACTTTATTATTTATATTATCATAACTACTTTGTTTTATAATAAAATATTCATAATTAATTATGCAACAACTAATAATAACTAAAAATAAGCATTTTCAAAGCGGTTTTAGAGTATCGCGGTATAAATGTAAATACGATATAAATCGTATCTATTACACGTAACTGTGAAAAACTTGACATCATATTTATGAATAATCAGTTCTTTACCTGAGTGAAACCCGATTATTATTTATTTTCATCTTATTTCATACCAATCGATTATTATACACATGATTACATTTCAGTATCATCGATATTTTGACTAGCTATACAAAATGCATTTTGCGTTTAAATTGTATTTCTGTAGCGAGAAAGCCGCTGCATACAATTACTGTTTCCCTGTCTTTTTCCAGCAAGTGTTGATAACAAGCGAGATAAGGATGGGCTGTGTTGGATGGAGACGTTTGTCCGAGTAGTTTATGCCTGGCGCAGATAGCTTGACGTATGAACTGAGCTGTTTCGTATGTCATTCCTTTCTACACAGTGTGTGTGTTGAAGTTATTTTAGTTTGTTACTCAACATGCTATTTGATTTCACAGGCATTTCATGAAATTGTTTGCCCGTTTTTCGGAGGTATGTTATACAATACATATGTACATTAAAAATAAATCGATTCATACTTCAACGAACAAAAACACCGAACTTTTTTTAAACATACACGTATAAATGGTCTGGTTCAAAAATGCTTGGTATGTGTGCGTGTAGCCAGCTCCTTGGCCGAGTTTGTTCAACCCGGGACTTCAGTTAACTCGTTCGCCAGGATTTATGTCAGGAACTTGCAGCTCACAGTTCCTTGCGACACTGACTTCCTTTTTGTGGCGATTGTTTCTAGAAAAATAGTTTTTCTTTTTTAATTACCTTCGTCCTGCAAGTTGTTTATGTGGTGAATTTTCGATTCGCGTGTGTCTGGTTGGTAATGGACTGGAATTATTCGTTTTATTATTGTACATTATACTTAAACTTAAAGAAATGTTTAGCTGTATATGCTGAGCTTGTATTTTTTTGTAATGTAAGTATATAATGGTAATCAAATATTTTTAACCGACTTCAAAAGAAGGAAGAGGTTCTCAATTCGGATGTTTATATTTTATTTTATGTATGTTTGGGCATAACTCCGTTATATATAGATGGATTTGCAAAATTATAATCTGTTCGAAAGAGGTTTATTCCGAAAAAGTCCCGTTTAAATTTCGTCAAAATCGATTCAGAAGTTTGGATTTTAAATCAAAATATGTAACTAGAAAAAACATGTCACCCAAGTTAGGAGGTCATTATTCTCGTTTCTTTTGCGATGAGTTCGGTTTTTAATTTTGCTGGGCAAAGTAATTATCTACGAATGATTGCGGTGATGAAATACACTGAACAAAAAACAAAAACCTTATTGCACACCTATTTTTAAGTAAAATAATACAAAGAACAATAATACTCGTTTTCAATATAGAATTATTATCATTTCTCATTGTCAATATGTCACACCTACTGACTGATTCATATGTTGGAGCGTTAAAACTTTGCCAACACATTAATAATGAATCAGCTCGCGTTACACGCTGCACATTTCAACTACGAGTAAGTTCAACACAAGTTTTTCTACCCGTAGCCTCTTATCAAAGTAATTCCGAAATGGAAATGCCAGTTAAAGCTCGTATAGCCATAAACCGGTCAGAAATCGATAGAGTTCCGTAATACATGGGGTAAAAAAAATCTTAGGTACCAATATCCACACTTCCATTCATTCTGCTCTGATAAGATGGGCCGAATAGTGGCTGGACATTTATCTTAAAGATTAATGAGCCAATTTTCTTAGTTGGCTATAAAAAGAATCGCTAGGCCGACCTCCAAACCCATCACGGCCACTTACGGGTTAACTTTTGGTAGTCATGTTCGGATTCTATGGCGAATATCGAAATGTATAATATACAGATAGAGGGTACACATCGGTAGTTTGTTACACAAACAGACAATAAAGCCAGTTTTTACTGTCCCATGGAAATAAGGAAATTGACGAGATTATCTTATTTGAAAAAATTAAACACGTCAAATATTTATGATAATACTCCATAAGGGGCCTTCCATGTTTCCATAAATAAGGAAGGAAATTTTAAATTCGAAATAACAATTATATGGATAAAAATTTTCTTCCCCTGTCCCAAGGGCGCGAGATACAAGGAAACAAATTGGATTAAAGTGTCAAAGGTGAAGTAAAAAACGCGTATATCCTCGTATATATTATATCTTTCTCGTTGTCTGCGCGTTACATCAGCTCTGAAGTCGCCAGGGTATCGATAACGCCGTATTTTTATAAACAGTCGTATAGTTAAGCGTGTAAGGTTCAAAATACGTTGAGTTTGCCGTTTTGCAGCAGTAAAATGTCACAAAACTGTTGTGTAATCGTATTTGCATTTAAAACGGTAAGTAAACATAGAGTTGAGTATTTAGTGAATGGACGATCCGGTGTTTATGACTCGTTTTATGACCTGTTAAGTGTAAGGATCGCTCGTAAAATAAATTATTTGATGGTTAGTGGTCTAGTAGCTTGTTCTTAAAAACGGATTTTTTCATTCATTCTCGCGATACTACAGAATTAACATAAATACTACGATTATATGGAATTTTTTACGCATTCTTGCTTAAAACTAGGATGGTAAGTATCTACCTATTCTATTGTTGGGATAAGAATTAGGAAGTTCTGACATAGTATAATGTCAACTAGATGGAATCAAATACTTTTGTTTTCGCCTATATGACATGAATCTGTATCTACAGCAGGCCGCGCTAACTTATTTTTGTTCAGAGGTCGACGCAGGATAGATGGATCCAATTCCAAATTATGTCTATCTTGGGAATTAACGGTGGGACGGGGATTCCAGTTTATCCAAAAAAAGAGAGGGGCCAACGAGGGGAAGGGATGGGAGTTATTTTGGAATTATGATTCCGGATGCGTTCCGGGCGCCGCGTGTTTCGCGCCTCGTTTCGTGTAATATTCCGTTGCATTTTGGACCGGATTTATTATGACTGGAAATTTGATTTTTATTGGTGATGGATTATCGATAAATTATATTTACAGCCAATGCCCGACATTTTTCATACAAGTACTTTTTTATACTCTTAGTTAAATTAATGTATCAGTAAAATCGGTTTGCAATATTAGAATTGTTTGGACTTCTTAATAGTGACCATAATACATACACAGTCTACTCAGACAATTCATGAACGTACGTATACTATAAATAATTCACTAAAATACTATTACTTGTTACATTAACGTTATCGTCATAATATTTTTATTACCTACTACTCTCTGGACAACTTCAATACAAAAGACCCTTCTAAAATTCAAATTGTCGTGCACTTCTACTCCGGTATCCAATTCGAGTTTCGCGAAATTAAAACGTCTAGCCAAAAATGCGGTATATGTGTTTTAATGGGGTGTCACCAGGGTTCTTAAGTATTCCACCGGCCCACCCCATAATACCCAGTCTCCTTAGCCCGGTATGTCCTCCCCTTGATATATCGGTCCCAGTTCGTCGTACATAATTTTGCGGAGGGTGGCGCCTCCTCACTCCCTCGCCTCGTAGTGAGCTATCTTTACAATACTAAGGTTTTGTTTATTGAGTTATAATGGGTACGAAACAGTTAGATTAGATAGCTAATCAACTGATACAATGGTTTCTTTGTAAAAATAGCCAATCAGCTGTTTTTTAACAACCGTCAGTTTCAAATGGTATGTGGCGATGAGATGTCAATATATATATAGTTTTTTTATGAATTGTGAACAAAGGTTTTATGCGAAATACTTATTAAAAAACATCAATAGCAAACATTTGGTATGCATTAAATTTCAAAGATGAATTAATAGTTACTACCTAACCATTATCTCCTAAAGCATACAAGGTATATTGCGCAATATGTGCAAATATTGTGTGTGTGTGCACTCTCGCTCAATCAATTTATTGGCACACAGGAGGATAATCCATCACGGCTGGCCACGTGCTCTTCATCATTAAGTAAGGTGCATTGGCTCCCAGCAAATTTAATAGCAGTTCTGGGGAATAAAGAATAATATGCCTGAGCTTAATACTGGCAATAGCGTAGATTTTGATATAATGAAAAAGAAACGAAAATTGTGTGAAATAAATATCTAGTTCTGATAAATGAAAAGGATAACGTTAAACGAAAATATAAAGAAGCCGCAGTATTATGTACATGGAAACAATTTTAACTTTGTGTAGGTAATATCGTCAGAAATATAGAAGTTTACTTCGAACAAAGGGCGCATCATAAGACGAAATATTATATTTGTCCATTAGTTAAATTAGACAAGATTTCTCTCCCTATCTTGGCGAGATATATATCTTGTGTGTACTTATTAGGGCGCCGTAATACCTCGCAATATATTGTGGTTAGAACATTTAATTTTGCGCGGGATAAATCTCAATTTCAGACATGTGTATGAAGAATCGTTTAACTAATGTACGGGATTTCATTTGGGAGTCTGTATTTTTTATAACTTTATTTACTTACCGGTCCTGTAATCAGACGCTTTTTCATCTCAAGTCATTGGCTAGGTATAATTAGTGCAACATCATTAGGTACCAGAAAACTGTTAATTTAGCAATGCTACGTAAGGGCCTTAAACAAAATTGGGTATGATTTGACTTTTTTAAGCTATTGCATAGCTTCTATCGCGGGCCTTGAGCGTGGAGACCGAATCCAGAAATTCCGTAACGAAAAAAACCTAATACTCCCCACTCCGACCGGCACAGCGGTGATACTTTTTAGTTTTTCCATCTATCGATAAATACCAGAACTTTTAATGACTTTTTGAAATATCACGCGCAATAGCTTTACCGCGGCAGTCTCCGAGTGCCACACGTCTTTTTTTTTTATATCAAACGTAATAATAATTTTGTGATCAACAAACAAATGTAATGTACCTATCAATAAACATTTAGAATATTTTATCGAGTACGAGGTTCTTATGTCCCAAGAGCTCTAATCAAACCTTATATTTTATAAAATGTTGTTCAAAAATAATACCACAGACTATTGAGTCATTAGAAAACAATATGGCCGCCGCATTGTAGATCACCTCCCACGCGCCGTCACCGCAAACCCAGGTTTGTTTATGTGGACTTCAAGAACCACAATATAGGTTTCAGAGATAGCTCTTAAGGAATAATCACATCAGAAACTAAAGTGCTTAAATTTAATAGTCAGTTATCTTACAGATTAATTAAAATATTGGACCTATTAAAAATCCGCAATAATAAATCACATACGCATTTTGAATACAATAATAATAAATTATTCCCGATTTTATTTATATATCATGGGAGTTTCTTAATTCAGAAAATTTACATCTATTCAAGTTTAATTATAAATATATATAAATTAATTTTAATATATTAACTATTATATATAGTTATTTATGTTGGATACTTAATGATATTTACAAGGGTTTTGTTCACCAGTCTCAAGGAGGGCTAGGGATGTAACAGATAAAACGAAATCAGAATTCTTAGTGCTTGATATTTGGTGAAAAAGTTAAGTGCGCCTCAAAAAGGCTCCTTTCGTGGATTATGCCACTGAGATTGTTTTGCTGACCCCTTGCATTTTTTTATAGAGGAATCAAATTATTTATTTTGTGAATATTAGGTACAATAATTAAGATAAGTACAAAAATACGTTGTGTAAATAAATACATTTGCTGCTATGTTGACTGAATGTTGTATGTGATTATCTACTATCTAATTTGTCAATGAAAAGTACCAATTACAATTTTATATAAGATTCCTATATATTTTATTTCTGTTTAATACATTATTATTAGTGAAATGGTAAAGTGGAATGGCTACTTAGTCGTAAAAAGGAATGGCTACATACTCCTAAATTCAAAGTATTTTTCTAAAATTGAATAAATAATTTAACCACAGCTGTAAAGGCAACTAAATCCATTTTTTTATATTTTTCGGTATATCCATATTTTTTGTAGGTACGACCAATTCTTCATCCCACCCCTAATGTAAGTAACTCCTCTGGCAAAGTTTAAGCACCAATTTGCGTCAGTAATTGCATTGTTACAGTGACAAGGAAAACTTCAGCCACAGAATAAATCACAGTTTCAGCTTTTATGACTGTTATTACTCCGACATTCGTTTACTTCGAATTAATTTAATGATGAGAGTGTTTGTCGGAGTAACAAAAAGCGGTCCTTGGTATGTTGGAGTATATATGGTGTGAAATATCAAGATATAAATGTTACCAGTTTGAAATGAAGAAATGGAGGAGACTGTTGTAGAATTTGTGGATTCTGAATTGATTTTTTCTAAATATTATTGCAACACTATCCAGAAAAAATATTTTCCGTCTAATACGAGATTTGAACTAAATTTGTTGAATATCTTGCCTTATTGTAAATATTTGAACTTGGTCAAATATTAGTTCATGTATGAATATATGCAACTTAATACATTTTTCTTTTACAGACCAGACTCGAGCAAATCAATATGCATGTTTTTAAAAAAAAAAAAAGAAGAAACTATTCTATTTATATTATTTGTTCATGGTAAAAGCATAACAGTCCCATGAAATACATGAATTTGGAGGAGAGAATGCACGTAAGTACATAATAATGAACGAGAATGTAGGAAGTGACATTAACTTTCAAACGTGTATAAAACGTACCTACTGTGAGTTCACAATAGAAAACAAACAATTGCACAGGTGATTCGTTGTTTTCGAAGTTTATATCTTTATAAATCCAAGGATATTGGAGATGAGACCGTAATTGATACTGGTATGACCGCCTGAATGAACCTTGATAGAAAACTCATTTAGATTAGCTGTTAGTAAAACTCGTTTAGAGCAAGCGTTCATAAGCCATCCGAGCGTCCGATTAAATTATTAAATGTCTTCATTCCCAGCGGTACAGGTTGCATGCGAGCATGCGGATGTGAACACGGCCTTTGCTTGTACCTTTGGGTGTATCTGCGTACGTAGATGAGGATGTAAATATTTATCTATTTATTTATTATATTTTTACATTGTCCTTACAGTACCTACAATATATTTGTAGAAATGCACTGTTGAGGGTCGGGTGCACCGTCGAAGCGGCAACAAGACTAAACAATCTTTGTCTATTTGGGGGTGTTTCGACGTTATTGATTTTGTTTGTTATCACATAATAAAATATCTTAAAACCTTGAATTGTGAAAACTATATGACAAGTTTGGCCACTGAATCAAACAATTTTGTTTATATGCATATATAGGGTTTGAACAGGCATCAAACTTATCGATAAGTACGCGTGACCTTATGTTTTGAATATTATTGACGTTTCCAAGCCATTTCTTTATGAATTCTATGGAAATAAAAGTTTTTGACTTTGACTTATGTACTTAGGTACATATAACAGAAAAAAAAGCAAATTTGTATCTGGGTGTAAAGGTCTATTCCCGTTGGCACACGGGAAACTTTCTTTTCTAACATTACAAAGAATTATTGATACAATGAATAAATATCGTTCTCGTAGACGGTCAAAGAAGTAAATATTTTTTTTTTGAGAATAGGTACTAAGGGAGAATACTAAGGGCAACCTTTTTTTTAAACTTTAATAATTTACCTCATAAGTCACATTTAGAAAGTAAATCTAAGGATTGTGACTGTATATTATTAAATATTAAAGATCTTAAGGTAAACGGGCGGAGCGCCTGCAGTTCCGCGATAAGACGCTCCCACCCTCCTTTTGGGGGTGGGAGACTTAAGAGGCCGCCATACTTCAAATTGCGTTTAACTTAGATAGGTAGTTTGATAAATTGCCCCCCATTATTGCATATCAAATGGGGTCCCGATAAAATTGTCTTGGCGATAAACTTTAGGAGTTTTTTATGAGGTAACTTACTTTAAATTCATGGCGTGATGTTCAAGTCTACAGCATAATTAGGTCTTACCTGGAAAAAAAAACAAACATTCTTAAATTTGAAAAATACAGTGTTATTTTGATTAGCAAAGTGAAATGCTATATGTTTCGTAAGCAACGTGAATTTTTCACGAACCGGTTAATAAAGCACAAATATCAAAATGAAATACAAACTCATAAACAATGAACGGAACGAAATGCGGACGCGGCATCAGGGACGTAGTAAACATAGTGATGTGAAACGTTCATTCGATTTATCGATAGTACTGAATTAGTCGGGGAGCATCGATTAGTTGAAACGATAATGGTGAATTGATCTAGCCACTTCGAATAGAAATGTCGCAATTACTTGATAATATCTTTTATGAGATGAAAAAATGATCTATCGTTACAATTCTCTTACGATTTCATAGAAGTTACTAAATATAACACATGCATAATTATAACGCCTGGAAATTTACCTTTACCTCAACAAATGCATAGAATAGCAATAAAAACTCTTTGCTTCTGAGAAGCCACTCAAATTATCTTCTTTTTTATATAAATTTGTCAGTAGGGGAGCGAGGGGTTTGATGTAACAGGGGTAAGTAGTAACAGTGGATTTTTACCGCGAACTACGTTTTTTAAGCACGTGTATTTGACTCAATCTTATCTTTATATTACGCCGCATCGTGTCGTCATGTTCAGTGACCCGCCGAGCGGCGCAGTGAGTGGGTGTGCGTAAGCGCGTCGTTTTTGCCAGGTAACGTAAAATTGGATTGTCGTAAATTTTTGGTTAGCGTTTTAATTATCCACTTTTTTTAAACTTTTTGTACTTTATCGGCATTCAAATTTATCTACCTTAAATATAATACAACAGTTTTTTTGGTTATTTAGTTATTTGAATAGTGACCACGATAAACGTTAGTAATGATACCAAGGGTTTAGTTGTAACAAAATACGGGGGCAAGTTGTAACGTGTTACAACTTGCCCCTGTATAATATAATCGAGGTTAAGCAACTGTTGGCACGGTAATAAATTGGATAGGTGACCAATTGTTTTGTTTTCTTACAGAATGAGAGAATATAAAAGGAAGTCAGATCGGGCATCAAAAAGCAAAGAAGTATATGAATTAGCTGCAGCTGAAGTTTTAAGAAATAACTGTATTAGTATTCGGAAAGCGAGTCAGAATTTCGGCCTATGTCATGTGTCTCTTTATAGATATATCTCACATGTGAATATTCAGGTTGTAGAAAAGTGCAAAAAAAACAATATTATCATGTTATCGTTCCCTCCTCATTGCTCCCACCGTTTGTTATTTTAAAAGCTTACAATTTCTAAATTTAATGACGAAAGGTGTCATATTTTTGTTTTTTGTTACTGTTACTAATTACCCCAGTAGACGTTACAACTAACCCCAACTTGGGGGTAAGTTGTAACACGGCTCATTTTTAATAAAAATGATAATTGTGAAATGATAGCGAATAATTTTGATATTTTTTGTACTTAATTTAATAGAGGAATAGTTACTCTATCAAAGTATGTTGTAATTTTGGAAATAAAAGTGGTTCATCTCAAGATATATAAGTTTTACTAAAAATTGTTACAATAAGCCCCTCGCTCCCCTATACAAAATATCTTGCATAATTTGTGTTATGGAAAGAAAAGATTATAAGTTACAGATTTCATTACGTATAAGAATTGAAATTTGGTAATAATATGTATTTTTACATAATATGGAATCTATTGGGGCAGCTAGCTAGTTTAGAAATAAAAAATGAACACGGTCACGGAATTCACTGACTTATCATGTTAATTTACATTAATAATTAAATAGATTACTTGTTAAAATGCAAGTTTATCTTCTTTATTATGTATAATAGCAACAACAGATTATTCATCGGGTACAATTCGAAACACATAATCGCCCGAAGCAGAACAGTATCGCGTATAGATTAAACATTGGAGGCCAAATGAACGCACGATAATTTATCGTGCATGCCCCCGTGTGTATTAGCTGTATCCGACTAATGCCGGCTTTCGATATTCGGCGTTCGGCCGCGATACCATATTTACGAGCAACGACTCGCATTAGACTGTCCGCCCGTAGGTAAATTAGCACAGATGCTCGCCAGTCGCCACTGTACAGTGATTCATTCCAAATTGGCTTTTCAGTGGGAAAAAAGCGGGCAGGGCGGCTGCGGTAGACTATCTAGGGATCGGCTAAATAGCTTTTAAAACGATTCTTTTGTTGTCCTTTATAAAGACGAACAACTTTATTTCGGATACTGCGGGACGAATTCACAATTAAACAAGAAACGGTTCGGTGAAAACTTAGTACGAACACAGTATTAGCATTCAGAAAGTGTTAAAGCACATTTGCGATTAAAATGATAACTAATGAATCGTAAGCAATAAATAAATCACAATAAGCAATTAAACATCGGGCGTTTAATAGTAAGGGCGTTGCCTTAGATCGGTGGTAGCAACGCCTGAGATCGTATCGCGGAAAGGGCCGCCTCGACGCGTGCTAGACTATCACATAAAGTAGACAGCAAAATTGTATGATTTACAAAGTGTTGAAGTGTTCGTTTTAACTTGTTCGCATAATAGAGGTGGTAACAAACGTTTTTGTAACAGATTGCTGTTGAGTAATGGTGCTTGCTGGTTTGTTTCATTGAAAGCAATGCTGTTATGAAATATACTAGAGGCATAAAATACACAGACGACGTAAAAAACTGAGACTTGTTCTTACTTGCTTACCAAGTAATGGTTACTGGTAGAATGCAGAAGGTATTTAATTGAATTGAGTCTTTGAAACAGTGGTGTCGCTTAATTACTCTTCTTATACTTAACAAACAAGTTTCTGAGTATTATCAGCTGAATAAGGAAATGTCAGCCACAAGTGGGCTCCGTTCGCGATGTCGATAGAAAGTAGGAGCCTATTGAAGTGTGCTCTCACGAAAGCTGGCTTTACTAAAAATATATAATCAAATGTAAATCGCATCGTGATTTATATAAATGAGTGTCGTAGTTTATTTTTAATGAACTGCAAATGATGGTGATATATAAAGGCAACATTTCCCAGTAATGAACCGGTGAAATTACCTTTAGTTTAAATAATCGGTGGCAAAGGGTGGCATCGATGCGCTGCTACTGCAAATCACCCCCCTTGCCCACCGCGGCCTGTCGACTATAAATAAAATTCACGTTTTAACAATAAAATGCATTTTCCGCAAATGCTCCCAGTGAATTATTGTTCGGGCTTTACGAGCTTAAAATTATATGACCACGTGAAATTTTCGATCTCGATAATGCATCGGCCAACACTATTTTCGAATATAATACCGCACTTTTTAAATGACTGCTATTTTAATTTTAATGGCACCGCATTTAAAAGGTATATTTTTTTTTAACATCGCTTAATTATCCGTATGTTTAATTTATAAATTTTTTAACTGTCGTACAAAACATTCCATTGGTCAAAAAAATAATAAGAATTTTTGACCGGCCATATCATCTGTGAGAAATTATAAGTGTCGAGGGCAGCATTTTTTATGCATTTTCCATCAAACCAATGCACCCTACCTCTGAACGTCACGTCCTAGTCATAAAACTACATATAAAGCAAATTCCGTCGGAAAAATAATGCATTATTCGCAACAAAAATACATCACGCGACCACTTGATGGAGAACCAATAGCGTCCCTCCGGCACAGATGGCGACACAAGCGGAGATAGCAGAAAAATATGAATTGTAGCATTCGATATTTGTCATTTGAATTACAACTCCCGGTGGACACCCGGGGTGGTGGAACTGCTACTCGCACCTCGTTTCACGGAATGATCTATTTTTTTTCGGGATTTCGACCGCTCTATTTGTCAGTGACCTACAAAACGGGAAATGGAAGAAGCTGAGTCAACGTTACGTTGTTGACGGTTGAATGTGAATGTTTACTATAAACGTTGTTACATGTTTTCCAAATATAGCCACTATTTTGACAAAATAAAAGTTTAATGTAAATATACAAACTGCTGAAGATCGATCGATCTTATAATCACACGAGCAACTAGCCGCTTTGTAAGATTAATTGGTCTACCACATTAATAAACACTAATAAAGGTAGGATTTCTTTTATCACTGGTGGCATGTTTTAGATATCTAACATTTACGACACGAGCACTAACTTCAAGTTGTTGATTTGAGGAATGAGTTAGTGGCCACTGACTGGTTTTTTATTCGCAAAAGTATACCTGGCATGTTTCTTTTTTCTAATTACAACTAATTGAAACGAAGTTTTTATGAATAAGAAAATACAAAATAACAAAAAATCAAAAAAGCACTTCACCCATTCGAGAGTTATAGCCAACATAGTCTCCCATCAGCGTTAATACAGCATCCAACTTTCAGTGGCAAGCAATAAGTAAACAAAATAAGTAATAACGGCCAGTCACGCCAAGGAAACCAATTTGGGAGGTATTTGTAAACGTCAAATATGTTTGTGCGCACCTATTTATTGCGAGCATCCCTCACGTACGAGTAAATAACGGAGACATTGCGATAAAGTGAAAAGAGATACCAGAAACGTACGACCAACTTTGCCTTAAATCCAGCCGAAGCTCAAACCAAATTGCTCTTTAATAGTGAACGATAAAGTTCCTTTTTGTTCGGGGAATTTACGATCTAAGGCTCTACGCGTTAAGGGTGATGCGTATACAAGTGGAAAACTCAGTGCGCCACGTGCGAATGATTCACGATCGTCCCTTAATTAAAGAAGATTTTAATTGTATCGGATGTCTGTGAAAGCGAAAATAATGCACTCCTAAATTGGGGTTGGAGTTTGGAAAATTTATTTGTAGGACGTTCGAAATATTGCTTTACGTGTTTTACATCGGTACCTAGCTTCGGCATAAACTTTTATCGAAATAGGTACAAAAACAAAATAACTTTTATTTGGACACAAGTACCAAATACATAAATATCAGTTTAAAGCGCTGTTTATAAGCATTACACTCACATTTAAGTTATTCATACGAATTCATCAATTGCTTTAGTTTTAAAACAGCTGTCATCAGCTATCAAATTAACAATTTTCAATAAATTTTCATGTTACCCTTTCCTTGGTAATTTGTCGAATAACTCGTGGCCGAATCCCGTAAATAAACAACAACAGAAACTCAAAACACCATTAAATTAAGTAAATTCATTTTGCGTATAAAGTCAAGCTGCCGCCGACTTAAAATATCTTTCTTAATTACAAAGCCTTTGTTGAACGTATCTGATCTATGTAAGTCGGGGGAATGTTTTAAATAGCAGCCAAATAGGTTCCGGTTAAGCTACGAACTCAAAACTTGAAAAGCTGACGTATTTAAAATCAGGCAATAGGCAATGATAAGGAATTCTCGTGTAGTGCAATCACAATACATGCTCGCAATTGCTGAAAGTTCTGGACCATGATTATGCCTGTTAGGTGTTGCAAAGTTCATTCTGAAGGAAAGTATTTATAAGTCAAAGTCAAAAACTTTAATTCCATAGAATTCATAAAAAAATGGCTTGGAAACGTCAATAATATTCAAAATATAAGGTCACGTATAGGTACCTATGTATGTATCAGGATAATAATACAAAATTCAGTTCGTTATTCAATATAATTTTTACAGTGCATTATTTTTAAACTTAACTTTCCTTTTCTAGCGCAACGATTCTACAACAATTGTACTTGAGCATAGTAGAACGTAAAAAAATATTAAAAAAAGAAATATTGATTGAATTTAACCGCTTCGTGATAAAATGTTGCTATTAACACTTGTTGTAGTACTGTTAATAGATATGGAATATATTATACAAATCTTTGCTCTAGAGCCAGGAACTTCATTTGCCGAACAATAGGGAGCTGGTTCCCTGCGCGCCGCCCCAAAGCACGGTATAAATTTACTCGCATTTACTTGTGCCCGCGGAAAATTGGGGAAAATCGATTTAAATATCTTAAATGTGACGGCTTATCGCGATCAACCCTTGCAACGCGATATTTATATTGCGCAGAATTTTAACCGATTTTAAATCGATTCATTCACGGAATATGGAATATACTAAACTTTTCTTATCAGCAGATGAATTTATAAAATACGTCCGAAATAAAAAGCTTAGTATCTACTTGATTTTACAATTCATATTTAAATGAAAAATGTGATAATATCAAATTTGACAGGAAATAAAGACCAAAGTAAATAACATGATGACTTAAAAATATAATTCCTTGCTACTTAAAAAACTACAACAAATTATAATACGTTCAACTAATTAAATTATATATTTTATGGCGGTTTTATTGTAAACCTATTTCGTTTTTGTTATTGACTTATTGTGACATGTTATAATATGAACACCAAATCCTAAAGTAAGACTGAATTATGACAAATGACGCGTTAAGACAGTTTTTTTCGTTGGAATATAATTGATACCTTCCGGCCTGGAATCATCTGATAGGTTTCGACTAGCTAGACTATGTTTTGGTCACAGACCTACCAACCACTTTTCTTGAAGTCTTTTAATAATCAGAAATACCTCTTCGCTGCGGGTCTAATTACAGTGAAAACTTTAATGAATGAAAACTATTCCAAAGTTTAAAAGCATGCTTGTACTGGATAATCAAGAGACGCCAATTAAACGTATTTCTAGTATAAATAATAGAGCGTAGGGCTCAGTAAGGCAAGATCTAGATAGCTGACCTGTCTCATGCCACAGAATATAAACGGAGCCCCATTAGACTTGTCACTACTTCGACAACACTATGCATGAATCCATGAATTTCGTTTAAGCAATTCTGTGCCTTAAAGTCTGAAAGTGTAGACTATATTCCATTCCACGAAATCAGAATATTCCCTGTGGCAGACCCCGAGCACGCTGTCTAATTTGAATATAAACACAAAGCGATAAAGTTCATTTTCAAATAAATATATTTTACAAGTGACATAACTTAGTTGAGCGCAGTTCTGATGAATCTTGACTTGCACGCGAGCACAATTCTTGACTTGATTGGCGAGTGCCTTTCGCAACCAATGAATAAAATAAAACATTTATTCACATTGAAATCATTGTTTATATATCAAAAATGTAGCAGCAATAGTATTAACAAAAATAGATAGATAGATTATATCTTTTAACTACACCATTTAAAAATATAGCAATTTTTCAAGAAGCTCAGCATACAAACGGTACACGACTATACCTGACGCCACTTCCTACCCTTGTGATTCGGAACTTACTCTAAAGAGGCGTGTGTTGCTCTCTCTGTAATGGGTAGCCGGGTCGAGGTAACATAACCTCAGTAATTAATCTGGATAACCTGGGGTGTGAATGTGATGGAATCGAATAAACCCGTTTCATGAATAAAGAACTCTAGAAATTTAGATCAAGAACATCAACACGTCACTATCAGGCTCAAGTTTGAATGTTGGTGTCCCATTTTGATCTTAACCTTACAGTATTCAACCCACACGTGACTATTATGATTGTGGATTTTGACCCCATCCAGAATAAAAACTGGAAAATAACCCATTCACACTACCTATAACTAAAATAATAAATATATCGGGGTGATAGACGCAACGCAATGTGACTGAGTCTTATTTAGTACTTTAGTGGAGAGGACTTGAGTCGTATTGCTGTTTTATATGTGCGGCGGTTACCAATTAATATCAAGTGGGCCGTCAGCTCGTTTTATACCCTAAATTACATTAAAAAAAAACCATCACTTTATTAAATAAACAAATAATATACATCCCAAAAGATCATATTGACTTCATGCAATGAACACACCTTTCAAATCCAAAGCTTCAACTTATGCGTCTGCAGTGTTTCCTATGCCCGGCATGTCTTCTTGTTTTGTATATATTGATGATTACACTCCAATAACCGTTCGCAACATTAAACTATGGCAGTTAGTTTATTGAATTGATCATGCGCAAATATTTATAGATGGGGACGTTCAAGCTAGGGTCACAATTTACAAACCGAATATACATATAGGTAAGGCATAAATTGACATCGGTAGCAATCAGACAAATTGGCTCCAACCCTCTACAGAATTAATCTGATTGTAGGTTTTCTTAGCCAACCACTTGGAGAAATTATAGGCAGAAGGGAGTAAGACAGTTTGCGATCTAAATTATATTGCTTTAGTAGGTAGGTAATATACAACAGTTGGTACCTATATAATATATTCTGAATAGGGCGATCGTCTGTGCAAAACCAGGCAAAAAGAAGGTGTGACTTCCTCAGATAACAAAAATGAATGCAATGTATAAAAAAAATGAAATCAGTATAAAATATTACATCAAATAAAAATGTCTTAACGTCGTCGTTAGAATTAAAGATTTATGTCATAGGTTTTTTAAGCAGCTGCGTATATTTGACGTTTAGTTCGCACAAAAATAAAAACCTTTGTGTATTTACATGTGTAGTGGGTACGTGAATAAATATCCTACAAATCCACCTTTAAATAAACAGTATGGGGATGCCGTTTTTGCCTCATTCCGAGTAAACGACGCTTGAGATATTTATTGGGGGATGAATTGAATTTTTAGGCATTGCAGTGTCGGTTTTTTTACATCAAAAGATGCAGAGCTTTGTTTGATAGAATATGTCATGTATTACAATTTGCCAGAGAGCTGTTTCGAGTGAGATCCAAATGTCTCGGACTCGGTTACCACAAGGCGATATTTTTGATTCCGATTGCTTTCCTAATTATTTAGATTATGAAGAGCATTAACTGAGATTTATTAACTGATTAACTGAGCATTAACGAGATCAGCATCAGAAACCAATTTAATAAGGATTTAAAAAAAGATTATCCTACATGTCTTGCCTTAAAGTTCGCGGCATCGAAACAGACTACAAGAAAAACCCATTATGAATAAAACAACACAAATCCCCTCTTCGGCACCAAACATTAATTACGTCGGTTAAACTTAAACCCCCTGGAAAAACTGATTATCTTATTAGAAGAAAGCCTTTGTAAGAGTCTCTCGGAGGCTAATCACAAATTAATGGAGACTTGCGCCCTGTCGTGGCGTGATGATAATTCCACACCACCCTGCTGTGTTAAGAACCTCATCAATTATGAGGCAGCCACCCTCGGGTCGCATTGTCAGGCCGTTCCTAGGTTTTGGCACCAAAACTGTTGCTGAATGTGTTTTGGAGATGGAAAATGTTAGGCTTTTGTTAAGTTATTCTTTATTTTCGCATTTATAGTCGTTATGTATGTCTGTCTCGGCCTTATTAGGGTACCTAGAGTGTTCACGTTCCATTCCGTTTTAATCTCTCTTGGACCAACATGTATTTATTTAAGTTCGTCGATAGTTTATACATTACATCATGGAATCAAGAGGTGATTACGTGCACCAACTTTTACAGCTCTAAATAACATTTAACACACAATTAATTATAAACATTCTTGAAAGGGGAGGTTTAATGAAACGTAGCAACAAAACTAGAACAATTAATTTGAAACTAACATAATTATTACTTCACAAACATGCGACAAGCAAATTAGCATAATTAAACGTTCGATATTTAAATTAATTTCTACTATTTTATGTAGGAAACCCCGTGAGTAATGGCCTCTGCACAGTTGTAATGCTTCCGCTCCGAAACCGCACTTGATTTGTTGTTCCGTCCTGGAGAATTACCGGCACCAATGTTTGAAACATTTGGAACCGCCATATGGCCCTCACACCATGGGGTAAGTAAATTTAGAATAGCTTATTACCATACAAATGCCACATGAAGACAGTTCAATAACTCCACAAATGCACTCAATTTTAATTACTGTTTTGTTACTTAGTTTTTTGCTCTATCTTATTGCCTCGGTGTATATAAACTGGCGGATAAATCTTTTCACACTATCAGATATTTTTTATTCATTAAGCTCGTGTATGGAAGTTTCAAAGTTTTACATTTACTCAGAAAAAAGTGATGCATTTAAAAATATTGTAGTAAATATCTAGAAACTTTAATTAGTCTATAATTTGGATAGCATCACCCTACATCGAGACTTGTTGTTATGCCATGAATATAAATTGTGATGAATTCGTTGGATGGAGGGGAAGGGAGCCTCTAGGGCTTTTTTCTTAAAAATAACTTTTGTCAGAGTAATTCGGAGGAGTCGAGAGATTTACGGAAAGGTGGTGTCACTCCGGTAATTAGTTTTTAACTAGTTGTGATAAGGGTCTACGGTGGTTTATGCGCGCTTTGTAATAAGTTAAAATAAATGACTTATTTAAAACGTGCACGTTGTAAAACAAAGAAACAAAAACGGCCATCATTTCTCCTGACATGTCACAATATTTTCATTGTTCCCATATTTCGCGCCTGCGGCCCATCATAAGGAATAAAGTTTGATTTATGCACGAACAAGAAAAAGAAAGTTCTTCGACGAAACTTCTTTTATTCTCAGAGAAAGTTGCGTAAAAAACTGGAGCCGCTTAGAAAAAAAGCAATTTTCTAGCTCAGGTGTGTGAGATGTTTTTATCTAACTTTGCATCCGAAACGCTTTGTTTATGACGCCATATTTTTTCCAAGTTTTGAACATTTTATTACGTTGTACTGCGAACAACCTTTTTACCTTTCAAATACCGACAAACGGACAATCGTTGTTTTGTAAACTGTCCATAAAACTAAGTCACCGCTACCTGTGTTTAACACAAATCGTGTGACGGCCGTTATAAGTTTAAAAAGGTTTTTGTAATTGTTTAATAATAAACGAGAAAAAGCTACATCGCTTTTTAATGGACACGGAAAATATAATTTGAAATACTCTTTACGGTTACCGTAATGTAGCCAAGTGGGCCAAAAAATGGTTGTCACCGTCTGGTATAGTACATTAGCATGAAGGGTGTGAGGTGAGGAGGCTTTATCAGGAGGGCCTTTCCTGAGGGAGGGCCAAATAATGTGATATTGCTCGTTTGTGCGAGGCCCTATTTATCTATTAAAAACGTGAGATTTATAGCATCGTAGAGGAAACTTTAGGAAGTTTTTATGTTGTTACTGCGAGCTGGGAGCTAATATAAGAGATGGATGCCTGTTATTTTGCAGCTCTGTGGCTATATTTTGTAAGATTTTTAACAAAATGTGTCTTTCGTATGATATTTTGCTATCGACTATATTATTTTCGTAGCTGATATCTCTGGAAAATTTGTAAACAACCTCATAATGCATCTATAAATTTGTTTAAAAGTAATCATAATAAATATTGATTTCTATTGAAGTATCATTTTTTATTCTTATGGTAGGTATTCTCATAGAACCGTCAGATCGGATTCAAAAAAGGTCCGCGTGCACTCTCTCTATTTACTTCGTTAATTTTAGCTCCCGCTCACGACAAGTCGTGATTCCTGTAACTCAACGTGACAAGCCCTTGATCTGACAACATGTCATTACGACGGTTAACAGAATGGATTTCATTAAATGAGTACAAATTTGTGTAATCCCTGAAATGATGGAATCGCTGTTTGAACTCAATTTGATGTTCTTTAGAAAAAACGGATTGACGTAAAACTGTCCTACTACCTAACTATAGCTTGATTCCTAATGGGTAAATTGAATGACTCAAGCAATATGACTTTTAACATCCGTATTACTTAACGCTTAACGTCAGGTGGGCTATCGTCTAACATCAGGCTGGTTCCGTAGGTTTAAAAAAAATAAGAAAAAGTCAACAATATAATTTTACGTTATGATCAGTTTCGCATTGGGCACGTAAAGCTACCTACGAAATAATCCCATTCACGTACTTTATCTATACGTTAAACAGAATGATGTATGTTTATTATCAACTCCGAATATTGGCTCGAAACATAGTGCTAAATTCGCGGGCGACACCCGATAGTGTGGTATTATCTGACATTATTTGTCATTGCGACAACAATGCGTGCCTCCATAACTATCTTACTCAATTTGCCAGCAATTATAGGGAAAAACAAATTAATATGTCAACGAGTTACGAGGAAAATGCCAAAGTTAAATCGTAAAATTTTACCAGATTACTCGGATCATATGGTATGTATAGTTTTCATTGCATTAATTGTCAAAAGCGAGTTGAGTTGGACTTATATAATAACAGTAATGGAATGATAATTGTTTATGAGGTGTCTTAATAACAAATATGAAACTTTTCGTTTTATACATCTGTCTTTTGTACGTATTTCGAAGAAGACCCCAATCCGCTAAATATAACTAAGGGTGTAGGTACTACAAGTATAGTGACTGACTCAAAGAGATCGAATAAAACGGGGCAACCCAGTGTTTCTCACCAAGAATACCTTGACAGATGTTCAGATGTTCCAGCTACTGTACTCCGCTGGGTTACCTAATAAATAATAGTCCCGTGAGTTAGGACCGCCCAGCGAGGAAGCAACGCTTGTTTACGGCGCAACCCCAGCAGTATTGTGGCCACCTACGCTATATATTTTGCTTAGCAAATTGCTCAGTTCGCTCGGTGTCTAATAACCCTTTAATGAAGGTACTGCGATGTTAATATTATTTGTGTTGATAATAGCAGGGGTTTTTATGGGTAGGTGTTATGATATGACCTACCTATCCGATACGGTACATTATGCTTCATAATCATTACTTGTTAGCGTCCGATGCCCTCACATGTTTCAGTCATGAAGGGTTTATGTTTTAGGAAATGTGGCCTCATTACCTAAAAAAATTAGTAAACAGTCGAACAGATTACGTAGTGTTATATCCTAGTGATGGAGCAACGACATATTTTTTTATCTATCGATTTTTATATTTATCAAAATAGTAGATATTGATAAGGTATTTTGGTGCTCACAATTTTTTTTATGTCTCATTATATTAATATGGAGATAGAAAGTTTACACTTACTTAATCCTTATATCGCATTTTACTCGAGTAGTGTAGCCGATATTAAATCATTTATCGCCTCTTTTGTAGTATAATAAGAGTTGATTATGTCATTATATAATTGAACGTAAATTAATTCACGTTATCACACGACCGATCAAGCTCTGACTAAGTGTCAATAATAACTCATTAGCATACAATCAGAAAGATACATATCATTCATTCATATTATAGTTACGATGATTTCGAAAACACTGCAGTTTAAAGTCAACATATTCCTCACGAATGTTTAAACACTTTTCACAAAATAAAATTATTAGCTTGTAGTATATATATTTGTATATTAACAAAAAATATTTATGAAGAAAACATTGTGCATGTCAGTTCCGACGTGCATTTGGAGTAAGATCTTTTATTTTTAAAAACATAACGTTGTATCGACTTTACTACCTAACAAATTCTCGTACCGAGGGTTTCTTTTCTTTCTATAAAATAACACCGCGTCTTATGAAGCAAACTCAAAAAACACCATCAATGTTGTTTTTGTAAGTATTAAGTCTTTCCAAAATATTAGTATCACTTTTCATGTTAAATGCGGGTATAATTCAAAATATTTTGGAACATCTTGCATGTATACTATGTGGCCCGTACAATTCCCGCAACTATGAGTTACACAATCCTAATTGCAATAGGCCTTAATGTCCCAGTAATAGACGTCCAAATGGTTATGACAGTTTGAATGAATGTATAACGCATTACCAGTACTTTGGGGAGTAGAAACAGGGCTTCAACTGGGTCAAAGATTTTTCCTCAATATTTTGATAGATGTTGAATTTTTTTATAAAAAACAGAGTAATTTTATTTTGTAACGAATATACACAAATTTGGGAACTTTGGCATACTGTAATAAATCAAGGGGCGTTATACGCCATGTTTCACATGTTCAATATCTCTCAGTCACGCTTACGTGATTCGTTATCATCTGTCTCGTTTTAACGCTGAGTTGGAGCTTTCGGGGACTCAGGGGAGGGGGGAACCTGTCTTGTCGTGACGTATTACTCAGTTGGCGGTCGCTGGGGTCAGACCTATTTCGTTTGAACATACGATGGAAGTAATGTCTGCAGTGGCATCAATGTTAGATAGTGCATTTTTAGAACCTTCTTTAAGATTTTGTCATATTGAACTTATTTTAGTTAAAATAAATATTTAACGGTTTTTCAACGGAATAAATCATATGTTCATTCTCAATTCATCATACTTCTGAGCATTGGTTGTCATACTGATTCAAATATGGAATGAAGGTAATAGAGAGCTGAAGCAACGATTAATTAATACTCGATGTGAATATCGATATCGACACGAGTACTAATTACTTACGCGACACCGCACTAATGTATGCCAAGTAGGTTCTAAATGCAAATCGCAAGTTCGATTCTTGAATAGACAATGTGAGCTTAAGTTTATTGGACCACCCAGAAATTACACACTTATTAGACTTGTTACATACTCATAAGACCTCACCTCTAATCAAAGAGCCTAGTTTGACGTGTTTTTTCTCGTACCTTCTGGTATTACATCTGGCAAGAAGTATATTGAAAGTTGATCAGAATATACTCAAATCCGTCTTTAAACTTATGGGAACTCATACTTATACATATGGGATTTTTTTTTACCTACACTACACATATAAAATAAATATATTGAGTAAAAGAGTTGATAAATAATGGAGCATATGCCTCCGGAGATTTTATATTTGCACATAAATTACCTGTGGTGTAGCGAGCAGTCAATTGGAAAAGTGAATCACGTTTAGCACGTGATAGAATTATTAATCATTTTCTCAGAACTCGTCATTATAAAAAGATAAATGATTTCATACTCACTTTCATCGATCTTTATTACACTATGGAGTAATAGTCTAGGTTACTACAGAAATCTAAAACCCCCGTCGTGATGAAATCTACAAAAAACATCAGTTTCAAGAAGGTTTATTATTTTTGTGTCGTAAAGTTTTGTTTCAATATTATTCGTTATTTGTACCGACTAATTCCTCGGCCATTAAAGGTACTGCGTCCTTGTAGGACATCTCATTGGTGGGCAATAAATAGCGCGCTATCTCTCGATATCGACCGCAGTCCGCACTGCGACCTACTCCCTACTCTAATGAATTACACAATGAACTCTCATCTAAATACAGAAAAAAGCTTTTAAAGGCACATATCAAAAATGCCCACAAAAGCCTACTAAGACAGGACGCGGAGATTTATAGCACTCCCTTTGTTAAATCACGTAATCTCCACGTGAAGCCGCGATATAAATGGAGGTAAATGAAAATAAATGTAGTTCCTCATTCTGTTGCACCTATTTACATTGTGTTAGCACATAAATCAGGTTCTATTTTACGGTAATCTGTTTTAAAAATTACCTGTTAAATCACATTAGGACAGATAAAGCATTGTTTGGGGGTATGTTGTGTACAAAAAAAATATTGTCGGCCCCTGGTTTAGATTTAATGCCTTCAGGGTGGTATTCAAATCGCCGGGTCCTCTCATATATAATGCGAGACACGGATTAGAATACATTTAACTTGTACAGATTCGATAAAACAAATTATAAAGTTTATATTAATTAATAACTGTTTGTTTAGTTTTCTATGACAAAAATTATATACAGCCTTAAATCATACCAATATTGCTAGAGCGTGGGCGAGTATCGAATTTAAATTAACAATAATTCATGTTCTCTGTTTCGGTTTTCGTTTATGTATCTTTGAAGCCAACTACAGCCATAGGCTCATTATAAGCTTCTATCGTCGATACTTATATTATCCATATTACCATTTAATCAATAGGAAACTTTTAATATAGCTCTACTTGGAAATATATAAATTAATGTTAATTATTTTGTCAGGTGAATCGCTGGTTTCTGGTTTCACGACAAAGAAGATCCTAATTGGGTATAATATTTTGCATTTTTATTTGTAAAGTTAATTCCATCAAGAAAGTGAATATCTATTTCACAAATAAGAACCGAAACAAAAGCAAATAAAAATAATTAGTGACAAGCCTTCCCGCAGTCGACGGCCGGACACCTCGTAAGTTTCGCCTACATACAAGAGGCGTCATGCGAACGCAATAAGAAATAAGAGGTGAATAAAATGAACTGGCCCGGGGCGATAAATCACTGGCAGATTTACCCAAAAGATGCTGATGCTGAGAGAGATTTTGACAGCAAAGCGCTGGGATTATGCAGCTAAATATTGTTTATTCAAAAAAACTGGCTGTTACAAGCTCACTACCTCAACGTTAATAATTATTTAATTTATGTTTCATATAATTGCCAAGAAACTATAAAAATATATACTGCAATAACGTGGTTCATAGGTAATTTTTTTTTATGAGTGACCAATTTCTATTATGAAAATTGAGATGATATCCGAAATGCCAAATACTTGTTGGTAATTTGTTTGGTTTATACCAATTTTGATTTGTCCTGGCTGCCGAAATGAATTAATGAAAGAAACCTGAGCTATACTATGTGAGTAAGCATGGGCAGCGATGAGCTCACCCGCGTCAAGTCTACGTTCCAACGATAGTGTAACCCACATGGTGAAAAGTAACCCACTGAGGCTCTGTCTACGCCTACAGGGATAAATTCATGAATTTATGTATGTATAATATCCTAAATATTAGGAAAACCTAATCAAATGGAAAAAATACTACCAATGTTATTATAAACAGTAGTAGGTAGTTTCTCATCAAATGGAAAAATTACTACCAATGTTATTGTAAACAGTAGTTGCTCATCAAATGGAAAAATTACTACCAATTTTATTGCAAACAGTAGTAGGCAGTTTCTCATCGAATGGAAAAATTACTACCAATGTTATTATGAAAAGTAGTAGGTAGTTTCTCATCAAATGGAAAAATTACTACCAATGGTAAATAGTAGTAGGTAGTTTTGCTGAAGTTGGTACAATAATTAATATTTGCACAGTATGCCGATACAGGTATCAATATTTTACCGCTACTGTTGTGGTGGGTCCATTTATTCAGTTTATCGATACGTGACGGTGCAATTAGCACATCACTAGACAAAGCGCTCGGCGCTCGAGCCCATAAATCATATAGATAGCATCTTCTACAAATTTGAATCGGATCTTATTTATGATTTGCCTTTTTCACGGCTACGTTTTGGGGAAAACTCCAATATAAATCACTGATAAATGGTTATTGGGTTTTGTACCTAATTCGAACTTTGTTGCCACTCAACGTATTCAAAAATTTCCAAACAAACTTATGTGTAATTACTTTTTAGCGGGCAATTTATCTTCGCTAGTTAGAAATTCCCTCTCCAAACCAATCGGAAAACTCTCAGTTACAAAAACGATGGACAAATTGGAGATTTCCCACGGTCCTCTTCATTATTCCCAACAACATAATAATCATAACAAAAGCATGTACAAACACCGTACTTGGCTAAACAGTAATCGCATAAACAAACCCCAACAATAAAGCCAAATAAACGCTCGAGAACGCCATCCAATCGCACCTTGAATCGCACATAAAGCCGATGAACACCGGCGGAATTGAATACACCCAACTCAACAGGAGCATCCAAATATTGCATTCTCACCGTACTCGGTCGGGTAATATCGGGCACGAGAGTAGACTCCGTTAGTGTCCATAAAATCGTTTACGAGCTGCCGAAGAACCCTCTTCAATAAACGTGCTATAAAAGTTCCGTTATACGGCGCTAGATGGCGGCACTAGTGGTCGCTTGAACGTTGCAACGATTTTACTGCCATCTGTGGAGCTTTTTAAGCTTTTAAGGATTGCGCACGAGCGAGAGGGAGTTTACAGTAACAGCTATTCCTTTCTTTCGTTCCGCGCGGCGTCTATTCTGAAATTAGGTCCGTTTACGGGACGAGTGAGACGCAAATTGATACGGTTTTGGATTTTTGGAAGAAGAGCAGTTTCCGAGCGTAATGAATTTAATTTGTGAATCGAAATGTTTTTCTTAATTATTAAAAAAAATCTACCATTGATTCATTTTCTAAGTGTAAAACCCATGGAATGCTGACATAGTATACTACTATCATGGACTTTACCTTGAAAAAATAATAATTTCCTTTTTATCCATCGAACTCTTCTCTGTTACTTCCGTTCGTAAATAATTTCATTAATTTTCTGTCACGCAATTCTCAAACAATTATTAATAGCTAGATAGATACTCGTAGATCGATAGATAGCATTAATATTAATTGTATATACAGGATTATTAGTAATATTCTAACAATTTCTAAACGGTAGCTTCTGTAGATACATATATACACTTGTTCTACGACTCTGGAAATTTCAATTTTATTTCTAAGGTTTTGAGGTTACAATGACTGCAAAATAACATTTTCCTTGGATGTTAAGCCCAGTAACTTTCAGGTTTCACAGATTCACTTTGAAGAATAAATCTGAAGGCGAATGCAATAAACAGCTGATTCTTGAGTCCATTATAAACTCAACATTTTCGTAATTCCTAGTCAAGATCGTTATGAGATGATCGAGTCGAATCAAACTCTATTGAATAAGAGATGATAAAAAAAAATTGGTTATGATGTATAGAAGCTAACCTTGAGACATTGTTAGCATTACAAATAAACTTGTAGATAATCTAAATAAACCATAGGTGACTCCTAAAATTATTCAGTGTGCTGTCATGAAAACTAAAACGGAACAGGACCGGCTAAACTGTTTCAAAGATGACAGATAATTTCGTTCGGTAAGTTATTTATGTCCCAAGTGAGATCGTTTTGCCGTAATTGACTCGCCATTTTATTAAAAGGTCACTGGCATGGCATAGGGGTTATTGATGGAAACAATAGTTTTAATTTATAAATAACTTTGCAACTATTAACCACTATCCTTTTACTCTTCTTCTGTCTTTGCTTGCGTGCTATCGGCATACGAAGTATGTGACATTTCAGGCCTTAATTCTTCTTCTTCTTCTTGGTTTGATGGCTTCTGATGCTATTTGTTTACCTACTTTCAAAGTTTCAGTCTAATCGGTCAGTAGTTTTGATATGAAGGATAAAAAACGTCCAAACACGCATTAATAATAGTAGTGTGATGTGATTAAAAGTCTACTTTTTTATTTATTTCCTTGGCAAAATACTTTAATGTGATGCACGGAACGAGTAGATGGCCCGATTCGGGTAAGCGGTATCCCCTGCCCGTAACAACATAATATGGGTCCTCTCTTACTAATATCCAATATCCAAACGACATCGCAACGCATCCATGACTTAAATGTGCAACGTAGCATCTGCCTGTATTTTCACAACTATGACACCTACATATTTTGTATGAATGGTTATCAGGGAATGGTAACTTTTAATATTGTTCTACGACTAATGTAACAATAAACACGGCTGGGTAATGGAAATGACCGTTGATATTTAAACAAATAAAGAGAGTAAATGGAATAAGGGATCATATTTTTAACCAATATTATGCTAAAAGGTGCATGCTTCGAAACCGTGTCTACGTATTGGGTTTCGTGCTCATTATAACTCCAAAATTGATAATTTGTCGAACCCCGCGGCGAGAGCGAACCGACATCTTGGCAGTTCGTAAATCCTTCGATTGTTTTAAATAAAAAGCATAATGGTAAAACAATTTGAAATATTCTGATGAAAAGGTAGATAACGCTGCGTTTAGCGTTTAGATGTAGGTATGTATAAATAAAATAACATGGGAAAACCTGTTTTATCGCGTAGTGATGGCAAAAAAGAAGGGTCGCTTATTTAGTAGGTAATACATATAAATACAATAGATTTAAGATACCTAGTTATTTAGGTTTCATATTATGTAGTGTAGACTTGTCGCATGCACATAAACACACAGAAGAATACAAGAAAACACAAGAATACAGAAATCCAGCGCTGAAGCAGCCACACCGCTGACAGAGCACTTGCCTTTTCTGTTGTAACAAAACATATTTTATCTTATTTGTACTTTTATTTCTTATGTAACGTAAAATAAATATTTTATATTTTTATTTATTCGTAAATAGTAAATACAATCAACTATCGTATCAACTTTAATTTGCAAGATTTGGAATTCTTCGCCTTCGTAATTCCACGCCTTCATTCAGACGGAACAAAACTTAAAATAATAAACATGATGAAACATCACTTACTTACGCAATTAAGCCTGTATGACAAAGATCACTTATTTATTTATTTTTACCTCTGCAATAAAAAAGAACTTTCATATTTTATTATTTATACACCTAGTAATCATTAATTTGCGCAGCAAAATGAAAAATCCGACTTCATAGCCAATTAATGAGAATGATTCCTCACTATCTCGTACTTGGACGTCATATTTTTTTCCAGTTATTTTGATTTCGACAGCAAATTACTGAACTGCTTTTGTCGAAATTTCTACGGGACCGATACGAGAGTATATCCTTTAAAATAAAAAATAAAAATTTTGGTATCAGTTGACGATGACCAAGTGACGCAGATATGAGGTAGCATACATAAAAAAGACGATTCCCAGCGCTGTCACTAGCTAGTAATAATATGTGTAGCAGTGCGTCCCCAAATATACAGTCGTAATATGTACGTGCAATAGTAATTAATAAATATATCTATTACTAATTCCAATATAGTGTGATTTCGTTTTTGCGAACTGTACCAGAAACTCACGGGAAGATGATGTTATTCAAGATGAGATCAATTTTATTGAGATTTATTTTGTCGAAACATTTTATTTGTTTTTATCTATAAATTATCGATTGGTCACTTGATTAATTACTAACATACTGTTTAAGTTTTTTGATACAATATTGAATTCGCACACTATATCGTTAAGACTGTATTGTTAAGACGACACAAACTAATTCTTTAATAAGTTAAATTATAATGAAATAAATAAAGAAAAAATCTGTTGTTGAAGTTCTTCCAATTTGATACTGTAATTATCACTTTAGAATTTTCTTTCTTTCATTTTACATTAAATGTTTCGATATTATAATCCTTATCTATAATACGTCCTAACGTAAATATATCCTCAGTATTTCCTATTTGCCTTGTTTACTTCATTGAGCCACAAAGCCATCAAATAATAATAATTTCGTGACATTTATCAAACACTTGATAATAAGCTACAAGACTAGGGTGCTATAATTCGACGAGACAGACGAAACTTAAACATTATCATAGATATTTTTATTTAAAATGACTATTGGAGTGAATTAATTAAAAACTATCCATAAAATTTATAATTATGTCTCATTTTCTTGGCTCCATATTGCATTAAATCATCTAAATCTTTAAGGCCCTATTTCGCATAGCGGATGTAAAATAAAGAGGTTTAATGGTAATTGATAGCTAGGTCTCTCTTATACCCAATTTAAAATATATAATGCTACGCTGAAGTAAAGCGATTTTCCAAGCGTCATTTTATATAATACTTTACTGGAGTTTAACAGTTCGTACAACATTACGCCCGTGCTAATCGAATGAAACCGAACATACGTTATCCATTCGCACCGCTTCATTCACGTAAGGATGCAATCATTCGTTTCGTACGGCCTCGCTCGGTATGGAAGAGGTCTGTGGTACCGGTGCCTTGCGTTAGTTGTGTAATTTATATGAGAAAAAACAAAACATCATATAAGGGCGTGATCTAATGAGACCACCATCGGTAGACGGTAGGGCTGCCAAATAAATACGAGTACCATGGCTTAGCTACATGTGAGTTTGGCCGATACATAACGCCGCTATTGCACATGGCAACAGTAGAACTTATGTCACGTTCGTCCGGGGAAGTACCGCCACCATACCCATTTCTGCCGCCAATGTTCCGGTTCAAAAGGTATGATGCCGGTGAAATTACATGAGACATTCCCCTTCACGTCTCAAAGTTACGGGCGTCAGTCGTAACTAAGGTTTGGAGGAGGATAGGGGTTCGGACCCATTTCGTATGGCTTTTTATGGGCAGAGGTTACCACTTTACACCAGGTGCTTTGTGCTCGTTTCATAACTTCAACACATAAAAAAAATTGGAAGTCATAAAATAAACTTATTTTGTACCAAAGAAAAAGAGAGGTATAAAAATATTAGCTCGAATTCGCGGTTTAGTAGGTGTATCGATTTTATTTTTTCTGTCTCACCGTTTTCTTAACATTGCTTCAAACACGAAATATATCTTTTAATGTAACAGGTATCTATCTCACAAATTTGGTTGCTGCGAGTATTGAGATCTGCATCTTGAGTTGACTATTAATTACTCTTCTTTATATGAGAATATATATGAAAATATCTAAAAGGCGTCAATTTTTACATCAATATTTCACATCGCTTATTCAAAACTGTCGCTTTGCAGGTACAATAAATGTAATATCAAAGGTAAAAAATGTTGAGACTCAGCGCCAGCGCCAGCCCTACCGCGGCCGGCGGGCGCAATGCGCGTGAAACCGTTCATCAAACGAGTTCGAAATTTTAAGTTCGCTGTTTTCAGGTCGAATATTAAATTAAACCACATTTAGTTTTGATATTTGGGTTAAAATTGCTTTAAAATCGTCATAAATATCCTAAAATGGTAATGTAGTATTAGAACCAGTTTATGATTAAGCTAATATCCTGTACACAATTTCCTTGAGTTGTGAACGTATTAAGGTTTTTACATATATTTTTTTTAGATAGATTAACTGTTTCATTTGCACAAAATAAAAGATATGAACAAATAACTTATTTACTTAATAGCTAAAAATACAGTTTCAAATTAGATTAATTAATCGTTCGTTTATAGTATTTACATCAAGACCTCATCATTGTTTTGCATGAAGTTAAATATTTGATTATTTTTGATCCCCAATACAATTACCATACATATAAATGAAGGTACCTACAGTTTCCGCCTTTTTCCCCGAAGGGCACAGCCTCAATGGGCTGCTTTTCAACTTGTGGGTTACACTTTTGTGGGACTGTAGACGTGTGTAAGGATAGTGGTGAGCTTATCGCCACCATTTTTGCCAACGAATAACTAAGTACCACTTACCTAATTTCGGTAATTCATTCGGTAATAACATTATAGCTACCAAATAAATAATTATCAAATTCGGTCGTATTTTTTTTTATTTATCGGTTATTCTATCAAAATTAAAAATATAAAAAACTTCACTATTAAAATTTATAATTTTAAATATTGGTGAACATTTCACACACAGCGCCATCTAGCCCCAAAGTGCTATGCCTAGCTTGCTTAGCTTGTATCATGGGAACCAGACAACTGATATAATACTTATATACTTTTTTTAAATACATATAATAAATATTAACATCCAGACACAAAACAAACATCTATATTCGTCATATAAATATTTGTCCCGGGTGGAAATGGAACCCTTACAGAAGAAGGCAAAGTTACTAACCAACTGAGATGTGAGGCCAGTGAAACTAATATTATTGCTGTAGTTACTACATATAATTCCGTGCTATTTAATTGATTTCTTGAAATTACAACGTATAGATACTATTAATAAATCTGTGTACCGTTGGTCGGTAGAACAGTATATTTCTACTTACTACAATATAGTTGTATGGTATTATTATACAAAGCGGATACATTATTTGCTTGTAGTGTAATTTATTTTGAACATAATTACGTTCATTGATTGCTCAGACACTCAATCCCCTTTTCATGTAGAATCATTTGAATAAAAGTCTAATTAAAATCAACTAAAACCGGATTAAAATCACAGGAGCCCTACAAAAGGTTTCATTATCTCAGTATCTACGGACAGACGAACAGACAGCAGACAGTGGTGTTTTGCGCAATTATAACGATACAGATCTGACTGCTACAGATATGAAGCATGCATTTCGTTTCGCCTGGTATGTTGGCTGCTTCGTGATTTATTGAGTGGGGTTTATTATTTGACAACACATGTTTTTGTCTTTATGGATGTGTTTCTAATTTTAATAACTTCCTTTGATAATACAAACAAAAAAGTAGATGAGATAACATACTGAAGTATTCCCACACATTACAAGGGTGAATCCCTAACGAGAAAAATATCACCAAATTTTAAGAATTTTTGTTTGATGTAACTTTAAAGTGGCATAAAAAATGAGAAACCCGAATAATAACACCCATTTGTTTAGCCACATGGATGTGAAATTTGTTGCGACCACAGCTGCAACGCATTCGAAACGTCGTGGAAATCAAATGAATAAAGTTATTCATCAAAAATCCATTAAAATCAATAAATATTGATCTTTGTTTTATAGGGCACTTTTACATACATAAAATAGAATCCTATCTTACTTTTTAGAATTCCATCTTTGAGGAAAAACATCATTAATGCTCGTATTAAATATTATGTATGAATCTGAAAAAGATAGACTCGAACCACTGACAATTCACATATTTGTGAATAAATTTAGTCGTTATTTAGCTTACAGCTGACAGAACCCAAATTTATATAGATGGAACAGTATAGTAAACTAGTTTAAATGCAATAAATATTACTTTCTTTTAGAAATGAACAAAAGAGTCTTCGATAGAGTTCGCCATGAGTAGGCATTATGAATTCTGTTGGCGCCATCTTACGAATTCACATTATTCAGTCATCACTGTAGCTTATTGAAAATAAATGTTATTGTTAATTCTTTACGGCACTGCATCAAAACCGAATCACTACATAGTTGAATTATTGATTATTAATAGCTTTCCTAAAGCTTCATAAGTTTATTGCTCCGGAAAATATTTTTATCATCCTTCATTGTTACGGTAATCCCTTAAAACAGGAGTGGTGGTGAGTTTACCACTTACCACGTCAATATTACTATGATAGTAGAAACCACAATTTAAAACATGGCGTATCAAGGCTCTGCCTATACCTACGTTAGAAGGAAAACGCATACATGCAATATCCCATGTACACTCGCCTGAATTTTGCTTTCTATAGGGCTTAGCAACATCTTTTCACATTAAAATTACCTTGAAATTTGACCGGAGCTTGATAATGATCTCCAGTTTCCAGAGCGGTAATAGCAACCTCAGTTTTTATCAAAAAGGTATGTAGTAAAATCACGATACCGTCAATATCCGTTTATAATGCCTTTTATCATATTTCCGTAACGTCTTATCATTCAAAATCCCTTAAACCAAATTAAACCGATCGGCAACACCTTAAAGTCCATACTCCAATAAATAACATCTGATTTATGAAAATGTATAAATTCTCGTGAGGCTTAATTTTGAAATGTTTCAGTTTAATTGCCAAAAGGTACCACATACACGACCGTTGACAAGGGATTTAGAGTCTTTTGATTGAGGAAGTAAGTTTATATTCAGTTAATCGGATCGTGCGAAACAGACACGTTTCTGTGGAACATTGGAAGTGTGTCTGCGTATTGTTTTGATAAGCTGCAGAACGGGTTTGCATGAGTTATTGGTGGTATGATTTAATGCGAAGAAACTATTCGTCATTGTATGAATTGTCTAACTAGTAAATTAAAAAAACTTGAATAGTTTAAATTGCCTAACGTTTGTGTGTGTAATTCTATTAATAGTAGATTAGTCAACTGGTCAGAATAAAAGTACAAGAATTAGGCTACATGCATACCATTCATAATGGCCAGAGCGATACATCCGCCGCCGCCGCCGCGCCGGTACAATTAGTAATTATGGAAGCCCTCAATTAAATTATAATCGTAGGGCTGTCTGTGCATTCGTTATTCTAAGATTGGCAGTCCTGTCGCTCCGGGCCAATGGGGACGGTGTAAAGCCAGTAATGCGGCGCCTGAGTACGATCGCCCGCTGAGCTTGCAATGTAGCCAACTTGTAGAAACCAATTGATAGCTGTTCTATTCAAAATCAATGGAAGTGAGCATTTGGTCTCCATATTTTTACAAATCAGTGGTGTTATTAATTCCGCTGATGCCAATTCCTAAAACGAAGGGGCCTCTCTCTGTTTCATAGAGATTAAATGAGAAAGCAGAAATTAATTAATTAATTACAAAAGCACATTACTAAAATGATAAAAAATATACACCAAAAATGGACTTAAAAAAACGAGAATTCTAAGTTTGTCACGACCAGCTGTTAAAGACATTGTGATTATGTCTGAATGCATTTGGGATTAAAAGTTTCGATACAAAAAAATCTTAATTTAGAGTTCATTTAAATAATTCATCCCTTTAAACAAAATAAAGTTAATTTAACCTTTGTAATGATTACATACTATTTAATAACTGTAAAAAAAGGCCGTTTAAACAAGCATTTAAAAGTGCCCTCTGAAGCGTAGGTGTATTAGGTAGTTTCATCTTATGACATGTTTAATTTTCTAGGGATAAACAAGTAACGTAAAAATACTTGTTTTCACATTCATAGTGAACTCATTCTGTAAATATTGTACGAAAATTGTAAAGTTTACTTTATTTTCATCATACTTTTGATACTTGCCAACAGTAATCATTCTATCATAGTAATCGCGTCATAGTATGACGCAGGGACTAAATCAAATCGTGTTTGTACTTCGTACCCAATTTGAAGGAAATAACCTATTTTACCCACAAACATGCAAATCCGTTTCCCAATATGAATACCATTACGAAAAACAACACAATTTTCCATCTGCGAATTCTATTAGGTACTAGCTGACTATTGGAACCGAAGAAATGATTATTGTCTTAACACGAAATTTCAATCAGTAGATATACTTATTTCTTAGAACAGACATCAAATAAATTTATATTGCGGTCGGTACTTTTACCTGCGGAGTTATAAAATTCCCACTATTTATTAACAGTTGGCCCTAGACAAATCTCATCCATAGCCTTTTAGGTCAATCGTATCTATTCTATGATTGGGAACAAAATTGATCGCTCTATATTCGTAGCGGCATAAATCACGTGCAGTTAGTAGATATTTGCGTGTCTTTACTGGCGAATTTATTACTTCGCAAGGTCGGTCCAAACTGGCTCGACGATTGGAAGAGCTTGAAAGGAAAATAAGTGTCAGTTTGTTTTCTTTAGAATAGAAAACAAAGCAAGCTATGTGATTTGATTCGGGTAACACAGTGTTAGGTAACTCCTTAAGTTGTCTTGAAGATACTCCATTGTGTTATTGTAGTTTTCTCGATAGCAAAAACACTTGTTATTTCCACGAAAACTGACATGGGATTTTTGCTTTTTTTCAATGTAATCATCACATAACATTTCAACTTACTCCCATGCTTTTTTCTATAAAGTTATAATATCCGATATTTTCTGTGTAGCGCTCGCTCTATGGCCTTGAATTATCTTTTTTGCAAGTAAGCCGATCATTTAGCCTACGTAGAATCAGAATATTCACCATACAACTGGTAATCTATTGTTCGCTACAATTGCTCAACGACTGTTTTAACATTTCCCATAACACAATAGGAGTGAAGACACGTCTTCACTTTTTACCGTTTAAGTTAGCTTTATCTTTCTAATTGTTTAATGTATACTTTCATTCGGTATTTGAAATTCATACCACGATATTAACTGTTTATTAACTATAGGTAATAATAATTATGTTTATTTATGCTTAATAAGCTCTCGTGACATTATTTATGAAATATTATTCAGAATATTCTCCAAACTAATGTCGTTTAGTAAGGACTAAAATGAGCTGATGTAATTTTAGCATACATTTAGTGATTTAAATGAGTTTTAACATTAATTCATATCATTGGTATTTTTACAACAAGGCTGATAATTTGGCTAATGCATGTTGTACTATCAGTTTTTTCTGATCAATTCAATCAAGAGATATTTTAATATCCTACATAACAAAATATTTAATAATCGTGTACCCATCCAAATGACAAATGCTTTTATTATGCAGTCGAGTTCAGTAACCAGTTCACTCTAATTACACTGTCCGATGTCTGTGAATCAACGTCGATGGAAACACAAATACCGGGAATTTTTTTTTCAGTACTTGGAATTCATCTACTTTATTTCTTTATGCTCAGAGTTGAAAATCCAACCATTATTTTTTAGTACAGAACACGCAATAGATGCCTCGATGTGTTTGTCAACAGGACTAAATTGCTAACACTGTAAAGTCATGTATGAATCTAGTGTGGTTATTGGAAAAACCAATACTTTCCACTTAATCATGTCGGCACCAGACTTCTTAATGCTTCCAGAGCAGAAGCACAGGTGGTTGTCAATGGCGAGAATAAATAGACAACTAAAATGTACCTTAGGAACTCAATCCGGATTCATATCTTCGAATTGTAGTAATTTTTTGTCTCCTCGAGACATTTTCCTAAATCATTTGCGATCAAGAAACGTGTAAAGACTTATAAATCTTGTATTATCCAACAACAGTAGGTGGTAGGAAGCACCTCCGTTTTCGCGTACCAGTAGTTAATTCAAAAGCACTTTAGAGCAATATAATAATTTAAATAGAGGAGTAGATAACCCTTCACTCACCTTCCGTATTAGTTAACGCATTGCGAATAGTTCCGACACACGCGATGTGGCTATCATCACTGTGAAATTGTTTATGGCATCAAAATCTTCTATAATGGTTAGCAATAGACGGAGAAGACAGAAATGTCCTATTCTTCGAAATTTCGCCTTTATTTCTAATAACTTATAATTAATCGCAGATATAGAGAGTTCATATAGTAATCCAGATTCTTGTGATACCTACTCATACTAGAATAAATCTGTATCGTGTGGTCGTATGTTGAATGATTATAGCCTCGGTTTACAGCATAAAATTGTGTAAAATATACATGAATTTGGTTAAAAAGTTTAAATATGATATGATAAGAAAATAATACTAATATAATACATGAATTGCTTTAATAAGACATTAAAAAAGTAAACAACAAAAAATTGTGACATGTAATTATTGTCAATAAATTTAAGACTAATAGAGAGTAACCTATCTACAAATATTTACCAAAAATCGATATCATCCATGTCGCGCAAAGCATGGTCTTTTTATGCGATAGAGGTTACGGAACGAGCAGATGGCCCTCCCGTTATTTACCTGGTGTTGAGTGGTAACCTCTGCCCATAACAAGCAATACGACTTGGGTCCTCCACTACATACGAACAATAGGACCGAATTCCCATCGTACGCGCCCGTAACTCTTAGACATGGAGGTGAAATGTCTCATGTGCCTGTAATTTCACCGGCAGCCAGATATTTCAGACCATAATACAGTAACCCGAATGCATTACTGCTTGGCGGTAGAAAAACTTGGTATAAGTTCTACTGCCTGGACATACTTAAGCATTTATGTAGTTCATAATTGACCCATATCTGTCGTAATAGGCCCATTTCGACATAAAAATCATAATTGATAAAGGCATGCGCCACACAACTATGAGGCATGAGACACGTTGCTCTATATTGTTATTACACACGCAATCTCGATATAGACGTAAATTCTACCAACGTTTATATCTGAGGCGAATAACTTACATAGTAGAATTTTGGCGAAACGTGACTTACCCATTTTCGAGTGTAGAACGCAGATTAGGCGACACTCGGGAAGTGTTACATGTCCCGGGTAGCGAGAATCAAATCGAAAGTAGTTTGATAACAGCCACCTTTTCCTCATCATTCAAAACAAATTTCATTTATCACGGATATGGGCCTTGATCTGACTTTAATTACTTCTACAGACATTATCATTTCTCAATTATATTGTAATCCATTGTTTTATTCTTATAATATTTTTTTTATTTCAAGTTTTTATAAGAAACATACGCGCCAAGATATTGATAGTTACAATTTCGTCTACAAAAACCTTTGTATTAAAATGCAGAAGGCGGTTTTACTTGTATCAAAAGCGCGTTCAGCAATTTCAGTTCTGTTACATTTTTTACTTCACAGATTCACAACAGGTAGGCACGTTTAAAGTGCATTCCGGGGTTGAGAATAGTTTAGATAACGTTTTAAAGAAAAATCGATTTATGTTCCATCACGAAAACCTATATTAGTAGCTACACCGGAAATTGTTGTGGCGATACCGGACAGTATTATTTCACTTTGATATTAAATCTTGTGTGCGGTTTTATTGTCCTGTTAAAATTATATTTTGATAGGCTTCAGTTAGCGTTCTATAAACTCTTACTATCCCCATCAGTTTAGGTCCATATTTAGTCGACAAATAAATAAAACTCCAAAAAAATGCATCAATTTAATTCACAGAAGGCACAAATTATAATAATACAAAATAAGTAACCCTAGAATTTATCAATAATTTACCACTGTGAAAAACTGTTACAATAGTTACGACATTGTAAAACACATTCAAAAATATTTGATTGTGACAAATGTTATATGAGAACCTACATTATTATTTCTCATAAAATGTGCTGGGTACTACAAAATGTACTTACGGCTAAGAGTCTACAAAGGCCTCGGGAAACACACCAGCTGTTACATTCTTTACAGAAAACGTGGTTTATCACAATATTATATATCATCCAGTCTAGACGACGCTTAATAGCCGGTTCACAAAGAGTAAACACAACATGCCCGTTTTCGCTAACAGCTTGCACAATCGTAATGTTAACATTTTCGTGTCACTGTGTCCGCTTTAGTAACCTAATTAGGTTGAATTTTGACTCGATTTTTTTCATATGAACCGTTTATAACAAGACTTAACCGTGGTTGCCACTTATAAGTCAAATGTTTGAGTAAGGAACTATGAGGAAAAACCCCGTCAAAGCTCGGAAAGTCAGTTGAAATTAATTTTGACAGAATTTTGGTACGACTAAGAAGGCCACATATTTTCGAGGACGAGTCGCGGAGCTGTTAGAAACCGTATTGGTGAGAAAACCGAACCGCGACATTCATTGCACATACATATTATAAAAGATTTTAAGGCTTTTCCATATCGTGTATCAAAATTCAAACTCATTCGTCTTGTGTCTCTGGAATTAAGTGTGTGAAACTTGCAAATTTCACGTTAATTGTCCATTTAAGTGTCTTTTGAATAATTTAATGACTCGTATAACATAACCAAATGCCTAAATGCATGTTCATTAAAAAAATCGCTTAAGTAATTTCAAAACAAAGTTAGTGTGAATTGTCTAAAAGACAACAAAAACTGAGTCTAATTACCTCTTTTATATCCAATTAAGTCATTATCTTATTCAATTACATTTAAATTAAAACATAATAAATCAAAGACGCCGAAGCAGACACGCAGTTACTAAGTACTAGCTGGAATAATTTTATAATTCATGCACTGTTAGCTTTCGATGAACAAACAAAGAAGCTATTGACATCAGACCCATAATTGTTGAATCTAAATAAAATATTTTTTTCACTACATTTTAGCAGCGAGCAAAGCCAATCGTGGATTAAAAATAGTGCTACTTTAATGGCTGTATAACTGACAATAACATTAACAAAATTAATTACTAAACACGGCGAGAATCACCACTTAAACTCAAAACATCAATAAAATTTAAGCATAGTGACCGATTCTGATTGCATCCTGACATTACACTGAGTGGTTGTAAACATAATGAAACAAGCGAGTCATAACTTATGCCGAACTAGCGTAGATCTAATAGCGTTAAAATAACCAGAGAGTTCTAAAAATAACCGCAAACAAAATTTGCGATGATAAATATTCCAATACACGTTTTGAACAAAATTATTTGTTATTACATTATCTTAATAACATGTTAGTTTTTAAATCATTTTAAATTAAGAATTACGTAGGTCCCAACCTGTACTGAACGAAAACAAGTATTAAATTCGTCACGTATTTTTATAGTTCGCTCGGCGTATCTTGTGGGTAATTTTTATTGAGTCCTTGAACTTGTACACAGTTTTGTCGGTCGATAATTCCACGCGGCTTTACCGCCTGTGAGATGATGACTAGTACTCGTTTTAGTTCAGTACTAAATGGGGTCAAAATATTGGTATAACAAGTGATACCTACTCGTATTTTTTCATACGGTATTTTGATGCAATTTCGTGTTCGTGATTATGTTGATTGTATTCACAAATTAGCTAACACAGGCAATCGACACTGGTTATTAAAACCAATTTTCCAGTTATTACCAATTATCATAATAAGTTTTACGTGTTTTACCGTTCAGTGAAGTATTAATGTAATCGGTTGGGTGATGAAAGAAAAATAATCATTAGAAAAATCATTCTTGAGCGTAGCGTTTAAAGCGGTGAATAAACTTATCATAGTTGAACCATTTTACCTTAATTAATCAGCACCAGACAGGGTGTAAAATATTTAACTTAGAAATTCTTGATCGATAGAAATGGAGACGGGTAGAAAGGATCAGATTTTTAAGAACAAATAAATTATGATACAAATCTAATTACTTAACATCAATAAAATTCAAGCAGCGACAACTTATTTACATAGGAGATAGGCCCACGGGTCAGAGTACTTCGTGATTTAAGTCTTGAACTGTTTTATTACGTTTCTACATTACCTATGCATTCATTATTTTTATTTCAATATCAATAAATACATATTTGTTTCTAACACTTATAAACGCAAAGAACAGTATATTAGAACAGTATATTGTATTTAATAAAATTTAAAAATAAACTAATCTACATCAATCTTAGTTTTTGGTTATAATTCAGTTTTCATCTAATCAACACTGAGTAATACAAAATACACTGTTAAGTTAAGAAAGACACTTGGCATTACAATTCTGATCTTTGACATCACAGAACAATGGGGAGACGTATCCAATGATTTAATATGTGAGGTTATGTCAAAGAATAGCTGATATACCAATTAACAGATATGGCAGTTTATATCTTGGGCAAAAATATTTCCACTCGAAAGGGACAGTTGAAGATAATTAGAACTTACCGAACACATTGAAATGTGTCTTTACCTAATTATGTGTCTTTACCTAATTATGTGTCTTTTTGAATGTGTATTTACCTTTTTTTTATTGTTACTGCAACATTTGTATATGTAGTATGTTACGCTGAAATATAAAATAATAAAGGTTGTAGTCGTTTGTAGTTTCTTACCACGTTCATAGCTTTTTTTTTTTTATTTGAATAATGTTAAACTTGTCATACTACTTTTATTTTACCAAATTTAATTGATACCAAAGTTTTTAGTAGTCAAAAAATTTGAACCCAAATTTCGAGCTTTTTAATCACAACTACAAATACATATTAAATAATTAAATAAATCTCAGAGAGTTAATCACATTTATAAGTAATAATAAGTCGCAAATAATTAAGTAATTATAAACATTTGAAGGGAATTAAGTTAAATATATCTTATTATTCTGATTCGTCAATTTAATAAGCATTTAAAGTGATGCACGATGCGCGTATCTGTTGCTATTTACGACGTGTCGGTAACGTCGCAGATTCAATAACTGCGCGCACGCATCGCCCCACGAGTGACGAGCGAGCAATTGCGCGACTTATGTATGATTTATTGTGATTTGCGAACAATCGCTTCGAAGTACATCTTTTATTATTTTTATTCACTTCGTTCATGTTCAAGCTAAACTTTTTGTGACACGTGCAATGATTAACTGAAACTTCAGACTTCTCTGTGTACTACTCGATGTAATAAAGTCAGATAGGATAAGGTAAGGTTAAGGTTTAAGAGCAGTAGAACTCTCGCCAAGTTCGTCCGGGGAAGTACTGCCACCATGCCCATTTCTGCCGCCAAGCAGTAACGCGTTCGCGTTACTGTGTTCCGGTTTGAAAGGTGTGGTTGCCGGTGAAATTACAGGCACAAGAGACATTCCACCTACAAGTCTCAGAGTTACGGGCGCATACGATGCGACTTGGGTCTTGTCGTACCTAGTAAGGGAGGACCCAAGTCGCATCGGTTGTTATGGGCAGAGGTTACCACTTAACACCAGGTGGGCCGTCGGCTCGTTCCGTAACTGTATAACATAAAAAAAAAGGTAAAAACTGATTAAATGTCTGATGTTTTTCTGTTAGTAGTAACATAAAGGTTATAATTAATTTTATGGAGAGTTGAGTCATATTGCTATTATTTAATTCCATTCTACGCACATAATAGCAGTATAGCCAGTAATTATAACGAGTAGGTAAAGATTAATTTACAAATGTTAAAACATTTACAACATAGACTAGTTTTCAGTTTTATAGATGACGTATTTTTTTTCAGTTGTCTTCAGAATACGAGAATGGAAAATCAGAGAGTAGTATTCGGAGAAACAGGAAACACGACGGAAATGGTGTGAAACAGAAAAACAACGTAAGTGGACTTACAACATCCTGTATGACACTTTAGTAACGGAGCAGAAATTTATTCCAAAGTTATTCTCTTAACTTTAAATAGGTAGTGATCGTTTTTTTTTACAGATAAGGAGACTAAGTTTGACAAAGTACTCTAATGCAATAAACTATAGCCTCGTAATATAAACAATTAATAAATAAATAATAAATAATGGTGGACATTTCACACAGCGCCATCTAGCCCCAAAAAGTAAGCTAAGCATAGCTTGTATCATGGGAACCAGACAACTGATATAATACTTATATACTTTTTTCTTTTTGTAAATACATACATATAATACATATTAACACCCAGACACAGAACAAACATCAATGTTACAAATGTCACATAAATGTTTGTCCTGAGTGGGGATCGAACCCACGACCTGCAGCGCAGAAGGTAGGGTTACTAACCAACTGAGCTATAAGGCCAGTCAAATATATAATTATATTTATTTTAGTTGAATTGTTCAAATTAACATAACATTTGCTCATTTGTGCAACACATAATATCATAAAATGCCCAGTTAACTCATACACACAAAACATTTTTGTAAATAAAAAACGAATCCTCCAGATGTTGTTAAAAAACTAAAAAAAGGTAACGCATTCCTCGAACATCAAGAACCTTAGGACAATACTTGAGAGAACACCATTCATTCTAACAATCACCTGTGGTTGTAACAGTTATGCAACTTTTGGCCATAAACAATTATGTTTCAATAGTTTGTACCTGACCGTAATAAAATCTTTATTAGTTTTGGTCATTCAATAAATGGTTTTAGAAAATTTTAGATTTTTCGTTACCTTCCAAACACTGTCCTTCCTAAAAAACACTCATTGTTGCAAATGGCAAAAAGAATAAATGGTAGATATCGTTACAAAACAGGGACTGCTGCTTTATCTCGAAGAGTTCATGACTTTCACAGTCTGGTTTGATAAACTTAATACAGTGTTAAAATGCTAGTGTAAGTGAATTGCATTTCACTATATTTTAAATGTTTATCCAAATGAGCTTCATCTGGGTGTTAATTTAGTTCCCAGCAGAATTATCTCAAAAAGGTTAAATAATTGTAAATTAAATTTTATATGCTGTTTTATTGATGCTTTGCGTTATGATAATGAGTTATAAATATTCTCCGCCCATAAAGAGGATGATTTTACTCACTTATTGAATTTAAACGCATAATTAATACGAATAAAATGTTGCGATGTAATCAAACAGCTGATCCTTATGGGGTGTTCAAACAAGACGATTCCCCGCTACAATAAAAGCGCACAGTGGAAATCGAAAATTGTTATGCCTTACTTCTTTAGTTCGGAAATAAATAATCAACATTTCGTTGTCTTGTTTAGCTCATATACCTTGTTGTTCCTTGCTATTAGGTACATATCACAAATGAACGTTTTGCAACGTGCATTATTCAAAGCTCTAAACATAATACAAAAAAAACTGAAATTAACTGTTGCAATAGCAACTATCGGAATATTTTTCTTTTACTTTTTAAGTATTTAACTGTATCTTCCAAATAAAACAGTAACAATTTGTCGAATTACAAAAAAAAAGTTTTTTTTTAATAAATAAATGTCGTATAACATCGCGATATGGCGGCGCCGCGTGCCCGTTTGAGTAAACATAGCTTATGTAAGTAACAGTTAGGTAAAGAATAACAATATAAAATATAAAATGTAATGACGCCTATTTTGGTTATTTATTATTTATGGAAACTAAATCACCGATTTCTAAGGACCGTTTTTTGTTATTCTGAATTATTATTTCATGAAATGCGAGAGACGATTTAAGAGACCGGAATCCCAACAGTATGAAAACAATGAAAACTTAACGCAATTTGCAATTAATGCGCAATACACTAAGCTCATTCTTCCTGTGACCATGAGTGGTGCTTAAGAATGTCAATACAAGCTAATTTTAAAATTCTGGATGAAACTTACATGAGATACAAATAAAGACAACGATACATTATTTTCGCCCTGTAACGTTTTTTTAACTGTACAAAAACGAAGAACTCCCGTTTCCGTGAAACCGCTCCTAGTTAATGCTTGGTACTGAACCAGCCGTTTTCATCACAAGCTGTGATTGGAGCTAACTCATAAAATGTTCATCGTAACTGCGTCCGCCTTACAATGTGACGGTTATACAGAGTCGAGCAGGTGTGAACATTATCTTAATTCAGTGCTACCGACAGACCAAGAGGTGTGTACGGACCTTTATTTTGTAAATTGAAAATCTTTAAGAACTTGATTTTGCGAGAAATTCGCGATTGGGACGTTTTTATACAAAACTTTGCACGCTACACGTATTTTATTGCAAATGTTCGCATGCAAATATTTTCTCCTAGCTTGTTGATAATGAAACACACGTATAGCTTTCTGATCAACACAGTTCATATGATGTAGAGGTAAATGTGTATTGGTATCGCATTAGAATAGAATAAAAGAGACTGTGAATGTTATTCTGTAAGTACAAATGGCGTTATTTTATTTTATTTTATTTTGTTTATTAAGGAAATTATTAGTTATAGTTAATGGTATCTACATGGATACCATGATTAATTAAAGTTAACATTTCATAGTAAAATTTGCTAATTACTTATTATGGTCTCTAAGTAAATATGTTTACAATGGATATTAATACTAATAAAAGTTATGATAATAAAAGTTTTCACTTTTATTACTTAGTTTTACGTTTTATTTACTAAAATATATTGTAATAAATAAATTTCCTACACTTTTAACAGGTTGGCGAAGTGTAATAGGTTGTGCGAATATTTTATGTGAAATAAATTACTAATTTATTCAAATTGGAGACAATCAATTTGAACTGGTTCGACTTAATGTTTGTTTTGCTTTGGCACTGGCGTTTTGTCTTACGTGTCTAAGAACAACTGGTACTTCTATTATCTTTTGTTTATTTTAAGGCCATAATAAGTAGACAAGGAAGTTAGTATGGATTCTATGGATTGATGGCTAATCTGTTGCTTAGATTTTTATATACATAATCACATTGCTTTTCAACTGCTAAATGCTGTGACTGGCCTCACAGCTCAGTTGGTCCCTGCCTTCCGCGCTGTAGGTCTTGGGTTCGATTCCCATCCAGGTCAAATGTTTGTATGACGACTATAGATGTTTGTTCTGTGTCTGGGTGTCAGTAGATATGTATTATATGTATTTACAAAAAGTATAAATCTAAGTATTGTATTATATCAGTTGTCTGGTTCCCATGGTACAACCCATGCTTAGCTTACTTTCGGGCTAGATGGCTGTACGAAACTCTGGACGAAATGTCAAAAAAAATGCTCTATTGCAGTAAAGTTTTTGCTCTGGACTAAATTAAAGAAAATTAAAATAATTTCCCGCATGCACTTAATAATGGTTGATCCAGCACAAGATTAACACTTAATTCATAGTCGAGACCAACACATATTTTCATGAAAGTGCATAATAATATTGAATGCTAATACAGAATAATATTACTTAATATATTTTAGACTTAGTCATGGCTATAGATTAGTGCCTCAACATATATACACATAGCGAACATCAAGTGATTGACACACAATTTATATTACGGGCCAATTAAGCAAACATTTTCTAATTTGAGTACTAAAGATGTTGGTAGGTAAATAATTGCTATAATGAATTGATCATGGAAATTCAAAGGACACGTTTATTTCACACATGTTTTATTTAATGTTTAACATTATTATCTATTGCCTATTACTGCTACTTGGACTGAAAATAAGTATATTATTTACAAAAATGCCGCTTTACAAATACAAGACGCATTAATAATTTATATTTAAAATTTTCATATATCACAAACGTATTGAAAATAAAATTTAAAATAGTCATGTAACGACTTTCATAATAACCCTTAAAGGCACCTTTTTTGTTTTAGTACAAAATCACATTCTAATGATTGTTTCTTACAACGTTTCCACAATAAATACTTGCCTACTAATTTTAATTTTCGATTCACCTATATTTTTTGTTACAGACGGTTACGAAACGATTCGATAGTAAGATTTGCAAGCACCTAAAATTACCAATAGGGTAATAAACCCCACAGAGCCTTTATCCAGGGCATGCGGGCGGCGACCTCCGCCCTTCCGGCCCGCTGACCCCACTGAAACTGAAACTAAAGCCTCGTCCAGACATTACACAGAGTGCCTCTGGGACTAAGTAAGTTGGACAATAAACGTGAGAATATCTGTTTGGAGTGTTGCTTGGATTTGAAACCGGCGACGACAGCTTTCTAAGAAAGTATCATATTACAGTAATGTGGATTGATAACTGCATAATAATTTTTTGTTATATAAAGTGATAGAAGCGATTCCGTTGTTTAGTTTACTCATCTATATATGTTATTCGTTATTTGTATGGAAGTTTGTCAAATTATCTATATGTCTCTGAATTACATACAGCATTATTTTATATAGTAACACGGCCGGTTATGGACTGACGGAAAATGTAAATAATGGAAAGTAATTATCCAACTTTAACACATTAATTTCAAATTGTTTTAATAGTAGATGCTATGTCTAGCCATCAGCTTATGAAAAGAAATCCGGACCTGTTTATATTTGACGATGTTTTCGAATTTCTGATGTGTATTTCAGCGGCTGTTAAATTATGAACCAACCCATATTCTTCAGTGTTTTCATTTATTTATGTAATTACCATTCAAAAGTGATTATTATTATTATAAAAATTACCAGCCTTGGGATTGTTTACTCATGAATATTAACATGTATCAAATGCTTTTATCTATCTATCTATCTAAAATAGTTGCATTTTAAACCATACATTATAATTATTATTATTTCCGAACCGCCAAAGGAGTAAAGCTAACGTGACAGGTGTAACTTTAGAGCGGTTAGTTAAAGCGAATAAATTATTCTTCCAGCAATTATTTTACGGTACAAAATTGAATGTTCATATTAATTAACTAAAAAAGGCCTTTTGCACTTTAGCGTTTATGCAAGTGCAGGTTTTATCCCGGCACTTATTCAAAGTAGCACTAACTTGTTTAGTTTTCACCTATTTTCGGCGGCGCTCGCCCGTAGAGACATATTTTCGGCGCGGCGTGCTTATGCATTTAATAGCTTGGCGTTGAACTCTTAGAATTATACAAGTTTACTTTCAGTTTAAAGAGAGTTTAAGGCGATAATAGATATTCACATGAAATGAAAAGAAACCAATCAATCAATAAAAGAGAGGCATTTTCTAGTACATGAATTTAGTGTTCATTCATATTGAAAAAAAAGTTTTGGATTAAGTACGTCAGTGAAGATATGATTTTAAGACTCGGTTTGTATTAATTATCTCACATTAATTATTTGTTGTCATGTAGTTTATACCTAACATAACAACATTCACCTTTCGTTTTATCTGGTGAATGATGAAAGGAAAAACGTGAGAGAATTTGCGTCATTACTATTGTTTATCTCGAAGTACACACATGCATCGTCTATACTATTTAGTATGTTGGGGCCTTTAAGTTCAAAACAAGTAGGTATGTAGTAGATAATGGAGTCTCTTTAGTCACGGCTTTGTAAACAGGTGGGGCAATAAAACTAACTATTCTTTTCGTACAATGAACAATCCCGGGTAATCCTGGTAACAGTATTTATCATACTCAAAATATTTGAGCTAAAACTTTGATAAAACTAACGAACGGTCGTGTTGTTTTTTAAATCATGTTTAAAACGCAGTCGTTGATTTTATTTTCCGTCGTAAGCTTGCTGATTCGCATTGTTCACAGGTGCCACAGAACACAACAGTCACTATACGAGCACACCGGAGGAAATCCTCATCTGAATTCTGCGCGTGCGCCACTGATTCCAACGTTCGTGATTTGAACGCCAAAGTTTATCTGGGGTGACGCGTGTGAAACTATTCTTAAAAAAAAACACGAATTTACACTTTTGACCATTCCACGAATTGGGGGAAGGGAGCAGGTATGTCTTGAACTTAATACGAACAATTTATGTTAGTGGCTGTCAAATACACAATACACTCTTCGAAGATTTGTTCCATGATCAACTCTTCAGGAGCAAATGGGGACTTAAAATAGAATTCTTCTTCGTTTCAGGATCGAACACAAGCGCATCTACATTATTCAATCATCACCATATATTTGAAGCGCTTAATTCACGTTTCGTTGCATTTGGGCACAAGCCCTTCGCTCGCCCTCGGCGATCATTGTTCAGTATTGTGTTTCGTAAACCTCCGTCGTATCGATAACGTACAGTCGACGTAAAAAGACTGTTTCAGTTGCACTTCCAAATGGTAAAGTGATGTGGTTTCAAGGACAGTCACGTGAAAAACATTCAGACTCCGTTTGGCACAACACGTCTAAATTGGCGATACGTGCGTCGAATCGTATGCACTGATGAATACACGGCGGAGTATGGTAGGTCACTTCACAATTATTTTCATGTCACATTCAAATAACTCTCACTTTTAGATACGTTTTCGGTACGTCCTATGTATTCGTGAACTGGAGTTGCACTACTCAACTTGAAAGGGCGCCGACATAGTTTGGCCCGATATCTTAATTTCCAAGGGTATCTAAATTATAATTTACGATTCGGATCTGCGGTAAAAAAGCGGTCATCTTTAATAGAAACGTCGTTTTTTTGGCCCGCATGTAGGGCCGATGAGTTTTGTAACCTCGGATAGTCATTATAGTCAGAGCAGCATTAACATTGTTATCTCTTTCTTTTAACCATTTTTTTACTATTACAATTGTGAATTTTAGAAGATTAGTATTGTGTATAATTGTGTGAATTTCTACTCGTACAATTCATTGTGGTCTTATGTTAATTAATTTAAATTAAATAATTTGAAGAGAAGTACCAGCAAACAATTTGCCTCCTAAATAAACTATATTAGGTACTTAGATATCAAAACTAATCCAACAACTTGCAGACAGATCTAAATTAAAGAATAATTATGAATATTGTCGAAACTCCGGTCATCGAAAGCATCGAGTCTCTGTTTTTAACTGGAAGGGTTTAAGAGCTAAGAATGTGTGGGCTCATACTTCATCGACAGAGACGCGGGCACGCAGCCAGTACCCATAGTTCCTTTCAATCCATACCGTGAATTTATAAACTTACAGTGATTAATATTACTTGACATTCAAATACTAATATTCGCCAAGGTAGAACTATTTTAAACCATTTACTTTCACTTTAGCATCAATGGCAATAAACTTTTATAGATAGTTAATTTGATTTCCTACTGAAATGGCGTGATAAAATTTGTAGATGTGGCTACATAGAGAGCCGTATCCAATTCTAGATCAGCCGCATCGAATGCCGCTGATTTGTAATGGTGTTGAAATACTGTGCGATTGACCAGGAATAATTAAAAAGTAGCAAGAGTTCAATAAAACTAAGTAACGAGCCTCTTTCGTATCAAATTAAATTTTGGTGAGTAGACTCCATGGGCGGTGAAAGATGATATGACGACGTAATATTTTTATTGTGAATTGAAAAAAGGTGCATTAAATAAAATAAATTGTTTTTTTTTTTTACTTTTTACATATAAAATAAAACGTCATACATATCTAAATTTAATAACACTATTGTACCGAAGAAATATGAGTTTTCTCACATTCCTTCAGTCTTAAGGGATCTTAAGGGATTTCTACTTGATTTTAAAATTATTACAAAAGATAGTCTAATTTAATTTCACAATAATTATTCAAGGGCAACATACGATCTGTAATAATCATCCAACAATTAGCCTTCATACTCTAACCAAATAGGGACCGCTATACAAACGAAGCGAAACTTTTAAGTCTCACGAATATAATATGAGAAGTCAGGTAAAAGCTACTACTGAACCAGTAGTGATCTAGATAGCGTAGTTAATTGCGCACGTTCTGTCATGTTTCTGAAGAGTTATGTTACCGATTAGGTCATTTCCAACAGAGCATGAAGATAATTTTCTAGCTGAGAAAATGCAAAAACTGCTGGGACGAGAGAGGATTAAGAGTTAAAAAACCATATCTATTGACAGGTAACTTACACCGTAGTAGCGTCATCTTTACTCATTATTACGAAACGACTGTGTTTTTTTTTTTAAATTATATGGACTGGTTAAATTAAATTAGGACTATACGTATTATTTCTAGCAGCATAGTGATATATTTAATTTTCGAGACGAAATACAACTGCAAATTAATGAAAAAATGTGTGTTTGCAATGACACTTTTTGTCAAGTTATTAAGTTAGTTACTGTGACTACCGCTTACTTTATAATTTACACAGACACTGCGAAGAAATTCATACAATGCAATTAAAAACAGGCATCTAAATATTTAATATATTGATATTGTGGTATATTAAATATCACCATATTTCAATGGTGGTAAACAATCCTAAGCTACGTTCTCAGAGTACCTGTTTGGTGAATCGATCGGTCGATAATATAACGTCCAGTTTTACACGTTATATGAAAAGATTGATGCAATTTACAATGCTATGAGAAAAAGATTAATGCAATTTAAAGATTGATGCAATTTTAAATGGTGTGAAAATTCAAACTAACCAAATAATCAGGTTTTGCCGTCTCAAATATCACACATAATTATTACTATTGCAATTGTACTTAAAACAAATCATAGGTAGTATATTAAACATAAATATCTTATGACATAATACTAAAAAATATCGTTTTTAAAGTTACGCTTGGCGACATTTAGGTACTAATTAACAATGTACTTAAAAATAATTATACTTTTTTTTATTTATGTATAAAATCAAAGCCTGTTTTATCATCTACATTCCATTTGAAGATGGTGATAGCACATTAGAAGTTCACTGAGTATTCCGTATTTATCACTTCACAGTTGCAAACCTATGATCGATCTTATCCAAGATGGCCGACGGCGCGAGAGCAGGCGGGAAGCGAACGGCGCACCCACCCTCCTTTACCTCAACCGAGCCGTCAATCATTACAAATTTAAAACATTCCGCACTTAACACGTTTTTCATCATTGTATTTTGAACGTTATAACCACTGGATTATACTTTAAGCTATTTTCCATTTCGAATTTTATTATTCAAGTCACATATCACAAGTGAAATTGAGAAATTAAACACCAAACGTGCTGACTTTATGACGATTTGAGTTGCACTAAATTAACAAAAACTTTTAACATATTCAAACCTTGAAACCCATAAAGAATCTCCCCCATTATTAGTTTACGGTCTGCGACTATTAGGGTATTATGTGTGTGTTGGTTTGTTTTGATTGTGTGCGGACAGAGTAACCGACTAAACAATTTGGGGCATTGTAATTGTATTACAAAAGGTTTATTAGAGCACCTTCCAAAAAATGACACCAAGTTATACAGTCGTGTACTTTTTGTAAAATAATAAATAACCAGACTTTAAAGTTTGAACAATTGAAATTATTTTTATAAGTAGTAGTAATAAGTATAAAAAAATATTTCAAAATCAATTTTATATTGATATTTTAGTGTCTAAGTGTAACGGCGCTCACAGTCGTAATAAAAATATTACGTCGTCGTTACAGAACGACATGCGAATCGTTGCACTGTACGACCGGTGATGTAGGGTACCTAGTACCTGCCTATACCTACCTTCGTGGTGGCGGCCGCGCGCTGTGAGCATATTAGTAGATATTCAATTAATAAAAACGGAAAATAATTACAGAGAAAACAAATCATTTAATTGACTTGACCCTCACAGCTCAGTTGGTAGTAAGTAGTAGCTTCTGCGCTGTAGGGCGTGGGTTCAATTCCCTCCAGTAACATATTTTGTGTGACGAATATTGATGTTAATTCTGTGTCTGAGTTTTAATATGCAGGTATTTATATGTATGGATTTACAAAAAAGTATATAGTAATTTTATCAGTTATAAGGTTCCCATAGTACATGCTATGCTTAGTTTGGGGCAGATGGTGCTGTTTCAAATATCTGCCAATATTTATTTATTATTGAAGTAAAGAAATGATTTAACAAAGAAATATCCTTTTAATCCTACCATTTTCAATTAATATATGAATATAAATGACATTACTAGTTTTATTCTAGTTTTGGGGACGATAAGAGATTTCCTCGAAACAAGTGTCTACGTAAAGCCACCTAGGTATAGGGTGTTTTAAAAAGGCCGACAGTAGCGAGCGCGCTTGCATTGTATCGAAAACCGATATTTCATACGGCCAAATTATGTTGCGGCTGTTTCTAGGTTAATATCTTTATTTTCGTAGCTTATTTAATTATCTAGTAATCAAATATGAAATCTATTCATATCTTTCTATCGAAAACATTAATAATAGGAGCTCTGATATATTCGATAAAATATGAAAGTAAACTATTGCAAAAATAAACTGATATGCATCGAGCTTCTAGAAGAATAAAATTAATAAAACCTTTATAAAGGTCGCTATTCACGCGACGGCCTAACGTTACAACCCGTCGGTCGTCCCGATCAAAATAACCGGATCTCCGATTTACGAGTAGGTACGTTTACATCATCAAATTGATAATCGCTTCCGACAAAATAGTCGTGTGTAGTGTAGTGTAGTAGTGTATTGCGTGATGAATTTTGTTGATTGAAACAGCTTAGATAGCATACTATTTAGAATTTTTTGTTAAGTAAATAATGTTTATTTTGCATTATCATAGTGATTGACAATAGAGTTACGGAAGTGGCGTGGATTGTGTAATGACTTTTCTAAGTGTACTTTGTATCAGAATGGAATAAATGAATTGAATTAAATTGAATTGGACAAAGTTTTTGACACACACAGATAAACGATACTAGCATCCAAGCTCCAAAAATAAACCTTAGGCTCTTGGTGTATTGGACTAGAATTTTTTAATAGATATAGGCGAACAGTTTACATTTGAATTCTTTGAGAAAGAAAAGACAATTTACAATTTATAATATATATTTTTTTGTCGTTAACTTGGCAATTTAACCCCCTTTAGGATGTCGCACGTTATCGCGACATTCGTATTGAAGTCTATTACGAGCACTTTGGCGATTCCAAAGTCTTTTTATGTCTCTTTCAACAGTAACTATAATAAATAACTATATAAACCGTGTTTTTAATAAGTTTATTTTATTATTTTAGGAAATTTCACACAGCACCATCTGTCTTGAACTTGTAAACCTTGTAGGTACATACATAGTATGGGATGCAGGTTACTGACAGAATACTGTTTGCACCACAACTTTGATGCACTAAATTCTCTGTAACATTTTTTGAGGAATTACATTATTTAATTGTGCTCTTTATGAAAAATTGTGCTGTATATGAAAAACTAGAAGGCTAATTAAACTATACTCATATTGTGGCTTCATGTAATATTATAAGTACGTAAAAGTACGTAATACATTTATTCAATAAACAAAATTATATCAATGTTCATAATTAATAACCAAACATAGTCATAGTTGGAGCGAAATTTATCAGTGTTCATTTTTAAAGCGTTGAAAATCGTCGATTTCAAATATTAGAATTCAAAATTAGAAAAAAAAAAATATTACAAAAACGGTAATCAATATGATCTTTTAGATATGCAAACAAATATGAACGAATAATTATCGTGTGTCTTTTCGGGGGCAGTTTAGTAAAATTTCAAAGTAAGAAACTAAACTGCAATGATCGGTAGTCCCAAAACCGGATCGTAATGTTGGATCGCCCGATTCGCCCGCCAGTGAACGGCCGAGCCTAGCGACATCGTGACGACGGGTCGTAACATTCGTAACGACTCTAACGACTGATCGTGAATGTAATACTTCTCAAATTGGTAAAAAGTGTATACACGTGAATTAGATATAAAGTTGGTAAAGCGTTAAATGCAAACATTTTGATTTAAAATACAAAAGAGCAATTTAACGCAATTTAAATTAGGTAGGATAGGTCTCATTATTGATTACAAATCTAATTTCCCTCCAATACAGTACCTATCAATTTAAAAAAGCCCTCGAGCAATCGAGTCGCCAATTTTGGAACCCGTTTAGAAATTATAGGGTTAAGTCATGGAGTGCGGTTAGAAGGTAACAACGACGCAGTAAGAGGATCAAGTTGCATTGAAATTAACTTGGAGAATCATGGCGTTGGAAGCACGGTTTGAACGCTTAAAAATATATATACAAGAACAAGAATTCCAATATGTACTACATTAATTTTAACTTAATTATTCTTATCAAAGATAATAAAACGAAAATGAAAATTTGAAAGTGTACTAATTTTAAGTATTAGGTAAGTATGTATAGCTGCTTTTCTAGACCTAATTAGATATGTGTAGACTTATTTCAACTGTATGATTTCTAAATTAATTTCATGATTCCATTTATTTATTTGATATAAGTGTTTGTAAACACCAAAAGTAAGATCGTAAATAAGTATTAATGCTTTATCAAAAATGGGCGTCGATCGATGTATCATCGAAACAACGGAATAGTAAAATAGCAGATATGACAGTGCGTCACATCGTTCGTGGAACATCTTCGAACTTAAACATCCCACGTCCAGAGTCCTTGTATTGTTTCGCGGGCCGTGTTGCGTGAACCTCGGGTGAAATATGGCCGACATTGCGACTACTTATTTTATTTTTTTAGGCATGTTGCTTAATTTTATCAAGTCTCATGAGTTATGACTGGCGGACCACACGCGTTGTTTTAATTGCGCGTCACGAATTTCCCAAAGAGGTTTTTAACCGGTGCATTCCAGTAACATGTATCTAATTGGTTGGGCATGAGACGTCTTAGAAACTTATCTTTGTGAATGGTCTCAATTGGTTATGAAAGTCTTATAGGTTTTAAAATCCCAACTAGAAATATATTTTAAAAGCGATTCAAACATCCAACAAGACTTAATTTGAAATTCATTAGGCTTATAATTGAATATTGAAATCAAAATATTTATCTAACATAATTTTTATAGCGCCAACGTCAATACCAGTTAACGTTTCGTCCGCGGGCCATTAATAACTAGGCAGCCGGTAGTCGGGACTTTCGTTTTGTATATTCTGACGCGTTATCGTGTGGTCATTTCTGATTTCTTTGGTCGGTGGCGCTCCTCAGGTTAATAATAATGCGCCCAAACTAGATCGGGCCGTTGACCCGGGCGCGGGCGCGCACGAGTCCCGCCAACGAATTCCGCGCTAAAATGCCGCTCAGTGCAAACGCTTTCTTCTTTCAGGAAAGTTTATATTGTATATGTATTCTTTAATATATTTTATTATTATCGGCAATGAATCGCTATTGCTGTTCATTCAAATTTTCACATTTTCAGCGAAACTTCTCATCTAAAGCCACTGGGAGTTTCTCAAGGGTAAGATTTTATAGAAAACATTTTTGAAACAGTAGCAAAGAAGTTCTTCTTTAAAATGATATGGTGTCATTAAGGTCAAGTAAGCCCTTTATCGGAAATATAAATATATAAATAGTTAGACCATTTTTGACTGGCCTTATAGCTCAGTTGGTAGTTACACTGCCTTCTGCGCTGTAGGTCGTGGGTTCGATTCCCACCCAGGACAAACTGTGTGGGAAACTTTTGGCGCCGAACATAGATGTTTGTTGTCTGGTTGTTAATATGTATTATATATATGTACTTATATAGAATAAAATTATTATACCAGTTGTCTGGTTCCCATGATACAAGCTGTGATTAGCTTACTTTGGGGTTAGATGGGAAATGTCCACCAATAGATATTATTATTAATTTTCATTCTTCAGTGCGAATATCAAGTGATTTTCTGAGTATGGAATGAAATATGTACTTAATTTTACTTAAGTATTTTTTTCAGTTTCCCAATATTACATCATACTAAATATAGGTACTTACATACGAATTTGTTCGTAACCTATATTTTTCTTAGAGTTCTGACGTAGTGTTTCACAACACAAAATCATATCGGTTGGTAGTGGTGGATATTATTAATGTTTTGGTTAATCCGTGAGGCTTATATTTTTGCATTTAAATAAAGGTAAAAATATATAAAGGTAAAATATATCATTATACTTTTTAGTAATATAGACGTTTTACCTATAATTAAAACGTTTATTAAACATACTTACCTTATTAGAAACCTATATTTATATAATGAGAGTAGCATACTTGATTCATACCTAGTACTAGTCGTTTGACACAGCGGTCCATCCGGTTTTTACCTCACTTCCGTTTCCTCAAATAATAATTTTTGCCCCACCACCATCACATCCGGCAGCTCGAGCGTCAAGTGAGATCTTAGTATCATTGGTGCTCTCTGGGTTTTTCCCACTCAGGCAGAGGTTGAAAATATAGGTTTCTAATAAGGTAAGTATGTTTAATAAACGTTTTAATTATAGGTAAAACGTCTATATTAAACAGTACTGTACCGTTATTAGAAACCTATATTTATATAATGAGAGACATGTTTGTTATCGCCTGGTGGTGATGGTGTGACGCCAATGTGATATATGGTCCCAATGACTATGAAACCTTTGTTAAATAAAAAAAATATGCATTGTTTGTGAAAGATAATAAAGATTTATTTGTATAGGTAATTAGAAACTTATTTTTGTAAATAAGTAGTTATAATAGAGTAGAGAATAGAGTGATTATATAATTATATATTTCAACTAAATCGCTTTTGTTAATTTATTAGAAAACGTAACGAATTAATCACTTCAACGAAACATAATCTTTGGATTTTCACGAGAATCAATTGATTGGTTCAAAACGTGAGGTAATGTTCGATATCGATACAGAGGGGATGATTTCCCTACAGTAAAACTTTTTGAATGTATTTTCAGCTTTCCAATTGCCTCTTGCAAGAATATCATCCAAAGGGATGTTGTCCATCCAGTGTTTTGAAGCCACAGCAGATCTAAAGCTGCCTGGTGTGCTTTCTATACCGGCTTCCCGCAGAAGGTTCTTGATCCATCCCGCTATTATTGTACGTGTTGCTGCTTTAGCCTTGCCGCATGTGCTAATGAATAAGTGATCAATTTTTGTACCAGTCCTCCTTGGTTGAGAGAGATGAATCAACCGTTTAACCCAGTAGGTTGGGTCCAAGTTCTTATTGTCCTTGTTTTGCAATAACTTCCATCCAGATTGTATTCGGCTTGGTGTGTCAGTTTTGGAGCCATAAGTTGGCCAAAGAATAATGCTGTCGTTAGACTCAACTAGGTGTACTGGTGAAATTTTCAGCAGGGTCAGGTCGTGTACTCTCCGCCCTGAACAGAGAAGGAGTACAGCCGCCGTATGTTTTGACACTTCGTAAAAATTTGTTGTTTCTGGATCTTTTTGATCCAAGATTTTAGTAAGCATATCAATATCCCATATTGGTGGTTTAGGTTGCCTAGGATTTGCAATCGATATAGACTTGAGGACTTGTTTAACAAGTGTATGTGAACTTAGTTTAATATGATCGTTTGGATCACACAGGGTCGATATAGCCGACTTATGAACCTTTATTGTGTTTAACGATAAGCCTTCCTTTAGATGTAAGTCCGTTAAGTATCGAGCAAGTATAGCGCCATTAGGGTTCCCTGCGTCTACTCCGTTATCCAAAGCCCACATCGCCCATCTTTTCCATGCTGGTTTGTATGTGTTTATTGTAGATTTGCGCCAGCTAGATTTTAAAAAGGCCTTTTGTTCGTCTGACCAGTCACTCAAGCATAAGTCCCACCCCCACATCTCCAGATCTCTATTGTCATTTCCGTCACTTTGGGTGGTGGGAGACCTGTTGACATGTCTATTAGGACTTCCGATAGGCTGTTGATGATGAATGGGGGTCCTAAGGCCCTGTTCTTGAGGTCTGATCGCCAAAACACCTTCTCCCATCGCGGTACCACTAAAAGATACACACCCTTGCATTTGTTCATATGTGCAAGAACTTTTGGAATCAGGTAGGGTGGTGGAAACACCCAGGCTAGCGTGAAATTCCATATTATCCCCAGAGCATCGTGATGCCAAGCTTGGGGGTCGTTCAGGTCCATGGTGCAGTATTTCTCGACCACATGTGCTTGTCGAGAAGCAAAGAGATCTATTTCGGGTTCGCCCCATTTCTTGAACACAACCTTTGTCAGTGTTGGTACAAGATGCCACTCTGGTGGCTCTCGCTGGCGTGACAACCGGTCTGCCTCCGTGTTGAAATTCCCTGGAAGATGGTAGATCGTCATGTGAATGTTGAACCGATCTAGGGTCAGAAGGGCATCTGTTGCTAAGTCGACCAGCGCTTTGGATCGAGTGCCTCCCTCGTTGCGTAGATATGATACTACGGTTCTGTTGTCGCATTGGATCAACAATGCACTCGAGCATAACTGGTGACCGTAAAGGTTTAAAACTTTTATGATGGCAATCATTTCTTTTTGGTTGCAATGAAGGTTTTTCTCTTCTGCAGACCAGGTTCCCTGTAAACTTATGCCATTCAGTCTTGCACCCCACCCCACGTCGCTGGCATCTGTGGTCAGATAATGCGAGGGGAGAGGGTGGTGTATCGCCGATCCGTTTTTGTAATGATTTAGCCACCAAAGCAGTTCTTCTTTCGCTTTTGGGCACAGGTGAGCGAAGGTTTTTTGTCGTGCTTTTAGCAAATAATTGGCATACCCCTGCAGAGCTCGAAAATTCAATCGCCCCCTTTTTACCACAAAACTTGCGAAATTCATGGATCCGATGAGACTTTGAACCGTTTTGAGGTCTGTTGTGTTTGTTTTGATCAGAGCTTGAATCTGAGTCTTCAGCTTGGATGTCAAACGGTCTGAGAGGTATTTGAAATTTCGGCGCGTGTCCCATACTACTCCCAGAAACTCTATGGACTGTTGTGCAGTCAGGATGGATTTTTGCTTGTTTAGCCTCCATCCTAGGTGTTCCAATAATTTTACTGCAATATCGGCGTGTTTTTGTAACGAGTTTCGGTTCTGGTGCACCAGAAGAAAATCGTCGAGGTATACTAGTATACGAAGACCCTGTTTGCGCAGTTGTTCGGCTATCCAGTTCGTTAGAGTCGCGAACGTTTTTGGCCCTGTACTCAAGCCAAAAGGGAGACAAGTCATTTCGTACAGCTTTTCGCCGTAAATCAGTCTCAAGAAGCGCCGATGGCTCTTTGCTACTGATAAATGGAAATAAGCCTGATGGAGGTCTATTTTCACCATCCAGTCTTCCTGTTGTAGGAAGTCTGATACCTTGTAGGTGTTTATCAGTCTGAATTTGTCGGTGTGAACATATCTGTTTAGATTTTTTAAATTGAATATTGGCCTTGACGTGCCGTCGCTTTTTGGTCTCAGAAAAATCGTGGAGATGAAGCTTGGAGATGGCTGTGCCAGTTTTATGATACCAGAGTTCCTCATTTCTAGAATAATTTGCGACATCTCTGGCGAGAAAGTCGTTTGGCTGTTGCTTTGACTTGGCATCTGTAACGGTGGCTTTGAGATGAAAGGGATGCGGTATCCTGCTACAATTTTGATGATGTAAGGCGGGGCCTGGAGAATTTTCCAACGATTTAGATATTTTCTCAGCTGTCCGGCACGAAAAGGCATGTTGCAGTCAATATTTTCGTTTATAATGACTTCCCCTTTCCTTATGGGATGGGGGAGAGTTATTCTTGCGACAGTTATGTTGTTGCTCATACTTCTGTCGCTTTCCGCCCCTTCCGCGAAACGATTGTTGCCTCTGGCCTGTTTTAGGCGGCATGGTTTTTGCGTCGTTACCTCGAAACATTTTATAATCCTGTCCATGAGGACCTGGCGGTCGCCCCAATGGACTAGGGTTACTGGGTGGAACGGTGTTTATTTGACCCTTGTTTTTCGGCCAAAACAAGTTTTTAACACCCCCGGCTTTGTCCAAGACCGATGTAAATTTATCTTCTACAAAGAGTGTTGCACAGGACGGTGGAATTTTCCTCAACACCTCTTTGTGCATCGGGTCTTTAACGGCATTTATTATGGAGTCCCTTCGGTACTGAACTAGTTCGGCTCTGTGGCCACATGCTAGTTGGAACAAATCATTTGTGATTTTAGGGTACTCACCTTCCGAAAATATGTTGTTAATTTTCTGAACGATATCAGCATAATTGAGGTGCGCTTCGTTTTTTGCCCAGCTGAGAAATTCGTTCATATCATTTCGAATTGTTTCGCTTTGTTTAAGCAAGGCGAAGGTTAAACTTGCGAGTGCAGTCTCCATATGTTTGGTGAACTTGGAATTATCATAGCTTTTCACTTCAGGATTTGATTCTAGGCTGGTAAAACCTGGTGCATGTACGTATTTTTTCTGAACTTCTGTATAACGTACGCTATGCCAATCCGATCGTTCAAAATGTTGCAACGCTTTTAATTGCTCAAGTAAATCGGAAGGAGCCTCCGGCACTGAGGGTTCTTTAACTTTTGTAGCCACTGCAAAATTAAACTGCTGGCTACTTTTACCAGAAAGACCCATAGGTGTCGACGTTTCGAGGGGTTCGCCGAATAACTCCCCACTAATGTTTGTTTCTATGGCGCAACCGCTGCAGTCGTTACCTAACGGCTGTGATTGGTTCGGTTGACCTTGATTTTGTAATCTTTCCAGATTCGATATTCTATCCATTAACATGTCCCACTTACTGTTGTGCCGGCGGCGCCTACGCTTATTTCTCTTTCTATTCCTTTCATCGTCAGAGCTTGAGGAGCTCAAACACGAGTCCGAATTAGAATCAGAGCTTGAATCACGGTTAGTTTTCCGCTTCCTCTTCAATTGTTCTTTGTCTGCGTGCACCTCTGTGTCTGGATTCGATGGACCCGCTATTCCTTCCATAGTCGATAAATAAATCTACAATAAAAGCAAAAATATTAACAAATGACCGAACGGTAACACCGTTAAGGAGTAGATTAACTACTTCTGTACCTGACAAATTTTATATGCAACGTAACACTTTCATTTTAACGAAACATACGTCGTAATACTAAAGATACACAGCAAAATATTTTGCCTAATGCGTGATCATAGTTTGTAGAAATTGTTATCTTGTATTCATAAGTTACTGTTAAGTTATAGACAGTATTGTATTTCAAAATAACAAAAAGAAAAGAAGAAATTGTACTTACAAATCAGAAGCAAAGCTTCCAATTTACCCACTTTTTCCGTAGATTTCGTTACTCTTAGGTATTATCGTGTCGTCCGACAAAAATAAATATTGAGACTTGGTTTGTGAGACCAAGCTCTTTACTAGGCGACCTCCTTGGTCGAAAATCAGAACGCCAATGATACTAAGATCTCACTTGACGCTCGAGCTGCCGGATGTGATGGTGGTGGGGCAAAAATTATTATTTGAGGAAACGGAAGTGAGGTAAAAACCGGATGGACCGCTGTGTCAAACGACTAGTACTAGGTATGAATCAAGTATGCTACTCTCATTATATAAATATAGGTTTCTAATAACGGTACAGTACTGTTTAATAATCGATCAGAGATCAGAGGAACATCTGACATCTAAATTCGGAATAATCCGTGTCTCAGAAGCCAGCTCCCACTCCTTTATAAATATAATAAAATACATGATGTAACATATTATACATACTTTAAGAATAAAAAGTGACCCTAGAAAAAAACCTGTATTTTATAATTCTTTATTAATAACTCAATAGACAATTAAAATCATAAAGCTAACAAATATATAATCGTTGACGACTCAAATTAATTTTATCATTGAATTTATTGCTTCACTTTCATGAAATGCGACCATTATTATTTTACGATATTTTTATTGTTACATACCTATTGATTATTTACAGGTCTAAGATTTGATGACAGCAATAAAATCATGAATGGCACTTAAATCTGTCCTCAGTAATAAGGTGTTAACGAGGGCCTTTCGTTTTATGTGCTTTTTATTGACACTTGAGCTGTCCGGTACGTCTTTGGTTAGCACCGGCACAGAGCTCTTATCAGTCTCCAAAAAGACTTGAATGGGACTTTTATTTGTGAATTAGTTTAAGTTATCAGAACAGCGCCATTTTAGTGCGGTGAAATGGTGAAGAGTTAGGATGCATTGCTTTACTTTTAAATAAATATAATATGATATTTGAATATTATTAACGTTTCCAAGCCATTTCGTTATGACTTCTATGGATATAAAGTTTTTGAATTTGATTTTGACTTATAATAATATGATCTTTTAAACATTAATAAATTATACTTCGCACAAAAATTTAATAATCATATATATTTTTATGTGTAAAGTATTTTTTTCAAATTAATTTTATCGATATCTAATTTGCTTAATTGACAGATATGACAGATTGAAGAGAAAAGAGGCAACTGACCTGCTATAGCCATCCACGGGTAGAACGTGTGATTGCTGGGTTGGTGCTGCACGGGCTGTGCCGCTGTCGCCGCGGAGCCCGGCAGGGCGCACTGGTTCCCCCAGGGCAGGGCTCGTCCCGGGCTCGAAGACTCGCTGTATCTGGCTTCGGGGGTGCAAGCGGCCGGCCTCACGAGGGCGCCGAGCCCGGAGCCCCAGCCCTCCTTCCCTCCGTAGCCGTTCTGTTGTTCGCCGGCGGGCTTCGTGCAGTCCGCCTTGGCGTACTGCTGCTCCCCCGCGTAGAGCTTGCACGCGGCCGCCACGGACGCGTCGTACGGCGAGTCCTGCGGCCGCGGCTGATGCAGCGCGTGCGGCTGGGCGTACGTCAGCCCGAGGGGGAACCCCCTGTACTGGTCCCCGCCGCCGCCGCCCTGGTGCACCCCGTGGGCCCCGTAGAAACCGCCCTGCTCGAAGTAAGAGTTCATTATGTCCACAGGCACTAACGTCACTCAGTTAGGAAACACTTATGTCATCGCGGCCCCACGCGCGGTGATAACGCGACCTCCGCCAATGTCACACCAAATACGGACAATGTAATTTAATTTTATTAATTTTATTGCCTCTCAAACGTCACTCGAGCGTCATAATGGGCTCCGTCGGCGATAAAGGCCAGTTGACGTGTGTTTACTTTTTACGATTATTTTACGAGTCGGGAGCGCGTGCCGCGGGTTTTACGACTTTTTAAGCGGTATCGTCTGCGGCTCCGGTTTGTCTCACGGCGCCGGGTGAGCCGCTGTGTTTATGTTGTATGTATATATTTGTTTCAGATGGTGGCTCGTGATCGGGAGGTGCGTCGCGAGCGAAGTTTTCCGTCGCGTGTGAGATGAGCGCGCGGCTGTGTGCCGTATGCGACCGGCGCGACTCGGCTCACGCAGTGTACTGTGTGCGGCGCCGGCCGACTCCGGGACACGCGCGCCGCCCCGCGCGATCGCAACGCGCCCGATTGTTCCGTCCCCTTTTCGCTAATGACTATAAATATTATCAGTTACGCTCTCTTTTCCCTTTCTTATCACTCATACGAAACACGTGGTAGTGTGCCTAGAATAAGTTGGTAAGTTTCTATAATTCGTGTCTACCTAACTGAGAAACCGGAAGTGGCGCTTGCCGATTGCGCTAACTCAAGTCCATAAATCACAAACGCATTATGCAGCCGTTTATGTACCGGTCCGTTCAAAAGGGACAACAAAACCTCAACAAACGACGGCAAATGAAAAGTTAAGCCGCAAAAGTCGTAAACTCATAAACGTACAATTAGTGAAACGGGCCAGTAAAGAAAAGATTTTACAACCGCTCCTCGACCGTCCACAATGAGCGCGGAATATCGTAACAAGGTGCCGAATAGAGTGAGAAGTCGTAAAGATGATTATTATTTCTTCTACTACCTGTTTTTACGGGCGATGTTGCTGTTACGCTCGCTCGTTTGCATTTTGCGTCGGCTCGAAAGTGACGGGTTGTGATTCGTGGCGGTAGCGCATCGGGGACGGTGCCGCGGCACTTGTGTCTGTCTCTCTCCGGCGCGGTGTGACGCGTGCACTGGATACCGCACTATCGAAGGGTAAACAATAGCGCATTATCGCAAGAGCACTCGGTTCGCGCGCTCAAATGAAGTCATCAAACGAATGAATGGCTTCGGTACGGGCCTACCAGACGTGCACATTTTTATTGTAACCTCTTTAAACAAATATTTGCCGATAAAGGGACGGGGTCCGACTGGAGGTAATTTTTTTCGTCTGTAATTGGTCAATTTGGGGTTTACGCTGATAATAATTTGTTACTATTGTAATTAGGATTGAGGATTTGTGTTTGATAATATTACGCATTACCTAGTAGACTAAAACGCACCTACTACGTCGGTATTATGATCAGGCTTTTTAGTAAGTAGAGTCATGGTATAGCATACCTATGGTTTTGGATATATCTATCTAGTTGGATTGGGCTGTAAACCAAATAAACTAAAAATTAATATGTATACCTTTACATAAAATACGATATTTTAAGTTACTTGGGTTTTTCTTTTTGGTTGGTTATTAATAACAGCGTTCAGAAGTATTCAAAGAAAATTGTATGTTACAAATTTTTGTGTAGGAACACTTATACGTTACTTACCGTAGGAGAACATTGTTATAAGGTGTGTCAGAGTAGGAGCGGAGCGACAAGCGGGGCGGATAATGTATGTACACGGTGCTACTGAGGCACCGTCTGTAATATAATAGATAAACTCCGTTCATTAGCGCTGGTAATAATATATTTCCTTTGTTTCTATTGTAGGGTGGATAGCTGCTATAATCATCAGTGAAACGGGACACTAATCAAGATAATATTTGAAGCATAGTCTTCAACTGAAAAGAAAAGATTGCTGGCAACCTCTTTGCAGAAAACTTCGTGCAATTTACAGTTTAAAAGCTGACTTGTATCGCTAGGTTGGGTTTGTCCACATAATTTCATGAAACAAAATATTTATCAAATACTGTTACCTAACACACACAGTTACAATGAGGTATTCACATCATTTGATGGGACCTAACTGGAAGTTATGTTGCATTTCAGTTCTTCCGAAATACAATTTTTAACTAGTTCGAGAGTTAAAAACAATTTATGGTACTTGAATGTAAAAACAATAAAGATCATTATTATTATAATAAAGATAACTCACAGTAAAATGTGGCAATAAAACATAGTAGGTACCTAAGCTGTACGTGTTTTTCGGGAGTAATACTGCCGTCATCCCCATTTATGCCGACAAGCAAATACAGTACCAAGTGCATGATGAGTGCACTGATGAGTTTCGATTTGAAGGGTGTGATGCCTTTGAAATTCCAGGAACATGGACGTGCCAGCTTCGCAATGCGCACTGCGATGCTGTTTGGGCCTTCCCTTACCTACATGCGAGAGTTTAGATGATGTTGTTATTGGCAGGGGATGGCGCATAACCGGTGGGCCATCTACTTTGTTCCTTTCATCACGTAACACACAAAAGACTACTTCAGGCTATACGATAAAGCTTTAGAACTTTCGAATGACACTGGTTGACAAGGAATGAAATCACAATCCAATTCCCATCGTATTTGAAAAATAAATACTGAAAATTTGATTTCCAATATGATTCAGGAATTCATACTGGAACTTTTGATCTAACCAACCAGTAGTTGAATGCTAATAAAAACATTCCAATCCAATTAGAACATTCATTCTTAGCTATCGATCAGCTAGGATCATCTTAGATGAACTTAGATCATTTTAGGTAGGTAAGGGAAGGTAAAACCTACTAAGTACACAGTGAAATAACCTTCCACACTTTGGTATCGTTCCTTATCACATACTTACCACAAACAAAACGACCAAATTTGAAATAGTTGTATAACTTCAAACTGCCTCTCACTAATCTGGAAATAAAGAGTCACTTCACCGGCCAATACCCATCAGCACTTCGCTACCGTTCCTTATCGCAAACCACATGAAAAACAATAATGACCTTATTCCCATTCAAGCGACACATGCGATTCGCATCGAAGCAGGCTGCGTTTGCGCTGCTTGTTCTCAAGAGCTCCAAGAAGACCAATATTTATTTGTCCTGTTTCATCTGGTAACCTCCGCCTGCCTCGGTGGCGTAATTTGGAACGTCAATAGACTGAGATAAACTGTGGGCTGTTTTTCGTTCCCCTTTGCGAGAATTGCTTAGGTACATACACACATACATAAAATCATGCCTGTTTCCCGGAGGAGTAGGCAGATATCATGGTTTTCTACCTGAAAGGGTACATTACATAAAATTGGAATCCAAAGCGCTCCGAAGACGATTAATATATCAGTAACTTTCTTAATTAGTCCGCATCGAGATATTCATAAGTTCCAAAATATCACTACAACCCTACAAAAGGTAATCTCCAGAACAGCGCTTGCCTTCGAATAAGATTTATCTTTAAGCGTTATCTTAACTCATTACTATATACTTACATTTCTTTACTAAATTTGGATCCCGTAGATATCTAAACATAAAAAAAAAACATTTGCTGTATATATAAAAATCATAAGGAAATCACTGAAGATGCTATCTATAAGTCAATGATAGAAGGATCGCGATTGGAAGAAATTGAACTGTAACATTATAATGAAACCTACTGTAGCTGGAAAATATACTTATGTGCATGTAGAATTTCTTCCAAAAACTGCTTACAACACCCATTTCTCCCACCAAACAGTAAGACTACATTCGAAATAAAGGAACCTACATAAGACACTCAAGTCTCAGGATGAGCGACTTATTGCATTGTTGTTACTGGTAGAGAATACTGATTAACAACGATAATTGCGGACGATTCGTCCCTGTTAACTTTTCCTATCAAACCCCGTTACTACTTGCGTTTCGGTTCTTTTCTATATTGTGTCGAAAAAGTACCACACTATGCGGTTTGTCGTTCCAAATGATGTTGTGGAGCGGTGTGGAGCGAGCCTGCATTTGCGCATGGCACGCTTCGCCGTCGCAGGCGCATCGTAAACACGATTTTTACAACCTCTTGAATGCTCATAAACGTCACGCGGAATTGCGGCGTTTGTAGATCTAGTAAACACACCGACAGATTATTTAGTGTAAGTGTTGTCACGATCTTCAGTAAGTGTTTGAATGATGTAGCCACTTTGGGGTCCTCAACTCGACACCTGCATATTTATTTCCTTTACAATCCCAAATTTTTCAGATATTACTAAATGTTTGGAATGAGAAAGTAAGAAATATCGCGTAACATACTCGATATACTTAGAATTATTTCTAATAAGGTAGACCTCCCTTTTGGAGTGATTCATTGGTACGCCATGATTTACCTAAGTCATCTTAGTTTAACATCTACTAACATTTATAACAAACTTTTTCGTAAACCACATGCCAAATTTATTCAGCACACTACAAAATCAGTGCGCGTCGAGAGCTTCCCAATTCTCACCAATGGTCGATTCCCGTCGTTTCGGGAAGATCGTACAAAATTGAGACCGCTGGCAACATTGTTTAACCGCCTTTGGGGCTAAACCTCTATATAAATTGGAAACTTTATTGACGTAGGCGGTCGACTCACGTGGATTGTTATTATGCCGTTCTTTGGACATTTATTGAACGGTTATTGACTTGTTTAAAGTATCACCTGTTTAAGAGATAAAGGAGTCATTGATAGTTTATGTCTTCATCGTGTGGGGATATAACGATTGGACGATTTGTTCCAGCGTCTAGATGTCTGTTCGCCGCTGACGTTTAATGACTGTAATTTTCCTTTTTCATTGCGTTGAGATTGATACATTTGCTAGTTTGTAATAGACTGTTATTTTATGACTACTGATGTTTATGATGTAAGCTGGCGGGATTACACTGTAAATAATCTAACTGGTGGCTAGTTTTCTGCCGTCTATATAGATAGATCGATAGATAATACTTTATTGACCACCATACATGGAAATTTCGTTAAGATTAATATACAAGCTGAGGTAAATAAATAGAAATTAATGTAAAATTATATGCGCACGCGCAGGTGAATTTGATTGAGAGTAAATATTTACGGATGATCTGAGCAGAAGTTAAGTTCCGAAGGCGGAGTAGCTATAATATTTACAATTGCGGATTTCAAATACTCATTACAAAATTGTAATTAAGTGCAACCGCAGGTTGGAAAAGTACCTACCGACCACATAATATGTAACTAGCCTTAGCCTTGACTAACCTGCTATCGATAAGCGAGAGTGCATTGACATTTTTAACGCAGAAGCCTTATTGGAGTTTGGCACTCAAATGTGATGTTTTTAAATAACAGTTTTTTTCATATGGTATTTGTACAATATTAAAAACAAAGTAAATGTAATTTTGTAACACAGAAAACTTATTCTTTGATTTCTGCTGATAATTATGTGTTTTAATACGATTTGGTTTTGATAATGTGGTAAATAACTCACTGAACTCTCATGGGGTCCGATTCCCAGCCCAATGTGAGACATAACCTGATAAATTAACTGCCATTTTAACCGTCCGGAACTGTTTCGTTTAAATAATACATCAGTTACCTGAGTGTATCATTTTTAATTTTACATTTAACGTTAGCAGTAAATTAATTATATGTTGCGACTCACGTTGGGTCGGAAATAGAGTCCGGTGGGGTGATGCTTTGATTTGGAACAAGTGACCTCCGAATTTTAGTCGAAAGTGGGACGCCGTAACAATTGGATACCAAACCCTAGCAAAGTGAATATAACAGTTACAAATGATAAGTACTTCTCCAAACGTTTCACTCATTAGATTTTTCTTTAGAAACAACGGTGTACAATGATCCAACTTATTGCAACTCCATCTACCGCTAAGTTCAAGAATCAATAAAACATTTACCTGAATATGAAGGCTGTTTTTTCATGTAATTATTAAAACTTTTTAATTTTTAGTACTTTTGTTATTTTAACTAATGATAATAATATTATTGATAAATTAACAAGCAGTTTATGAATAATTGAAAAGCAAGCTTTTGCAAAGCTGCGTAAGGCGCCACCTGTTTGGAAAGCTTCGAAGCAATTGCGCTCAAAGATAGTGAAGCTCGCGGGAGCTTTGAGTAGCCGAATGCTCTGCTATTTTATAAACTTTCATATTTTAAAGGTTAGTATATAAATAATATAAGTACGATAGTACTTAGCTAAAGTAGTCTATTGTATAGAAGTAAAAGGCACAGGTACTTACTTTTCTATGAAGTTATATATAAGCTTTATTAACCTTTTAACGTAAAAGTTAATAAATATGTAAGTCAAAATTTTAAAGCGATCGTTCCAATGTAGGTACTCTAAAATAGGTACCAAGTAATATTGATTCACAAATACATACTATCCTAAACAAATATATTTTATATACCTAAGTTACATGAAATATATCTTCTACTGGGAGATCAAAACACAAGTTGTACAAAGTTGAATAACATTTAATATAGACAGGCTGTTTATAAATAATACTCGCTTTTATCTTAGTCATAACATTACGTAACGTTTCATGCATCCATTTGCTTGCAAATGTGACATCCAACAACATAGGTGCCAATAGAAAAGCGATAACACGAACATTAAAGCGAATTTTATCGCTTTATTCATCATTCGGGCAATACAAATTCATCAAGACACTTGTTAATCATAAAATAAATCTTATTGCACAGTAAAATTATGTTTAAATTGACGACAAGCGTTTTATTTCCGTCATAACAATAAAATTCATTTTTATGAGCGTGGCCTAGTATTTGGTTTAGCGCCATCTAGTTGAGGTAGGGTGAATCACGTCGTAGCCTGGCTACGTCACATCGCGCGGACGGTGATTCGAGTTTTACGACTTCTCAACCCTCGACTCTACGGATTCCTCGTAAAATGGTGATTTAGTAAATTGTTATTACTACATTTTTGTAGAGGACTTGAGAAGATTTAGTTTTTTATGAATGTTTGCTCAAAACTAACGTTCTCAAAGAGGCCGCCCAGGGGTTGTCTGCTTAATATTTTAGCGTCCAAATCTACCAACACTTCGTAAGATTTTACGCATCTTGTTAGGTAGTTCACGAGGAAATAGGCAGGGCCAAAATGGTATTTTATGTATAACCTCTTTTGATTATTTTAATAAAATAAATATTTTCGATTAATTTTATTTCGTAAGATTCTATAGAAATAATACCCATATTGAATTAAAGATAACTAAAAATATGTTGCAGGTAAGACTTTAATATAAATATACTATCTACTATTTTTATAATGTAATTTAACCAGTGCTCCCTTCGCTTCGGAATGAAATGAATGAATGCCTGCGTATTGGTTTGGGTACCGGATGGGTTCTGCGCCACTGCACACACACAAGAACATAATGTCCCCACGCACTCCACAGTGACATTAAAACTAAACAATCTTTGCATAATTGTCTCATTCACGCACGCGGTGTCGTTACGACCGTGCGATATAGCCCATCCTTTTCTAACACGATCGTCAAAATGGCCTCCAAACGAGATATTTTGAAGGAACGACGCCAACTTTTGTTGTTGTAATGGGCGGAGCGTGCACGCACAGGGACAGATTTAGTAAAATATTTATTTTAGTTGTAACTATTGCATATTAAGAGTTTTAAATAAATGTATTTAGATATTTCAGTATATATTATTTATTACCTATTCATATTTTGTCTTCTTAGGAGGCATCCATGAATTTTCTGCGCAAGGAGCACTCGGAATTATTACATATGAAAACACTTTTGGTAATGGGCTGTTGATGACGTCTGATGAAATGCATTGAATTTTGTATCTAGTTTATATCTATATGTGGACCCACTCGTGACTTTTTCCGAGTAGAAGTTGGTTATATCCCTGTATTTTATTTTAAAAGTACTATCTATACAAATATAAATAGAAAGTGGAATACGCCTCACAAAAAAAAAACAGGTATAAGTGTGAGGCAGTTTGGAAAAAAATCAATCAATTATAATTTTTCTTTACGAATTAGCTTAGTTTCAAGTTATTACTAAGTTAAAAGAATACAGTTTTTTATACAATGGTCAGGTGACAAACGATTCTTGCTCTTGAAACGTTAGCTGGATTCGGCAAGTAGGTACTGTATCCTCCTGTACTAACTTTTGTCTTATTTTTATTTTATTAAGCAAATAAAAATGAAATGAAATAATGCTTCCACAAATACTTTTTATTACCATAACATATTAACATATCGGGATGACTATAGCAGACTAATGCATCTCTCACTCCATCCCTGCATACAAGAATTTGGATATGGCGACCGATGCGTTCCGCAACGACCGTTCAATGTGATTTAAGCTGTTTTAAAACGTTTTCCTTTAGTAGTTTCCGTCAAAGATATGTGAGAAAGTGTGAAATTCATTAGTGTTAATGTAGAAATGTGTAAATTCACGACTGGTTGGTAAAAACTAGACATATCACGAAAGTTTTCTTGCACGTTTGCTGTTTTACTTCTGAGCGCCGTCGCTCCACGGTAGTGCGAGATCGATAGTCTCTCTGTCCCTATTACTCTCACGGGAGAGATTGCTCGATTTTGGGTGAGATAAAAATTAAATTATAATATTAATGATTTATCTGTTTCCAGTTTCATAATTTTAATAAAGTATCTACTCGTATTACATTAATTGTTTACAAGTATTTGACTTTGTATTTGCCAGATGACGTAAGTCTTTAATCAATCTTTTTTTTATGTAGGGGAACAAAGCAAGGTCTCACATTGAAGGAGATACAAGGTTTTCTAAGTAGATTCAAAATTCATTGATAAAGGTTTTCAAATTAAAAAATTAAGTTCTGTCACTCAGACCATTCTCAGTCTTAAATATTTTGTTTTTTTATTACAAGTTACTTTTGAAATGCATGCAAATAAACGTAATTTTACTATGAAAGTTATAAAGTTTTTACTATATATTAATAATATCATATGACTATAACTGTATTTATGTTCTTTTGAGAATTAATGTCTTTAAACCTAAAGTTAAATTAACAACAAAAATGCGTAAGTGGTTTTAAGTATAAATTGACGCGTTTACCTCGTTAATGTCTGCCTTATCATTATAATATTCGCAAACGCGCTAGCTATACGACTTCACGATTAACGTCTGAATCCACATACCTACTATTGTTATAACAAAATTACCCACTTTATTAACAAAGGTGCTTAAGACTGCAAGAATGAATGAATGGAAAATAAATAACTAATGCGGAAATAAATACCTATGACTACTTTTTATAGGCTACAAAAATGTTTTTGGTTAGAATCTAGAATCTTGTCGATGCTAGTATGAGGGATGTTTAAATTAATTTTAAATTATTATTCATACATGTTTATCTAAGTATTTAAATGAGGATATGTAGGTATTTACAAAAAAGTATATTAGTAATTTATTACTCATCTGGTAGGTAGGTAAGTATCTGTTTCCCATTGTACCTACAAATTTGAGATGGCGTTGTTAAAAATGACCACCAATATTTATGGTTATTATATTACGTTGTACAGTTATGGGATTGCATAGAAAAATTGACCTTAATTTGTTTCAAATTTTTATTCAGAATATAAGTGTACTAAAATGTATTTACTTCAGTGTTGAATACAGTTCCAAGGTATTCTCACCAGCCAAGAATCCGGATACATACTGTTTATAAAATCTTTCACTGTGTTAAAAATAAGTAGGTGTCTACCCGCTTATAAATTTCGACGGATATTTATGGATGCACAAACATTGCCAGAGACCACTTCCCGCACTATTAGATTATTAATTGCTTGGTACAATTAACGTACTTATAGCAAGTAGATAGACAAATAATTAAATATAAAAGCCACGTAATTTTTTTTAAATAATAATAGTAATTATATTGATGGACAATTCACACAGCGCCATCTAGCCCCAAACTAAGCATATATATACTTTTTGTAAATATATATAATAGATATTAACACCATATTTCATGGAACTAATGTATTTGAATTGTATACCTACTAAAACCACAGTCAGTACAATCCTAAAACTGTCATAAGCTGCTTACATCCTTCCACTGTGTCATTAAGTCATTAAACATTTAGATTGACCTGAAAGTACATTTTTCGTTTATGTTTTTGATTATTTTCTGAGATTTCGTTATATATTTTAAATTATTTTTCCACGAGTAGGTATAACAGTCACGTGGTTAGGCGCCGCGTAGCTTAGTATGCAACGCCTGCGTCTTCGTTGGTGTTCACATTATTGACTGTCGTGATTGTATTACTGAATGTCACAACTAATCAGGTCCTTGAGCTTTGTTTATATTGGAAACGAAACTAACGACAAATATAACTACTTTTTTTCACGAAGCCTAGGAAAAGTGCGTTCATGCTTTAAAGGATCTTACAGGTAGGTTACTATGGATGAATGAGAAATATCTCGATAATTCAAAATATAACAAACTTAGTTGCCCGAAATAAAAAAGGCCCTTGTGATTGCTTCTACGGTATGGATGGAACATAAAAAAGATTTCTAAATTTCAATTTCAAACGTAGTATGTAAACAGGCAAATCTTCGATTTTTCACGTTTACGGCAAAATAACGCCGCGCCGCCTGCCTTTGAAATAAGAGAGCTTTCCACTCTTAATTCAATGTGTTTTACATACACTAGGAAAGCTATCTTCGTTCTAATGCAAGGGCCGATCGAACACGCCTCGGCCGAGACTACTGAGGATCCAAAACATTTCAAGAGTGGATACAAACATGCAAATAATATTAAATTAATTACACAATAACATAATAATGAGTGAGCTTGCGCGATCATTTCACTCCCAGCTAAGGACCGTAATGAACTACTGATTAGCTAATCCGTATTTTATCATACTTTGTGAAAACCAGTTTCGAATTCAGTAAAAAAGTTCACTAGTCAACTAATCGATCGCTAAATATCTTTTTTAAGTAAGGCCGTTAAAATCAGTTATTCATAATGATATTTATAGCTGAGATCCAGCAAATTCTCAAATATAAAATGAAATCTCAAAAGCATAGTAGGAAAATGAACGTAGAACAAAAATTTTCATTCACGTGGTTCAATGAAACCAACCAGCGTTGTCACATTTTATAGTTGCTCTTAGGCTTCATGGAGATAGTATATTGTGTCTAGCATTTCGTATTGTGGTGTCACAATAGGATCGTGGTATGTGATAATTTTGTATGGGACCACCACCATTGTTTAGTTGTGTATGCCAGAGGCTTCTGAATTTGTATTGAATCAAATTAATAGAATATTCTGCTTCCTTATTCAAATGTCCATGATAAACTGCGTGTGTCTGTGATCTGATTTATGTATGACATTGGAATGGGAACGGGAACTTTTGCGGTGGTTTACTTGTTGATATTGTGTTTAATGCAAATTATTATTAAACTATTATGTCAATTGTTGAATAACAATACGGACGAAAATTGTAATGTTATATGAAAATACTATTGACCATTTAATTCTTTAATTAGCCACATTACATGTAATAAATAAGGTGACTTCAAGCAATTTTAGATAAATACGCATAGATTACTTGTAGTTACATATTAACAATAACTTACCTACTTAACTAAGTTTTTAAATGATCACTGTCAATTTTTAATGTGATTGTAATTGATGAAGCATGCTGAAGGCCCACCATATGTTAAGTGGTTACCGTCGTCTATAGACAGACGCGGACACACGAGAAATTGCCAGCGCTGTGCCTATTAGCTACTTAATTTATCCCCCTTATTTAAAATATGAATTCTAACTCCTAGCATACCTAAAGAATCTAAAGGAAAATTTGTAGTAAGTTTAGATTAACACCTTAGTTGATTATTTAGGTTTTCTCATCATCTTCTATCTGTCCAACTGATTCAGCCTTCTGATTTTTAATTATTTTGAAACTGTAGCATTATTAAGTCAAATTGATAGTTTCGTACTATTTAAGAGCTTTCACAGGTCACAGGCAAAACAAAACTTAAAAGTACGTCGGCGCCGCACGGGAAGCGTCGGTCGTGTCGGCTGAAAATACCCACCCTCGACTCGTGTCATCGATTTTGTAGACGGTTTACATGCGGCGATGACTCGAGTTCAGTTAAATCAAATTCAATAAGTGAAAGATAAAAAAAATGTTGCAAATCCATGAAATTTACCTGCAACTTTTAAAATAGGCAAATAACCAATGGCTCGAGTATTTATTTATTTACTTAATTTTTTAACATTATTAATTGATTGGCAATGAACCTTTTTTAATTTCGATTTAATAAATAGTCCTGTTTTTCTATATTTACTCTCTGTCGTTTCAGAACTAGTTAATTTAAAAGCCACAGCAAAATACACGATAATAGAAAAATATTCTCACTGCGTCCTTGTTGCCTTATGTATAACGTGACAATGTGTTGATATTATTTAATTTCTAGGTATAAAATACCTAGCAAGATATATGATATCTGATAATAATTTTTCACAATTAAAATAAATGATAAATAATTTAATATTAAATACATATTGTAAAGATGGAAAATGAATACACATATTTTTTTTATTAATTTAGTATATTATGGTAAGTTTATAAGTTCCCAACTTGCATTTAAAGCTCTAATAACGTGCCACTTAATAATTTTATATCAAACGTCTACATTAATAAAAATAACATCCCTAAAAAACATATTTAAACGAGATAAAATAATATCCAAAACCAATTCGACCCATCTCACACAAAACGCGTGTCTCCACTCCGACGCGCGATACAAAAAAGTCGGCCATCTTGCCAGTATGTGAGCCGTCCTTGTGCGGAGCCCCTCCCGCCGACTAGAGAGGGGAGCTGTACAATCTTGGACCGGTATAATCCGAACTATGCGACGTTGGAATCTCAGTCTTATGTGCTTGCGTTAGAGTCGTTAGTATGGTTGGTATTACAATGATTGTATACGGGCTGTTTATGTAGCCGAAACTGCCGCTTCATACACCGACGGCGACACCGTCACAGCTACACAGGCAGTTAGTATGGGGCGCTGCCATCACTTTCATTATTATTGGGCGATTCACGACGTTTACTCTGCGCTCGCCGAATCTCGGCCCCAGTTCAATTAAACGTTGGTGATTGTTATATTCCTTGTTTCCTTTCTTAGTTCTAGTTTGAAATCGCACGTAGTTTGTGTTTTCAAACAATTTAGCCGCGATTTTGGTTAACTAGCTGGCAATGATATTCACTTCCTGAATCAAAGAATGAGTTATTTAAAATTTATCTATTGAAATAGGATTATGAAAATTAACTATAGTGTTCTGTGAACTTCTGTGGTTCTAAACGAGTGTTATAAACACGACATGCAAAATAAAGGCACCCAGTTAAGCGACAGACGGAAGCGGAATAAATCGTTCTAAACGTAGAACGATACACCCCGTTGGCCACGTTTGGTAGCGGGTACTACAAAACTGGATGTGGCAGTTTTTATATAGCGTGTTTGAAAACTAGTTCTTAAGTGAATATTTAATTGGCCTCTCAGGCAAATGTTTTGGCAACACGCGGTTTCTGGTAAGTTTTGAGAAGCTATAAGAAAAAAATCCTTCCGTATTCGTTTAATTTGTGCGTCCAAATAAGGAGTCAATTACCTACTAAGAGGTATAATAAATAACATATTAAACCATTACAACATATCATTAGTTATCAGTATATAGGTATTATTAGATTAGAAACACTCTCGTAGTAGAGAACAAAATACATAAAAACTATACTCAGATATATTTCTATACTTTTTACCTGCATTTCTTAGTTGTATTTTTATCTGGCACGAAATAAGATTAAACAAGTTTTGATGTGAATGCTATTGATTGTAAGATTCCTTGCAAAATTATAAGATTAATTTATTTACCTTACAGAATCGTATGAAATTCTTTCGATATAAATAATCATTCAGATTTCTGTAGAAAATGTATGTATACAGTTTTAAAATATGGCATTCTGCTCACTATTTCCATACTGCGCTTTAAGCAGCCTCTTTGAGGCGCACTTACAATCCTTTCACCACACTGGTTCGACATAACCGGTGACTCGAAGAAGCAGAAGACTGCGCTTTCAGTGTGCGCCGCTCCGCCACAAGTCAGTAAGAAAGCCTTTGGCATTTCATACCAATTTTACGTACCTACCTTTAGTGTTTGAGAAAAGGCATACATTAATATTAATTTATATTTCAGAAGAAAAATAATTATTTGGCTACCGCATTTAGATTAAAGGTAAGATAATGTCTTCCCCAATTTACTTATGTACTTTAATAGCAAATATGTGCACAATAGACACGTAGTAGAGCGTCGAAGCACTTATTTTTGACATTTCGTTACAGATATTTTTGAATACTAAAGCATATCCACATATTCTATATTCAGTGGGCTACACCACCTAATTCCGCTGCGTCCGCACACTGCGCCCATTACGGTCGCCCTGGGCCAAAATTCCGAGTAATTAAACAACTGAAATTTTAACAGTACCCCGTATAAATTTAATAAGGATGGGCCATTAACAGTGTAAATGGAGTAAATGTTTGGGTTTGGCCAAAAACCAAAATGGCCTGCGTAAGTTTCGCTCGTAACGCTACCGAGCCGCCGGACACGGTTATATCTCATACTTGCTTAGACAAGCGCAAAAATTTGCTGTAACTAGTATTACAAATTACTTTATGTTATAAGAAGTTATTAATACTTACACAGTTAAATAAACCGAATTAATTTTGCATTCGACTCTTTTATTGATAACCTAGGTGAATAGTTATTGACTATGATCCAAATTTTATTACCAAGAATTGATTATAATCAGTAATAATCAATAAATTATTGATTTATATTAATAAACTTAATCTAACATACATTTCTAGTGTTAGGCACCATCTTTTACGCACCTGTGGAGATATCTGCGTAGCGTAAGTCTTCAGCAAGACAGTCTACATACATTTACATTTACGAAACATACCATGAAATTTACTATACAGTTCATCAAAGTAGTAAAAAGATAAAAATGTATTACCGTGACCCTGAATTTCAGTTAATAAATCGCTGCCAATACGAAACAGAAAAGTCTATAGAACTAAAGCATCTCCGTCTCTTTCCCTCTAATGTCCCTTAACCGTTGTTAAGACGTTCAGCGTTTTATGTTATGAGTGTGTCGTAAAATAAAAGTGCATCAAAACGAGCCTCCCGTTTGCATTGTCCACGATTACTAACCAACAAATTGAGGAGACCCTTGTTTTCATACCTTTAGACGCACAACCCCAGTCTTTCCAACTTGGCCGAGCTGGCGTGGTTCCTTTACGATTATTTAGTCGTAAAAATCAAAGTTATAGCCTATTTACAACCGTAAATGTATGTTAATCTTTGTTTTACGAGTGCGGTGGCTTATTATTTAATCGTTAATCAATTATCACTTTAGTATTGTTTAGCGCCGCTTTTATGTTTGTGAAAGCACTTTAACAAATTGTTGGCTGATTGTTTATACGATTTGCTAGTTCTATTAAAATAGCCTTTAGCATCATTTGTTTTCTGATCTTTGTTTAGTCCTCGCAATGTCAAACTCGAATACTATTTTTGGCTGCCAACAACGACCTACGTAAACTACTAAATATGTCTTTTATTGATTATTTATTTAATTCCATATACAAGAAAATATTTTAAATGTTTGTGTTATTTGTTCATAAAAAAGGAATCTCAGCCACATATGCATTCGCACAACTTTATAAACACTGTATTTTTATTTATTTCGAGATATTATTTATGTTAGTATATATAATATGTACCTAGTTGATAATTTGTTGATTTGGTGAACAATTCGAAAAATATTCCGGAGTCAACTCGTTAATTAATAATAATAATTTATTTGTTGCACAGATATAAAAAAAAAATATACGTGATAAATTATGCAGCCGTAAATATATAGTTTACCGTTTAGATGTTATTAACAGTTTCCCGTAGAGCTAGTCGTAGACATGCCTACATGATTTACTTATAATAAATACAACAAGCACCATGGTGCTTCCTTTATCAAGCGTTCACTGGACAGAAAATTGTATATTATTTATTCATGATTTAATGAGTTACATGACTTTATTATTTTCTTAGCTGACGAAATACTTTTAAAACATTTATATGAGTGAATAGTTATCAGACTATACACAAATATCTTCACTTAATCTTGACAAAAATCTAAACTGGTTTGTGTAAATCTGGTGGTTTATAATTTCCTTAATAGTTATGATCAGCTACCTTGTCTGACATGTATTATAAATAAAGCTTCACAGCCCAAAGCCTTAGGTAATAATAACTCAAATTTATAATATATGTGACCTTGTGATTTTAATTTTACTAATGCACGTTTCCAAGACAATGTTTTTAGTCTTGATACACGCAGTGTAAGTATGAAGTTGGTTTAGGATCAGTTTGCTTAAGTACCTATGCTGTATAGAGCTCCAATCTCCCTAAATCAAGAAATTTCAAAGAGCTTTGTTAGAAATTCAAAGACAATCATGCAATCGAGACACTCGGGTTTATAGTTCCATTCGTAAGCTATACGTACAAAGATTAGAAGATGTAAAGTAGGCATACAGACGTACACAAAGCCCCTAAGATAGATATCAAGCTGTAGGTTGTAACATGGAACAGACAAGCCCTGGGTCTAGTCTCCCTGTACTCCGCGGCTTGTCGGATAAAGCTCTGTCTATACTGTCATTTTGCTGGCACTTTACGTGGGCAAGTATCATTTTTTAGTATTTTCAATGTTCTTAATGTTACACAGAAAAATTCAACAATTGACACTTTTTTGTTTATTTTAGAACCATTCCCCTGATTTATAAGTCGGCCGTACACTTACATTTTTATACGCAGCTAATAATTTGACCGTCCACATTCCCGCTTACATAACACCAAAACTTGAAAACCAAAAGAAACAGTGTTTTCGTAAAATGTGAGTAACAGGGAAGGCGACAGCTAACTTTCAAAATTACTTATAGAACTTAAACGACAACAAACTACATCAAAAATTTTAAAACAAAAACTAATAATACCAAAATTACACAAACACTGATATTATTGATGCTGTGATTTCGATAAATTAGGTTCATTGTTTTGGAGCCGATCTCTGTAATGAACCGACTTCAATGTCACAAAGAATTCTGTGTTTTACCGAATCGCTCATGGCTCATGTATTATCTGGTGTAGGTATTCAAGAGTGCTAAGCATAAATCAAATTATTATAGTTTATAAAAGACGGTGCCCTCACGAACGACTGATAAGGAATAATGCTGCTGCTTTTACAACATAACTTATTATAAGTAGAAAATTTCCATATTTTATTAGTATTTTTAGTATTTGTGGGTATGATAGTAAAATTATGCTTGTTTTCTCTTAACTGAAAATCTTTTTTTAATCGATAAAATCATTTACCAAATTGTAAAACTATGTTAACTGTGATTGAAAACACAGAAAATAAAGAAAAACCATAATTACATACTATTGAGCCAATTTTAGAGATATGGCTTTTGTCTTGGTATGGCATGATATGGTATGGTGTGGTAATGGCTTCTAATCGGACACAGAAGTACAGACTCGGAGTTTAAATATGAAGATCGTTGGTTCAAATATAGAAAAGCACCAATAAGATAGACAAAATATATGTATGTAATCAGTACGAACCTCGTTTTGAAGGAGAAAAACCTTTCAAGGGATTTGATAGTGAAAACTTGGCCTTATTCTTGTCTCCCTGATGTATCCCTTACACAGAATATAGTAGTTTAGGTAGACAACGCCATAGAATGTACAGTAAACCAACTAGTAAAGTTACCCTGAAGTATTTCTAAGCCCGCACGAACTAGCTTTACGGTGTTACTTCGGTGGTTTATTGTATCTTTTGGGTCGTGTAATGTTCTCGATAAATTGTCTCACAGAGATACCTGTGACATGTTTTATTGAGAAGGGATTCTCTTGTTGTAATTAATTTTTATATTCTAAATAAAATATACAGTATTGATTGAATAAAATGACGTCATTAAAGACAAGTTATGTTTTATATCGGCGTAAAATCCAACACCATTATTCTTCCATGATCACGTCCCATGGTTTTTCGTATTTTGTGATGGTTTTTTACTTTTTATGATAAAATTACTGTTTTCAAATTTAAAAAGAAAAATAAGTTAAGTATGGAATAAATATACTTACCGGGCACCCTAAAAGATGAAAGAAAGAAATCGCAGTTTAAAATATAAAGTGACTCTGCAGTAAAATGACATTATAGTACTACCTACTCCGAAAAACACATTAAAAATAAAAAGTTTGATTCCCTGTGATGAATCCAAACAAAGAATTCAAAGTTGGAATATAAATCGGCTTGCATTTTGGTCACGTCCGTGGTCGAGTCGTGACACATTGCGCGTCACGTTGAGATAAAACTCCCTGTATGTTGGAATTTTATATTAAACGACACGATTTTTGTGGCACATACTCCATCGTATGCATCGTATGCATTGAAATTACAAGCACGTGAGACATTCCACCTACACGTCACAGACTTACGGGCGCATACGATGCGACTTGTGTCTTGTCGTACCCAGTAATAGGAGAGGACCCAAGTTGCATCGGTTGTTATGGGCAGAGGTTACCACCTTACAACAGGTGGGCCGTCGGCTCGTTCCGTAACTGTATCATATAAAAAAAATATGTGAGCCGTCACGGGACGCCTGGCAGATGTGAAACATCGACATTATTTTGTAAGAAACTAAGTACCCCATCACTAATAATGTTTATGATTTGTCGTAACCTTGAACGGACCAATCAGCGCTCATGCCGTGGCGACGCGTCGGCAAGCCAGAAATCGGTTTTACGTGCGGCTATAGATGTTTCACATCAAAAATATATAAAATAGTAATATATAATATAGCCCCGAGGTCTTGTGTGTAATATGTAGAAAATGTTAGTTTAAATACATATACCTAACTAAGTGTACATTTGTTAACTTGATTATTAAGATTAATTTTACACGTCCCTTTTAATTACCTATTGATTAAAATAGTTTATTTAAAGAAATTCAAAAGTAATAGTATTGTTTGTGTAGTTACAAGGCCATTATTTAGGGTTATGCGTTGAGTACGACATGATTTGTATATGGCAATTAATCCAACCTAGATTACATGAAACGGGTGGTATTAGAGTGCATCGATCGGGTCCCGTATACGATTTATGTACTGAAATCGTAACGGAGTAGTATGAAAAGCTTTTTTTGTAAATTGTTTTTTAGATTCTTTTTCAAACAAATAAAAATGTCGAGCAGCAATTATTTAAAAGCGTTGTTAATTAACTTTCAAGGTCAAAAATGAAATTGAAAAAGCACATACCTATATCTTTTCTCTCGTTAGGAATTTAAAAAAGTTTATATATTCAATGTTTTGCCCTTGCTATTTAACTATGAAATGAATAATGCCTTTCCTAGGTACTAATTAATTTTCTACAAATTTAGGAGGTAAAGATAAGCTTCGGTATAAAATAATAAAAGTAATTTCTTACGTTCATAAAGAAAGGCATAAACAACTGCGAGACTAGACACAATAAGAAGCAAAATAAGTTGGCAATATATTACTTCTGTGAGTTATTCTGCCATGGAGGTGGAGAGGGGTTGTTATCTCCGAGGTCCGATCGAGACTGTTGTCTTTGGACGAGCACCGAGATCGAAGCAGAGCGAGCTTAATCCTGCACAAAACCTCAAACTCAACACCCGGCATTTTATGGAAAAATACTGGTATCACTTGAAATCACTGATATTATAGGATATAAATTATATATACTATGTTCACTGATTATCGGTGAAATTAAGGCAAATGATACATCCATTATATCTCAGAGTTAAAGTGCGACATGGGTCTTCCCATACCCAAGTAGGGGAGGGCGGAGAAGCGGAGGTGGGCGTAATACGAAACCTCTTGGATCAACTCACCATGTGACCTAATTAAGGACCCAAGGCGGATTAATTTTTTTATTGACAGAGGTTAACAATTAACATCAAGTACCTAGGCCAACAGATATTTCCGTAACTGACATAAAAAAGACATATATAAGGTACTTGAGGTAAGTATATTATTATCTGGTTCCCATTAGTACAACCTGTACTTAGACAAATGTATTTGTATGATAGTATAAAAGTGCACGAAAGGAGCCTCTTTGAGGCGAACGCACTTAAAATCCTTTCACCACACCGGTTCGAAAGAACCAGTGACTCGAATAGAAGAAGAAGAAGAAGAAGTATAAAATATCCACCAATATTTATTTATTATTTTTTATATGCGCGAATTGTATGTATTCATTGGCAGAGTATATCTTTAGCCGCGGGCATCCGAGACCGAGACCAAATTCTCGGTGGACCTTGGTTATCTGCATGCGAGGACGCCGTCACTACGTTTTATTCCATGGCCGAGTTATTACTGGAGTTGATATCGGAAGTTGGATGTTTCTGCGTATGTGGCATATAGGTATGTACCTATCGTAGATATCTTTAGGTTTGTTTGTACGGGTGCGACAGATCGATGGGAGTTGAGGTTAAAATCTAATAGAAGATTCGATTAGGCAACCAGTTTTCTCAGTGAGTCGGTCAACCTCTTCAAGTTCGTCCGGAGAAGTACTGCCCCCATGCCCATTTCTGCCGCCAAGCATACGCATTTAGGTTATATTGAGTTCCGGTTTGAAAGGTGTGGTTGCCGGTGAAATTACAGGCGCGTGAGACTTCCACCTTCACGTCTCAGAGTTACGGAAGTATGGGATGACTTGGGTATTGTGCACGTAGGTAGGGGAGGACTGATTTGCACTGATTGTTATGGGCAGAGCTTACCACTTAAGACCAAGTGGGCTATCTGCTTGTTACTGTAAAAAAAATTTATCTTAACCAATAAGTCTTATGTTATGCATTATTAGTCACATTGGTATAAAATATATGAAAGGATGAATGTATGTTTACTTATTAGTTTTTTATGCCACTACGGTTAAACCAATTTGGCTGCTTTTTATTATGCTGCTTTACATCACGCTACTGAAGCCACGTGGAAGGCTGTGTTATAAAGGTTATAATCGAGTTAAAGTGTTTGGTAAATTTTAAGCTCCTAACAATATTTATGTACCTATTTTTATATAATCAATCTAAAAACTCATCGGTTTACGCTTGCTCTGGAATAGAAACAGAAACGATCTTATTGAGTCTGTGTGTTATGCATGTAAAACTCGGCTAATACGGTCTATTACTTAATTAAAATACATTCAGAGGGAAAATAAAAGTATATAATAATATATAATAATGTATATCATATACGTGTAGGTGCAAGCAAAGTTATCAAAATGTAAAAATCTGCCTAAAAAGGAATATCAGTTTACTTACATAAGTAGCTTTGCATCCAGGCGGACTTGAATTCCTTCCATAGAACAAAGGTATCTACCAAAACTGAATTTATCTCACTTTAACTTGACTACTAGATATAAATCCAAGCGTACACTACAACGATTTTTTCACGACTAAGTATCCCAACAACAGACTGCCTCAAAAACAATAGGCTGAAACGTATACTTAACTCCGATAAAATAAAACAAAAAGTTGGGGTATACAGAACGTTCGATCTTTTGTCGAGGCCGCGTTCGCGGAACCTCACAAAAACTCAAAAATTGTTTAAAAAACATTTAAGGGTTATGTTTTTTAAACGGACAAAGAAACAGCCAGTTCAAAAAAAGAATCAAGTTTAAAAAAGTTTTTTACAGCAAAGAGTCCCGCAATGTTTTGCCTTGTTCTTCCATTTTATTACACCGTAAACCACTAAAAAGTACGTTGTTACTAACAAAAGAGGATAGTGTCCCGGCCCATTACAGTTTGTTGCTAAACAAAGGTAAAATAATTACACCTTCACAGAGAAAGTCTTTCACTCGCCACTAATGCAAAAATATTTGTTGCGTCACATCGATTATCCTACAGGTGAAATGTTTACAATAGATTATTATAACAAATTATCATGACGAAAGTGACAAACGATCCTTTATGTTGCAATTTTTACACAGTTCAGTTTTGTCTCTTCCACTGCGCATTTGGTTCGCGTGTAACATTGTGATATGTTTTGAGATATAATAATTACTAGAATTTAGATACCTTTACTATTAACAGTATTCTGTTACTATGTTATATTTATTATTTGTGATAAAATCAATAGTGTTAATGTGATTCAAGGCCAGAAACCTACTACGTAAAAAGTGTTAAACGTCGCAATATATCGCATGTTTTGAAATTTTCTCAAATAAAGAAGGTAAGTTATCACCGTTTGATTATTAATAAATGCTTTTATAACCACAAACTATCGAATAACACTTTACATTCGAATCGACCAGAAAAGTCATCGCATCTAAAAGTTCACCGACCTTGATAAAAATAAATCCGGCGATATACAGTCTACACCCGAATCTACGCATTGTATACATTTGCATATCTATTCCACTACGTACTTGTCGCAGCCACAAAGCCTCCTAATGGACGGACAATTGACGCTACATTTCATAATTATCGCCTATTTTGACCAGACTATATCGGAAGCTTACTCCACGTCGCTCTACTTGCAGACTCTACATTAGATACTCGTGAAATAAGAAAAATCACGCAATAAAAATTCCACAACACGGTCCGGTTCGAAATAGATTTAAATATTGCTCGTTTCATTATCATACCAACATATAATACACGCGTAGGTAACTAATTTATTGTAAAAATATGAATATGAAGGTGACAATTTTAACCTGTTTCAAAATGCCTCTGCTGGGTCCACGACATCCATTAATATTACCTACTCGTACGTTGATTATAAATTTGTGATTTGTGGCAGGTCAGATAGGTTTGAGCAATAATGCATTTGGTTTGGTGTGCTTCCTTTTGAATATTTCATTTTGTAGGTGCGCCACCCAAAAAGATGATAAATTATGTCTTACCTTTCGTGGTTGACCTCTCAAGTTTATTTTAATTCACCTTACCATTACATAGAGTAGGTAGGCGGTAAATTTAAATTTGCAAAGAAGTTAAAATATTGATGTCTAATGTTGTTCTATTAGTATTATCACACTTTCCCAATTAAACCCTGATTGTATCAGTTTTACTTACTTCTTATTTGCGCTCTTGCGTCTTGTCAAATTTTGTTCAACATGTTTCTAAGAGACTTATATACTGTGAATATTCGTGTTGTGACCCATGTGTTACATAAGGATACCTGCATATTTTGACAACTGAGACACAAAGAATCTTGTTCTCTTCTTCATAGTCTCTTTAAGAGATTATGAGTTACATACGTTAATTTAATTTTATTGTAGTGTCTAATTCGCCTGCGTAAGTAGAAACTCTCCAAAACATCATTATCACGCGTTTGTTCGACGTATCAGGATCACAATACCGCTGCCAAATGCGATCGGAATTATGATGGGAGTCACTTTTAATGCTCCATTACGGGGCTCTAATAGAGGATAATGACTGTTGCTGAAATATGCATTCGCTTGGCTTCCGTATTTGTTGACGGTTGCGGTACTCTGATTTGTGAGTGCGTAGGCTGATGATATTTGCTGCGGAGGAAATGTTTACTAGAAATGAGAACACCAATTCTAATCACAAAATGGGGCAATGACGATTGAGGATTGTTCAGGAAGGCATTTCTGTGTATCACTTTGGAATTATGCATTTCTATGAATGCAAATCTATGCATTTCATAGAAATGCATAGGTTTAACGCTACAAAAATAATTCATCGTCACTTCAATGTTTCTTCTTCAATGAGTAAGAGCAAAGTCATTATAGCCTATTTAGTCTAGAGTCAAATTCAGAGGTAATACCACGTGCTATTGAATATAATATATTGTAAGAAGTTGATATAAGGGATCCATTCTGAAGTAATTTTCGAATACAGTTTTGGAAAAACAATTATAGGCGTTGATTGATGACTGAATATTGAACTTGTATCCGTTTTCTATAAACTCACATATTATCTACTTGGGAAGAAGGGAATTGTGTCCAAAAGTACGTTCCGTAACATTGTACCTTTTTATTATTTTTACTAGTTTAGATCTGCCTATTACCTAATATCTGTATAAAATTTGTAAATCTAAAGGTCTTTATAGCTGAATAGCCATTACCTATGTAAATTTGCTTCCATAGGTAGGTTTCTCATGGGTCGCCTCATTACACTTAATTGGAGGGTCATTCGCGGACGAGCTTCAGGACTCTGATGGGTGGTTTTGGCCCAAAATGTCCGCTTTAATGATAGAACAAAAACTTAGGATTGGAAGTAAAAATTATACCAAATAGGCTAGCGAATGAAGAAGAAGATTACTTTATTTTGATTGAGAAAATTCTAAAAGGATTGCGTGATTAGAACCGGTTTTGCTGTTATTTAATTCGGTGATCAAACCGAGTGATGAGAATATGTTCACTGTAACTAGATTGGCTTTAAAATGAAATATGAGGCAAACCTTAAGTTGAATGATCTTTTAGATATTTGATACAGATAGTCCTAAATGTGGTCGCTTCCAAACAATAGTTTATAAATATTTCAACTACCTTTGTAAGGAAAACAATTTCTCGCTTACTTTGCGTTCAAGCGACAAGGGAAGTATGTGAGGCATAATAGATAAGGTTTTATAGGAAGAAGCTTTACCGCTTTTGTTTCCGAGAACATATATTTTTCATGCGCGAGTGGTGCGATAGAAAATTATACTTGTATAAAACACAGTCCAATGCTCATGTTTGTATTGCCGGGCTGAACCTACAGGAAGGTAATTGATTCTTTTTAGTGCAATTTACAACGAATTATCCGACATGAGAGCAGTGGCTCGTAATTCGGGGAGACACGCCTAAATGAGGTTCAAATTATGATACGGTGCGTATACATTTCATGACGTGACCATTACAACTGTAAACTTGGAGGTGGTTTCTTTGTATTGTGGTACAAATAATTTGCAGATTATATGTAAGTAGAGTACTTTGAGCAGAGTTGGGCAGGGAAAGTAAATACTACTTATGTCTGTTGCGAATCATCAGTTATACACTCATGTAATTGAGTTTCTGATTTAAGGATAAGGAAGCCGGTAAAATTACAGGTACATGAGACATTATTATGATTTTGCCTTAGGTCGCAAGCAAGGCAATTCGTTTCAAGACTTTCCACTAGTATTGTGTTTTTTACGTTCGTTTTGTGTAAAGGACTTCATTGCCCTCATCGCTATACCTATTAAAATATAATTAAATGTTATACAAAACTATGAAATTTTGTATTTGCAGAAATATTTAATACACTACAAGGACATTTCTTTCCATAAGTTGGCAAGTGAGTTTAAGGACTAGACAAATCAGTAAATTTCTTGTATAACGATTATGCTTATATTTTCATCAAATACAAGTGAGTGCAGCATAAATAAAATGCATATCATTAGCTTCTGGTATTCATATCCATAAATTGCCTACAATGTATTCAGCTCCAAGCCACAGTTTTATTTATGCTGGATGGCAAACATACAGGCACAAAAACCAATCAAGCCAGCGCATCGAAATTAAAACCTGCCTCGCAACAATTCGCAATAACCAATCCCTTATCTCACACATCTCTATAGACCTTTTAACATAAACGAAACGGTCCGCGGGGCGGCGAACTAATCTCCATAAGTTTAATCCTTTTACCCTCGCTGTACCAGGAATCCAATCAAACAGTACAAGCTACCCTTCCCCCCCTCCCGACCTCCCGAGTTTTCAATCCCCCCACACCCCCGCGCCTCGCCTACGCAGCCTGTCCCGAGTAATTATCAAAGCTTTAATGACGTCATAAATCGAGTGTATAATCTAATCTGGAAAAGCCCCGGGCTCCAGCGCTCGGCTTAATGGTGTGAAAGCTACCTTATCTCCTGCCATGTGTGAATAGAGCTTTATACGCGGCCGCCTGAAAGCGCTTCGGGAAACTTTGGAAAAATATGTCGTAGAACATTCCAGATAAGAATGTGGGACGTGGAACGCTTTCAAGTTTAATAGAAAATCGAACATTATCGTAAAGGAGATGTCTTTGCTAACAAATTCTTTGTAAGTGTATTCCTGTAAAGTAGAAACTACTTAAGTGCAGTGAATTAATACGACGATGGTGCTTACGCATCAGTTTTGAACACTTTGTTTTTAACTGTGGATATTTAACTTTCACGTTTACCGTTCAACGTGCAAAGTTTAAAAGAAACGCAGACATTTTATGGCACGAAAGGCAAAATTTACAATTCATCAACCTAATTCGATATTTGAAAGTTTATCTCACGAGAACCAATTAGGCTATTGAGATGCACTCACAAAGGTCAGCATCTCTGTATCAAATTGCTGATTACTTCTAGACTGTGTGCCGCTGGTGTTCCGATGAAATTTTCAGATTTCACGCCAATTTCGATCAGACGCCTTAAAGATTCAAACCACTACTTTAACAGCCGGCAATTCGTTACGAGCTAGAACCAGTTGCCTCAATCAACACTTGTGCATCTCTGCGTACAGGGCCTTTCTATGATACGATACGATACGACAAATATTTAAGATATGCGTCCGTATTGTATGGAAATTGGAACCTGCCTCTTGACATTATGCTTTATTTATAACTCACTGCTACTGAACTTACACAATAAATAATTGAAATTTTGGAAAAGATCTTGGAAAAAAAATTACATCTTTTTTTTTTATTGATTGGACCCTTATACCAGTAATGTTCCAGGCTTACTCACGGTTAACTAGAGTTTAATTATAAATTATTATCATATCGATTTGTTACAATACGCCTTTTTACAAATACAATCATGTCTTTGTTAAATCACTGAACGTCATGTGTAAAGTACAGACTCGTCCAGTGCTTGATAACAGTGTAGATAATGGGAATTTCTTACGATTTGTTTAATTCCGTTTAAATGATCAGCCGAATTATTCGATTAACAATCGATCTATTAGAATTGTGTTGTTTCTCACGTTTTTGTTTTTTAATATTTCGTGAAACTGATTTCTCACAGATGTTAGATTTTAGTATAAATTCGTTCCGTATAATTGGTTTTTGCTGTTTTATAGTTTAAGAAATCGAATAATTAAAAGTGAAACAAAACCTGAAATACAAATTCCATAAAAAAACTAGGTTTTTAGTCTATGGATTAATATACTCAAGCAGGTCAAACTGAAAGCTGTAAAGCTTAGATTGAATTAGGCTGTTAGTTTTTACTAGATGTTAAGACTCATAAGCGTATCCTAGACATTATAAGCTTCTAACTCGCAATCACCGCGCGCCATTATCCCAAAATTCGTCTCTTGCTGCGATCCCCCGCCTAGCAGCATAATGAACGAATAAATAAATTGCTCATACAAACAAAAACATTACGCCGTTATGCCGTTGCAGTAAGATTCAAAGTGCGTAAGACACTTCTTCTCTATGGGCCCACTGCAAGGGGTAAGTGGATTTCTGTGTATACCGAATCTGTGCTTCAGTGTACTTACATTATCTATACTGTTGTTTCGTATCGCTCCACTATAAATCTGTACGCGTCTGTACATAAAGTGCGTGCGATACTTATTCACGAGGAAAGAGAATCGACGGTCACGTAAGTGATATATCCGTGGGGCGATACTGGAATAATTCAGTAATATTTACTCACGAGATATACGAAAGCCTTTATTACATTTGTTCACGCATTTCTTTTTCCAGGACATGATTGGTTTTTCCTCATCTTCGTACTGAAAATACACGTTAAAAGACATTATTTCTGACGCAATTGGAAATCAGCTTCAATATTCCGAGAGGACGAAAGATATATAAGTCCTGTCTAAATTTGACACCTGGGCATAATGACAGGTCTGTAAGATTAAAGATGGTACGCGGTTGCATATGAAGGGTAAAGGATTTGAAATTAGAAGCACATTATTTTCACAACTGTCCTTCTTTACTTTCATCCATCTATAGGGACTATTTTACAATTACCTTTTTTTACTATTTTGGGGTCTTATAAAAGGCGTGTTTACACTTACCTTAAGGGCCGACCCGCATCAGCATTGCCCCTGGTATTGCAGATGTCCATGGGCGTCAGTGACCACTCTACAGCAGGCCCGTCAGCTCGTCTGATCGCTTTATCATATAGAAAAAACCTTATTAGTGTCTGTTAAACCTAATACGAAGCTTCTACTGTGACAAATAATGCAGGTACGAAAAAGTGAACCTTAACTTACTTGGGACTTGCATATCATAAATGCGGGAAAATAATACTTAAGAAGTAGTCGATGACCCTAAGGGAATCTTGAAGGTGTCAAATTACAATGTTGTGTGGTTGGTGTTGCCGTCTCAATAAAACTATAAATATAAAAATACAGACCCTGACCCGAAACTTAATCGTGTTTTTCCGAAAACCTTTCTTCACTGGATCCTTTTTAAATGAAATATGGTTTTTTGCTCCATACATTACTCGCAAGGCAATAAATACACTCGATAACACCGACAATGTGCTGACTTACCTTGGGTTCAGCTTCACTGAGAAAAATAATCACCGTGTTTCTCCATTCGTCATCACTACATTTTTATTTTTTATTCGCCTCAATGTTTTTCTGCTAATCGGTGCATTTCTTTAGCTGGTTTAACATTGTGAACCTCACAATATTACCAATTAGAATATAATACAAGAAAATATATATAAATATATATGTCGACATTTCATACAACGCCCTCGAGCCCCTAAGCATAGCTTGTACTGTGGGAATTGAGAACTAATAGAATACTTATACATATATAAAATTGTTAATGTAAATATATGCATATAAATATATACTTAAATCCAGACACAGTATAGACGTCTATGTTCGCCACACAAATGTTTGTCCTGAATGGTAATCAAACGTCCAACCTTAAAAGTTACGTGATTTATGCTTGATATTGAACAAGTCAGACGATCTGTCGAGATTAAATTAAGGACCCTGTATAGTTAGGGTACAGGGTTCTTCCTATAGTCCCGCACTGCACATCATTTTACTAAAATCTGCAAAAACCCACGCACAGCCACACACACAGACTCTTAGCTCCTACAATCCTAGTTCCCTGGCCATCCCTAAAGCCCTGGGCGTCCCAAATCTTAACCAATCTATAGTTAAGATTGGTTATATACCACTGTGAATAGTCAGTAAATTTCCCTGGCACGCTCCTGGCTTGACAGCTAAACGGTGGAGCCACATGATTAATAATAAGACACAAAACCACACAACTCAAGATTAGCCCTTGGTAGGGGTCACTGTAATGGAGGCAACGCTAAGATTACGTGAAATATAAACAAGGCTTAAGATAACGTGAGGCCGGGTATTTAGTCATCTATTTAAAGAAAGGACACCATTAATTTCGGTTCGGCATTATTTAGTAAGCTTAGTAAGCACGGAACAGGTTCCCTCGACGGTAAATCGAATCGAATGCCCGGAATAAATCTTTCGGATACCCGATAAGAATCGTCTCACGCGACGGATTTATTTATTTCATACCTATATACAGAACCAGGAAGAGTGGGAGTCGACGAACTTCATTTTAAATGCTTCCTCGACGTGAATAAATCTCAAGGAATTTCACTTTATGAATTTGGGTGTGGAACAAAAATCACAATCGAACGTTTTATTTCAATGACTTGACAAAAACAAAGGCCTATCATTCTGTTATTTACACGACTAGTGTAATAAGTGATTTTTAGTGGAAATTTTGACCAGGAAAGTACTGACACCTCACCCATTACTGATGCCAAGCAGTAGTGCACTGTGCCACTATCGCAACTGCATGGCGATCATTCGTGGGAGCAGACGGAAATAATTTGGATCACTGAGTTCCAAATTGGATGGTGTGGGTGCCGATGGAACTATAGATATTGTGTCTTTATGTTTCAAGGTAGGTTTCAGTGATAAGCGACTTTCTGCCTATTCTTAAGTGGGGGAAGACCTGGGTTGTTTTTCTTTGATATGGGGATTACGCTGACAGCAGGTGGCCACTATGCTCATTCTGCCATTATACTAGCCAGAGAGAGAGCCAGTAATATCATGAATAGGTAATAGTAGCACTAGTAGTTCATAATTATCTACTGAATAATAAAGATGTAAGACTTTGGAACAAACGAGAGCAGTAGAGCTCGCCAAGTTCGTCCGGGGAAGTACTGCCACTATGCCCATTTCCGCCGCCAAGCAGTAACGCGTTCACGTGACCGTGTTTGGTTTGAAAGGTGTGGTTGCCGGTGAAATTAAAGGCACATGAGACATTCCACCTACACGTCTCATAGTTACGGGCGCATATGATGCGACTTGGGTCTTGTCGTACCTAGTAGGGGAGGACCCAAGTCGCATCGGCTGTTATGGGCCGAGGTTACCACTTAACACTAGGTGGGCCGTCGCGTTGGCTCGTTCCGTAAATGTATTACATAAAAAAAAAAAAAAATTTGATCCGTGTGGTAGGTAGGACTGTTGTTGTTAATCTACATTGTATAATATTATAAAGAAATAAAGTTTGTAAATTTGTTTGTTTGTAGGATGTAACATCTGGAACGAAAAAAAAAAATTGGCGAAAAAAAAGGAATCCCTCCATTAGGGGTTTCTTGTCTGTTCTTCCCCATGGAGGGTCGGATAGGGTTTGAACAGGCATCAAACTTATCGATAAATACGCGTGACCTTATGTTTTGAATATTGACGTCTCCAACTTTGACTTTGACTTTGAACTACTGAACCGATTTTGAAAATTCTTTCACCAGTTACATTAGCATGCTACAACTGTAACGATCCCAACTCTGTTGTACCACCAAAATTTCTAATCAATAATCAATTCGAGTATTTTATTTGAAATCAATGTATTTTATTAAAACCTTTTTCATTACTTTGCATTAAATACTTTTTACTCCACATATAAATATGACAGAAGGCTACAGGAAAAAGAAAAAGGTTTTGGCAGGGGATTCGAATTGGAATAGCGAGCTTAGATGTGTGAATCGAACAGAATTTATTAAAATATTATTGATTTTGCAAGTAATTATAATAGAAATTTGCATTAATGTGCATAGTTTTGTGATACACGTTTAATAGTGTAATTGGTTCCACCCATGAAACAGTTTCCATGATATTTCGTGAATACGGGATTTTGTAATGCGTAGTTGCTGTGATGACGTCTTAGAACGTAATATGTTAAGTGCGTAATTAGTGTGGATTTTATGAAAATGTTGAAGATTCTCTTTCCTAAAAAAGGAAATAAAAGAGAATTATTATGGTTTAACCATTATATTATTTTGTTGTGAATATTATCAATATCTGTTCGATGAATACCAAAACCCATAACATGGTTTATGGTCTGCTGGCCTGATCCTCACGGTGTCAACGAAAGCCAGGAGTCAGGGATTCCCTTGTTAGTTAGGCCCAGGCAATTTGAGCGAACTGGGTGTTGAGTTTTCCCTTTGTTGGGCTCAGCAAAGCTCCCACATTGGTTGTTTCCTGAACTTGGATAATGGGGACTTGTCGAAGTGGGTCATGCCTTCAGCACCCATAATAAATCTATTTTCAGGATCCATTTGATGTGGTCCCTCACACATCTCGCGGTACACGTCTTAATTCTGCTGTCTTCGGCTACGGCCTGCAGGAGATAGACCTTAGGGCTGGCACTAGGAATACAAAGTCGGGAAAGCCAATCTCGCATACATTAGTCAGAATAGTTAGAAAGGTACACATTTGCAATCTCTTGTGCTGTTTGTACCTTCATGCACAATTAGAATTAAATATGGAGTAAGGACGCAACTCCTTGTTTTGCTCTCACACATATTTGGAACTAGTTTAGGTATCTAGGTACACAACTGATAATTTCAGAGTTTATACGGATGTTCCTTTTATTTATTGATACTGATTCTACTGGTTTAAATCAATGATTCCAAGAATAGTTGTGTTGGTTTTATGTTTTAAGTTATAAACAAATATTTTATAAATAATTTTACACTTATCTAATACATTAAGAGTATCTCAAAGATCAGACGTAAATAAAGTATTTATTTAATAGACGATACAAATAATGGCTAGATCCGCTATTATCTGTAAAGGAGCTCCATTGTATAGATTAATGCCTTCTGACGATACATTCACAGATGTTAGTTGGAAATGTTTTATAATTATTATATTGAAACAACTTGGTCCACGTTACCAATCTGATGTGCACAACAGATCATTTAACCTATCATAGTTTATATTTTAGTATAAGATAGAGTGAAGATGTAATATCCACTTTGTATTAATTTAATGAATTGATTTATATTTGAATGATGAAAATTGGTTCACAGATGTTGATACATTAACACTTACTATGCTATTTATTTTTAATTTGCTTTTGCCGGCTTGTTGAGCACAAAGGTTTATGAATAAGTATTTCTATCAAATTACAATGTTATGATATTACTAAGCTGTGTCTAGTTTTCGTAATAGCTTTCCAAAGTGAGACTGGTAATCATCCATTATTATCACTGTTGCCGAAATACCACCTACTCTTACTTTATTTTACCGGTACTGATATATTGGTTTGAGAAACCCAGATATCTCACGGAATTGCTGGTTAGGCTATGCGGTCTGGTCAAAAAGGGGTACGACTCCACCTAGCTGTAATACCTAAATGGTCAGCATATTGGTTTGTGAGATCTGTAACCACCTCAATTGATCAGTTTTGAATTATTGTTAGGGTTGAGACACATTGCTAAGTACTGTCATTTATTATAATCTTATAAATATTGATAATGTGCTCTGCTTGTTCTGCATTATGGCACTATACCTCAGTTACAATCTCAGTACGAGTTTAGGAACTTACTGAATGTGAAATACATTCATTAGCATAAGTGAGCCAAGCTCTTATTTATAATTTAATTTAAATTACTGTTACAGTACAGTAAATCATTGTGGATATAGGAGAGTTTTATACTCTTTTCATCATTAACTCTTGCTCGTATGTTATACGAGTTAACTAAATCTCTTCGGAGAATAATAGGACCTTTCCTCTTCTTTTAATTAAGGAGGGTTAAGTTCCGCAGGTTCGATGGGATAATACTTTATTATACCACGAATAGAGGATTTCCTAGACGACAAATCCTAGAGTTGTCAGGAGTCGAAATTCATAGCATGGCGCGGGGAGGGGCGTCGAGCCATAGTTTGTGAAGATGCCGTTGGCCCACAAACTATGTTCGTGGTATAAAATAATTAACTGCTATTTTTACAGCAGTATTAAATAAATTTGTTATTCACTTTTCATTATTAAATTAGAGTGTGTACTATTCCATTAGTTCAAACTTTTAATTAATTATAACAATCTACTTTTGTAATAGTACATTTATAATTCTCCAGATCTAATATTTATTCTTAGGGACTTTCTTCACTACGCTACCCAATACCATGTCTTATGTCTACTACCAGCATACCTCTTAAAGAACCTTCTACTTAACGGGTTACTATGAAACACAACGTACAGTCCTACCACTAATTCGATCACACTATTGGCCATTATAAATATTAAGATTTAGAATATATTTTCGGAAATTTTTCGATCTGAGTGTCTTATTACGGATGGAAGGGGGAGGTCCGTTACAATTGGTGCCGTGACCAGGATAAAGGGGTCTCAAATGTTGGCAAGTAGCTAAGAACCTTGGGGGCATGAAAATGTTTTTTAAAATATAATTAATAATAGTATTAATAATAATTATAACCTCTTATTGATGAGAATCCAAATGTTGAAAAGAAGCTTAAGAATATTGGGGGCGTGAAAACAATTATTGATTTAAACTTTTATTTCTTTTGTAGACATTTATTGATTTGTTTTAAGTGTTTCAAGTGGGTTGTGTTTCAAGATAATGTTAATTTAAATTGAAAGTTATTAAGATTAAATTATTTTGCAATATAAAAAAAAAAATTGCTTTTTAGAAAAGGCAAGCATGGATTATTGTTTATTTGCAATTGATTCTTGTTTGTCTATTTAATTTATTTTCAAGGCAATTTGTCTTGTGTTTTCAATTTTAAGAACTATATGGGGGCGTATTGAAGAATGACTTGAAATTGTTTACGGTGGTAGTATTATTCATGTTATTTGTAATTCGATAATAACTTTAGTTCAAGTTTAGAAGTTGGAACCTAACCTAATTAAAGAGTATTTATAGTTTGCTAATACTTATAATTGTTTAATGTAAAAAGTTTGATTGAATATGAATAATCTAGGCTTGCAAATTTAATCGTCGTTATTATTAAAAAAAAAAAACTTAGATTTGTGGGTTTAAAGGAAAGTGATTCATTATAAATATTAAAAAAACAAATTTACGTAGGCCTCTTGTTTAAGTGGTCTGTTTGATCAATACGGAAGCGTGAAAGGCAATGAAAAGGTGCAATGAAAGTAAATGGGAGAATAGAAAAAAAAAAAAAAACTTTAAGGTCCCTATTGAAATAACAGAGCCCAAAACTTGAGACAATTTGTCAATATTTGGTTAAAAACTATAGAATACACTCAATGAGTCTTTTATAGTGGAGAAGTTGGTGTTAGGATAGGTCAGCATGGGTCTGGTTGTATTTTGCGCCAACCCAAAGACATTCATCAGTACCGTCTGATTCTATAGAAGATTCATACTCTACCATGAGGAAAGAATAGTACCCACACTGCACATTCACCGAATTATGGAGGGGCCCCGTTCAAGTTTTGATTTTGAGTGGCAAGTGATAGGGCATGGCAAATGATGCACTCACTCATAGGGAGGATAGACACTGGAGGGTCTTGTATGTTTGACTCAAGTAAACGGAATTTGTTCACTCGGGATGAGCTTACTGGATGTCACTAGGACTAATCTGCCTCGCAACCAGATTCTCTTACTTTGTCGATGCCGAAACTGGTGAGTTGTTTTCGTTGGTTATGCTTGTCACTTTATAAACTTGGAGGATGGCTTGGATTGTGTTTCTTTGTGGTTCGGTTTAAAAACACTTACGTTCATCAACACACGCATACATACAGACATTTTACTCAATACTGTTTGAAATCATTTATTGATGAATAAATAAAGCCCTGTTTGCTGTTTGAATTGATATAATAATAGTAATAATATTAATAATTATTTTAAAATAAATATATTCAGCCAATATAGTTTAATAAAGTAACACGAAGTTACAATAATATCAGTATTTAATTTAAAAAAAAGTTAGTTCTTTTAATAAATTTCCGAAGTAGAGGCAAGTCAAATTGAGAAGCATTGAGTGAATATTATTGGGGTTTATGTAAACATCAAGAATTGAAGAAAGGAAAATATCTTGATGGATTTTATTCAGATTTGGTTAGGTTACCAATTTCAGACACTATTTTCGATCAGTTTTGCGTAATATTGTTAATAATGTAAATAACAAGTGTAATTGATTATTGAATAAACTACCAAGTGTAATCAATCAATCATCAATGCTTACATAATTTTGAAATTTAATTTTCAATTAATTAAATTCAATTGAATTGATTAGATCTGAAGAAATGGCATTTTCATTTTCAATTAAAATTTACATGATTATTTTAGGTATTTACTCAAAAATTTTATATTTTTGAATGCATTACGTGCTCTTTTCACTTATTTGAAAAAAAAGTATTCAGCTAAATATACTAACTTACTGAAAATTTGATATTTAACATAGTCAAATTTTTATTTTCCATGGAATTCTTAGTTTTATCATTTGAGTATTAAAATTTTGGAGTTTATATCATAGTCATGGAAGTTTATTTTCTATAAAAAAATATATTTATAAGGATTCTTGGAATGTTTGATTTATTTATTTTTTTATTGTATATTTAATAGATGAAACTAAACATAAAAATAAAATATTGACATAACTTACAGAATAATTACATAAAATAACAACAAAATTGTTTAAATTTATTAACTAGCACAATGCGTCTTGGTTTAATAATCAGAGAGTTCTGTGACACATAGGCTTTTTACAATTGTTTTCATTCCTTTCTTGTGTAAACTTTTCTTGTTTAGATTGTCTTTGCTATTCTAACATCATCTGTTCATATTTTCATTTGTTTATTTCATGTTATTTTGTTATCAAATGGTTGCGACTGTTACAATTTTGTCCATTTTATCTTGCTGTTCCTCTTCATATATTTTGTCTATTGCCATTTCATTTTATAATCATTTATTATTAATTTTATTTTGGTGGTGAGTTTTGATCTTTTGTTAATGGTGTATTATATCTTCACAAGTTACGTTATAATACAGGGGGCGATTGTAACGATCCCAACTCTGTTGTACCACCAAAATTTCTAATCAATAATCAATTCGAGTATTTTATTTGAAATCAATGTATTTTATTAAAACCTTTTTCATTACTTTGCATTAAATACTTTTTACTCCACATATAAATATGACAGAAGGCTACAGGAAAAAGAAAAAGGTTTTGGCAGGGGATTCGAATTGGAATAGCGAGCTTAGATGTGTGAATCGAACAGAATTTATTAAAATATTATTGATTTTGCAAGTAATTATAATAGAAATTTGCATTAATGTGCATAGTTTTGTGATACACGTTTAATAGTGTAATTGGTTCCACCCATGAAACAGTTTCCATGATATTTCGTGAATACGGGATTTTGTAATGCGTAGTTGCTGTGATGACGTCTTAGAACGTAATATGTTAAGTGCGTAATTAGTGTGGATTTTATGAAAATGTTGAAGATTCTCTTTCCTAAAAAAGGAAATAAAAGAGAATTATTATGGTTTAACCATTATATTATTTTGTTGTGAATATTATCAATATCTGTTCGATGAATACCAAAACCCATAACATGGTTTATGGTCTGCTGGCCTGATCCTCACGGTGTCAACGAAAGCCAGGAGTCAGGGATTCCCTTGTTAGTTAGGCCCAGGCAATTTGAGCGAACTGGGTGTTGAGTTTTCCCTTTGTTGGGCTCAGCAAAGCTCCCACATTGGTTGTTTCCTGAACTTGGATAATGGGGACTTGTCGAAGTGGGTCATGCCTTCAGCACCCATAATAAATCTATTTTCAGGATCCATTTGATGTGGTCCCTCACACATCTCGCGGTACACGTCTTAATTCTGCTGTCTTCGGCTACGGCCTGCAGGAGATAGACCTTAGGGCTGGCACTAGGAATACAAAGTCGGGAAAGCCAATCTCGCATACATTAGTCAGAATAGTTAGAAAGGTACACATTTGCAATCTCTTGTGCTGTTTGTACCTTCATGCACAATTAGAATTAAATATGGAGTAAGGACGCAACTCCTTGTTTTGCTCTCACACATATTTGGAACTAGTTTAGGTATCTAGGTACACAACTGATAATTTCAGAGTTTATACGGATGTTCCTTTTATTTATTGATACTGATTCTACTGGTTTAAATCAATGATTCCAAGAATAGTTGTGTTGGTTTTATGTTTTAAGTTATAAACAAATATTTTATAAATAATTTTACACTTATCTAATACATTAAGAGTATCTCAAAGATCAGACGTAAATAAAGTATTTATTTAATAGACGATACAAATAATGGCTAGATCCGCTATTATCTGTAAAGGAGCTCCATTGTATAGATTAATGCCTTCTGACGATACATTCACAGATGTTAGTTGGAAATGTTTTATAATTATTATATTGAAACAACTTGGTCCACGTTACCAATCTGATGTGCACAACAGATCATTTAACCTATCATAGTTTATATTTTAGTATAAGATAGAGTGAAGATGTAATATCCACTTTGTATTAATTTAATGAATTGATTTATATTTGAATGATGAAAATTGGTTCACAGATGTTGATACATTAACACTTACTATGCTATTTATTTTTAATTTGCTTTTGCCGGCTTGTTGAGCACAAAGGTTTATGAATAAGTATTTCTATCAAATTACAATGTTATGATATTACTAAGCTGTGTCTAGTTTTCGTAATAGCTTTCCAAAGTGAGACTGGTAATCATCCATTATTATCACTGTTGCCGAACTACCACCTACTCTTACTTTATTTTACCGGTACTGATATATTGGTTTGAGAAACCCAGATATCTCACGGAATTGCTGGTTAGGCTATGCGGTCTGGTCAAAAAGGGGTACGACTCCACCTAGCTGTAATACCTAAATGGTCAGCATATTGGTTTGTGAGATCTGTAACCACCTCAATTGATCAGTTTTGAATTATTGTTAGGGTTGAGACACATTGCTAAGTACTGTCATTTATTATAATCTTATAAATATTGATAATGTGCTCTGCTTGTTCTGCATTATGGCACTATACCTCAGTTACAATCTCAGTACGAGTTTAGGAACTTACTGAATGTGAAATACATTCATTAGCATAAGTGAGCCAAGCTCTTATTTATAATTTAATTTAAATTACTGTTACAGTACAGTAAATCATTGTGGATATAGGAGAGTTTTATACTCTTTTCATCATTAACTCTTGCTCGTATGTTATACGAGTTAACTAAATCTCTTCGGAGAATAATAGGACCTTTCCTCTTCTTTTAATTAAGGAGGGTTAAGTTCCGCAGGTTCGATGGGATAATACTTTATTATACCACGAATAGAGGATTTCCTAGACGACAAATCCTAGAGTTGTCAGGAGTCGAAATTCATAGCATGGCGCGGGGAGGGGCGTCGAGCCATAGTTTGTGAAGATGCCGTTGGCCCACAAACTATGTTCGTGGTATAAAATAATTAACTGCTATTTTTACAGCAGTATTAAATAAATTTGTTATTCACTTTTCATTATTAAATTAGAGTGTGTACTATTCCATTAGTTCAAACTTTTAATTAATTATAACAATCTACTTTTGTAATAGTACATTTATAATTCTCCAGATCTAATATTTATTCTTAGGGACTTTCTTCACTACGCTACCCAATACCATGTCTTATGTCTACTACCAGCATACCTCTTAAAGAACCTTCTACTTAACGGGTTACTATGAAACACAACGTACAGTCCTACCACTAATTCGATCACACTATTGGCCATTATAAATATTAAGATTTAGAATATATTTTCGGAAATTTTTCGATCTGAGTGTCTTATTACGGATGGAAGGGGGAGGTCCGTTACAATTGGTGCCGTGACCAGGATAAAGGGGTCTCAAATGTTGGCAAGTAGCTAAGAACCTTGGGGGCATGAAAATGTTTTTTAAAATATAATTAATAATAGTATTAATAATAATTATAACCTCTTATTGATGAGAATCCAAATGTTGAAAAGAAGCTTAAGAATATTGGGGGCGTGAAAACAATTATTGATTTAAACTTTTATTTCTTTTGTAGACATTTATTGATTTGTTTTAAGTGTTTCAAGTGGGTTGTGTTTCAAGATAATGTTAATTTAAATTGAAAGTTATTAAGATTAAATTATTTTGCAATATAAAAAAAAAAATTGCTTTTTAGAAAAGGCAAGCATGGATTATTGTTTATTTGCAATTGATTCTTGTTTGTCTATTTAATTTATTTTCAAGGCAATTTGTCTTGTGTTTTCAATTTTAAGAACTATATGGGGGCGTATTGAAGAATGACTTGAAATTGTTTACGGTGGTAGTATTATTCATGTTATTTGTAATTCGATAATAACTTTAGTTCAAGTTTAGAAGTTGGAACCTAACCTAATTAAAGAGTATTTATAGTTTGCTAATACTTATAATTGTTTAATGTAAAAAGTTTGATTGAATATGAATAATCTAGGCTTGCAAATTTAATCGTCGTTATTATTAAAAAAAAAAAACTTAGATTTGTGGGTTTAAAGGAAAGTGATTCATTATAAATATTAAAAAAACAAATTTACGTAGGCCTCTTGTTTAAGTGGTCTGTTTGATCAATACGGAAGCGTGAAAGGCAATGAAAAGGTGCAATGAAAGTAAATGGGAGAATAGAAAAAAAAAAAAAAACTTTAAGGTCCCTATTGAAATAACAGAGCCCAAAACTTGAGACAATTTGTCAATATTTGGTTAAAAACTATAGAATACACTCAATGAGTCTTTTATAGTGGAGAAGTTGGTGTTAGGATAGGTCAGCATGGGTCTGGTTGTATTTTGCGCCAACCCAAAGACATTCATCAGTACCGTCTGATTCTATAGAAGATTCATACTCTACCATGAGGAAAGAATAGTACCCACACTGCACATTCACCGAATTATGGAGGGGCCCCGTTCAAGTTTTGATTTTGAGTGGCAAGTGATAGGGCATGGCAAATGATGCACTCACTCATAGGGAGGATAGACACTGGAGGGTCTTGTATGTTTGACTCAAGTAAACGGAATTTGTTCACTCGGGATGAGCTTACTGGATGTCACTAGGACTAATCTGCCTCGCAACCAGATTCTCTTACTTTGTCGATGCCGAAACTGGTGAGTTGTTTTCGTTGGTTATGCTTGTCACTTTATAAACTTGGAGGATGGCTTGGATTGTGTTTCTTTGTGGTTCGGTTTAAAAACACTTACGTTCATCAACACACGCATACATACAGACATTTTACTCAATACTGTTTGAAATCATTTATTGATGAATAAATAAAGCCCTGTTTGCTGTTTGAATTGATATAATAATAGTAATAATATTAATAATTATTTTAAAATAAATATATTCAGCCAATATAGTTTAATAAAGTAACACGAAGTTACAATAATATCAGTATTTAATTTAAAAAAAAGTTAGTTCTTTTAATAAATTTCCGAAGTAGAGGCAAGTCAAATTGAGAAGCATTGAGTGAATATTATTGGGGTTTATGTAAACATCAAGAATTGAAGAAAGGAAAATATCTTGATGGATTTTATTCAGATTTGGTTAGGTTACCAATTTCAGACACTATTTTCGATCAGTTTTGCGTAATATTGTTAATAATGTAAATAACAAGTGTAATTGATTATTGAATAAACTACCAAGTGTAATCAATCAATCATCAATGCTTACATAATTTTGAAATTTAATTTTCAATTAATTAAATTCAATTGAATTGATTAGATCTGAAGAAATGGCATTTTCATTTTCAATTAAAATTTACATGATTATTTTAGGTATTTACTCAAAAATTTTATATTTTTGAATGCATTACGTGCTCTTTTCACTTATTTGAAAAAAAAGTATTCAGCTAAATATACTAACTTACTGAAAATTTGATATTTAACATAGTCAAATTTTTATTTTCCATGGAATTCTTAGTTTTATCATTTGAGTATTAAAATTTTGGAGTTTATATCATAGTCATGGAAGTTTATTTTCTATAAAAAAATATATTTATAAGGATTCTTGGAATGTTTGATTTATTTATTTTTTTATTGTATATTTAATAGATGAAACTAAACATAAAAATAAAATATTGACATAACTTACAGAATAATTACATAAAATAACAACAAAATTGTTTAAATTTATTAACTAGCACAATGCGTCTTGGTTTAATAATCAGAGAGTTCTGTGACACATAGGCTTTTTACAATTGTTTTCATTCCTTTCTTGTGTAAACTTTTCTTGTTTAGATTGTCTTTGCTATTCTAACATCATCTGTTCATATTTTCATTTGTTTATTTCATGTTATTTTGTTATCAAATGGTTGCGACTGTTACAATTTTGTCCATTTTATCTTGCTGTTCCTCTTCATATATTTTGTCTATTGCCATTTCATTTTATAATCATTTATTATTAATTTTATTTTGGTGGTGAGTTTTGATCTTTTGTTAATGGTGTATTATATCTTCACAAGTTACGTTATAATACAGGGGGCGATTGTAACGATCCCAACTCTGTTGTACCACCAAAATTTCTAATCAATAATCAATTCGAGTATTTTATTTGAAATCAATGTATTTTATTAAAACCTTTTTCATTACTTTGCATTAAATACTTTTTACTCCACATATAAATATGACAGAAGGCTACAGGAAAAAGAAAAAGGTTTTGGCAGGGGATTCGAATTGGAATAGCGAGCTTAGATGTGTGAATCGAACAGAATTTATTAAAATATTATTGATTTTGCAAGTAATTATAATAGAAATTTGCATTAATGTGCATAGTTTTGTGATACACGTTTAATAGTGTAATTGGTTCCACCCATGAAACAGTTTCCATGATATTTCGTGAATACGGGATTTTGTAATGCGTAGTTGCTGTGATGACGTCTTAGAACGTAATATGTTAAGTGCGTAATTAGTGTGGATTTTATGAAAATGTTGAAGATTCTCTTTCCTAAAAAAGGAAATAAAAGAGAATTATTATGGTTTAACCATTATATTATTTTGTTGTGAATATTATCAATATCTGTTCGATGAATACCAAAACCCATAACATGGTTTATGGTCTGCTGGCCTGATCCTCACGGTGTCAACGAAAGCCAGGAGTCAGGGATTCCCTTGTTAGTTAGGCCCAGGCAATTTGAGCGAACTGGGTGTTGAGTTTTCCCTTTGTTGGGCTCAGCAAAGCTCCCACATTGGTTGTTTCCTGAACTTGGATAATGGGGACTTGTCGAAGTGGGTCATGCCTTCAGCACCCATAATAAATCTATTTTCAGGATCCATTTGATGTGGTCCCTCACACATCTCGCGGTACACGTCTTAATTCTGCTGTCTTCGGCTACGGCCTGCAGGAGATAGACCTTAGGGCTGGCACTAGGAATACAAAGTCGGGAAAGCCAATCTCGCATACATTAGTCAGAATAGTTAGAAAGGTACACATTTGCAATCTCTTGTGCTGTTTGTACCTTCATGCACAATTAGAATTAAATATGGAGTAAGGACGCAACTCCTTGTTTTGCTCTCACACATATTTGGAACTAGTTTAGGTATCTAGGTACACAACTGATAATTTCAGAGTTTATACGGATGTTCCTTTTATTTATTGATACTGATTCTACTGGTTTAAATCAATGATTCCAAGAATAGTTGTGTTGGTTTTATGTTTTAAGTTATAAACAAATATTTTATAAATAATTTTACACTTATCTAATACATTAAGAGTATCTCAAAGATCAGACGTAAATAAAGTATTTATTTAATAGACGATACAAATAATGGCTAGATCCGCTATTATCTGTAAAGGAGCTCCATTGTATAGATTAATGCCTTCTGACGATACATTCACAGATGTTAGTTGGAAATGTTTTATAATTATTATATTGAAACAACTTGGTCCACGTTACCAATCTGATGTGCACAACAGATCATTTAACCTATCATAGTTTATATTTTAGTATAAGATAGAGTGAAGATGTAATATCCACTTTGTATTAATTTAATGAATTGATTTATATTTGAATGATGAAAATTGGTTCACAGATGTTGATACATTAACACTTACTATGCTATTTATTTTTAATTTGCTTTTGCCGGCTTGTTGAGCACAAAGGTTTATGAATAAGTATTTCTATCAAATTACAATGTTATGATATTACTAAGCTGTGTCTAGTTTTCGTAATAGCTTTCCAAAGTGAGACTGGTAATCATCCATTATTATCACTGTTGCCGAACTACCACCTACTCTTACTTTATTTTACCGGTACTGATATATTGGTTTGAGAAACCCAGATATCTCACGGAATTGCTGGTTAGGCTATGCGGTCTGGTCAAAAAGGGGTACGACTCCACCTAGCTGTAATACCTAAATGGTCAGCATATTGGTTTGTGAGATCTGTAACCACCTCAATTGATCAGTTTTGAATTATTGTTAGGGTTGAGACACATTGCTAAGTACTGTCATTTATTATAATCTTATAAATATTGATAATGTGCTCTGCTTGTTCTGCATTATGGCACTATACCTCAGTTACAATCTCAGTACGAGTTTAGGAACTTACTGAATGTGAAATACATTCATTAGCATAAGTGAGCCAAGCTCTTATTTATAATTTAATTTAAATTACTGTTACAGTACAGTAAATCATTGTGGATATAGGAGAGTTTTATACTCTTTTCATCATTAACTCTTGCTCGTATGTTATACGAGTTAACTAAATCTCTTCGGAGAATAATAGGACCTTTCCTCTTCTTTTAATTAAGGAGGGTTAAGTTCCGCAGGTTCGATGGGATAATACTTTATTATACCACGAATAGAGGATTTCCTAGACGACAAATCCTAGAGTTGTCAGGAGTCGAAATTCATAGCATGGCGCGGGGAGGGGCGTCGAGCCATAGTTTGTGAAGATGCCGTTGGCCCACAAACTATGTTCGTGGTATAAAATAATTAACTGCTATTTTTACAGCAGTATTAAATAAATTTGTTATTCACTTTTCATTATTAAATTAGAGTGTGTACTATTCCATTAGTTCAAACTTTTAATTAATTATAACAATCTACTTTTGTAATAGTACATTTATAATTCTCCAGATCTAATATTTATTCTTAGGGACTTTCTTCACTACGCTACCCAATACCATGTCTTATGTCTACTACCAGCATACCTCTTAAAGAACCTTCTACTTAACGGGTTACTATGAAACACAACGTACAGTCCTACCACTAATTCGATCACACTATTGGCCATTATAAATATTAAGATTTAGAATATATTTTCGGAAATTTTTCGATCTGAGTGTCTTATTACGGATGGAAGGGGGAGGTCCGTTACAATTGGTGCCGTGACCAGGATAAAGGGGTCTCAAATGTTGGCAAGTAGCTAAGAACCTTGGGGGCATGAAAATGTTTTTTAAAATATAATTAATAATAGTATTAATAATAATTATAACCTCTTATTGATGAGAATCCAAATGTTGAAAAGAAGCTTAAGAATATTGGGGGCGTGAAAACAATTATTGATTTAAACTTTTATTTCTTTTGTAGACATTTATTGATTTGTTTTAAGTGTTTCAAGTGGGTTGTGTTTCAAGATAATGTTAATTTAAATTGAAAGTTATTAAGATTAAATTATTTTGCAATATAAAAAAAAAAATTGCTTTTTAGAAAAGGCAAGCATGGATTATTGTTTATTTGCAATTGATTCTTGTTTGTCTATTTAATTTATTTTCAAGGCAATTTGTCTTGTGTTTTCAATTTTAAGAACTATATGGGGGCGTATTGAAGAATGACTTGAAATTGTTTACGGTGGTAGTATTATTCATGTTATTTGTAATTCGATAATAACTTTAGTTCAAGTTTAGAAGTTGGAACCTAACCTAATTAAAGAGTATTTATAGTTTGCTAATACTTATAATTGTTTAATGTAAAAAGTTTGATTGAATATGAATAATCTAGGCTTGCAAATTTAATCGTCGTTATTATTAAAAAAAAAAAACTTAGATTTGTGGGTTTAAAGGAAAGTGATTCATTATAAATATTAAAAAAACAAATTTACGTAGGCCTCTTGTTTAAGTGGTCTGTTTGATCAATACGGAAGCGTGAAAGGCAATGAAAAGGTGCAATGAAAGTAAATGGGAGAATAGAAAAAAAAAAAAAAACTTTAAGGTCCCTATTGAAATAACAGAGCCCAAAACTTGAGACAATTTGTCAATATTTGGTTAAAAACTATAGAATACACTCAATGAGTCTTTTATAGTGGAGAAGTTGGTGTTAGGATAGGTCAGCATGGGTCTGGTTGTATTTTGCGCCAACCCAAAGACATTCATCAGTACCGTCTGATTCTATAGAAGATTCATACTCTACCATGAGGAAAGAATAGTACCCACACTGCACATTCACCGAATTATGGAGGGGCCCCGTTCAAGTTTTGATTTTGAGTGGCAAGTGATAGGGCATGGCAAATGATGCACTCACTCATAGGGAGGATAGACACTGGAGGGTCTTGTATGTTTGACTCAAGTAAACGGAATTTGTTCACTCGGGATGAGCTTACTGGATGTCACTAGGACTAATCTGCCTCGCAACCAGATTCTCTTACTTTGTCGATGCCGAAACTGGTGAGTTGTTTTCGTTGGTTATGCTTGTCACTTTATAAACTTGGAGGATGGCTTGGATTGTGTTTCTTTGTGGTTCGGTTTAAAAACACTTACGTTCATCAACACACGCATACATACAGACATTTTACTCAATACTGTTTGAAATCATTTATTGATGAATAAATAAAGCCCTGTTTGCTGTTTGAATTGATATAATAATAGTAATAATATTAATAATTATTTTAAAATAAATATATTCAGCCAATATAGTTTAATAAAGTAACACGAAGTTACAATAATATCAGTATTTAATTTAAAAAAAAGTTAGTTCTTTTAATAAATTTCCGAAGTAGAGGCAAGTCAAATTGAGAAGCATTGAGTGAATATTATTGGGGTTTATGTAAACATCAAGAATTGAAGAAAGGAAAATATCTTGATGGATTTTATTCAGATTTGGTTAGGTTACCAATTTCAGACACTATTTTCGATCAGTTTTGCGTAATATTGTTAATAATGTAAATAACAAGTGTAATTGATTATTGAATAAACTACCAAGTGTAATCAATCAATCATCAATGCTTACATAATTTTGAAATTTAATTTTCAATTAATTAAATTCAATTGAATTGATTAGATCTGAAGAAATGGCATTTTCATTTTCAATTAAAATTTACATGATTATTTTAGGTATTTACTCAAAAATTTTATATTTTTGAATGCATTACGTGCTCTTTTCACTTATTTGAAAAAAAAGTATTCAGCTAAATATACTAACTTACTGAAAATTTGATATTTAACATAGTCAAATTTTTATTTTCCATGGAATTCTTAGTTTTATCATTTGAGTATTAAAATTTTGGAGTTTATATCATAGTCATGGAAGTTTATTTTCTATAAAAAAATATATTTATAAGGATTCTTGGAATGTTTGATTTATTTATTTTTTTATTGTATATTTAATAGATGAAACTAAACATAAAAATAAAATATTGACATAACTTACAGAATAATTACATAAAATAACAACAAAATTGTTTAAATTTATTAACTAGCACAATGCGTCTTGGTTTAATAATCAGAGAGTTCTGTGACACATAGGCTTTTTACAATTGTTTTCATTCCTTTCTTGTGTAAACTTTTCTTGTTTAGATTGTCTTTGCTATTCTAACATCATCTGTTCATATTTTCATTTGTTTATTTCATGTTATTTTGTTATCAAATGGTTGCGACTGTTACAATTTTGTCCATTTTATCTTGCTGTTCCTCTTCATATATTTTGTCTATTGCCATTTCATTTTATAATCATTTATTATTAATTTTATTTTGGTGGTGAGTTTTGATCTTTTGTTAATGGTGTATTATATCTTCACAAGTTACGTTATAATACAGGGGGCGATTGTAACGATCCCAACTCTGTTGTACCACCAAAATTTCTAATCAATAATCAATTCGAGTATTTTATTTGAAATCAATGTATTTTATTAAAACCTTTTTCATTACTTTGCATTAAATACTTTTTACTCCACATATAAATATGACAGAAGGCTACAGGAAAAAGAAAAAGGTTTTGGCAGGGGATTCGAATTGGAATAGCGAGCTTAGATGTGTGAATCGAACAGAATTTATTAAAATATTATTGATTTTGCAAGTAATTATAATAGAAATTTGCATTAATGTGCATAGTTTTGTGATACACGTTTAATAGTGTAATTGGTTCCACCCATGAAACAGTTTCCATGATATTTCGTGAATACGGGATTTTGTAATGCGTAGTTGCTGTGATGACGTCTTAGAACGTAATATGTTAAGTGCGTAATTAGTGTGGATTTTATGAAAATGTTGAAGATTCTCTTTCCTAAAAAAGGAAATAAAAGAGAATTATTATGGTTTAACCATTATATTATTTTGTTGTGAATATTATCAATATCTGTTCGATGAATACCAAAACCCATAACATGGTTTATGGTCTGCTGGCCTGATCCTCACGGTGTCAACGAAAGCCAGGAGTCAGGGATTCCCTTGTTAGTTAGGCCCAGGCAATTTGAGCGAACTGGGTGTTGAGTTTTCCCTTTGTTGGGCTCAGCAAAGCTCCCACATTGGTTGTTTCCTGAACTTGGATAATGGGGACTTGTCGAAGTGGGTCATGCCTTCAGCACCCATAATAAATCTATTTTCAGGATCCATTTGATGTGGTCCCTCACACATCTCGCGGTACACGTCTTAATTCTGCTGTCTTCGGCTACGGCCTGCAGGAGATAGACCTTAGGGCTGGCACTAGGAATACAAAGTCGGGAAAGCCAATCTCGCATACATTAGTCAGAATAGTTAGAAAGGTACACATTTGCAATCTCTTGTGCTGTTTGTACCTTCATGCACAATTAGAATTAAATATGGAGTAAGGACGCAACTCCTTGTTTTGCTCTCACACATATTTGGAACTAGTTTAGGTATCTAGGTACACAACTGATAATTTCAGAGTTTATACGGATGTTCCTTTTATTTATTGATACTGATTCTACTGGTTTAAATCAATGATTCCAAGAATAGTTGTGTTGGTTTTATGTTTTAAGTTATAAACAAATATTTTATAAATAATTTTACACTTATCTAATACATTAAGAGTATCTCAAAGATCAGACGTAAATAAAGTATTTATTTAATAGACGATACAAATAATGGCTAGATCCGCTATTATCTGTAAAGGAGCTCCATTGTATAGATTAATGCCTTCTGACGATACATTCACAGATGTTAGTTGGAAATGTTTTATAATTATTATATTGAAACAACTTGGTCCACGTTACCAATCTGATGTGCACAACAGATCATTTAACCTATCATAGTTTATATTTTAGTATAAGATAGAGTGAAGATGTAATATCCACTTTGTATTAATTTAATGAATTGATTTATATTTGAATGATGAAAATTGGTTCACAGATGTTGATACATTAACACTTACTATGCTATTTATTTTTAATTTGCTTTTGCCGGCTTGTTGAGCACAAAGGTTTATGAATAAGTATTTCTATCAAATTACAATGTTATGATATTACTAAGCTGTGTCTAGTTTTCGTAATAGCTTTCCAAAGTGAGACTGGTAATCATCCATTATTATCACTGTTGCCGAACTACCACCTACTCTTACTTTATTTTACCGGTACTGATATATTGGTTTGAGAAACCCAGATATCTCACGGAATTGCTGGTTAGGCTATGCGGTCTGGTCAAAAAGGGGTACGACTCCACCTAGCTGTAATACCTAAATGGTCAGCATATTGGTTTGTGAGATCTGTAACCACCTCAATTGATCAGTTTTGAATTATTGTTAGGGTTGAGACACATTGCTAAGTACTGTCATTTATTATAATCTTATAAATATTGATAATGTGCTCTGCTTGTTCTGCATTATGGCACTATACCTCAGTTACAATCTCAGTACGAGTTTAGGAACTTACTGAATGTGAAATACATTCATTAGCATAAGTGAGCCAAGCTCTTATTTATAATTTAATTTAAATTACTGTTACAGTACAGTAAATCATTGTGGATATAGGAGAGTTTTATACTCTTTTCATCATTAACTCTTGCTCGTATGTTATACGAGTTAACTAAATCTCTTCGGAGAATAATAGGACCTTTCCTCTTCTTTTAATTAAGGAGGGTTAAGTTCCGCAGGTTCGATGGGATAATACTTTATTATACCACGAATAGAGGATTTCCTAGACGACAAATCCTAGAGTTGTCAGGAGTCGAAATTCATAGCATGGCGCGGGGAGGGGCGTCGAGCCATAGTTTGTGAAGATGCCGTTGGCCCACAAACTATGTTCGTGGTATAAAATAATTAACTGCTATTTTTACAGCAGTATTAAATAAATTTGTTATTCACTTTTCATTATTAAATTAGAGTGTGTACTATTCCATTAGTTCAAACTTTTAATTAATTATAACAATCTACTTTTGTAATAGTACATTTATAATTCTCCAGATCTAATATTTATTCTTAGGGACTTTCTTCACTACGCTACCCAATACCATGTCTTATGTCTACTACCAGCATACCTCTTAAAGAACCTTCTACTTAACGGGTTACTATGAAACACAACGTACAGTCCTACCACTAATTCGATCACACTATTGGCCATTATAAATATTAAGATTTAGAATATATTTTCGGAAATTTTTCGATCTGAGTGTCTTATTACGGATGGAAGGGGGAGGTCCGTTACACAACCAAAGCTACATTATTCATTTTATATATTTCATTGTGATTAATATTATTTTTGAATGTGAAATAACAACATTTATCAGTCAATTCCGAGAAAACGGGCTGATCGTCTATCGATTCGGCGTGCGCTGACTAAACGATTTTGATGTAGGTAGGAGAATATCATATTCAACAAAGTATTTATCTATAGTAGTTTTGTAATAATATTATAGAAGTTAATGTTTGTCTGCATGTGTGTGTATGTATATGTGATAAATAGTCTTCATTATGAAAAACGAATCTATTATAGTATTAATTTAGTAGAAGTACCATAGGCCATTTAATTGTGATCCAAAAATGTTTACGAAAGCAAATCTTACCATAGTGTTGGCAAAAATCCAAATTAAAAAAAAATCTATTGGGCATGAGTTATGTCATAATATATAATTAAATTGCAGATAATGTGACGTAAAATAATGTTATTAAATAGTTAAATCTAAGATCACATAATGTGGTCAAATTATACCAGCCGCATAATTAGGCGATTGAAACCTTGGGTCATTGGAATCTAAGACGTATTTGATAACACGAAACATTTCAGTGTAGCTGGTTCAGGTTGTATATATTCGTATATATTTACATTAAATAAACATAAATCTGGCGGGACAAAATGCGACACTTGTTCGGTATAAAATGTATATTAATATACTATTAATAAGTGAATATTTTACACGTGATTTACTGTATTGCCATAATTTGTACCCTCGCAAAGAGAAGTATTTAACAGATTTGTAAATAATTTGCTGTATAGTTTTACACTTAGATTTTTCCAAAGTATCTGACAACCCATGTTAGCGGCTGTAGCAGTTTCATAAAAACTGACATATACATCAACTAACTACATATTTTAGTATCTATCAACGATATGTGGATTTTTTATTCGTTTCCAAGTTAGTTTTTTTAGCGCGAGCGCAATTTTGCTAAACCGGCTTTTATAATTTTTGTTATATGTTGTACTTTAGAGTTTTTGATATAATCCTACTGAATATAGTGTTTTTTATTATTATTTAGACTTTGTTTTACTCGTATGATGGAACGTTACCAAAAAACTAGTATCGTGTATACAGGGTTACAGGAAAAGTCGTGCTAGATCCGTTAAGGGCGTGGAGTACCCATCATTTCTGACTTATTTCACTATGAAACACCCTACCCTAAACTTAACCCTTTTCGAGATATTCGACTTTTAATTTTTTATTGAATAATGCCGATTTTTAGGCTACGAAATTTATTTTTGTTTATTTTGTGTATCTTATTATTATTATTATTGCATTTTTACATGTGTAATAAGATGCTTTAGGACATCAATCATTAAAATAGTGCATAAGTTAATTGAATAGACCGTAGTAGACAAGTGAAAGTAAAAAAATAAAAAATATATTAGCAAGCTTATTTTTCTCTAAGGGATATCTAAAAAAAATATTATGACACTTGTTCGGCAGATATTTTTTAAAATATCTACGTTTCATCAGCTATCTAACGAGGTCTAACAATCTAGGGTTTGTATTACATTTCGTGGAAAAAAGTAGAGAAAGACCCAGATTTTCTAAGAAATATCTTGTGGACGGATGAGTCCAAATTTGATAAAGATGGCATAACCAACTATCACAACGTCCATTACTGGGCCCCAAAAGAACTAAGGAATCCCAATAAGAAAAGAGTGAAAGGGTCCCAACGAAGATTCAGCGTGAATGTGTGGATGGGCATTATCTCTAATCATTTGATTGGACCTTACTTTCTCCCGGATAATCTAAATGGGGAAAGCTACGAAAATTTCCTGAGAGCAGACTTGAGTGATTTGCTGGATGATCTGCCACTCAACCTGATCAGGGACATGTGGTTCCAACACGATGGCTGCCCTGCCCATTTCAGGAGAAGTGTCAGAGACTGGCTGGACACAAATTATCCAAACAAATGGATAGGACGAGGTGGGCCGTTGCCATGGCCAGCAAGAAGTCCGGACCTAACTCCCATGGATTTTCATGTATGGGGGTGCATGAAAAGTCTTGTGTACAGCGAGCCGAATCCAGTTTTGTCTGTGGAAGACTTAAGAGAAAGGATTGTGGATGCAGCAAATAAAATGAGGACCACGTTGACCACTGGAGTAGTGAAGACTGGTCTCCGTAGAAGGATGCGACAATGTTTCAGAAATAGAGGCGGCCATGTTGAACATGAACTGTAGAATAAGAAAAAGTTGTGTGAAAACCTTTAATAAATGACATTTCATGCATACCTAATGTTTTATTTTACTTTTTAGGGCTAAGTATAAATTTTCTTCTCCACTGTCGCCTATGAAACTAATTTTTTTCCAATGCATTTGAATAAAACCCTAGATTATTATACCTCGTTAGATAGCTGATGAAACGTAGATATTTTAAAAAATATCTGCCGAACAAGTGTCATAATATTTTTTTTAGATATCCCTTAGAGAAAAATAAGCTTGCTAATATATTTTTTATTTTTTTACTTTCACTTGTCTACTACGGTCTATTCAATTAACTTATGCACTATTTTAATGATTGATGTCCTAAAGCATCTTATTACACATGTAAAAATGCAATAATAATAATAATAAGATACACAAAATAAACAAAAATAAATTTCGTAGCCTAAAAATCGGCATTATTCAATAAAAAATTAAAAGTCGAATATCTCGAAAAGGGTTAAGTTTAGGGTAGGGTGTTTCATAGTGAAATAAGTCAGAAATGATGGGTACTCCACGCCCTTAACGGATCTAGCACGACTTTTCCTGTAACCCTGTATACGGGAGAATGGGAGACCTCCCCTTTAATTTTTACTGTAACTTTTATTAATATTTGTTAGATATCCACTATAACATGTTCTGTGAATATTTCAGCCGGCGGCCTATTTATGGGTACCTAAACGATACAGGCCTACAGGATACCTCTTAAGGGTCGAACAGACAGACAAACGACGTAACGTGGTAACGAGTCCGTTTTATTGACTACGGAACCCTAAAAATAATATATACTTGGTACTGTTTAGTATATATTCAAATAACGTTATAACTTAATCAAGGTGCCAAAATATGTAATATTTAACACTGAAAACTTAGAAAATCGGAGTTTAGTACTTGTTCTTTGTTTTGTGTATAATACTATACATAACAAAGCAACACACTTTTATGAATGTAATTATATCATTTTAATATTACATAATGTAAGTATCAAAAATGTGTAAATTGTACACGTGCCACAAGCATGTGTTTCATAACCGAATAGTCGGTCATTGAACCTTCGGGAGTGTGCCGGTTGGTCGAGGCCGGCACCCACTTATCATTGCGATAGCTAGTTCAAATTGGGCATTATAAAATGCTTAGCGTAAAAATCATAAATAAAAAATGTATTTTTGAATAAATACTACTCTAGTATTTCCTGGGTTATTTCAACCTTGTGTATTAATAGAAGTGAAGTAACTAAAATGATGTTATAATTGCAGTGTTGTGTTTTGTTGAACTTTTTATCTCATTGTAGGACTACCTTACTATCGTTCTGTAGCCGTTTTTATTGAGTTTAAAAGCTTACATTCAAATTTTAGGCAATTTTTTTAACACTGCGGCTCGGACATTTGGCTTTTTGCCATTGTCAGTGCGTGAGGTGAGATCGGGGGATGGGAATGGAAATCAATACTAACTGCATACACTGCATTGCTCTAGTATAAATCAGGCCCGCTGTTCGCTGCTTGCCAAACACGGTCATATTCCAATTTGAATTTAAATCAATCGGTGTCGATATGTTTTTCGTCAGCTGCGTCCAAATATAGCGACTGTTTAAGATAATTTTCTTGACAGAGTTATGTCTAAGCTAATATATGATGAAAAATGTCTTCAAGAAGGACGATAGATACCTTAAGACCGAGTTATTGATGCACACTTAAATACTAAATACTACATTAAAGTTTAAGCAATTCGTAGCTCTTTAATAATTTAAATAAGCATTGAGTAATCTTTCGTTTAAACCAGGTATTTCCAAGCGCTTTTACCCACCGAAGTCGTGACGAGATGCGGATACCGAGGCCTTTTTAAAAGCTAACCTATCTAACCTTAGTATAAGGTTACCTATCCCAGATAAGGAACACAGCTTTAACTCTTACCGCTCCTTATTTATTACGCGTAAAAAGCCCGAAGCTTGAATCCGGCACCCATAATTTTACCGATCTCAAAAAAATATGCTGACTATTTTGAACCTTAAATCATAAGAATAAAAGATATGCTTGATTTATATCGGTTTTGGAATGGGATAATGCGATTTATTATGCTCGCTCGCTTAGTGACGCTGGCCGTGAATAGGTAAATATTATATCTAGCTGATTCTGGCCGGTTATGTTGTGAAGGTTCTCCGAAAAATTGGATTCTGTGTTTGCATCTGTACGTAAATTTATATACCGCTGTAATATGCCGAGCATAAGTACCGTGTTTTTAAAATTTTCTGAGATGTTATCGTGTACTTCGTCAAAAAATCGTCGATCATTACTTCAGTCATTTTCGTGTTAATATTATAATAATAATGGCATAAATACCGTCTTGCCATAAACTTCTTATCAGTCCGATCCCAAGTGGCCCACAATTAGTCAAATATCCAAGACGAGCAGCCAGTCCGGCGAAATTTATTTTCGCACTTGCGGCCATATTTAAAACGTATACCATGCAAATTAGTCAGACGAAGGCAATTAACGATACCTTTAGCCGCATCTTATAAATCGAAGAGTGTTTTATGTGCCAGTAACAAGTTAAGAAATAAATAAAAGTGGCTGTGCTGGTTTTGGATACACCCGTCCTTGTCAGTCCCGGCGATGAAATAGCAAGTCGGAGTGAGACAGACAAGACGAATTGCCTGTTCGGAAACCTGTTTATCATCAAGCCAAAAGTTGCTTTTTTTGCGATGTGGTAGGCGTCGATCGTCGCCTTTTATATTGTTCCGTGAATTTTGAGGGCACTGAGAATGCCATATTCGGGTTGTTTAATGCCTTTGCTAATAATAATACTCCTGACCTTACCATAAAGTGAGTGAAAACGCAGGGTTCGACACCGTTGATGTGCCAGTCTTGGCGACAGGCTCTTGGCACAATTACCTATATATTTGGTGTTGCAATTGATGGCCTTTCTGGCATCTCCGATTAAGCAAATGCTTTCAAACCAAAGCTGTTGTTTTAGTGTGATCAAGGTCAATACTTTAGGATCTTAAGCTTTGGAGGTAGCCACTTAAATATTTATTAAAAAAAAACATCTTCAGCTAATAATGAATCTATGAGCCTACAAAATTTCCACTGCACATAGACAGGCCCAGTGACGACCACTGAGATTAAAAGTTTTGAAAATACATAATGGTTTCTTTTCATGTTTTAACAACATTTAACCATCATGATGCCATGTCATATATTTTGAAAAATAATAACTGAAACAAACAACCTTGGAAATGTCAGGAGCATTTGACGCATAAAGAACCTGAGATAATACATTTCACTGGTTAACAATTAATTCTCCAGGACAAGAACAAACTTCATCAATAATTCATGACTTGTCGCCAAGTGCTAACGGATGTCTCACTTTTTCCCCTGAACATCAATAATAGTGGGAAAAAGATAGCTTGCATTAATGTAAATTGTATGGCGTATACTTAAGAATCGAAAGTACGTGAAGAATTTTTACGTTTGCTTCAAGAGACAACATTAATTATTATAGAATACAATCGAAAAACAAAACGGCAATTGCCATGCAATAACTAACAATGACGAAATATGTTGCAGAAGGCTGTATTTATTGACAAATCATTGGGATGCCACCAATACAGATGCCGGACGGCAATTTATAAGTACTTTTTTGAGAGGAGAATGAATGTTTATTTTTGACCGAGGCACCACACCATATACAGTGTGGTCTTTTAACAAAAGCGATTTCTGAAGAGATTGATATTTATTTTAGTTAATGTAATTTAAAATAATGTTCTTTAATGAATACAAATATTATCCAACATCATCACTATCTTCATATTCTGTAATTTTTCATCAGAAGAAAGAGTAATAATTTGATTTCCCTTCTTTTACTACCAAGATATTAATCACAGACTCTGGAATAGCACACAAAAAACCTGTTTTGCAATTAAGATAATATTTAGAAAAAATCTAGGAATGCCGTAAGCGAAAATACTGACTGTATAGCTAGTGATGGCTGTAAGAAATATTATGAGATTTGTAATAGGAGCGAAACCCATGGTGTTTTTTTAATCTTCAATTATTTTTAATTTTTGCTGTTTCAATGATTTTATATGACCCTTATAACGTTAAGAAACACAACCAATTACAATTTCGTTATTATCGGAGAGAAGCCGCATATTCAAGGACGTTCAGTTTTTGGCTACTTGGGTAGCTCACTGCGTTTAAGTTGGCTCAATGTGAATCAATGAACACGCCATCCAAATTTCTCGAATGATTCGATTCGATTGTATTTCTTTTGAGGCCCGCTCCGCGGTTCAACTTTATCTCACATAACGGAAAACGGGTCTTCGTACAAACTTTTTCTGTGAATCCATGAAACAAGCGGACATAATTCTCCCGTGACAAAAATTAACCCTTTCTAGTAACCAATACCAAACCATGTAAAATAAGCAAAATAGCAATGTAATATAGCAATGAATGTTTCAGGACAGACAAATTTCAACGAGACTTAAAGCTGTCCAATATATATACAGGGTTACAGGAAAAGTCGTGCTAGATCCGTTAAGGGCGTGGAGTACCCATCATTTCTGACTTATTTCACTATGAAACACCCTACCCTAAACTTAACCCTTTTCGAGATATTCGACTTTTAATTTTTTATTGAATAATGCCGATTTTTAGGCTACGAAATTTATTTTTGTTTATTTTGTGTATCTTATTATTATTATTATTGCATTTTTACATGTGTAATAAGATGCTTTAGGACATCAATCATTAAAATAGTGCATAAGTTAATTGAATAGACCGTAGTAGACAAGTGAAAGTAAAAAAATAAAAAATATATTAGCAAGCTTATTTTTCTCTAAGGGATATCTAAAAAAAATATTATGACACTTGTTCGGCAGATATTTTTTAAAATATCTACGTTTCATCAGCTATCTAACGAGGTCTAACAATCTAGGGTTTGTATTACATTTCGTGGAAAAAAGTAGTTGTGTCTGCGCAAGCTCGTAACGAATACATAACTCGCTACCCCGGTCGTCGAGTGCCGGATGTGGCCTGTTTTGACAGAGTTTATCGAAGACTTAAAGAAACTGGCTCTGTTTTGAGACGAAATACAGACATGGGAAGACCACGAATTGACGACGAAGAACAGGACAATGAGATAGTGCAACGCTTTCGAGCGGATCCGACTACTTCCACTAATATTGTTGCCCGTGATCTGGGACTTTCGCAATGGAGAGTGTGGTTTACAGTGCATACTGCTGGCCTATACCCGTACCATTACACGCCGGTACACGTTATTGAAGAAGGAGACCCCGCGAGAAGATTGGACTTTTGCAGATTTATGCTAAATGCTGACGTAGAAGACCCAGATTTTCTAAGAAATATCTTGTGGACGGATGAGTCCAAATTTGATAAAGATGGCATAACCAACTATCACAACGTCCATTACTGGGCCCCAAAAGAACTAAGGAATCCCAATAAGAAAAGAGTGAAAGGGTCCCAACGAAGATTCAGCGTGAATGTGTGGATGGGCATTATCTCTAATCATTTGATTGGACCTTACTTTCTCCCGGATAATCTAAATGGGGAAAGCTACGAAAATTTCCTGAGAGCAGACTTGAGTGATTTGCTGGATGATCTGCCACTCAACCTGATCAGGGACATGTGGTTCCAACACGATGGCTGCCCTGCCCATTTCAGGAGAAGTGTCAGAGACTGGCTGGACACAAATTATCCAAACAAATGGATAGGACGAGGTGGGCCGTTGCCATGGCCAGCAAGAAGTCCGGACCTAACTCCCATGGATTTTCATGTATGGGGGTGCATGAAAAGTCTTGTGTACAGCGAGCCGAATCCAGTTTTGTCTGTGGAAGACTTAAGAGAAAGGATTGTGGATGCAGCAAATAAAATGAGGACCACGTTGACCACTGGAGTAGTGAAGACTGGTCTCCGTAGAAGGATGCGACAATGTTTCAGAAATAGAGGCGGCCATGTTGAACATGAACTGTAGAATAAGAAAAAGTTGTGTGAAAACCTTTAATAAATGACATTTCATGCATACCTAATGTTTTATTTTACTTTTTAGGGCTAAGTATAAATTTTCTTCTCCACTGTCGCCTATGAAACTAATTTTTTTCCAATGCATTTGAATAAAACCCTAGATTATTATACCTCGTTAGATAGCTGATGAAACGTAGATATTTTAAAAAATATCTGCCGAACAAGTGTCATAATATTTTTTTTAGATATCCCTTAGAGAAAAATAAGCTTGCTAATATATTTTTTATTTTTTTACTTTCACTTGTCTACTACGGTCTATTCAATTAACTTATGCACTATTTTAATGATTGATGTCCTAAAGCATCTTATTACACATGTAAAAATGCAATAATAATAATAATAAGATACACAAAATAAACAAAAATAAATTTCGTAGCCTAAAAATCGGCATTATTCAATAAAAAATTAAAAGTCGAATATCTCGAAAAGGGTTAAGTTTAGGGTAGGGTGTTTCATAGTGAAATAAGTCAGAAATGATGGGTACTCCACGCCCTTAACGGATCTAGCACGACTTTTCCTGTAACCCTGTATATAGACGGATTCATTAAATCCAATCATTCACAAAGTAATTTGTAGTTCAAGGTACGTTTCAAAATAATAGGTATCATTTTTGTATTTTATTCTTATTAAAGTAATTCAAGTTCGTTATATCAGAGAAATACTATTTACGAATAAAATGTGTTTGATTTAAATACTATTGCAGGAAAGTATAGGTAGTTTGCTTTCTGAAATTGATCTTTTTTCATTTTATCTGACACTTTATATTTATAAACTTCACGTTCCTTGTAAATGGTAGTCATTTAATTTTATTTCTACCCTGTTTGGATTAAGTTTTGCATAAACATCTCCTGTTTTACCCTAGTTGTTGAATTATACTTCGTGTAAATTGTAATTAGGTGAAAAAATCCGTGAAGAGATCACCTCGATCACACCAGTCTTCATTGCAAATTTATATAGCAATCGACAAGTGTCATGAGCGCTTATGAAAAATGTTGTTATTTATTTATTAAACTTAGGTATTCAAAACACATTTGATAGATTGCAATAAGGATGTTCATCAAATTCCTTTTTCTTGAGTGCCTTATTTGCCATATACTGGTAAATATTATGACCTGCACATCGGGGCCCGATTTTATATTCAACGTTGGACGCTAGGTTTTTCCCCGTTTGATTTATTTATACCAACCATATTGTTGTCCACAGAGCTCTTGTTGTCACTATCTTTCTATTTGGCTTGTCCAATTTGGCTACCGCATTTCCTTATATCATTCGTTCACAGTCTTTCCGTTTCATAGCCATAATGTATGGACGTATTTGTTTCGAAAGTTATAACGACAGTTACAACTCGATAAGGTTACAATTTAACCTGGTCTCTGGCTGCGGTTGGGCCGCAGTTAAAAAAACCACGAATACGCTTCACTAATTAATTAATGGGTAGTTACGATGTTTTGATTGACCGTAACCTATTCAGTTTATGGAACATTGAGTGATAACTTGCATGCATTGATAGGTTTAGGGCCCATAATTGGTCATAAAATTGGTTGGAAGCTCCAGACGAGTTTAAAATGGATGTTTTAACTCGCGCACAACAAGAATACGAGTTATCACACTCGCAATCTGCAGTCGTGATTTGGTGTTACGGTAAATCGAATTATGTCAATTTTACATAATTATACAAAGAACCGTACCTTATACCGGCTTTTTTGTAACTGTAGGTAATTGATACTGCCTTTTATGATGTTAAATAAGTGCAAATTGGCTACTGGGAGTTGCCGCCCGTACTCGGTATTTTACTTTGTTGTTTTTTTGTGGTTATATGATTTTGCATTTGTTTTAACTGTCCACTTGTTTACGAATGATTAATACTGTGAAAGTTAGTTACTTGCAGAAAATCAATCGGTGCAACAAAATTAACTACCATTTATCAGAATACTGAATCGTAATTGAAACATTTATCGGTCTTACCTTACTGGCGGAAAAACTAAATTTTGGAATTCGACGGTGACGTAACATACCTTAATGTAGTTGGAACTGGTGCTGACGACATAAGATTTGAAATTGAAATTGGAAGAACTGAGCTATTTCTGTCAAAAAATCACCCAAATCAGAGATAGATATAATATTGGTAAGTTTCAATTCGAATTCTAGTCTTGTCAAAGCTTAGTCTCACAAACTTCTGACCAAATAACATTTGATATTTTGGCGATTTTATTATTTGCTCAAGTAAGCTAAAAGCTTTTAAAACTTGAACATTTTGTCGCATGTCGGTGACTCAGTTTAAGTGCTTTTTTAAAACGCGATAATGTAATTTTCACATTTAAACTGTGCTTAAAATACGACCACATGATTATAATAACGATATGGTAATTCCTAATTTGTGTGGGCTATTATTGCAGGCCGGTGTAATTTAGTGGTTTTTATTAAATATGTAGGCCACGATAACCTTCGAAAAGGTAGAGGCAACACATTTACAGAATTAGATATGTATTGGGCACCGGATTGAAACGGAAAACCATGATAACGATTACCATTTTACCAATAAATAACTTTTTACCGTTACATACAGGGAATGTTTTTTTAAAAATGGCGCATCGTTTATGCTGTTGTAGGTCGTTGTTTATTAGCCTTAGTTTAAACGGCTAGAAAATGGATTGTAAGGCTAGTAGCCGAATGAAATACCAGTGTTTTGGTAATTATTTTAAAAGTAGCTACACTAATTTCTGCTTCATGATTAGTAAATAATTAATCGAGTGTAAATTTGTCAGGTTTCCTTTATCGCCGAATAATTTCACCTTCTCTGTTCATAAGCTAATAGATGTCTATTATGGTTTTCCTATTATAGACTCATGGACTTAACATCAACAATAGCATGAACTTGTTGTATAAGATTTTTTCATTTGTATTAGATTATTGTACCTTATTTACTATACTTTATTTAGGGAAACCTGTAATTGGCTAGATATTTATACTAGGATAATATTATTTCATAATTATTATGCATGCTGTTGGTTTTCTTAATAAATAAATAAATAAATAAATAGGAAAGTCCATAGAATTAGATCTACGCTTAGGATTTCAATCTCGCCTAACAAATTCTCAGGAACACACCTATTCACGCTTTCCGTACGTACTTACGTACCTTAGGATATCTACAGAGCTATGGGCTTATACGAAAATTATTCATGGAACGGCTGGCTATAGCCGCGAAAGCCTCTCTGCATGACGCCCGGATAAACTCGGATGAATACATTTAAATAGAGAACGCGACACTACGGTAGATTTACAACGGCGTAATGCACAGAGATGGGACCGTTCTTGCAGTCTTGATCTTGTTTTTACAGTGTGAGTATAAACATTGTTTTATGTAATCGGAGTTACTTTAATAAATAAAAAGAAATACGCTGTCAATTATGGTCCAAGTGCTCAGCTAAGTATGAAAGTGTTATTTAGTATGTGAATGTATTTAGTTCTAATAAACCTATAAGCGAATATACATTGAAGATGTTCAATCCTCAAACTTCTCCGAGCAAACTCCACTCTTGGCAGCATGGCTCTCGGATCCACTTTCTTCCAGCCACCTCTCACAAGTCATCACTACACCCGCCCGGAGGGGCGCTTGTACTAGGTACACTCCGGCATTTATTCGTCCTTTGAAATATGTGTGTAGTACCCTGCCACTTACGATTGAAATTTCTATGACTTATTAATTTGGTTTTATCCTGAAGAGTGATAATGCAACAATCTGCTATTACAAATTATAACGATCTTGAATCGTATTTTATTGTATAGTGTGCTCATTGCCCCGATATTTTGGCAATTTCGTTGTAAGTTGATTTATTGGAGCGTAACAGAAGATTTTCAGCTGAGTAATTTACTTGTAGGAAAACAGTGGTGGCGGTGACCTCTCTACTTGTCACGTCTACGGTCCCACGGTAGTGTAACCGACAGGTTGACTAGTGGGCCATTGCAATTAACTCTCTCTACCCCTACCCCCTCGCAGAAAAAGGAATGTCTATATTTGTATGACTTAGAGTGGCTTATAATAATAATAAAAAAAAAAATTGGGATGCATAATGAAATACTTTTTCCGCAGTATGAACAGCAGGCGAGTTTCGCACTTTGCTACACAATCTACCTATTTGTCAAATAACGTCTTTGAAGTTTCGGGACCCCAAAATCGAGACTTAGTCTCGTTTTTGTAATCATTAGTTCTATACATAAAGTTCCATTACTCACGGATATAACTCGTTTCAGTTATAAATAGTGTTGGACATGGTTTAGTGTGGACTCGGACATTAATCCAGAGGACAAAAGGGTTTGTTAGTAGAGCCGGTAGTATATTCTACGCTGTGGTCGTACGGAATCTAGGAAATAGGGTACAGCACTAGTTTTCTACTTGAAACCGAATTTCGGTATTCCGTCCCTATCAATATGAATGTGAGTCCGCCACGACCGAATGTATAATAATATTATATACATACTTATACCCGAAGTTTACTAAAATCGAAATCCAATAATTTCACTATCTAATTTGAAAGTTTAAAGTTATTAACCACGGAATCTTTAACTAGGATTTAAATATATTTCTTTGGTTTTATTATTATTTTGTATGTAACATCTTTATGTGGCTTACACGATTAGTGTTTTTAGGTAATTGAATAAATAATATATTTTCACATTCTAAGCACGCATTTGTTATCTAGACCCAGTATCTGCTCTCAATATACATGTTACAAACTTGGTCATAGGTTTTAATTTAATTCAGTTTAACTCTTTTTATTGGTGAAAGTAGTATTTTAAAGAAAACTGTATACGTTAAGCATTGTAAACTTGTTCGAAAGGCAAGTGAAACATAGTACAGATTTTACTATCTACCTGCATGGCTTATGTACATGGAGCTGTGCTGGCGCTCGCATTCATACCATCGCCTTTTCCTTGCTCTAAATACCTTTATAATAAAAATAAAAAAATAAAATTGTTTGTTTCCATAAAGGTACAATTATACATTATTGATTCCATTCGTTTACGCACAAAATACTATCTAGGTTGAAAACTAAAAGTTGTAATCAGTTTGCTCAAGTGAAGCCGAATCTGTAGTCAAATTCAAGTCTCTATTCATGCTTCGGAATCTATGCCTGCGGTTGCCCACGCGCACCGCATTAGGTATAAAGCTATCAGAAGTAAATAAGCTGAGGTATTTATTTATATCCATAGTAAATAATAGATGTCTGTGGGAAATATTTTTGAGGGTTGGTCCCGTCGATGACAAATATTGGCTGAGAAAAATGCAGTTTTATTTTTATTTGGCTTTTGTTTTAATTTTTTTTTATAATGGGTTCTATTGTCCGTTTTTTTTTTAATTTAATTTATATATTCAAGAAAAATTGACTGGACCACCGAACATTTAACCATGCGCCGTAAGTACTTAGTGTTTCCCAGTTTTTTACAAATGATCTTATACTGAACTACAAAAACACAGGCCCCAGGTGCTGTGACCAGCTATGCAGATGATGTTTTGCCTCCAATAAGAGAACATTCTTACGCTTTTTGACCTTCACATTCCTCCTCAGTATTCTCCTGTAGGTTGGGTCAGATGTAGGTATGATATATGTATATAGTATGATGTAAATGTAGATTCAATTTTGCAAAATTTTATTCCAAAGGGTTACTAGTAGTTAGAGACATAATATGCCGTCTCTGTAGCTCAGTTGGTAGTTATACTGCTGGATACGAAATCATATGATGACCAAAAATTATTTCCTTCATCTTGGATGTATGTGTGTGTATGTATGCAACCTGGATGATAGACGACACGATGAAACCCAGCATAGCACACAGGTTTGTAACAGTATACTTCCTATAAGTATCTATATATCTCATTTTGGCACAGCGTCCTATCGCAATGATGCTATTAAGAAAATGAGATATTGCTTTGGCACAGAAAACTGATTCTACCATACATACCTATGTTATTAACTAAAGGGATATTAATGTCTGATACAATGTTAAAAACAGATGATACGCTATAAACCAAACATAATTTAAAGTTTTAGTCTATAAGGTTCGAAACGGCTTGCTAAAATTTAACGGAGCATTAGATTTGTAACTATATTAATTAAATGTTATTACTATCGCCGACTAGGACTTCCGTTGATTGCCAATTAATATACAGGTATTATATAGGTGATATAATCTATCCATCAAATAAATTGTCGCCGCCCACTTTGAGGAATGCTTTAACGTAATATAACGTTATTTTTTTTGTGATACAGTTACGGAACGAGCCTGGTGCTATGTGGTAACCTTTTACAAGCAATACGAATTGGTTCCTCACCTACTTAGGTATGAAAAGACTCAAGTCACATCGCATGCGCGTGTAACTCTGAGACATGAAGGTGGAATGTCTCACGTGCCTGTAATTTCACCAGCAACCACACCTTTCAAAGCAGAACACAGTAACGCGAATGAATGCATTACCTACTTGGCGGCAGTACTTCCCAGGACGAACTTGGCGAAGTTCTACTGCTAGTTCTACCACTAATATTACATTAATAGACGTTAATACACCTTTATATTATTTTTTTGTAACTCACTGAAGGAAAACCTCAATCTAAGCTTTAAAAATATCTTACTTCTATGATAATATTTTCTGTTTAACTCTATTTGAAACTTGTTGCTCCACAATGTTGCGCAACAATGTTGGATGTACACAGATTAAAATTATTGAATACGTACTAATAATAAATACGTACGTAATAAATACGTAATACGTACGCGCTTCGACGTTTGATGATGACGCCCTGGAAGGTGCTGGGTGAGACTATATCACGCGATATAACAAACTGATTCACCCATTCGCTTGCTGGTAATTTTGTTGATAATTTAAATATTCACTTGATGTGTTTTACGTTTTATGACTTCATTTGAATGAAAGATATGTGTTTTGGCTGTCGCATTATTGAGGAATTAATGTTCTCTGGAAGAGAGGGTTAGCTCAGTATTAGTGGGAAAAAAATTGCAGCGATGTTTACCCCGAGGTGGAAAGTAAGCTGTTGTTGAGGCTCAGTTTACTACATCGGGGAAAATTCGTGAATCTGTGTATTAATGAATTAGCTTCGTCACATGTATGGAACGAGCCTTGAAAGTATTCAACGCTGATAGAAATGTGCTTGAAATTCAGTCCCTTACCTTACAATGGTTAATTTATTTTGTCATGGAACGCCTGTTGCTTTGATAGAAGATTGGCTATTCCCCTTTTTTTAACGAAGTTGATAGTACTCGTTCCTTGATTTTCCGCTCAGTTGCACAGTTTTGATTCTTTGTATTCTCAAAATTAACCACTGTAGCTTAAAGAGACTATATTTTACCGAGCACACCATTTCAATCAGCGTAGGTCCGGTTAAGTGCAGTATTCAAGGGATATGGCACAATTAAAGTCAGTCGATGCCTTTGATCTGCATACCTAAACGAGCGAATGTATGGCTGCCATGCATTCAGCATGTTTACAGGTCCAAGATAATAACTGTTACGAACTGAATATAATATTACATTGCTCCAGCGACGTGGACAGGATTTTGTTTTCGATGAGAATGCTACTCTGAAAATAGTCGTCTAGTATCTATTCTGATATTGTGTATGGTAATTATCACTGCGAATGCTTTTAATTTATTTACAAAAATTAAAATAATATTCAAGCAGACGATTTGATATTTTTTTTTATTATTTGTTTAGTACTTATTAACAATTGTAAGTGTAATATTTTAAGGCGGGCAGCCATTAAAACGACTAATTGTAATATAAACAATACTAATGTTAATACTGCATTGTTTATCATTAATATTAGAACCTTTACAAATACATTTTTGATTGAAATGCTGATGAGAGTAATAATAGTGTATATATTTCTCATACTGCAATTTCGTTGCGAAATGACTGATGCTATCACGAAGTACCAGTATTCTTCTGGAGCCTTGAAGCAGCTAAGTCGCAAGTACGACCATTGATCACTCATCTTAGTAAGGACAGTTCTGTTGACAGTAATAAAAACTATTTGTGATATATTCTAAACGTATTTGTCTGATCTATTTGCTGACCGTACAACCAGGTATGGATTGCAGCAAACGCTTATGTATAAGACGAGCATTTGGCAAGCCTGAACTCAGGCGGTATCCTGTGTCCATAATTACAAGTCCCAAACCAAGATTACTTCAGTCCTCCCTTACTTAAGAATTGCAAGACCCAAGTAACAACTAATTGCGATCATTACTCTTAAAAATGAATTTGAAAACGTCGCATGTGCTTGCATTTATGACATTCCGCTCATGACTTGTAGTGATATCTACATACACAGAACAAATGAAACTTGCGGAATTTATACGAGCTCGAATCGAGCACGTGTTTTGCGTATATTCCAAGCGTCTTCTCAGCATGGCGTTAGTATAAATGTCTATTTTAATGTGAGGAAGCTCTCTGCGTATGTCTTCTTCGTATACAATTAACCTTTACGACCGTTTCAATTCACTGCTGTTTCGTTTTCTATTATGTTATCATTGGTTACAAAACGTTTCCTATTCATTGACAGTGGAATAGAAAACCTGTGAGTTTTACTCTGTGTAGTTTGTTTACTGTTATGGAGCCATAAAAGACGGGTTCACTCTTCGAAAATGATGTTGCCCTACGAATTAATAAAAACACGAATTATTTTTTATTATGTTACTGTGATCCTTATCAAAAGAATGTTAAAGCATAAAAAATAATTTCTATCTAAGCGTAGGTCATGCCATGGTGCAACATTTGACCCCGAGTGAAATAGGTCATGCTGTCATACAAATTGAAACTGGCTGGAATGACTACTGACCCATTATTCTGCACATCACGTATTTGGTCCGAGTGGTCGGCAAAATGTGTAAAATGACCGTTTTGTGACGGCTCGTGTGTTCTGGAGTTATCTTTGATCTAACCTTGAGAATGAGGTAGCGACACGTGAGAAAATTCTCCATTTCATTGTTTGTTTTGAGTAAATTTTGTTCGTGTAGGTAAAAAATGAAAATTGGTGTGTACTATGACTATTTTTAGAATATGTTAGTATCTGCGTAGGATAATTTTAAAACATCTGGCGTGTAGATATTCTAAAAACGCCTCTTTTATAGACGAGATTTAGGCGTGTAGGCTTGTTTTGGCTATTTTTTGTATATTTTTATGTACCTATTACATTTCAGATATAACATCTGTCATATATTTTACATATGCCTCTTGAATAGAGCGACTGGGTTTATTTTCGTAGGTTTGTTTTGACAATTTTAATATTAATTTTTAAGGTATTGATTTGGATAAATTTAAAATATCTGTCATTTATTCTACAAATGCCTCTTTATTAGACTACTAAATTATAATACTTATTATAATGCGTATTATATCATACCTAATATGTTATATACAGGCTTAGATTAACTGAAACAGATTGATTTAAATGTTTTTGAGAAAACTGTACATTAAACATCAGTATGTTGTTTAACCAACTAATCTTAAAATGGAACGACAGGGTAAAAATAAATTTCACAATCATATAAACAGGTGTTTATATTCACTGGAGCATCTGGTTGACATATCGTTAAGTTTTATATGTAGTTTGAGTCAAATTCAAACAGAGCGCTTGCAATGAGCAATTTTATTCAGGTTTTGTTTTGAAATGTTCCGTATAACAAGGTAGTAAAGTGGCTGCAACGAGTTGAAAGAACCTCTCATAAAAAATAATAATATAAAATAATTTATTTTAGAAAACAGCATTTTTTTGGTTTTTATATAATAATAATAATATGAATGTTAATTTTCAACATTACATTTATACTTAGTAATAGCACTAAAAATACAAAAAAACATTAATAATGGCTACCCTGTAAAATTGCTGAAATGTTGGATCAAGTGGCCAAAATTCTTTAAACTATGGTTCTCCTTATTTGTAAATCTGTATAAATTTTGATACTTTGATGTTTTGATCCTGTTTAGTAGCAATTACGTTTGGTACTTGCTTTAACACTAACATGTTACCCTGAGCAATATACAATAACATAACCTTGTTAATGCAGTCCTTAAAATTACACTTATTCATTGGAATCATACAGTGTTAGATTTATTCTTACTTTAGTGGATATCCCTGCCTTATTTGTATAGCAATTTTTCTTCTGCTGTTTATAACTATTATACGCGCACATTTTGGTCGTATCTTTACCTAGTAGTTACACATATGTTAAAGAATGCGTATATCTTTCACCATTACTTTCTCGGTCAAAACCGGAATCAATAGAGAAATTTGGTATTGATCTTTGCCCACTTTTGGAGATAAAGAATACATATCTTAGAAAAGGCCTGATATGTAAAGAGATAAGAGAGTAAACTATAGATCACCATCATCTTGGTCGAAGGCTAGTTCATATTTTGAATATTATATTAACTTCTGTACTGAATTGAAGTATTTATTGGATGTGGTGATCGAGTCAAATTATTTTGTTGCAGTTTTAAATAAAAGTCACAATAAACTAGGCATAACAAACTCTGAAGAGCACTTTATAGATAGCACTCCTATATCTCCTTGATTCCGCGCAACAGTCAGTGATGTATGTCGAGTATTTACGAGGGCCGTGGACACAAATTGAAAATTATGAGTTGACGCGGGACTTGTAACGAGAACATTAAATTATAAAGCATGTTTATGTTGCTGTACATACGTTACGAAACAGTAGGGCTGCCACTAAAACTGAGCTCGCATTCACGATTGCTCAAGCTAATATTCTTTTATTAAATAACACTACAGGGTTACCAGCGAGAGTAATTGAAAGGTGCTGAATTTGCAGGTCGTAGACTTTATATAAATGTTGGTTTTATGAAGTTAAGTTCGTCCAGGGAAGTGCTGCCACCCATTTCTGTCGCCAAGCAGTAACATTCACGTTACTGTGTTCCGGTTTGAAATCTGTGGTTGCCGGTAAAATTACAGGCACATGGGACGTTCCACCTACACGTCTCAGAGTTACGGGCGCATACGATGCGACTTGGGTCTTGTCGTACCTAGTAGGGGAGGGCATAAGTCGCATCGGTTGTTATGGGCCGAGGTTAACCACTTAACTCCAGGTATGCCGTCGGCTCGTTCCGTAACTGTAATACCTACCTTAAAAAAAGAAGAATGTCGTCCCCAATTCTGTCAAAATCATCAAATGGTTTTTATTTATCGGTGTTTAGACAAAATATATTTAAAATGATACACGCCATTGAATTTTAAAGTATATTTTAAACTCATTTTAAAGTTATCTCTCAACAAAATTATAGTACTATATAGGAAATCCATTATCTTTAAATTCCTATGAAAAATATTGCTTACAGACAACCCTACTTTACTAGGCATAGAGTTGGTAGTTTATTTTTTAGATCGTTAGATGATTAAAACTTTCCATTAAACAAGTTTTAAGGAGGATGTAAATACCGTTACGTTTGTAATTTCTTTTAAATATTAATATAAAATTATAGCTTGCATAACTAAAAAAAAGTGTATTCGTTTGTATTTAAAATTTACTTAATTAGTATTTAAGTTACTTAACTTCAAAAGGGATTAAAAGGGACTAGAAAAATTACTTAAAATTATAAATCAAATATTTTCCTGGTATGGCTGTCATACGAGATGCGACTCCGTTTCACCGTCTCAAGTCACTCCGTTTCAAGTGCCACAGCAAGTAGACAGTAGCCGTATTAGATACTTGTAACACTGTAATAATCGCAGAGTAGTGAATTAAGTAATTATTTTGCAACTCAATTTGCATACCTTCTTGGCATGCACAATATATTTATATATTCCATTCGCACGCTTGCCCTCTTTTCGCTTTGACACAATCGGAAGGAGTTTGTGTCGTCTTAATATTAATTTTGCAGTCAAGTCTCCGATAAAAATGCATAAAGAAGCTGAGATTAATGTTAGTCATACACATCAACAATTTTTTCTTGAATAAGTTTGACAACTAATTCTTCGAAAAAATTGCCGAAAATCGAAGAAGATTCATAATTCTTAAATAATAAACAAAAACTATTTGAAATCAAATTTATCCATATAAATTAGAGTACTAAAAATAAAAAATACCTACTATTTTTTTTTTGACATTTTACACAGCTCCATCTAGCCCCAAAGTAAGCTACATAGCTTGTATCATGGGAAGCAGACAACTGATATAGTAGGTACTTAATTTTTTTTTTGTAAAGTCATACATATAATACATATTAACACCCAGACACAGAACAAACACCTATGTTTGTCACTCAAATGTTTGTCTTGGGTGAGAATCGAACCCACGGCCTACAGCGCACAAGGTGCTGCCTTTATTCTTTTAAGTTTATAATCATACAGCATTCTTTCCATAGAGCTTAGCAACTTTAGTAACAAGTAAATATTGAATGTCTGAAATGCCCATTAGAGTCATTCCGTTCGCAATAGCGATTATCCGCCTGGCCAATCTTTTAAAAACTATTCAGACAAGATATACGAATTCTTGTATTTGCGACCATAAAAACCGTAATACCTTACTGTAATTTTAAAATTACACAGAGCCTATTTAAAGGCTACCCTTTCACCGTAATAGATACCGGTAGTAATAAACGTTGATTAATCGTCAGTTACCGATTCACCTGTAATCAAATGATCAATTTCACACCTGATTGTAGAGTTGTTCTAGATGGATCAGATTTCACCGTTATGTAGCTCTATCAGGTGTCGTTTAAGGGTGATTTTGTAAGAGCGCGAGCCAATATAATTTCATAATTTAATATGGGTATTTTTAAAGGTTGTTCTTAGAAGTTAATTTGTGTTTTGGTTCTAAAGATGCCTATGAAAAGAAAGATGTAATATTTCCTCTTTACATTATTATGAATAAAACGAGCACACTTATCTAGTTATTACCCTAGTTACTGTTTTTACTTGCAAAAGGTACATAGAATAAATAAAACAAGACTGCCTTAATGAATCACGTGCATCAAAAAACAGAGCAAACTTAAAATGAGTATCAACATCCTTGCTTATTATTTAGTCTAGGTTTTGCTGTAGGTATTTCTATCTACTCTATGTACTCTATCTACAGCAAAACCTAGACTAAATAAAACTTCAACAATTAATAATATAAATTTATTTATTATATTATTATCTCAGCAGTAGTGAACATGTTAAAATATATTTTTTTAACGTAAAATATAAAGATTGAAAAAGTTACGATTTTTAGGCTTTACCAGATTTATTTGCTGTAGACCATGTAGATTCGAGTAGGTACAGTTTGTTTCCCAAATTTTGCAAAATAAATAAAATAATCTACCTACCGCACTTTTCAAATTTTTTGGTAATATATATGTGATTATAATTATAATACAGGCATATCATGATATATGGCTGATGTATAAAATATTTACGTCTTTGTAATTTTATACTCTTAAAAACTCAATGCGCTCGTTTTCGTATTGACTTCTCCTTATTTAAACCAAACGAGCTATTCACATACTTATGGCTTTTTAATATAAGCTATTTATTTATTTATTAACAAAATCCACAGCTCTTAATAAATACAGAAATCAGAAATAAGAAAAAATATCAGAAATAAGTTTGTATTATATGCAATATACTTCACCTTTGGAGTTCATTTGCACAAATGATAAATATTCGTAACATCGAAATTAATAAAATATCATCAAACATAATATTTTATAATAGTGGCAGGTATTCTGTGCCTTTAATAAGGATTATTTTAATAGTCGATTAAACACAATATTACGTCTGATATGGATAGTGGCTTACTTACAAAATTTTACAATAGAAAATTGTAATTTGACTATGATAGCTCAAACTGAACCTTCCATCCTATGCCTTCCGTGTCGTCAGTATGAGAAAAGAAAAACACCGCATCGTTACAGTCAGTATATGTAGAGAAATATGTATCGGATATATAGGTCGTTTAGAGTTACCTGAACTATAATAAAATTTGAACCTTACCACAATTTTTACCTAAACTGTAGTCAGAATTAAATTGGTTGATGACAATGTACACTGATTTTCAAATAATCATCGACCCACAATTTTCAAGTATTCGTTTTTCAGATCATCTTGATACTTTGATGCACACTGTACCACAAATGCTAACACCAAATTCTTGAACTATGCGAAAATTTAAATTGAAGTAAGAGTTTTAGCTTCTAAGTCTTTCATTTTAAATTACTAAAATATGTAACCCTGAAAACAAAGTACAAAACATTTAAACAACTTAACTTTTTAAGATAATACGAAGATGGGATTAAAATATCAATTCCTAATTTAAATTCTAAGTTGCACCTACCTAGAAGCGACCGCTTAGTTCAGCCGAAGTTTTCTTATTAGATACTTAAGTCTATATCTGAAAGTTTCAGGCACTTACTTTAATTAAAGTCATCCCTGAAGCGCAACGCAATTACTTGGCCCGTGTAAATGCAAATAAGTTTAGAACACCCTGTTGTTTATGTTCCTGCTGCGACCCTTTGCGGAGCCAGCTGAGTGACAAATATTGTATTGTCGGCTTCTCTTTGTCTTATTAAAACTAAAAATAGACACTTCCTCCTTCTTAAATATAAAGTGTGGCAAAGACATTACAATCACGATCGAAAATCACAGGGATTTAATAGAATAAACCTATGATGATTATATACCACAGTTAAGGAATAATAAGGTTTTGTTGGAAGATACATTTTTCAAAACAAGCTTATAGAATCAGATCCTGGACATCACCAAGGCCTATAGTACTTGTCAAGATAAATCCAACGAGCCCAAACACGAAGGAGTTATGTTAAGTTGAGGAGTTCCTATGGACTCCATCATGAGACCACCTCCATGTTATCATATTATCATCAAAGTCTCATATGTATATTCTTAATTTCAGCTCAAACGGTCGAGGATAACTGCTTTAAAATTCAGTTACATGATTTGACCCGAGCAAACATACATCGCAAGTTAAATAAAAGCTTGTAAAATTACTTACTTTTACTGAAAATAACCGCTATGACACAAAGGGATTGAATTGAGAGAACACTTCAATTTGAACTTGAAAAAGTAAATACAAATTAAGATGTAAATTTGACTTATAATTTTCTGCCGAATTGTCGTACTTATTAATTTACGAGCTAATTTAAGCTAAACTGAATACAGATCGTTAGATTAGCAGACATGATACTTAAACATAGTAACTGAGATGGATAGACAAGGGCCCCATAACGTCTGCCACTGTCAGTAAAGTCCCGAATGAATAGTATGTCCGCAAAGTTTCAACTAAGTTACGGAGCGTCCCGTAAGTTTCACCACAACATAACTTTTCGAGTTCCAAAAGTTGTTTGTAGTTAAAAGTTTTGGGAACTACATGTTTCGCGTAATGAATAGCTTTAGTTGGAACCTTAAATTCATTATGTTTCAACATAAAAATAAGGTTAATCCTTGCTTATTATGTTTATGGTTTTGTGTTAGTATCCTAATTTTCAATTATTTCTCGTTAATGAAATTAATAAAAAAATACGTAAGACTAATATGCTAAATGCACTCATAAAAAATTGGTATTTAACATTGAAATTTAGACTATATCATATTATTTAGTATATAAATCTATCACTAGAGAGTAATAATTAATTATCCTTTGTTGCATTTTACTCGCACATTTTGAATATACTGTGGTTTTTCCATGGAATCCATTTAACGTCCACATGAAATGGATTCATGACCCTTTATGAAAAAAAGTATCATATGGAATAATTTAGGAATTTATCGTTAGGGAAAACATATTACAACCGCGTTTCATACTTATTAATTTGATAAAATATACTGTAAATTTTAATTTATTAAATTTAAATAAATAGTTACATAAGTATTTGTTTAAAAATCCGAAACAATCACATTAAAATAATTGTTATTAGAAAATCTATTCAGGGATTGCATCTGACAGACGTATCGGGATTTAAATTAATCCCTTCCTATCTATATTCGAAGCACGACCTACCACAGTCTAACTTAGAGTTAAGCGCTGATGCCTCCTTGCATAGCGCCCATTAAGTTCATTACCCCAAACTATGTATTTGAACGTTCAGCTTTCCTTTATCCAAGTTGGTTAGGTTGACTTGGTTATTTTTCACTCGCACAAGATAAACATGAAAATACCTATCATAAAGTCAGTGCCAAGTACATGATTAATAAAGTTCAAAGCCCTCAAGGCTAGTGATCAAAATGCAGTACTTTAACACCACGACTGCGCAATCCATAACACTTGAGATACTGCTCGATGCTTCCTTTAATTTGTGCTACCAGCTGACGATTTATTTGCACGAGTTAATGAATCAGCGCGTACGTTTATCTTCGTGCCAGTACACTAATGAGATAGAAAAGTAAATCATTTATAAATATACCTGCAGTTTTTGACGTTGATTATGTGTATTATTATACATGTATATTTCTAGTTATTTAAATCAAGTGTTTCATTTAATTATGTACAACTTCAGAAAAAAATATGTGTCATGATGCCAATAGTAAACTTGAACAACTGATTTATGACAGTAACGACATTCCGACCTTACTACCTTAATAATATTCCATAAAAACAATTAAATTAGTAACATGGTATATACATACCAGCGAGTTTATATAAAAAATTAAAAAGAAAGAAAATATCACGAGATAAATTTATACCACGTTCTCTTGATATGCGAAAGAAATCTGTCTTTAAATCAATCAATCGAATTACGATATCTATTAAGCTCCCATGTTAGATAATTCACTCAGGCTTGTCGCAATTATGTTTGTCTTCCTCTAATGATAATATTCGACGGATACGCTTTTTAACTTTTTGTTCTCTTTTAACAGCTTTCCTCAGACAAAACAAACTTTCCATTGTGAGAAATTTGATAATCGCTTCACTCAAACCTCGTTTGGTCAATGTCTATAGTAAATAAGTTTGGATAAATGGAAATACACACATTATTTTTGAATGACAGACGCATTGTCACTGTACTTCCTGGAAATTTCAACAAAATTTTATAAATTGTGTTCTACTGAGCCCACCCTAAACTTCTACACAAGAATGAAGATGTAATGATCGATTTTTATAGATTTTGATAAAAAGTACTTAAATTCAAAGGTTGAGTTGTAAAAAATCAAGCTGAATTTCAAAAGACAGACTAATTTAATCTTGTAATAGTCAAATACCATACTAATATCCCAACAACAGTAGTGAGTAGTTCATAAAAAATACTACAGACAGCCTTAGTATAACTTATACAAGTTGCTGGACTATTCTGAGCGCAGCACGAACGCACCACTCGCGACCCGGGACTGCCATATTTTAATTCCCACGTCACACATTAATAGCTTTACTAAAAATATAGAATACAGTCATCGTAAATATATTCGTAGAGTTATAGCTTCAGCATTCATCATTTGTGTAGCTGTAGCTATCATTGAGTTACGAATACGTTTACTGACCTAATACAATGGTTCTTGAATTTTACAATATAATTGCTCGGTGATGGTAGTAATACACTTTCTTTATATTGGAATCGTGATAGTTTACTATCATTTCAAGAATTGTCACTGAATGCTATGTTTATAAAATTTTAGGTGGAAAGGGATTGGTTGACTTAAAATAAGGCTCAAACTCAGCCAACAGAATCACCGCTGTTATACTAAAGCGCTTATAAATAATATGCGTCATTGGAGTGAAAGATTTACTTGCATGATTAATTATATGTATGTACAACTTCACTGGAGTCAATGATAAGTTGACCTTTTCAATAAGGCAGACCAAGTATTGATTTATGTTTACCTATAAATTACTTATAGTAAGTCATTGCTCTTTGCAATTGTGTTTTTTAAACCAAGCTATGTTTTTAAACAAAAGATCTTTGTAGCAATTCAATACATTTATGAGGAAAATATCTTAAATTGCATAGCACATATCATGTTAAGTGGTATTTATTCTCTTCATTCAGCTTATGAAACCACCTTATTCCGTTTCCTCCAAGCACCAATGCACTCAAACTGCAGTGATCTGATTAAATTTTTATAAATATCTGTATTATTACAGTCACTTGAGTTACGTCTTCATATCACAGGGTGACAGAGGCAAGGCAATATTAGGGTGTTTTCATACCTAAAGAAGTTTAATTTGTTATTACGCCCAGGGAGCGCTCGATAGCGTGACAAAAGTTATAAAAAATCATTGATAAAAACTCATTGATCATAATTTTATATACTCAATGATCATGGCGCAAGCAACTGTGTCAAAATACCTGCAAACTATAATGATGCTCCGGTAATTCATGACGGTCATCTTGGAGTCTTTATGTGTTTCCTCTTGAAGACGATCATAATCATCATCGTTTTAGCCTGATGGCACCCACAGCTGGGTATAGGCCTTCTTTCAAAATCCTTTCTTTACGGTCCCTGGCCGACCTCGACAATACATGTGCACTGATCTTCGACCACGTAATATTAAAGATGGCAAAAGCAAGCAAATTTTTATTTTTTTATAATAAATAGGTACTTTAACAAAACTATTGTTGGTTTAGATATACAATTCAAATTCTTGGCTCTTGTTTAATTGAAAAAGAACAATGTGTGACAGTCTAATATTATCCTCAAATGTTTTGAATTCCATTGTTTGTTTCCAAGCTAAATAATCGTCGATATACACTCCCGATATATTATCGACAACACTCACAGCACCAGACAGCGAACACAAAAATAGCTCAAGATAAATGAAAGCATTTAAAAACAGTTGTTCGAACATTACTCTTGACTAGTGTTATTGTATACCTATCGATATGAACTTGGAATGATAATATACATAGGGTCTTACTACTTTATACTCATATAAATTTTGTAGTCTTGTTCTTCTTCGAGTCACCGGTTCTGTCGAACTAGTGTGGTGAAAGGATTGTAAGTGCGCCTCAAACAGGCTCCTTTCGTGCACTCGACACATGTCTTCGAATTTTTAGTTCTAGGACATGTCGGTTTCCTCACGATGTTTTCCTTCACCGTTCTGAGAACGTGGTAATTTTCTAGTTACTAGAAAGAAAGAAAGAAAAGCATTTACTACGAAATTTTTTACTACGAAATTATTTCCCCAAATATGGATACAGCTTTTAATATCTACTACCTAATTTTAGTTATTTGTTTTATAACAAAACTTATATATATCTTATTTATATTGGCCATGTATTTCATAGAACACTAGTTCGACTGAGAGCTGATTGAAAGCGTTCGAACAGTACTTTCCACTCCATTTTTCGATGTCAATCAAATACTTTCTGAGTTATGGAAGAATTTTGTATTGAGTCTGTTGTCAACTGTCTAATATTACAAATATTTGACAAGTCCCCTTCAGAAAAAACTTTAATAAAAAAAACTAGATCTTAACTGCTTATTGTATTTGTTGTTATAGTTGTAACTGCAACAAAGAAAAATAACTACACATACGATTTATATGCAGTCAAATAATTCAAGATAACTTACTCTGTGTGGCTGAGAAGTCATTTCGCTCTCATAATTTTCAGCGCATGAGGTAGACTTGTGCGTTCGCAAATTGGATGCGTGAACTCGAATTTACGAGACTGGCCATGTACTGGACGGCGCTTTTTTAATTATTTGATCAGGCAACACTGATAAATCTGCCGGTGCGATTGGCCGGCAGTGATGCCCTGTAATTATTTTATTTCATTTCACGCCTTACAGCAGCACAAGTCATGAATTTTAATTAAATATTAATTATTCATTAATTATAATTAAGTATTGTTAGTCATACGGCAGAAGTAAGCTATTAAAAAGTGGATAATATAACAATTCAATTATATGTACCGAAATGTTCATCATAATTGATGTGGTTTCTTATACCTTAGTATGAGCCTCAATGAGTTTTAAAACCTCAGGTTTCAATCCATCGTTAAATCAAATTCAGAGCAAGCATTTCGAAACGAACAAACGACTAAGAAACTTTTAAGTGCACAGTAAAATATTCTCAAAATATTGAAGAACTACATTGCGCGGCAGACTTGTACTAAAACCAAAAATCCCAAGAGATTTTTCTTGGAAAAATCCAGGATTCCTTGGTATATGGGCTAAGATATATCTTCATATATTAAAACGTGTTTGAGTGGGAAAAGATAAAGCTGCAATGAATAATCAATAACACATTCTTCATACGTCTTTCGTAATAAATATTCCAAGCGGTTTATCAAGTTAGAAGTGAGCTAGAGTTATCCCAATCATTCCCGGGCCGTAACTAAGCGATAGCTGTGCGATATGCGATAGGCAGCGGGTGGACATTGACGTTTTTACTGCCGAAGATATGCGATGCTATATATCACGGGGATTCGCCTGGCGAGTAGTGTGACCAGGTGTGTGTGGGTTTCAATGAGATATTCATGCCAAAGGGGGTAAGTTTACGTCGCGATCTATCCTTTATTTCTAGTAGGTGTGGCTGGGTTTAACTGTGAAAGCACACAAAATTTCAGTGAGTGTTTTCATTTAACTAATTAATGCACGATTATTCTTTAAGCGACGGGTTAGTGCCTATCTTAATGGCCGGCAGCGCATTAGCAATGCCTCTGGTGTTGCAGATGTCCATGGGCGACGGTGACCACTTTCCATCAGGTGGCCCGTTAGCTCGTCTGCTAGTTTTTTACATAAAAAAAAAAACGAAAGGAGCCTCTTCAAGGCGCACTTAAAATCCTTTCATCCTTCCCTTCCTTTGACTCGAATAGAATAGAGTAGAATTTAACTTGACATTTTTTATATTCTTTCTTGCAAAACTTCTATACATTCTATAAGAGCTATTCTTAAGAGCAGTAGAACTCTCGCCAAGTTCGTCCGGGGAAGTACTGCCACCATGCCCTTTTCTGCCGCCAAGCAGTAACGCATCCGCGTTACTGTGTTCCGGTTTGAAAGGTGTGGTTGCCGGTGAAATTACAGGCACATGAGACATTCCACCTACACGTCTCACATTTACGGGCGCATACGATGCGACTTGGGTCTTGTCATACCTAGTATGGGAGGACCCAAGTCGCATCGGCTGTTATGGGCAGGGGTTACCACTTAACACCAGGTGGGCCGTCGGCTCGTTCCGTAAATGTATTACATAAAAATAAAAAATATTTAATTTTGTTTATATTCATCTCGTAAGGGTTTAAATTAATAGCATTCTTAATTGCATTACGAGCTATAAAATATCTACTCAATTCAGACAAAAATACTCGTCCACTCGTATCCAAAGAAATTAAATTAATAATTGACAGCATGGAAAATTATTAATTTTTCTGTGCTCTCGTACTTTTATCGTGGCATAAAAAAAGTATTGGTTACTTGCATAAAAATACACCACTCGTTTACACGCGAAAGTAATCAGAATTTCATGAATTTTCATGAACATAACAAGCGTAATTTATTTCCATAATAATTTAAATCTGAACATGTTCATAAAAATGCTTTTATAAATTTAATTTTTAACCTTCTCCAAATTGAATGAATGAATAAACATGTTGTAGGAGAACCATGAAATAGTAAGTTTTAATAGTGTATTCACCCATTATTAACTCTTCGAACCAAAATACGCTGAGGAGTGAGAAGGTTACTTTTGAAGGCGGAGGTAAGTAGTACATCCCTGCAATATTTCTTCACAGAGATGCCTCTATTCTACTTATTTTGACTGCTGACAGGCCACACAACTCAGTTGGTATCCCTGCCTTCTGCGCTGTAGGTCGTGGGTTCGATTCCCACCCAGGACAAACATTTATGTGACAAATATTGATATTTGTTCTGTGTCTGGTTGTTAATAGTATATTAATTTGACGTGAAGCACAGTGGGAGGCCTTATTGCTTGAAGCAATCTCTTATCTAATGAAAACAAAATCAAAATAAAACAAAATTTGCAAATATCCTGAAAGTTGTAGGCAATTTTTCATGAGTCGCGTGCCTGTGACGCGGTGTAGGGTATCAACAAAGTGTGCAATGGCGCGGAAATATCGCAACCTCTCCCGGGCAGACATTTTGTTCCTCCTCGCTAGCCACGCTCATTATCTGACGTTCGGAATGTTCCTTTGTTGGCTTTAAGTCGCTTTATTTACTCTGCAGCGTGTTGGTGAAGTGGGAACTTCTGGAAGTAAAAATAGTGAGCTATTTGTAAAATGGGAAAACATTTACTTATGTACTTCAGTGTATCCGTAATTGCAGATAAAAGTTTATAAGTATATCGTAATTTTAACATGAATGTCATTTACAAAGCTGATATAATTGGTGCCTTTCAAAATAATTACATTAATTATACACGCATAAAATCCGTTATTATTCACATATTCCCAACTTAATACAATTTTTGATTACGCCATTTAATTCAAATTTGTTACGGCACGAGCCGACCACTCGAACAAAACTCAATAATTCACATCAGTGTTCTGACATTAACATGTCATCAAAATTGGGGAATAAAATAAATAAATGATGACGTGATCATAATTCATTCCCTGCGCTTCCGAGCGGAGACGCATACATCCGGTGGGGGAAACACCCTTGCCCGCCCTAGCATCGCCATCTTGGATTCGATTTTCGAATTTGAATTACATCATTTAAATGTATATTATGGTAATGCTAAATTAAAATGCTTGATGGTTTCATTTGGGTGACAGTTTCTGTTGAAATCTTTATTAGAGATACTGTAGTAAGCATTTGACTTTGGGTACTTATTAATAGTGTTACATAAACTGTTAAATAACAATCTAGAAGAAGAAGTGTAGAAGTATATACCTTTTCATTAAATATTAATAATAATAATAATAGCAATGTTAGATACTTCACACGCGCCATCTAGCTCCAAGTTAAGCTAAGCATAGCTTGTACCATGGGAACCAGACAACTAATATAATACTTATATACTTTGTTTTTTGTAAATAAATACATATTAAACACCCAGACACAGAACAAATATTTATATTCGTCACACAAATGTTTGTACTGGGTGAGAATCGGACCCACGACCTACAGCGCAGAAGGCAGGGTTACTCTTTCAAACTGAGCTATGAGGCCAGCCTATATTCTAATATTCATTGTCATTCTTACTGTTACATTAGTGTCAATGATAAGCTACCCTATTATGTTTACAAGTATTATTTATAATTAAGTTTGAAAAGCTATTGTAGTGCTGTTTTAAGTGTTGAATATAACCAACCACAACGAACATCCTTTTTTAGCCCTTATCTTGATCTAATTTAATTTTCACTCTTGTTAAGTGCGTCTAACAAACGCGTGGGCTCCCACATTATTTAAAATTATGGACATCCTAACAACCAGTTTAGCCTGACCTATTTCGTGTCGTCTGTTTTGATGCAATGGTATGGGAGTAATTTTTTACAAAATACAACAAGAGGTCAAGTGAATCTGGTGGTGTTGTAAATAAATAAATGAAGAACGCGGGTGTTGATTAAATTAAAGGGAACGATTTATGCTCTGTACCAATTTAGCGACGGAGTGAAATGGCGACCGTATAGGGGCTTGCACTCAAATGATTTCACTCTTTGTTGCCATATTTTGGTGGTTATTTTGATCATACCGATATTCATAAACTTATGGGGGAGAATTGTGTGAAATGCGTGATTATAACGATTATCTGATTATGTAACCGAAAAAACATTTTATAAGCGTTTTATTGCATTTTTATTGTATCCTGTTCCCTCTTTTAGTTATTTATGTGGAAGAAATGGTGCGGTGCTTAAGCAATTATAAAAGAAATTGTTCATAATCTACCTACACAAAAATCACAATAAAATATGAGTATGAAAAACCCATAATTGTATTTTCCATTACTTTTCTATACGTGTGCTTCCATCTGTGAAAACACTAGCGAACTACATGGCGATGGAGGCTACCACGCAATCAAATTGATTTTATACACGAACCTATGTGGCGCTGCAACCCGTTCGCCCTCAGTAGTAAAGGGTTACAAAGTGGAACAAAATTACGTAATGCCTGTTTAAATGGCTACAATATTAAGCCTAGTGAAACTATTGTTACGATTCATAATAATATTTAAAACAGCATTCGGTCAGTTCTATTTTTGTAAATGACTATCTGCATTTTTAGAATAATACAGAGATGGTTTCTTGTAAAAATTAAAATAACTAAAAATATTACGTGGTTGTATATTGTTCTATTAAGAAGATACTGGTGTAAATATTCTATTAATAAAAATAGCTTGTGACTTTCACGTTCACAATTCTTGCACTAATCATACTTTTCACAACTTCTTCAGCCCAAATTCGTATATCCGGTTATCTCCGAAATAGACCACAAAATGAAAACCGTCCGTCCCAACTATCCCAAAGTGAGTGGTAGCATTGATAAGAGAACCCTCAGGTCAGGTCGTGAACAGTTCTACAGATAAGTTTCGATTTAATACGTTAAAAGGTGCCCTCTAATGGGGTCATTCCCATTCATTATGGGCGACTGTACCGTTGGTATTTCCAGAATAGTGAGCTAATCTTTATGTATGGGAAGAGTTATTTTGACAGCAGAAAAAGAGAGGAAGTAATTTTGTACAATAAGTTTTCACAGACCTTATTTCATTTTGGTTTATCTACTCCATTTTTGCAACTACTCATAATCGAATCCACAGTCGGTAGAATTTTACCTAAGTCTCCTGGGTTTAGTTGGATATCAAATATTCCTAAGTTAACCTTGAATGAATCAATATGATGTTCCGATTAAAATAGGTTGTGCTTAATAATACTTAAGCAAATTATACCTGATTTTGAATCAGAGGAGTAACAGAATTCAAAATCAATGTCAAAACCTTTATTTGCTAAGAATTCATAAAGAAATGCCTTTGTAACATCAATAATATTCAAAACATAAGGTCACGCGTACTTATCACTAAGTTTGACGCTTGTTCAAACCCTATCCGACTCTCCATGGGAAAGAACAGCCAAGAAACCCCTAAAGCAGGGCTTCCTTTTTTTTGCAAGCACGATCCTTGTAATAATCTGAGTACTTAGATCTATATAATCATTTGAAAAGGCTTGAATCTGTAGCTGTTTTTAGCTTCCCAATATATGTGCAATAGTATCAAGTAGGCAAAATAGAAAAGAAAATAACGTTACGGAAAAATTATTTTCAGTGATCCGTAAATATTAACAGTCACCAATCAGGAGTGCATTCTCATGACAGATGACTGAAGCATGCAATGTCTTGTCTAGATAAAGCATGAAAAACTTATTTAATCTTAAATTCATAAATTTGCTACTCTTTTAAAAGTATTTCAGAATTTATTGATGTGCTTAAGCTGAATTATATCTTATTTTAAGCAAAATCATCACAATCGTTGATTTAAGTTACAAAGATCCTGCTATTCCAAAATTAACGTTTTAAATCATGCAAATTGTACCAATAAATTAGTTTCAAATTGAAATTTACATTTTGCGTTTCGGCTATTATTTGCAATAAATGATACTAAGCCGCGCCTTAATGTGTTAATATGAATTTAAATTAATAACTTGGACTGCTAATTTAAACAACTGTAATATATACAAACGACCTTATAAATTAATATTTTACATTAATAAAAAATTGCTTTTGAAACAATAATAGATCTTATTTTTAAACGCATCAAGCCTGTTCTTTATTTATTCTTTCATTTAACCGGCAAACACCATATAACTATGAGCTATTTCCTTTTTGTGAGGTGGATTACAAAGTGCACTATGCACCAATCTGGCGACATACTCAAGCTAATCTTTATTACTCAACTTGTGTCAACTTTACGGCTAAACGGTTGGTAATGGCGCAAACGAGGGGCCACCTTGCGCTTTCCGTTTTAAAAACGACCAATAAACTATGGAGATTGTGTTTATTTTCTGTTTTTTAACTAGACAATGTTGTCTTAAGGTACATAAAAGTGTGAGATTAGTATGAACTGTTAAAACATTATTTAAGATGGTAAATGTTTTTAGTTTTTGTTTGATTCTCCAATTTGAATTACTGGTTTATTCAGTATTAAACAAATACTGTATTATTTATTTTAGAACAACAAAATTGTGTTCTAAGTAGTAAACATATATTTATTTTAGGGCTACGGAGAGCCAATAATAGGTTCTAGCATATAAATTATTGAATAAATTACAAAAGTGAAAAAAAATGGATAATAATAATACAACACTAATTAACAAATGGTAACGGTGGAAGATTAACATAGTGTATGTCTTAAACATTACTAGCTGACTATCCGCCATGAAAAATTTCCTGGTAAAGTCTGAGCAATCAATATAGCTTGACATAATTTTAAGTAACAATACTTATGTTACGTATCTTCAGTTCAAATCAAATCAAATCAAAATCGTTTATTTCCAAAAATTAATCGTGTAAATAATATGCCTGTGGACCCCGCACTAGGGCTAGCCTGTCTCGCGGGTGTCCAAATACGATTATGTACTTAATTCTAATTATAGGAGAAACCATGTGAGACAGTTAGGTAATAAAATTTTAAAACAATTATACTAGTTGTTATATTAGTTACATTTAATTCATGTTAAAGTTACATAACACATATTGTTTATTGCTTTAATGTAAATTATAATATTATTACTCACATGTTACCCACTCATTGACCAAAACTTACTATAAAACTGAAATATAATAATAATAATAATTTATTTATTTCAGGCTACTTAGTATTAAATACATTGGCCCATATAAATATACCTTAGTGACTAACATACATATAATAACTTAAGACTACAACAAATGAAAGGGATTTTACTTCTTAGCCGCTTCCCAAAAGCGTCGGTAAACGATCCCAGCAGGCCAAAATCCTGGATCAAGGATCACATCTTTAAGTTTGGCTGAAACTTAAAGATGATGAGATCATCGGAAATATCCGAATGAAAAATATAACATTTGAGTAGGAAAAATATGAACCGTACCTAGAAGGTATTTCTATTTGTTTTTTGAACTTCATGTTAAACTATAATTATTATTCTAATTAAGCTATTAAAATGCCACTGCTACGTCTTAATCATAGCGTTTAATTACCAATAAATCAAAAGCTATGTAAATAATTCGTTTATTTTTTATTCCACTTTATAAGTATATAATTAAAATACCTACTAGCATTATGAAGAATGTTAAAATATTCACATCGCTGATTTAAAATAGCATCTTAATTATTTTCCTCACATAATAATATTCTAAACTATATATTAATAAAACTAAACAAATAATTTAATTATATCTACTAATCCCCTAAAATGTTTTCTTAACAGAACAACGTGTCAGTAACATGAATTTCAGTTTAAAATCAACTTGTTTTAGTAGCAATTATAGTAAAAGAATTTCTAACTATTCATCTTTCAGAAGGTATATTTCAGCACCGATATTTTGAGCAACAATTTTTGGAGGCACTAATGTACTGTAATTAACTGCGTCACAAAAAAAACACTATTGAGTCCTATGTTTACCGTGTTTTTGGATAATCCCCTGAAAAGGGAGAAACAAAAATCTAGAACTAAAAATAATAATAATAATAAATTTATTCAAATAAAACATGGTAAATATAAAAAATCATAAAACTTATTTAGACATAGGTATATATAACACGTAGGTATATATATATAACAATAAGCATTTGTTGACAATTTTTTTGTCGATGTTATGAGTTTTGATCCGTCTTTCAGTACTATTCGAGTGCCTATAGGGTTAAAATTCATTTTACTAATTCTATTAAAATGTTGATATTAAGATTACGTTTCGGAACTAAGCATTTTTATTAAAAAAATGCATCATAAAAATTAATGATCATACAAAATAATTATTTGGCAGTGTAAAGAGACCGCCCGAGCCGTTTACGGTCGTGACAGCGTATTTTAATTAGCGATACACAAGAATGCTTTGAAACTCGCACTTGCACAGAAGCTACGTTTTAGAAGCAGTAAGTTCATAGTTTATGGGAAACAAAAACACCTAGCGTAATTTAATATTATTGCTTTTATTTTTGTGTTAATTGGTAACCTCTGCCCATAACAACCGATGCGACTTGGATCCTCTCTACATGGTATGTCAAGACACAAGTTGCATCGTATGCGCCCGTAACTCTGAGACTTGTAGGTGGAAAGTCTCATGTGTCTGTAATTTCTAAATTAATATACAAATATGAGTTGTATATTAATAAAAATCCATAAGAGCGCTAAAATTTAAACCTTTGGGTATGCTTTATGACTAAAATGATGTAAGATGACTTATTGGGCTATTTATCTCTCAAAGAAGTTTTTTCGGGTGGTATAGTCTATATTATGAAAAAAAAAAAGAAAATCATAAGATCTTATTAACCTTTTATCTGGATCAGATGCTCTCATGTCCGTATTTCATAAAACTATGGTGTAAGTTTTATATTTAACAGTCCGGGAGAAGAGCAAGCTTCGTGAAAAAAAAAACTGACCTCACTGCTTCGAACGAATATCTCTTTGTGAATGCTGGGTTTGGGTGGGCCCGTTTTGCAAAATAATAATCGCAGTTACACACTCGTGTGTACAGAGCCTTAGTGAAAACGTCCATGTGTGCCACACTTTATAATTAGAAATTAAAAGTTAAAAAGCTAACTCGCGTCTTGGTTGTGTGTGCAACTTTAGAATAAACTTTTTGACCAGGTTTGTATAAAGTTATTTAATGGATTTTGTAATTTAACATGCAGACAAAACGGACTTCTTCAGAATATTTACTTGGGTTTTGGGTTTGGATAGCAATGAGCTTACAACTTACCGCCTGCTTATAGCAATGGTATTCAAAATGGCATGACATGACAAAAGTTACAAGTCATTTAAAAATGGACCAAATAAAAGTAAAAGTAGAATATTTAAAAAAACAAAATAAAATACTTGAATTTTACGCAACAATCCTCGTGAACAATAAATCAGGAAATGTAATAGCTATTAATATAAATAATTTGAATATTAGTTTTGCGTAAGCGATTATGGTGGGTCTGAAATTACAAAGTGTAGTAACAGCGTTTAATTTGATACTCTACAACCCTAATTAGAGGACCGAAAACTAATAAAAGATAACTCGAAAGTCATGCAAAAGCCGCATTTATAAGGAAAACTTTGGCGATTAAAATTCCTATAACGAGTGCGAACCATCCAGTTTAATATAAATACAGCGGCTCGATGTAACAGAGTAGAACTACCAGTTGAGATTCTTCTGCTTCTTCTTCTTCTTCCAATTTGATGGCTTCAGAGGCTATTTGAGTTGGGAGTCCCTCGCTCCCACCACAAAGCCCGCGTACGCATTTTACTCTGTACAGCAGATAATGGTAACGCAGCCCACGTTTTGTCATGTATTCTAGTGAACATGACAAAATATTGGAATACAGGATGTCATTTTAATTAAATATAAAATACACCTAATGAATTATGGGAAATGCAGGAAACAGGTTTTTTTATCGCCGTTTATGTAGTCTATATATAAAAATATTGATTTAAAGTTGAGTTATATTATGATGCATAATATTATTATTAAAGGGTTCATTTCATATAACATAAAATATTCACATTAATTGTGTTTACTCACAGTACATTATACTGTGTTTTACGTAATGGATTTTAAGGTAAAGCTACACGCCAATCTTTATCGAGGCGAGTTTAACCAGACGCTTGGTCACACTAGCCCCTTTAATTTCCCTCAGAAAGATTTAAATGACATAAATTGTTTAGGCTGAAAAGAAACTCGCAAAAGAAGTGCTTTAAACATTTCATGGGCGACTCCCACTCGCCCGAGTTGTCTCCTTTAAATTAAATTTTCACTCCTAATTTGAAAGTATAATGTCATTTCACTAGAATTCCGTTATTAAAACTTTTAAATCATTCGGAAGGCTCTTTTGTTCAGTTGGGGTGGGTGCTTTTGATTTTTTAATCAAAATGGGATCATTTCTAGTGATTTTTTACGAGTGCGCCATTCCACCGGCATCAAATTGTCATTAGCCACTTGCGTATCCGATATTGCTTTACTTTCGGAACTGCCGAGATTTTATGGCATGTTTCATTTTGAGTCGTTCCCCCATCTTAGTGCAATTTTTATGATCGTGACGCTACCTTGAGACACACTCGTACTTTTCACTAAATTGCCTTCCCTAACGCCTTTATAAAGAAAGTTATCCGTAATTTTTGCTACAAACTTGTTGTGCCAACTTTCATTTACATTTTATGTAAAGCTAGTAGGCTAAGTAAGTATTTTAATTAATATTTTAGTCTTTTGATAAAATTAAGCTTAGTTATAGTACTTAGGCTCAATAAAAAATGTTTATTGAAATTTAAATTAATCGTCAATTTCTTAAATACAAACAAAATGGAAACGAGCAACACATGTCGAAATCAGTCGTTCTATCATTCAACAACTCAGCCTTAAAACAGCAACATCTGTCGATAACACAAAAGGGTAGACATTTGACAGTTGTAAAATGTCTCGTCATGTCACAGAATGGTCAATAAAATTCGTCTGGAGTCCTTGACACACAGACATAGCAAACGGTTCTTTTATAGACCATAAACATTTTACTAGCACGACCTTGAATAGGGTCTGCAATGAGGTCGTTGCACTCGAGTTTATAGCTGTTTTGGAGTTATGATGAGAGGATACACGTGGCTGGGTTTATCCGGCAGAATATGGATGTATTTACATTTATTTAATATGAAGTTAGCTCATGGATAAAGAGGTTACGGGTGATGATTGACATAATACTTTTAGATGTTAGGTTAGACTGGCCAATGCGTTAAACTGCTTGAATAAGTAGATGAAACGTGTACAATTAAAAGTTCGCAAGTATTGCCAATTTCTATAATACTGTCATTTCTATAATAAACCCGTCGAAAACATATTATTTATTCAGAAAATGCCAGCTCGTTAAATGGTTTACAATTATCTCGTTTATGCAATAATACCTTACAAAAGAATATCTCTTTAAACCTCAAAGAAAGATACATAGCAAAAAAGCACCTTCTTAAACTCCTTAAAACCCCAAAACTCAAAATACCTGCCTTAAAAGACTACAAAAATTGCAAACTCCTATTGCATAAAAGTTTAAAATACCTGTCAAGCAAAAAAATGCAATTCCATCCAACAATTGTACGTCGGTAAAACAATGCATTGCACAACGTGATCGGTAAACTGTTTCTAGGAAATGGTAAAAAGCGATGCGTCAAAGTAACGGACTTTGGGAAACAAACGTTCTTTGTCACAACAATGGAAGGGTTGTTTTTCTTTCGAAAGCCAATAAAGGGTTCGAGGGCCAGAATTGTTACCCTTTTGTCCATTGTCCTTTTGGGCTATTTATTGCGCAAGTTCCGTTATATTGTACGAAATATTTCTTCAATTCGTACAGTGTATTGTTATTGTTCAGACTTGACCATACAAAAACATTTCGAGTTTTATATATCGTGTAACCCTTCCTAGTTTCAAAACTTCGCTCATGTTGCACTGACACAATTTCATCCGTTTCTTGTTTCTGTTTAAAATGTGTCAAAGGTGTAAATGTGTTTAAGCGTACCTATATTACCTACCTATATAATCACAAAGCATACAGAGATTAGAGAAACGAGTACATTGGTTCAGTTTCAGTGTATGATTGTGCAAATTGTGATTGTGAACACTGAAAAAGTAAGTCTTTTATTATGTTTATTATTATAATTACAGCAATTGATTTAGCGCCTTTTTCAAAGATCAGACACATTTCTCTTCCTTATAAAAGTACTACAAGAAATGAAATAGAATGCTATATCAAACATTTATATACCTACAGGATATTATCTCAGATAAAATCAATTCTCACTCCAAAACTAACTAAAATATCACAAATTAATTTGAAAATCCAATCTTGCTCTTCAATCGAATCTGAGTCCCGACATATTCCTTTATCCGCGGTGCCTTATACCACAGGGCATAAACCACATCGACCCATATAACTCTCAGCGGCCATTTAAAAGATAAACAACTTAATATAGGCATAATAATAAACAACACTGAGCCTCTACCTTACAATAATTTTATTTATTCACGAAACCGTAAATATCTTCAGGAATAATTTGGAAGGTTCTTCGCGGGATTAAGGGGGAGGTTTGCCTCAGAAAATTATATTCGACTATAACAGTAACCATGCATCACCTGGAGGAAGCTTAATGTGCCTTTTCGCAATCTCGAGGGCGAAGAGAGGCGGCGAGCGCAAATTACTTTTTCAAAGTATTTACATGCAAATAGAAGGCATTAGAAGTTTGCTAGACTTGCCGGCTGACTCTTAGATAGTGGCCGAGTTATTTGCTTTAAGAAAGGGAATCACGAGTAGGTGGTACTTACAATAACAATAACAATAAAATCAGATGATAAAATTACACTGCCTAATTTCACTACCGTTGAAATAATATATATATTAAACGCTGAAAGGTGTCTAATAGGTGTACGTGTGTAGTGTAGTTTAATTTTAATAGCAGTTTTGTAACATAACCAGATTATGTTTTTGCTAAAACATAGCCAGGTGACATGTTATTTTCCAGTTTAATTTTTTCAAAATATACCTGGCACTCATATTGTTTTTTTTTTTTTTATTTGCTTAAAATAATGGTAACAAAGATCTTCAGGTCTTACGACTAAAATGGTTCCAACTTATTTTCACCACAGGGGCATGCAAAATTTCCAATACAATGGCAAAATAAAATACCTACCTAATAATTAAATTTGTTATTTTAATGATTTTTTTTTATCGGTTTGGAACCTTTGAATACAAGACGATAAATAAACTATAATATAATATAACTAAATATGTTCTGGTAGGCCGTAAATTTAAATAAAATAATGCGAAAAATTGAGCCCCATTACGGAAAAAAGTAATTCTTCAATACTATGTAATTTTATTACAAAGTAAAATTACAGAGAGATTAAATCAAATTTATAACAGTTTCCTTACCTGTTTTCTAAAGACTTACTGGTCATTACACTGGTGGAGTCAAACTCAAAGTGAAACCTGACAATACAATTTAGTGATATTTTACTTAACAGAATTTGAAATATACAGGGTTACAGGAAAAGTCGTGCTAGATCCGTTAAGGGCGTGGAGTACCCATCATTTCTGACTTATTTCACTATGAAACACCCTACCCTAAACTTAACCCTTTTCGAGATATTCGACTTTTAATTTTTTATTGAATAATGCCGATTTTTAGGCTACGAAATTTATTTTTGTTTATTTTGTGTATCTTATTATTATTATTATTGCATTTTTACATGTGTAATAAGATGCTTTAGGACATCAATCATTAAAATAGTGCATAAGTTAATTGAATAGACCGTAGTAGACAAGTGAAAGTAAAAAAATAAAAAATATATTAGCAAGCTTATTTTTCTCTAAGGGATATCTAAAAAAAATATTATGACACTTGTTCGGCAGATATTTTTTAAAATATCTACGTTTCATCAGCTATCTAACGAGGTCTAACAATCTAGGGTTTGTATTACATTTCGTGGAAAAAAGTAGTTGGGACGCTCCAGGTAGCAGTTCTAACGGTCCCGCGCCTATTTTCCTTCAAGTTAAGACGCACCGAGAGAGCGAGACAAGTGACGATTTATGTAGGTGCGAATGAAAGAAAAAGTGTAGAGACCGGTTAGAGCTGGGAATACAACAGGGGGTATTGTTTTGGTTGTCAGTCTGCTTTTGTGCTTCGTACATAGTAGATGTGATATCGTTTTGCTCTTTTTCTCGACTTGGCTGTGATTCTGGACTATTTCTTCTGATTTGTGACTACTGTGCTTGTTAACCGGACTCTGATTTGTACCTGTGATACTGTGATATATGTGTTGAAGATGACGTCCTACACACCTGAGGAATATGCTGATATGCTTATTTGTTACGGATACTGCGATTGTGTGTCTGCGCAAGCTCGTAACGAATACATAACTCGCTACCCCGGTCGTCGAGTGCCGGATGTGGCCTGTTTTGACAGAGTTTATCGAAGACTTAAAGAAACTGGCTCTGTTTTGAGACGAAATACAGACATGGGAAGACCACGAATTGACGACGAAGAACAGGACAATGAGATAGTGCAACGCTTTCGAGCGGATCCGACTACTTCCACTAATATTGTTGCCCGTGATCTGGGACTTTCGCAATGGAGAGTGTGGTTTACAGTGCATACTGCTGGCCTATACCCGTACCATTACACGCCGGTACACGTTATTGAAGAAGGAGACCCCGCGAGAAGATTGGACTTTTGCAGATTTATGCTAAATGCTGACGTAGAAGACCCAGATTTTCTAAGAAATATCTTGTGGACGGATGAGTCCAAATTTGATAAAGATGGCATAACCAACTATCACAACGTCCATTACTGGGCCCCAAAAGAACTAAGGAATCCCAATAAGAAAAGAGTGAAAGGGTCCCAACGAAGATTCAGCGTGAATGTGTGGATGGGCATTATCTCTAATCATTTGATTGGACCTTACTTTCTCCCGGATAATCTAAATGGGGAAAGCTACGAAAATTTCCTGAGAGCAGACTTGAGTGATTTGCTGGATGATCTGCCACTCAACCTGATCAGGGACATGTGGTTCCAACACGATGGCTGCCCTGCCCATTTCAGGAGAAGTGTCAGAGACTGGCTGGACACAAATTATCCAAACAAATGGATAGGACGAGGTGGGCCGTTGCCATGGCCAGCAAGAAGTCCGGACCTAACTCCCATGGATTTTCATGTATGGGGGTGCATGAAAAGTCTTGTGTACAGCGAGCCGAATCCAGTTTTGTCTGTGGAAGACTTAAGAGAAAGGATTGTGGATGCAGCAAATAAAATGAGGACCACGTTGACCACTGGAGTAGTGAAGATTGGTCTCCGTAGAAGGATGCGACAATGTTTCAGAAATAGAGGCGGCCATGTTGAACATGAACTGTAGAATAAGAAAAAGTTGTGTGAAAACCTTTAATAAATGACATTTCATGCATACCTAATGTTTTATTTTACTTTTTAGGGCTAAGTATAAATTTTCTTCTCCACTGTCGCCTATGAAACTAATTTTTTTCCAATGCATTTGAATAAAACCCTAGATTATTATACCTCGTTAGATAGCTGATGAAACGTAGATATTTTAAAAAATATCTGCCGAACAAGTGTCATAATATTTTTTTTAGATATCCCTTAGAGAAAAATAAGCTTGCTAATATATTTTTTATTTTTTTACTTTCACTTGTCTACTACGGTCTATTCAATTAACTTATGCACTATTTTAATGATTGATGTCCTAAAGCATCTTATTACACATGTAAAAATGCAATAATAATAATAATAAGATACACAAAATAAACAAAAATAAATTTCGTAGCCTAAAAATCGGCATTATTCAATAAAAAATTAAAAGTCGAATATCTCGAAAAGGGTTAAGTTTAGGGTAGGGTGTTTCATAGTGAAATAAGTCAGAAATGATGGGTACTCCACGCCCTTAACGGATCTAGCACGACTTTTCCTGTAACCCTGTATATATTCATTAGTCCTCCTTCTTCTTCGTTTATGCAATATGTTTTACTTCTTCTTAGTCATCATAACTGAATTCAAAATACTGCTTATTAATTGCTCCCTCTACGTCAGAGAAATTACAAATTTTGAAATAAACAACTTTGTGAAAGATAAATAGCTATACAACTATATTCGTTAGGTACCTGTCACAAGTTCTATCTGGGGATTGAAAAATCGGCCCTTTTGTTGCCACATGCATGATGCAAATAAAGTCAACTTAAATTTTACACCTTAAAGCTTTTAAATAATTATTTTGCATTCTCTTTGGTCACACGCATGGTTTCATTAAAATGATATTGAGCAAGCCACTTCGACAGGTGACAATGTTATAAAAACCAATGGATAAAGTGGTTTCGAAACTTTCCCACGTTCATTTAAATATCAAATAATGGCCAGTGGAACAAACAATATTAATGGAAACTGTATTATATATTGAAGTTTGATTTTTGTTTATTATTTTGAAAGCATCAAGTATACCTTTATATTGTTATCTTGGTATTTTTTTCTTTGTATATTTTATAATTTGGGAGGTTGTGCAAAACTTCTTGATAAGTGACATACATTTTTATGTGAATAATATTCATAAGATGATCCACCTAATGGTAAAAGGTAACATCTCTTCATACCAAAAAGCAATGCGATTTGGATCTCTCTGACACACACAGCAGACTAGGTACTAGTTGAAGGAATACCTAATTCGCATTCTCTTGTGCCCATAACTCTGAAATGTGAAGGATTGTTCCAAATGTTCATTATGTCACCGGCGACCATATCTTTTGAACATAATAATGCAAACCCCTTACTGCTTTGCGGCAGATATACGAGTAGTAACAGTAGCAGTACTTATAAAAAATCAGCAAGTTCTATACCTTTACGTAAGGAAAACTACTTACGCAACCCAGGCAAAATTTTCGCCACCGTTATCCAAATCCGCGATTCACCAAAGTATTTAAGGTGATACTTCTTAAAAAGCACGCCTTTCCCGTAAAGTAAGATAATTATCATCCATTCTACTTATAAACTTTCATAACGGGCTATACGTCGACTTAGCCGTACCCTACGAACTCTGTAACTAAGGAGATGATGGCAAAATTTCAGACAATATATAAGCTGACATTTGACAAAGCACCATCTAGTCTTAAACTAACCTAAGCTTGTACTGTTGACCACCCAAATGATAAGCAATATAACCTTAATTATAAACATGGATATCTAATGTTGTACAAAAAATAATAATATCTAATAAATAATATCTAATTACGAAAGCCTACATTAATTGCCGTACAAATGTGAACGACCTTTCGTAACTGCAACCTGCAAAGTTACATTTTAATCTGCTCTCTTATTTTAATATAACATATAGAAATAAATAGCCTTATACAATAAGCTTAACTTACTTATAAAATTTATCTCTATCGTTATCCCGTTCATGATAAGAACAAGGGGTTCCTACATCCTATTAACGCAAAGCAATACAGTTTTCTTAAAAAAATATTATTCCTTTATTAGTAAGTAGTCTCTTAAATTAAGAACAGGCCGTTTGCTTGATTCACAAAATAGAATATTAAAATTTTAAAATCATCATCATAGGACATGACGGTAGGAACAATAAAAATTTCATATTATTTTGATATCAACTTGATCTCTTATTGAAAATTAATATATAGAATAAGTATATAGTTATTATGCAAAAAATCTTCACCGGCTCCAAGACTTCTACTTTTGGTGCCTCGCTCGCTTCCCCCTAAGGGGGCGCGCACACCCTCCGACTTATAATGGGCGTCTAAGAAAAACGGGTGCACGGCTCAGAATAGAAAACGCTCCTTTGGAAATAGCTTCGGTGGAAAGCTAGCGATTTATGCGAGCTACGGGCTCCCGGGGAATATCCAAGAGCGGATTTTTAATGGCGTCATTGTTTCTGTTTTAAGCGCGGCGTGCGAATGGAATGCCAAGTTTGAGACGTGTGTTTTGTTTCCCATTTCAGGGCTCGTAGCTAACGATTTTCTTATATAGGTATATATAATAAAATTAAACAAGTTTTTGAAAAAAACCATTAAATTTTAGACGTCCATAACAAGAATTATTTCTTCTTAAAAACATATACATATCATGTCATTAAGATAATTTTTCAAAGTAATTAAATGTTCTAAATACATAATCTACAGTCTAATATTTTATGAATAAAACCTGCAGTACAACCGTCACATTTTTAAGTTCCTTAATACCTACATCGTTATATATTCAACCGTTTCGTAGCGTATAAAATTAAATAATTACACCAAAAAGGCGACAATAATTACCTTTTAACCCACACAAGTCCTCATTAACATAAAGCAGGCTAAACAACATGAACCGCCTATCTCACGAATCCACGCGCGCTGCGTTTTTACTGCGTATTACCAGCGTAATATTAGCGCCGTATTTCACTTATAATTCGCGTTTTGAAGGAGAGGGCGAGCGTGCGATATTATGTGTGGTGTGTTATGACCTTTATGATTTTCTAAGAGCTTAGGTATTTACTAGATATCAGATGTTGCTATGTTGCTCTATTAGCAATAAATACCGAACGAAATAGAAAATCTCATAAATACTATATCTCATAATACTAAGTAGGTTACTTAGTATATTTTAAGAACTAAATCTAAATCTAAATAAAACTGTAAATAAATAAAAATATTAAAGATGAAAATTGTATTTCTAATAGTATTACGGTTCCTATTTTTTAATAATTAAAATTTTCAGAATAACAAACACATCAAACAAAGCCGCGTATATTTTATTTCATTGGAAAAACAATACGGACGACGCCGTAATCAATGAAACGTCATCTTTTATCACCGGAAGAGATAAAAATGCCTAAAATAATGAACTAATAACATCGTCGGCGCTTAGGCCTAAGCGAAATATATTACTAGGCAAGTAACACATCGTTTCGTCGGTATAATGAACATGGCTCCCTCTAGCGGGGCCATTAATCACCCCCTTCCACCCTCCCTTTGCCCCTCGCTTCCCCTTAAAAAACCCCTCTTCCCCCGCTTAGAATGTTTCCAATTCATCACGAAACTCCGCCCTTGACAACTCTATATGAAGCCGCTTTGTCCCAAAAGTCCCCTTCCGATATTTCTTACAGACTTCTATACAAACCGGCCACGATCTTTTGAACCACTGGCGTCCACAAAGTTCGTTGACGGCTTTTATCAGGGTTTCTTGAGGAAGCGGCCGGGGACTTGTTGGACGTGGAGTGTATTTTCTTGTAATGCCCTCAGTTGTATGGCGGCCATTACAAATAACTTTTACCTCACATTTATTTTTTAAAGCAGATTCAATATTGTTTAGTTTCTACGAGTAGTGTTTACTGCTTTAGTATAGTAATATATTAGTGAAAATTAATAAAAAATACTTTTAAGATAACTTTATCTGTGGGACTGAAAATTGTTAATGCTATGACTGAGAACCTTCCTATATTACCTTAAAGTTAACAGTATTCCCATCCATATATCTATCGTGTAATAATTTAACATAAACGTTCGCTGTAATAACGCGGACGATTAAGCGCGTATAAATTAGTATTCATTGGGTCATTAACCATGTTCTAGCTCCTGACTGATTAACTAAACATGAACTATAGAGCTTTCGGTGCATTAATTAAATGCGAAAGCTTTGTGCTGCTTAATTTATCTTTGTGCATTTTCGTGCTCATATTATAAGTAGAATAAAATATAACTGGAATATAGTTTTTGGGATGTAAAACGAAAATAAGTTTTACTTTTGCACTGAAACTAAATTAACACAGGGTTTTCAGTTCTGGATAAGATATGCTTTAAAAATTACACTAATATAGATTCTTTCAATTCTTATTTATTTATCACTGAGTTTACTAAACATCCGCTTCAAAATGTTTTGTTTGGTGACAGATTTAGAGCTATTATTATATTTTACTAGCAAAGCCCGGCAGACGTTGTTCCTAAATAGATAAAATGGATATCAAAAACATTAAGAATTAAGAGAAACGTTAACACTTAGATATGCCAATGTTTATGTTGATCAGTCAACCGGTTTTGCAGTATAATTCTCAAATTCATACATAACCATTTCATCATATTATAATAATTATATATTTCAGAATACACCAGATAATTTATGCGTTTCTTTGTTTCAGGACTCTAAACCCATTGAAGTCCCACTTCACGAGATCATATGTCTTCCCAAACGAAGTGCGATTGAAATATTCGAGCTCAAACAATACAAAGAAAGATATAAAGCAACAGGGAAATAAGAGGAGTTCTGAAGTCAGTTTTATGTTTGAGATGGGTATTACAGAGTTAGTCCTGAAGTATTTTTATTTGAGTGATTAAGATGCAAACATTGAATTAAAGTGGAACAAGAAAGTGATGAAATTATGAAATAAACTGTGGTTCTTTTATAACTCAATATGCCCTGAACGTTTTTAGCGTTCAACGACAAATAACAAAATATCAGAGATCTCAGAAACATTAATTTAAAATAATTGGTTTAACACAATATCATGAACACGACGGGGATAAGCAGCGCCGCGAAAAATAAATAAAATGACAAACAAAGAAAGTTCGCAAAGATAAACGAAAACAAAATAAGAAAAGAGAAAAGAAAATTGCAATTATTCAGTCTGGGCGGATGCCGTCGGCAAGTGGCCGACGTATAGGTATATAAGTTTGTCCGGAAAACAAGAAAGACAATAAATATAATGTTATTTTCTCTCGTTGGTGAATGAGAAATTGGGAAAAAACAGGAGAATAATTTTGTATCAAATATATCCAACTACTTGAATATATAACTTAGGTATGTATGAACTTGGTTCCGAAGAAAACAGCGAATCTTTGATGATTAAAGCTTCATTTGAAATATTCATGCTCACTGTTTTCAAAGTAAAATTATTATATAAATTAATTAAGAGGGTAAAAGTAGAATTCCACCAATAATCAATAAAATATTATTAGAGTATTTGGTTATTGTGAAACACCTTTATTTTAATATTTTCTTGTTAATATATTTTTATCAGTAACAAACAGCGGCTTTTTTGTGAGGTAATTACTTTTATTCCACGTAGTAAAATGTCTGTCACCTACTTCATTAATGATATTTTGTCATAAAATTTCCATCTTCCCCCATTTTAAACTAGCTTGATGTAACTTTTAGGCAACTTCGCAATGATGCAGCTTAAATAAAATATTAAGAATCGTTCCTAAAACAGTTCCAGTAATGAGGCCGATCGTAAGTTCAACCGGTAAATTACATAAATGCTATCTAGCGATCGTATGGTATGAGTTAAAAGTTTAAGCGGTCATATGTAGCGGTTAGCGGAACAGTCCATTTGCGAGATTACTTATAATGCAAATACTAGTGAGCGATTCGGTAAGAACTTTACAAAAGGATAGCTAACCGTCTAATTGAAAAAAAATACTGTATAAAGTGAGAGAAAAAAATGGGGTAATACAGTAATTGATACTTTCCCTGAATTCTTATTGCGTTGACAATAGCCACAGTTAGTTACCAGTACTTAATCTAAATGCGTAATGAAAGAAATAAATAATAATCGACAGAAAATAAATCATTTTTTTTTAAATTAGGAGTTTAACATAATAAGGAATAGATACATAATTCGATTCAAGGGCTAACGAAAGCTATTTTTACTTGGATCTATAAAAACTTATTGAACAAAGTTAGTTTACATAATAAATGAGTGTAAGTTAGGTACAGATGAAAATACTAATCTTTCGCTTTATGAAATAAGTCTTTTATAGTGCCGAAATAAGTAGGTACTAATACTTGCTGGAAAATATATTTTTGAGCGAATCTTCCGAACTACAGAATGTTTTTTTTATTGAGTCTTATCATAGTTTTGGTTATTTTTTGTCGTATTCAGTGGTCAAAAGTCACCAAAACAGTAAAGTTTACAACTTCAAAAGTACACCATGAAAGCACGCAGTGTGTAATCGCTGGCATCCTTCACTTGCGCCAGCCCGTAGAAACAGCACCACAGTTAGAGTAGTTTATTTGCAATAAAGAAAGTGGAAGCCCGGGTTTCGGTCCAATTACCGGGATATATGCGGCAATCCCGGTGACGTGCAACCTAGTCCGGGAACGCGAGTCCCGGGATCCCGGCAATTATACATATTGCAGCCTACCCGATTGTAGTAAATATTGTTAATGGAAAACTATCGTTTGTTTCCGCTTAGCAAATTACAGGTGTTGGTTGAAAATGGGTATATATTTAATAACTTAATTTTGTAACTAATCGTATATTACTGGGCAAGACTGAGTCTTTTTATAATATACATCTCAGATAGGTTTAAAGTAGTTTAGGCTTGCAGCGATAAATCTAACTTTAAATAACAGTTAAGTCCTATACCAAATATCAAGCACAAGAGTCCTGCAACTGATTTTATTGGTACCAACTGTATAAGACAGCTTATTCCAACCAAAATACAAATGAAAATCAATTCAAAAACGTCCGAAAACGTCGTCAAGGCACTTTCGATCGTCATGTCGTCTAACCCCTCAGAGCCGGGCCTGGGCCTATGAGACCCTCGGGACAAATACACTAGTTTCTCCAAGCATATCTTATTGCCCTTTTGTTGGTACCCTGAGCCATTAGTTTCATCGTAGGGCCGGGAAGACCGTGTAGGAAGTTATACTAAGATGTTGAATTTGTTATGCTTTTTTCGAAGTTGGTCAATGTCACTCAAGTTTCAAATCGATATGAAGTGCTTAGAAGTATCATTTAAGCTCTCATTTCCTAAATAGAAACAAAGTATTGTACTATTTATTTTACTTACTTCGTTTATTTGATTTGATTTCTTTATTAACTTTATTTCTATCTTATAATTTTAGTATCATATTAATATACAAAGCTGTCTTTAGTAAGACCCAATTATCATCAATGAAATTATTGTCACGTAAAACTGCTCTATCACCGCGCTAATTACGTAAGAGCTTAATTTCAAAATGCACTGATGAATAAACATAGCAATTACGCGTCACGTTTGCATCTGAGTCTGAGATTCCTAAAGGATTAAAACATGCAAATCAAACAAGAGAGTGGGAGCCCCTCCGAAACACCCTCTTTGTCTTATTTATTCATCCGAGTCGGAAAAATGTTGTTTTGTTTACTCGCCCAGGGGTTGGGGTTGCCTCTTGCCATTCCTCTACTCGCTATATCGGTTAACTAACACAGAAATAGAAGTTAGATATTTATTCAAATAAATCTAGCAATTCTTTTTCTAATTTTAAAAGGGTTCAATCGGTATTTAAGCGGTAGCGTCGTAAATTTACAAAATATAAGCCCTATGCGACAATGTTGAGCTTAAATTTTTGGTAAGTTTTAACATCGTGAGTAGATAGCAGATTTGCCTAGTTAGCTAAGTAGGTACCTACCACCCTCAAGTACTTCTGTTCCGGCAGCATCAATTTAGGGTCGGGTCTTTCAAGCATTTCGTTGCACTCCACACCAGTTGAAAAGTACCTGGTCAAACATTATACTAAAACAATTGAATATCAAGGAAAATTACAAAAAAATATTTCGAATTTTCTGTTAGCGTTATTCTTAAAACAAGGATATTTGGCAACCCTGTTCATGGTCAGAAGATACCTAGAGATAGTTTATGTTGTTTTGAAGGAAAATATGTATTCGTTTAGATTAATAATACAGAAAGTTATTCTAATTTCTAACGTTTCTAACTTTGAGCTCTAGAGTTTTAGCGAGGTTCCAGCAAACTTTGGAGAATTCACAGATATGTGATTATAAAGAGAAATCTTTAATAAAAATACCAAACTATACCATAAATAAATTACAGTAATTCTTTGTTTAAAAACAAGTAGTTTGGACGGAATATTATTCTCTGCTTGGTCGATTAATTGGTAGCGCACGGCCACTGTGAGGCTGACAATGTGGACTCAATTCAACCATCAGAAGTCCCAGATATTAAATATGAGTAATCGAACCAACAGGAGAAGTGAATCCTCATGGTATAATTGATGTATATATATTCTTTCTCAAAAAAATGTGGTTCAGTTAATCGGATCAACGGAAGAAAAGTTCCCGTAGTTCGATTGGTCACCTACTAGACTGTGGATTGACGCAATTCAGTGTAGCAATTTAGAATTTTTAATAAGAATTGAAAAGTTTTGCACTGAATAGTTTAAAACTTTTGCGAGAAAAACATTACTTCTCTTTCTTACTTGTTTACTACAATATTATACGTTCTTAAAAAATATTTTTGTTGCATTACGAGGAATATAAATTGGACAGAACGAAGATATTTTGCATCGGACTCGTATATCAAAATTATTTGGGTTGCACTGTACAGTCAGTACAGTCAACATCCAAAGTTAATGCAACTTAATATATGTTAAGTGAGAATGAATAAGATACTACATGTAGAACTCAGTCTAGATTACTAACTAACGACGCAATGCATTTCATCCCTAATATAAAAAAAGTTTTTCTAAAACACCAATTTCGTTGAACAAAATGACACTTCACAATTTCTCGTGGTATTTCCTAATTTTGTGCAAGTGTTTGAGTGCCACTGGCACCCCCCACCCCAGCTACCCTTTTTAAGGGGATTTCTTTATGTTGTGAGAGCTCATTCATAGCGTCCATCAAGACGATTCGGAGCATCGTTACGGTCTCGGCAAATGTACCGAAATCATCGCTTCACTGCCGCAACCGACCGACATATTGTAGCTACCTAGATGATATTGTAATAAGACGTTTCATTCAATTTGGACCTTTGGTAGGAATTTAAGTTTCTGTTTTCGTTTTTGCGAAATGATGTTTGATTTATTGAAATTCTCAAGATTGTTTGATGCGGTTACGATTGTTTTTATCTTCAATGGTTAGTGATATAGTATTTAAAGCGGCCTTATGCCACAAATTTTTTGACTAAAAGTAAAATCTCGTGTACATGTAAATTCACGTGGTTCTTATTTCTCAATGCTTAAAACTATAACATTTGCGTACTCACCTACCGATTAATTGATAACAGATTAAGACTCTACCTAGTCGTATGTAGGGCTTAAAAAATCTGCTGAAAACAATTTACTTAAAATAAACACTATAGTATTTTTATGGAACTGTGTGTCATACTTCATGTTTCAATTTTATTTTACTACGCGTATCGTTACATGGATAAATTTCAAAGTTATGAAGAGTTCACCGATGATGTCTTTTTATTGGTAGGTAGGTACTTACTGATTTAATAGATCGCTACGCGTCATTAATCCGGATCGGTTACATTTTAGGTTTTACAAAAATCCTAAAACAACAATGTTCAAAATAAAAAGTATGGAAATATTCACTGCGAAAAGGAATTCAAATACATTTTACTTATTAAAATCGAGCATTGAATATTCCACAGCTACGTCGAACAATGCTTGTGGACATTTTGTGGGGAGAAATTTTGTTTTAATAAAGGAGCACGCCGCCGCCGCACAGCCGTCGTCTCCGATATTACGAGAACACCCACTAACGTTCTCTTTGATATTACACTGAAGCATTATTATGTGCTTAGGGTTGACAATCTCTGGGTTATGCTGTGTTTAAGATTAAACTGAGATGTTTATTTCCAGGTCTTGTGGATTATTTAAAAAAAAATGAGTGTTTACAAGATTGCGAATCCTTCAAACATTTTTTTATGTGGCAATGTTATGGAACGAGCTGATGGCCCACCTGATGTTAAGTGGTAATCTCTATTCATAACAAGTAATCTGCCTTTGGTCCTCCCCTACCTAGGTACAAAAAGACCCCAGTCGGATGGTATGTGCCTGTAACTCAGAGACGTGAAGGTGGCATGTCTCATGTGCCTGTAGTTTCGCCAGCAACTACACCTTTCAAAGCGGTACATAGTAACGTGAATGCATTACTGCTTAGTGGCAGAAATGGGTATGGTGGCAGTACTTCCCCGGACGAACTCTGCATATTGTTCTGCTACTAAAATCACACACCACATCTTCAAGGCAAGTCCCGAACTACATTAGTATTGGTGTTTCTAGTCCTTTTGATATTATTTACCACAATATCATGATACATGTGCCAATCTTTGGACTATTTAAAAAGTTTTACCAAAATTCGCATAAAACTTTTAGTCGAGAAATATACTGATTTTCGTTACTTCATAAAGATATCATTTTGTTATATTCTTATGTGTATATTTTATGTGTCATGCAATCTTTCATTAGGGCTGTAGCTGTAGTAGTGTTATATTAGCTATTATTATTATTTATGAGACGTTTGCGTGGGGTATTAAGTGGAACACGATGGTTTATAGTTTTCATGTTGCTTTGATAAATATATTCAGATTTAAGTATGTGACATGAAATTATTACAATAGCAGATATTGTCCAAAATATTCGAACATTATTCTATATATTTGGCAACTGGGCTGGTATAAAATTTATTTAACTGAGTTATTTACTGAAGTAAGTTCCTCTGAATATTCTCAGAAGCAAAGATAATATAAGCCAAAATAAATACTTCAGCAATATAGGAACTTACCACCAAACACATTAACAACATGACCAGTGCTAGCCCTCAAATGAAGCGTAAAAACAAAATAATACAGTGCAAGCCCGCAGGTCAAAACGACCGAACACAGGTCGAAGAGAACGTAGCAATTAACATCGGCTACTCCCTAAGCAGTTAATCCGAAAATACGTGCGTTGGGTGTTTATAGACTGCCGTAGGCCCGGCTAGTTTGTTTTGGATAGGGGCCACGGTACTTTGGCAAACTGTCTATTACTTAAATGTTATCTTAATACAGTAAATGAAAGGTTAAATATGGCCCCAATATGAGCCATGTTAACAGTTATCTACGCGTGCAGGCCAATTTAATTTATTAAAAAAATTATTTGCCATATAAGTGAATTCTGTACCTACCTAATTCTTTTAAGAAATAAATTCTTAAACCGTAAGTTATCGCAACGTGGAAAAAATATTAGGACCTTACAATTCAGTAATAATCTATAAATGTTACAGCGATAAATTAAAAAGTCATTAAAACTATTGAGCAACAATCTGGCGGCTTTAATTTCAAAGTTGAACCGATACCAAATAAAAAATCAACTGCAAGAAACTTGGATCGTCTACTTAAAAAGTTAACAAATAGGAGGTACTCGTGGAAATTGTGAGTACCTAATAAGGGGTATAGAGTGGAGGTTCCAGCACGGCACGTCGGCTTTATGACCCGTTAGTGCTACTGAAATCAATAAAAGTACAGGAATGTACCGCACATGCGCAATGGAGGCGCCACTGACTCAGCTATTCATTTTATAGCCACTTGTATTTGTATCTATGGCTATTTCGTACTTCAGCGTTGACGGAAAAAATTGGAATTAATTTGCGCGCTTATAAATACCAAGTTGGGTGTAAGCAGAATTGTTTTATGATTGCTGTTTAATTAGATTTCATAAAATTTCTTGCGAGTTTTTATGGGAGTTTTTTTTCTATTGTTTAGGATTTGTACGTGGTTTACAAGATCGTATAATAATGTACGATTGTATTTGGTTGCTATCTGACATTATTCATCCTTAATATTTTTGAATCGATCGCGATATAAAATATAGAAATTATCCTCAAAACACGAAGATGAAACGATAATAAACATGGAAACCTCTGAATGAATTTATTTTCTTAAGACGACACGCGCACACACTATACGCCTCTACATTATTATTAATAACTCTCGATAAGAAGCTGTTTCTATAATATATTCCACTCTTCAAAAAACTACTGAAATCACACAATTTAGAACTTACATGCACCGGAATACGGTCTGTCCAAAAGGTAAGTGTGAGTTTGTTTGAAGGAAATTATTTTGAGAATCTTTTTATTTATTACGCGGATATAATGGTCAGTAAATAAGAATAGATGTGGCTTCAAGCTGTGATTAATGGAGCCTGCTTTCATACAGTCTTGTGTAACTTAACATTAGTTTCAATTTATTTTGGAATGAAGACATTTTTGACCTCGCCTACTAAAACGAATTAGGTGTTTAGTTCTTAAACATAACCATTTAATATAACCGTTTCTCGATTCATTGCTATTCAAACAATCTTGTGAATTTAAATCACTGTTCGTACAGAGAATGCGTTACGTTGACTCGTTCCGTAGATAGCCCATAAATAGAGTATTCATACCCATTCATGTCACACCGTCTTCGCTACCATAAATAATCCTGAACAAAATGTACTCTGAACGATTTACAAGCGACATTTTACGATGTTTTTGTGAAGTGTTTGCCCATCAAATACATTTTATTATTAAATCACTACTCGGTTAACAATTTACCAGCCATAAGCATCAGCAACAAAGCTGATATGGCCTTTAACGGCACGACAATTAATTAAAAAAGCATAAACGCCACTTTTATATACCGAGAGCCTATAAAGACTAACTTTTATGCGTCGTAAACGCGATTGTCTGCTGGCCCTGACGCTGACGGCTTCGATACCGCAGCCGTGAGCCTTCAATACCGCGAACGTGACTGCTATCTTGGGAACGTGAAACCACGAATGTGCTTTATAACATAGGAAACAACAACTAGCATGGGCTTCACGCTCACGCTACGTGTAAATCAAATGATTTATACCGCATGCATCGAGTAACTGGTCCGAAAAAAAAATCGGGAAAATATAAAAAACTTACCTTCTTTTCAATTTTGAATTATTAGGGGCATGTGAGCCACTCGTATATAATGCAAAACCTATCGTGCACTCTATTAATATCAAATACAAACAGTTTGGAGACAAAGTACCTTGTAAATGACGCATTGCCCCTAATTCTAAAGGGCCATCCGAGATAAAAGAGCGACACGTCTTCCAGAACATAACATTAACTCACAAAGATACTGAGAGAGCACAAACATCGCATAAAAGCCATTCCGATCAAAAGCTTAATGTCTCAGACGGAGAATAAAATAGATTTATTTCGAATCCCAAAGGAAACTTGGAATGAAAATTGTGAGATTTTTTAAATAAACCATTAGAGAAAAAGTTCCGGGCCATTTGAGGCGGTTTATTGTGCCACTATCGGGCTCCATTGTTGACTGCAACGTAGCTTTAGGAACTTGGATGTATGTCCTCTATGGAATAGGCATCTTTGGACATTGCCTAGTTTTAGCTTGCGATACTTGAATGGTTTAATACGTTGTTGTCTTGAGTAAAGCTGTAGTTTACAATTATGAATTTAAAATTAAGCAGAATTGCTGTCACTGCGAACTAAATAATTAAAAACATACCATCAACCTTTCAGTGTTACTTCTTCAGTTCTTCAGTTGCTACTTCAATTTTTTAGGTTCATTGCGCTGATAGGAGTTAATTAATCTTGTTGAAAGTATTTGGGATAGTTACAAAATGAAAGTCTTATTTTAGTTATCAGTAAAAAAGATTATGAAACTAGATGAATACAACTGACTATTATTTGGCTTTATCGATTTCATTATTATTACGATTAATTCGTCATTTAACAATTTACGCTTTATAATATTTGATACAACGTTCTTAGTCTTTGTTGTGACAAGGTAATCTTAAAATTCTAGATAAATTGCCTTATAGGTATAAGGCAATTTATTTAGAATTTTAAGATTTTATTTTCAGACAGAGACGACATTTCATAACTATTCTAGTTCTAAATAGACCGCAGCTCCGACTCGCTAGTCGAGATTTGCCTCCAAGTTATGTTTCTTTGAAATGGAGTGTTTGTATCCATTAATTTTTATACTACACCGCATCTTTGATCTTTTACAAGATAAGTAAATTTTTCGAAAATATAAATAATTTGATAAAATTGCTTTATAGGCGTCTTTACACTTCTAATGAACGACAATCTAAATGCAAATGTGTGCAGGTAAACTGAGGGTATGTGAGATCATAAATCTGATAGACTTTTTTTAATTTTCATATTTGAATATTAATGTGAAACGTAAATGGGTAAAAAGAGGGCTTCAACTAGGCTATTATCATTTTGGGAGCCGTAAATTTCACCTGTATCGCATATTTTAATTTAAAATAAGTTCCTGCCCCAGTTGGTATGAGGCATGGCATTAATTGTACGTCTTTATAAATTATAAATATTATAATTTGTTTTTAGCGAGCCATTATATAAAAAAAAACTACATGAACCTCTGTTACTAGCCGTTACAGCAGTAAGCGACTGGTATTTATAGTATTCTTATCTTATATAAAGGTAAGATTTTTCTTAAAAAATTTGATAACATTCTAAATTAAGTGATTAACAGAAAAATAAAAAGTAAACGCTGACATGTTCATGGATTACAATCCAAATCGCTAACAATACAAAGTTTTCGGAACAAAGAACCAAATACAAATGTTATTTTTGAAATGGCCGATTTATATCCGATGTACGTCGCATTTATTTGTGGAAGCAGCGGTACATCAGGGGAGCTCCGGGCGCCAGGGGAGGATGGGGTAGAGCAAACACAGGAAACGGATCCGAACTTTCCCGCCGAGCCGGCAAAAGGGAGAACGGTCCCTGGATAGGGTGACGCTCTGAAAGTAAAACTTGTGGATAACACTTTATTTTCTTTTTCAGGTGTTATATAAGCAGTCCGAAGGAGAGTCGATCAACAAACAACGCAATCAACTATTCTATGAAGCAACGCAGGAAATCTCAGCCACGCACCGAAGCTGTTATCTAAAGAAATTCGTTTACATAGTTTTTTTTTCAGGGATATTACATGTGGTTGATTACTGGTGATCCCGCACTAGGCCTAGCCTCTATCGCGGGGCCCGATACATATTATATATATACAGACAGCCTCTTAGCTCAGGTGGTAGTAACCCTGCCTTCTGTCCTTTAGGTCGTGAGTTCGTTTCCCACCCAGGACTAACGTTTCTATGACGAGCATAATTTTTTTTATATGTCGGGGTGTTGACATAGATAGATAGATAGATAACTCTTTATTGTACACCACAAGATATACATTAACAATGTTACAAGAAATAATAATTTTATGTGAAGTATAATGGGCGGCCTTATTGCTTAAAGCAATCTCTTCCAGGCAACCTTTATATTATATATACCTATTATTTAATATTATTTGTATTTTATAATATATTGTATTGTATATGTATTTACAAAAAATTATATGATATGAAAATGAAATGAAATTAAAATGAAATGGAATAAAATTAATTATATTTAGAAGTAAGCATAGTCTATAGCTAGTTATATTATTCAATATATACGTCATTGGTTGGTTACCAGATACATAACAATGTTTTACATAATTAAATAAAGTAAAAAGATAATTCAAGTAACTTTTTCAAGTTATATCCCAACTTTTGCCCAAATAATGAACACCCTTCTACTCCTACTCTTGATATATTTATATGCACTAATACCGCTTTACGGTCGTAAGATAAGCATAAATCTAGCTGTAGGCGGACCACTGTATCTACGACATCCCACCTTATTGTATCGCCGTCTTTATTTATGAACTAGCAAAAAATAAACTTGTAGATTATCATTTGTCATTATATTCAGAAATCTTAGGAAACAGTGTAAAAATGTAGTAGAAGATTAAGCATTCTTCGACTACACGTGTTCTAGAATCTGGCCTACTAAGTACCGAGACAATATATAAGAAGTAGAAAGAAACAAGTCTTTCTAATTCTATAAAAAAAATGTAGACTGAATACTTACACTGTGATTTGATTTAAGGGCATTGTTTCCAGACTTGATCCCTATTCAATTCATAAATTCAAAAACCAGTGAAATTATTAAAACAAGCCCTTAAATCTATAAAACACATGCTTGCCAGAATGTTTTAAACATTTATTATAGATATAAGGAAAGCCATTTTGATGGTGGAATAGTACAACTGAAATACTTTTGGTATGGAGAGAAAATACATTCACACAAGTAAATAAAAAAACGTGAATATCCTAAACCACTGTTTTTGATAAATTTTGTTCCAGAGTACTCCTTTATATCGGAGCATATTTAATTTAAACGGAAATGACGTATTTTCCCATTGCATGTTCTACTTTTAATATCACTCACAATTAACGCGAGTTGAGAAATGGTTTTGTAATGTCATAGAACCAAAACCGTCTTAGAACTTACAGTTATACTTATCTAATTGATCATAATTATATAAGGTAGTGTAAATTCACGTACCTAAGGCAATTTCATGCAAGCTAAATTAAGATGACAACTACTTATGTCCGTAATTTTCTGTTGTAATTCGATGCATAAGCCATTTTTTATTTTAGTGGAAACGGGAATTAATCATTAACTTGATTTCAATAAGTTTGCGTAATCTTTTAGAAATTTTAAAGTAGAGCAACATTCCAAATATTATTTTTCTTTCTCCTACCAGCCGAGAAGACAAGGGAGGCGCAAGTGAAATATGAATTCCGCGTCTTGGCAGTTCCCCGCACACGTTACTTGTTTATCCTTTTAAGGGAGAACTCTCATTTCACGCAACTGCTATGATTGCTGTATAATAGCCATTCTTACAAGACCTTTCTCTTCCTTCTTTCTACTTCCAAATCACGAGACAAATTCTAAGACTTTTGGTGAATTGTGTGTCAGGATATAATGGTGACTCTGCTAAGCGTTTTCGTAATGTCTCTTACGAATGAAAGCAGATTTTCGGCAACTGATTATGAGCCTGTAATGCAATGTAATGATAGTTTGGTCGTGTTTGGGTTATAGTGTGTATATTGGCTGACAGTTTTGTTAAGCTTCGGTTAAGCTTAAACACTGTTAGAGGTACAATTATTTCAGACAAATAAAAAAACCGTTACCCTATACAAGGTAAAAGTAAGAACAATGCAATGGCATTCGAATGGAAAAAAATGCAATTTTTTTAGGGCGATATGTTTAATTAATTTTAATTTAGATTCAAGTTTTCCTAAAAATCATATCTTTAGTTTTAATTATTAGTTTTATATAGGTTTTTATTGTCTGTGGTTCCCGAAAAGACCTAAACATGCGTCAAATATCTTGTTACAGTATAGTATATATCTTTTAAACATGAATTTTATAATTTGTAATTTGTCTGAAAAGTTTATACGATATCGACATGAAATGTAACTGTTGGATTACATATCTTAAATATTTCAGTAATTCAAAAACTCGAGCAATCTGTGAAGCAGTATGTACCTGTGTAAAATACCGATATATTTGTGATGATAAAAGGTCGTGCTAAGTAAATTGAAAAGTATGTCATAACACACCACAGTTACGATATTTTATGTGAATGTTTTGCATGTTTTGGCATCGTGTCAAAGTATTTTTGGCTCGGCCGCCACCTCATGGATGCAGCTATTGCTGTCTCAAATGTATATCGGCAACTTGTACTGTCACCATATATATTTTTACAAAAATATCACCTAGAATTTCAGTCACAAAAATTTAAATTATTTAAATGTTCAATCTATTACCTGAACCTTTGCATTTTTTCAAGGTGTTAATTTTATTGTTACAGGATACAGAAATTATTAGCAATAAATATTTCCACGAAATATAACCAAACCATGGAGGTGAAAAAAGCAAATACAAAAAAATAAAAAATAAAAATAGGTTTTACATAAAACGTGTGAATATTTCAAGTCGTGTATTTCAATTTCAAAATCCTTTCAAGCATACACGAAAGAGATCATCCACTATCACTTCTAGAATACTTCGGTTTCCTCACAGTGTTTTCCTTCACCATTATTGAGTAGATAATTATGGCAGGTAGAAACCTCATCTGGAACTGAACCAGCAATATTTGATTAGAAATTTGAAGTCTTTACCATGCTGTCATTTTTACAGTAAAAATAGGTGTTCCAGAAAACGAAATAACACCAACAAATTGAAAACATGCCATTGTAATGTAATACGAAGGTTGTACGAGAAAAAGGCAATCTACATGGAGGGTCCGTACCGGACGCCCCGAGATGAGGAAATAAGAATTCATCCTTTCTCACCCTGCGGGGGAGGGAGGGGCAGAGGGGGGTTCGAAGACGGACGACGCCATTCCAAAAACCCATTATACCAGCTCCAGAGCTGTTTTCTATCTCGGAAAGGACTTCCACCTCACCCCAACCTCCCGCACCCATCTTCGGGGATTCTCAACTTTGTTTATGAAAATTGCCCATTAAAGTGGCTATGAATGTAACGGTTTTGCCACTCGCGAAATTAATAAGGAAATTGATATAGATTTTTAGGTCCCCCGGGAGGCTTTCTAGTACGTGCGGTAATTGGAACCATTCCCTTTATGAATAATTGGTGACCGAAAAGCCTAGTTCCGTACGTATGTTTTTTAAATAAAATATTATTTACTTCAGGTAAAATGAACGTTTAAGTATTTCTCTTTACTGTCGTATATTTATACATATAATAATCTCTGTCATATCGACTCTATATTGATAAATTTTGTGAAATAAATGTTTTTTCATATGTATTGTTTTAGTGGTGATTTATCACGAAAATTGGTTAACAATAATATAACCACACATCGTAATTTTTTGTATATTCTAAAACGGCTTTTGGCATCAGACAAAATTAAATGCCGAATGGTAAGTACTAACTGGATAAAAATGATTCTGAATCTGTAACAAAATGTTCAAAAATACCTATTTTTTGAAATACGTATTAATAGATACGATTAAGCAAGCTTACGTGATGTTAAGTGTTTTAACTTCAGGTGGAGAATCTGCTCTTTGCGTCGTTTATATAACACTTCTTCGATCGTTCTTCCCAGTCTAGTAGTCTAGTGCCAAACTAGGTACCTACCTGCAAATTTATTGGCACTCACTAGGTAGGTACTTTCAATCACATTAGTCATACAAGTGGCAGCTGGCGGCTGAAATAAATATATGGGAGATCTTTTCTGGAAAAATCTGCATATATAATTAAACTACATAATGACATATCATTTGGCTTGGCGTTTTGCTTCTATATATATAAAAAAAAAACTAAATTTAACAAAATGATTATTGTAATGCAATTTAAAGTTTTAATGACGCTAAATAAATTCGTTCCACCACCTTATTAAAAAAGTAACACGAAAATTGCTTTCGATAAGATTTATACGAATCTCTACTTCACCCCTAAGATCTTAAGCCCCATTAGAAATTAAATTAAAAAACGGAATTATTACACTTGAACCAAAATTTAAATACACATTCGCCCCTCTTTATTACTTGAACGTTTCTTCAGGCTTTTGTAGCCCATCCTTATCTGGGTGATGCTGTTTAGTTACGTTAAAAAGAGATAGGTTATATTTGCCGTTGCGGCTCGTAGCTCGATATAAAGAAAGATTATCCGAAGCCCCTAAGGAAGTTTGAAATTGCTATTGTAGCGAAAAGGATTATGTGTTAGTGCTACGCGCGCCGTAGCGATTCTACAGGCTGAGTTTAGATGGCATATATTATGATGAGTTTAGATGGCATATATTATGACAAAGTTCTCCTAGGTTTCTCCAAATAATTTTGTTAATTTGTTAATTTTATGTAAATTCCAAAATAATCAAACTAGTTAGGATTTTTAGAGCTTTATTATCCTGGTTAATAAGTGCAAGAGACTTGTAAAATGTTCTTCCATAATCCTGTACAACAAATTATCGATAGCCAATATACCTACTCAATTAAGTACCAACAAATACTATCAAACACAGATCCGTCAACATATCAAATCTATATAAAGTATTCGAATACAATGAATCAATATACACATTGCAATGATTTCGAATTTCACCGACGGCCTTTTTAACGAAAATAACAATCCAATTTGGAAAATTTAAATGCTGAATAAACAATACAATATCTCAACAAGGCGGCGGTGGCGTGCGGGATCCGATCCGGTTTAATCCGATTAATCCGGGTAAAGCCGGGGTGAATGCGCCGGATCCGGCTGCTCGTCGCGATATGCAGCCTAGCCGCACACTGCTAATACCTATTTTAAATTCTGATGAAAGCCGTACCTGAGCTAATGGCTTCAGCGTAACTTTGTTTTAATAGCAATTATTGTAAATACGTATTAATTTATATTTATTGCATTCCCAATCATACTGAATATTCTTAGAGAACATTTTATAAGTCGACTGAAGGGCATTTAATACAATTGTTACATCTTGTTATAAATCTTACAACTTCAAAAGTACAATTTCCACACGAATATTAATTGATATAAAATAAATGTTTAAAACGATGTCATATTTTCTATTGCCAACGTCAAATCTTTTGGCAAAGAAAAAAGTTCACTCGCATATTAAGTATATGGTTCATTTTATTAGCGAGTATCTAGAAAACAAATTGTGTCTCAAACACTACCCCTCTACTCCCTCTACTCATTATTCAGTATTATCAAAAACAAAGTCCGTTACCTCACGCGTCCTCCCTCGAATCATCAGGTCCATTATAAATTCACATATCTGACCATCACCATTTGGAAGCACACTCGCATAATCCTGCGAGCATAACAGGATCGAAAATGATACATAAATTGTCGAAACGGACTCTACGGTCGATTAAGCCTATTAACAAGCCCGGGGTAGAGAACCGTATGCAGTATGAGGACAGCTGGTTCACTGTGGAAAGTAGCATTCTGTAGAAATAATTAGATACAATGGTACTATAAAGATAAAATTGGACTGTAGATAGGTTTTAAAAAATTACAGAACATATAATAGGAATTCGTGAATTTAGAAATTATAAGTAAATATGAAAAAGTGATAGTTTTTAAGTTCTTAAGATTTTTTTATTGTTAAGACTTTTCTATTCGTAAGCTAAAAAATATTATAACATTTTTAGTTTATAATTACATATAAAATTTGACATACGAGTATTTCGGAACCAAATCGAAAAATGTTGCAACACGCCACACCAAAATTCGTATAGTCATAGTAAGAGTAGCACACACCTCATAATAGCTGTGGGAAAATAGTAAAAGTTACCCGGAAATTAACTCTTTCCTTTATCGAGATTCACCCAACATTGAAAACAGGAAATGCTGTAAAACAATGTGTCTTGGATACAGCCCAATTGTTCCAAATTTTTGTGATGAAATGCAAATAATAAAATGGCTTGGAAGCGTCTTAAATGATACAGCGTTTTTGTCTCGACTGTGTCAGAGGGACCCTCAGCCCTTGTTCAATCAACAAACCCTTTTCGCTGGCGATGTAGCTCTAGGTATAAATATGGTCATGGTGTACCTGATGTAGTGTTATGTATCGGCTAATGTATTGTTTTAAAAGGTGCCGGCCCAGCCTCGAATTTAGATAGCATGTAATATTTCCGCAAGGCTACCTTAAAGGAGAATACGGGAACAAGCGGTTATACTATTTAACTATTTGAGATGGCATTTCTATGCGTTTATTGAGTACCATAAACATGGTACTGAATAAACGCGTCAAAAATGGTAGCATTGCATCTGTCACCCTAAAAGTGAGGCGGAAAAAACTCAGAATTTCAGCGGCTGCTGTACTTTTCAAACGAAACTCCAAACTGAGAAATCAGTATTGACGACTTGATGATTGATGTTAGAAATAAATAGGACATGGTGCAGTATAATATATAAATATACCTATATAAGTATGGAGTAACTGGGAATGGTTAAATAGATTCTGCATTCTGTACAACAAACTTACATATCATAAAAAACATAAAAATGTTTATCGTTCAGCACGCCCGCATATGATATTTTTCATTTTAACGTTTTCATTTCTGATCTAGCAGTGTCAAAATGATTACGGAATAAGCCAGTAAAACACTGAATTTATGGCATCAGAACAAAATATAGTGATAAATTTGGTATTTTATTGAATATAATTTCAAAACTAACACGCATGGATCTGAGTAATGGTTACCGAACACGAAATTAAGTAATTTGCTAATGACCTCAAAACTTTGAAGTTATTTAATGAGATCATCTTTATGGTTCGGAAGTGGTGTTTTATTATAATTATTTTCATAAATCATTAAGGAAAGAACTGTACACCTGAAAAACTAAATAATATTATATATTATTTGTCACCGCTGCATGATTTCAGATTTACATTGTATTGTATTTTTATAGAAATTAATGCAAAAAATGCCTTAATCACTATTTGGTAAATATCTGTATATAATCTGTTGTTTATTCTACTAAAAGTGAAATAAGTTGTGCATTTTAATTTAAACAAAAATTGCACATGTTAAATAGTGTAACGAAAAATACGTCAAATAATTTTTTTTAGCATTTTTCATTACTGTTTTATGTTATATACCATTCTGAGAACATTCCTCAGTTAAAAGATTTGACAATACGAATAACCCTTCGAATCTAAGACAAGAGTGAGCTTCAGTAATGTCCCTTCTTAACCCGACAGCTACCAATAAACATATTGATTATTACACAATACGGAATCGGCGAAACTACAGCACCAATACAATTCACGTCCACAAGTTACACGATATGCGCACCGAAATACGTTTTCGGCAATAACCGGGCAACATTCTAACAATTTAATGCGGCATAAACAATACAAACATTTGCGCCGGTACGCGCCTTTGGCATTGCCAGTGGCGTATTCGCAGAATAGTGTCACGAGCGGAATTGGAAATAAGTTGCCATTTGAGAAAACATGATTTTTAAGCAATACATAATATAACTGGGTTATCGGCATTTCGTACATTTATAACTTAAAGCATTCATAAAAAAAATACACATATAATCATTGCCATTATTTTATTATTACCACGAAACAGTTTTGAAAAGGTTCAAGTTTGCATAGACAAATTGACAACTGGTAACAATCAACGAAATGTCAATGTCAATAAAGGAGAATTATTGTCTATCTTATTGTCTATTGTCGAAATTTACATGACAGTTACCTACATTTATAAAATGGTTACTGATTTTTTACGAGTGTACATACTTACATGATGTGATCAGCTTGTTAGTAAAGCGACATAAAAACCATTGACGCTGTTTTGTCAAATCTTGAAACAATGATGAGTTTCTATGAAGACTTAATAAAAACAGAGAAAACATTGGTTTGTGCTCAGTCCAAGTAACAACTTGAAAACTAAAAAACTTACATAATCATTTCGGAAACTTAAAATGGCATATTAGTACTTATCACGTTACACATTTTCGTTTAGTTCGAACAAAATGAAAACATTGTCAGGTAAGCTGTCTCAAATCCTATTAAAATTAAATTTAGGCATTCTCCGCATAAACCGTCTCAGATGTCCGTAAATAAACATGTTTGTGCAAATTTTAGTACAAATAAAATTAAGACATTATACTGAAATCCTATTCTAGTTTTTAGCATACGCCCGGCATACGTAGTGGTGTACGAGCGGTATTTATTGCGCACGGTATTGTGGCGCGACCATTACCGTATTTCTGTGGGGCGGTGTGGGAGCATATCATGAATCCTGATACACGCCGACCGGTTTATTGGGAGCGTGCTTTTTAACTGCGGATAGAAAATGAGGTTGTGTTAGGTGGTTCTATATTGTGAAAGTGGGAGTTATTGTTGTTCCGCAGAGGACTTACGTTAAAATGTATGAGCTACGCTATTGGGGTAGATTGGCTTGGAGAATAGCGTCGCGGCACTGATGCGGTTTGAAAATATTCCTTCTCGTCTGTAGTCGATCCGAATAAAACTTGTTTAAAACATGCAATATTTTCATGCTTAGGTAACTCATAGAACCAACATATATTGTTCTTTGACTTGATATTGTAATAAAATATATCAAACAAAATTGACGGCCTTATGGCTTAGTTGGTAGTCACCCTGCCTGCAAAGGAACGCTAGAGAATATTAATTTTGTTCTTGTTTCCTGGATGTATGTTGTTTTGGTACATACCACCTGCGTCAAAGGAAATCTTATGAAGGAGTAAATTGAACGAATGAATAATACGAGTAAATACAATCTAACGGGCAAGATTTTTAAGGTTGCTGATGGCAAAGAAAAACAAAACTCTTAATAAAATAATTACATACATCATAATATTTTTACAGCATCTACCCATCTAGCTCCATACATCGTATACATTCTCGTATATTGCGAAATCCTAACTCCGATACGTATCGCCATAAAAGTTGTTGCCGAACCCAAGAAGGCCGTTAGAAAAAGGAAGTTGGTACATAACGCGTAGGCCTTATGGATAAAGCTGTATCGATAACGATGATCGGATACTGTGCCGCACCTTATTTCAATAACAAGGACTCATCACAAAGGGAAACCCGTATAGTTATTTTACCTGAAAACTTTACAAGGATCTCTGGCTGCTAGAACATCCAATTTTCAGTTAATTATTTGTTCAGTTCTTTTAAACTAGGGGAAATATCACGAACGGTGATATTATCATACCGAATAATTCCCCCAATATATTTATACTTCAAATACTTAGTTTTCATAGTAGAATTGTTCAGTTCACTGATTACATTTTTCCAGCAACTGCGTCCCATTGCGGTTAGAATATCTAAACATTCCACTCCTTGCTCTGATTGAAGTTGGTAACTTCAATGAGATATTGTAGCTATGATTTTTCCATGAATGCTATTTTGTCTTGAAAAGCAATTCCAAGTTTTACTGCATTTATTCAAGAGCCAAGATGGCCGCCAATTTAAAATACAGCATAATTGATAAGTAATGGAAACTGACGACTATAAGTTTGTTAAAAGGCTCCATATTTTAGTTCTCAAAATAACACTTGACAGATTTAATTCAAATCTGAGTGTGTATTAGAATAATGAGCCAATATATGTATATAAAGCATTTACTATATTCCATAGTGTTATTTAAAGTGAAAGGCTCTTCCAGTCAACATATAGGTATGAGCTCCCAACACAGCTCGTACGGGCGATGTTACGGAACCCATAAAAATAAAGCATTATTCAACAAGCATATAAAACGTCACAGAGAATGCCTACTTGGAATAATTTCCGCCCGAACACCTGAAAATCATTTACATATACGTATAACGTATCAAACTTATGGAACTGTATACTACTGCCATTTACTATTGGTATTCTTAGGTATTATGAATATTTTACTTCCGGTGTAGTTTTTAAACATACAAATTTTTTTTATTAGTTCATTTGCGTGTCACAAGTAACGCCATCTTCTGAGGGGTGGAAGAACTATTCATTGACATTTATATTGTTGTACTTCTTGTAGTTATTTTGAGTTTCTCAAACAGATTATGTACATTTTAGATTTTTTTATAATTAATCGCAGTTAATTTACATGACAGATAGTTCTGCTGAATTCTGCTGCTTTTCGAATATAATATCATATAAATATACACACACATATGTGTATATAATTATTATAAAGGAAATTGACTGATACATAAGCCCAAACCGCTGGTCTTAAGAGAGCTGGCAGAGGCTAGTGAAATAAAGATGCCCTTCCCCAAACAAAACGACCGATAAGCAATAAGAGTGCATAAGGTATTGAGATGTCCGTGTGTAACGGTGCGCGGACAGTTTCACGCACGACCGCCCGCCGATGATCATGTCTAGTACTCGTGTCATATAGCTCGTGGTATATACCCCATGTCTGGCCTGTGAATTTGTTTTACCGTACATTGTCTAACACTACAATACGCACTAGAAACATGGGTAGTTCGGGGTTGAATAATGCTGATTGAGGAAGAAGGTATTAGAAATTTACAAGGTTTTTATTTATATTCAGATTTCACTAGCACTGCAGGAATAAATATATATTTCAGTTCAAATGCTGCTGATAAAGTAGATTTTAAATCACTTACAACTAATTGCAGTTGCCCAGTGTATAGAATCCGAGGTTCAATTCGGAGGTAGCTGCATAAAATCCAGGCATACAATGACAATTGCGCGAAAAAATTTGCGCGCAATACCATTCCTAAAGCTGAGGGGAAACCTTGTGAAGATAGATATAGATGGGTTAAAGAAACTAAAAAATTCAAATTTAAATTGTACGCCATATACCTACCAATCCAAATTCGGCATCCGTGGTAGAATAATATAATTCTCTCTCTCTTCTCGGGAATAAGCGCGTGACCTGAAGTGGGAACAAGAATTAACGGTCTGAGGGCTACAGTACCTACTCGCTTCTTGACGCTGGTAAGCCATTCAGCCATTACAAACAAAAATTATTCCAATCATAGTCAACAATAGATACATTTTGAGACATTAAATTCCCACCACCCTCGGAGCGGTCATCTAAAAACATCAGAATGTAACTGAAAGTTATCGCTCAATACGAGGGGTCACTTGGGAAATCCAACAGCAGTATTTGCATGAGTGCTGACCCTACATAAAACTGTTAATATCACCCATTCAAATGATATTTGCATGTTACTTACACCCATTGTTGTCATGGGAATGGACGGGGTGAGATAGTGTTTACATAGAGGGTGGTTTGGTACATGGTACTGGACAGTGATCATTTCACTGATCTTATAGTTTAGATTGTTAGGAAAATTTAACACATATGTACATTATAATTCATTAGGTACCTTCTCTAAGTCCAAAACATATTTTGCTTTGATTTCAATAAACGTAGTAAGACACCAGATTTCTCTTAGATCTCTTCAATTTCCGTGATTTCACTAAAGCCTGTGCTGAAAATCAGCGCTGGGGATCTTGGGTCCTCAGCACATGCTGAGCACTGAGCTTTTTTTCGCAAGCAGTGTACACGGCAGCGATCCGTAGGCATTTGTTCTTTTTTTTTTGTTTAATTTCTCCTTGTTGTACATTTGTTCTTTTGTGTTTTTTTTAATTTCTCCTAGATATATAAGTACCTATGTAATCGGTGTTGTGTATACAATTTGTTGAAAATAAATTATTTTCTTTCTTTCTTTCTTTCTAGATGCAGGGGTTGCCATTTAACACCAGGTGGGCCGTCGGCTCGTTCCGTAACTATACCACATAAAAACCCTGCAAGCAATCATAATTTTTTATCATTGATTGCGGTGACCACTATTTAGTAGTATCCGAATTTATAAATTTTTACTCACTAAACCAGTCTATCATATCAAAATAAATTCATTGTTATAGACGAAAATTTGATTTATAATGGCAATAAGCTCCAAGTCACAAATTTTCGTTTATGTCATTATATCTATCAGGTTCAGTTCTGCACATTGCTAGTATTACAAAAATGTTTTCTTTTGCAATTTAGACAATATAAAAAAAAAACAGAAAACCTTCCAGGAACAAAAGTGATGAGTGAGAGTGTGATTATTTTCTGTGTTGTGTTTCATAATTACCAAATGACACGCAGCAGAATTTCTCACTAATGCCATAATCGATATACGAATTAAAAACACGTCTCGATTCGAATCGGGTCGGTCGATACGAGCTTCCGTTTTCCGCGGCATTGGGCACAATTTGAAATATTTTAGTGCTGTTGTAACGACTTGATGGCTCTGCCGAGGGCCACTTATATATCTCTTTTATCTTTTGGCCCCCGCCCTTTTGGCCTACGGATGGAAGTCGCTGGCTCGTGGGGGATTTCGTGAGTGTTTTGTTTGTTTTGTGAAAACATGACATACAGAAAATTGTTTGAAAAGCACTCGCTTCGGAACTTCCTGTAAAATATAGAAAATAACTCGGATTTTATGAATAATTAAAAAAAGTAATGTATTGTAGAAAGATACTTTTAATACTTATGCCGGAATGCTTTTTCCGACAAACTAAATCCGATGACTAAAAATCATCACGAATGATAAAATTTTAGATATACCTACCTATTATTACGTAATTAGGTAATATATAAACTAATACTATATATTCGAAAACCATCTTAGTCTTGGAATTATATTAATTAAACATTTTTAGTGTTCAACTCATCTGAGAGCAAATAACTGAGGAAAATTATAAAATAAATATGGTGGACATTTCACACAGCGCCATCTAGCCCCAAAGTAAGCTAAGCATAGCTTGTATCATGGGAACCAGACAACTGATACACCACTAATATACCTTTTTTGTAAGTTTTTTGTAACATCTATGATATAGAACCCACGACCTGCAGCGCAGAAGGCAGTGTTCTACCGACTGAGCTGTGTCCAAACCAAAATGTACCTGTATAAATCATATAAATAATACTGAAATATTACCAATTGACTTACTTCCACCAAAGGTTTCGATATTTATCGAACCCTATCACTAAAATGTCCAGGGCCATAATTATGTCCTACGAACAAATACCTTCATAAACCTATCTGTCTTGCCGTATAAATCTGGAGGGCAAGATGGCTAAATCAAGTCTCTATCTGAATTGCGATCTGCTGTGTAGGCAGATGTTTTACGGTCTCGTTATACGAAAACAAATGTTTTGATCGAGGTTCTCTTTGCTTTTGTTGAGACATTCAACATTCTCAGTTTGTTTATAGGGAGTGGCTGATAAAAAGTGTATCATAGTTCTGAGTACGACGTACTATTAAATGTTAGAAAAATGTACGAATTAAAATGGTATTTAATACGAATAAAGGAAGTTTAATTAAACAATTTAGAATATTTAACGGAATTTGTAAGAATTTTATTATTAGATTCCTGTAAATGTTCGTTTAATTGGACTATTGTTATATTTTATTTTAAGCCACTTCATTAGCCCCTTATAAGTCTAATGTACTTGCAAATCTGAAACTGTGCCTACCTGTGGGTTATCCGATTTCCACATAAGTTATTTAGGTCAATATCCAAAGTCCATATCAAATCGATTAGGGTAACCTCATCCTTTGCCGTTCAAATTTATAATTCACAACCGGTGGCACCCATTAAATATGCATTTGTTCACGATATTAACATGTCATATAGCTATTTTATCGCACGCAACTGGTTCCAGATATCTCTTACTTTATTGCTAATATATTCATTATAACATACGTCTTTCCCATCGCATTTAAATGGCTTGTATAAATAACTAAACAAAGCGCAGCCTATTTCTTTGAAAAAAAAACTTTAAAAGAACAGAGTGATAATTCAGACAAAACGAAATATAGCTACATATTTTTTTATTTCATTTTCGGTAACGTCTTGATTAAGTAGGGACCACCTGCTTGGGCCCCGGTCCTTTGGGACTATAAATAAGTCGAGAAAATATTAATGTTCACATAAAGATTATGTTGAAACTCAAGTAAGGGTTCTAAGATCGTTACAAATCAGATGAATTGTTGGAAAGCTTTTGTTTCCGCCGAAAATTGATTTGGAATGGTTATTTGAAACGAGGTTGTTTTGAGTCACATGGAGTAGTACTACCCTAGAACAGAGTTTGGCTCTCGTTTATTTTATTTTAAATATAGGTAAATAATATAAAATTGTTCTAGTTTATTTACGTTGTATTTTGTGTGCTGTCTTCGAGGTCATGTCTTCGGTGTTCGTCTGTTTTTTTTTAGATTTTGGCTTAGAATTTGGCACAATAGAAAATGTCTTTAATTTAATAACTCAAAGATACTTAATATTATTTATTTGCAATACAATTGAAACTTTTTGATTGATCGAGTATTTCTAATTAATTGTACATCTGATTTTCCGAAAAAAACATATCGAACTTATATTTTGTTACAGAATTATAAATTTCTTCTTAAAGTAAGGATAAAAAAAAAAACTACAGTGATACAGATGACCTACGCATGCTTTATAGGAAAATAAAATAAATAATGCAAATCAATATGTTTATGTTTTATCTATTACCTAAAGATATCTGAATTGTAGATCTGAAAACTTACTTTTGTAACACCTAGATCTTGAAGCATAATTCATCAAAAAAATATTAGTAAATATATATTTACTTTCATGGATTTTATAATATGTATTTCCTTTATGCAACATACATTGTATCGAAGAATTTAAAACTCCATTGCACTTTACCGAATTCTCAAAAGGAATTTCTCACTCGTGATGAACGTGCAAAATGAATTTCACACACAAAGAAATATCATTTTTTGCGCGCCATTGTGGTCGATTTTAAATTACCCAAAAGCACAATACCACTTCAGGTAAATAGGAAAGTAAAATGGCGTCCCCTATAAATCTCGCCAGACATTTCTCTTTTATATCTAATCGCAAATTTATTGTTGCGAGGCTCGCTCTAGTACGAATTAATATTATTATATTGAGTTCTCGAATTATATCGGGGTCGTTGTACATTGTACGTGGAACGTTTTTATTGCCCAGCGAGTGGTAATGAAGTGGTTTTTCACTGCCGCATAATGCCAGTTATAAATTGATTTTTATATTTTGTTTGACACACATGATTGACATGAGAGCTTTCGAGTTTGTTTCCATGTGAGGTTTACGAGCTGAACGACGCTTTTGATCGATAAATTTATCTGTTGTGGGGCATTCGGGCAATTTTATGACTCATTTGGTGGTTGTAAATGACACTGATGAAAAGGTGTTAAGTTACACCTTCCGACTGTAATAGAGGTAAATGTTTGGTTTAGAAATAAGATTTGAGAAACATCAGTAGCATTATAGTCATTTTGATTTTATTTTGGTATTTGTATTCATGTTTACAAAGAAATGGCTGAAATTATTATAAAATATGTATGATTTGCAGAAAAAGTTCATACAAGAAAGAAGTATATAATTAAAAAGTAAGTCAAAATTAAGAAGTTTTTTTTTCAGAGCTGCTATAACAATATTCTACCAAGTGACACCTTCCCGGCTCAAAGATTAAGCAATCCAGGGAATCCCATGAGGCAATGCCACCAGTGTTCGAGGCACAGTTCGACCAGGTGATGGAATTTATCAGAAGAGATATCTAAAGACAATTTATAAATATTATATATTACATATTTATCTAAAATTGCCTAAAATAACTACTATTCCCAAAAAATGTGTTTCATCTAACACGATTTTAGATTTCCTAATTGATTCTATTTCGGTTACATATCTCCGTCAATGCTAATAAGACGTCAAATAAGAAAAAAATCGCTACCATAGTCGTGTTATACCTAAGTTACCTAGTTACTAGCATTGCCTTCAAAACGAGGGGTCCTAAGTACAGTGCCCGGCCGAGGTACAGGTTTATGTGTCAAGTATAAAGTTTATGTTTTCTGTCTATAATCTGTATTTGTATTTTTTCTCCGTGTCTCTAACCTAACACAGGGAAACCAAGTTAGGGCTGTAAGTAATTATAATTTCACTTAAGTGTATTATCGTTTTTATAAGTATAACTCTCCTGTTCCTTGTAAGCGCTTCCTCATACGTTTTACTTTCAGATTGTAGACAAACGTCCTCCGCGAAGGCTTCTCGGCTAAAACATTACTCTTCGCCGAAGCGCCGCCCAGCCTCCGCAGTTCTCTCCCATTGGCGGTCCTCACTCCGCCCACACACCTACAATTATATTTATAATGCACACACTGAAATAATTTACATTTGAGCTGAATTTGTTACCATTGAGGGTAATTGAAAATTTGTTGTATTGACCCCCGCGTGCGTTACGAATGGGTATTAAGTGATTAGTTTTGGGCTAGTTTTAACTGCTACTCTAAAGCAGAATGTTCATTTTTACGTAATGATTTTAAATATATATTGAAAGACTACATCTATATTGTTTAAAAACCTTTTAAATAATTTAAAAATACTTGCTTAACTAAACTTATTTGCTGAAAGGCTTACATCAATTGTCAACTTTAGGACATCGATTATTCATCTTAGTTTAAGTAATCAAAACGAATTATTATTATGTTTTAATGAAAACTATCCTACATTAAGCGCCCTCGAAATATTTGCTCAGTCTGTAAAAGGCGACTAAGTCCTAAGCATTTAAGTAGCTAAGATGACCAATGATCACCTGCACTTTGTAATGCAAATCTTGTATCCCAGGAACAGATAGGTGCCTACTATTCCTTTGGAATCGATTGTACGTTCTTCTACATGTCGTTGGCTGTTCTGAACCAGCATGGACAGATTAAGTTTGGCTCAAAGTGGCTTTTTTCAGGCATTGGACACGTTGTTGATTTTTTGGTTTTAGGTCAATTTAGGTTTTGAGAACGTGATATTAACACATTACAATTTCAAGGCAGAAAATTAATTGGTGTTCTTCTGGATTTTAACTCCAGTGTTGATTTCAACACCGACTAAATTGCGTGATTCCAATTAGAATTCCTATCTAGAATACTTCAGCTCTAACCGGTAAACCGTTGCAATAAGTTCATAAACGGACTAAATGAACAACGAAAATTAAGATGGAACTTAAGTTTAAAATAAATAAACTTCGTGGGCAACATCTGAAAGTTTAATAACAAGGTTGGGTTAAAGATATAAAAAAATGTGATTTTCCCGATAAAACAATGAAAATATTTAATTAGAAGATGCTTGTTTCTCTTAAAGGTATAATTAGAAATAGCCATAAAGATATATTTGAAGTGCAAGCTGATGACCCAAAAACCTTTGATTTTAGAACCTTATACGTTGCGTGGTGATAAAAACGCATTTATTTCCAGTCAGATTATTTTCAAAATCTCTTAGTTTTCATATTGAAGCTTTGTGGGAAAATTTCCAATAGTAATTCTAAATAAAACCTTGACCACCTTAAACAAAGTAACTCCTATAAACACAGAGTCAAATACTAATAAACTAAATGCCCGTTAATTGGCTCCAGTGATATAGGATTTAATTGATCGTAAATCGACGTGAGCCTCTTAATGGCCGCTACATCGAAGTAAAGGAATAAGTCACGAATTAAATTAAGATTTTTCTTGCCCCTGATATATTGCAATCGAATACCTTCGATAAACTCTACGTTTATCGAAGGTATTCCATTGCTTTAATGGAAATATCAACTTTATGCCTTAATGATAAAGCAATTGATGTTTGCATTTATTATAAACTAGTGAGCCAGCCCGCGACTTCGTCCTTGGGGAGATTGGTTATACCGCCGGGAAAATTTTTCATACATTATTCGTCTAGTGAAAGACTGGTTGATGTCCTTATATTTATATCCCGCTTCGCTTGACCATAATCATTTTAAATTCTATGATCTACTTCCACGGAGATCGCTGCCTAAATAGCACAAAGCACAAAAAAAAACTTTTCAAGAGCAGTAGAACTCTCGCCTAGTTCGTCCGGGGAAGTACTGCCACCATGCCCTTTTGTGCCGCCAAGCAGCAACGCATTCGCGTTACTGTGTTCCGGTTTGAAAGGTGTGGTTGCCGGTGAAATTACAGGCACATGCGACATTCCACCTACACGTCACGGGCGCATACGATGTGACTTGGGTCTTGTCGTACCTAGTTGCGGAGGACCCAAGTCGCATTGGTTGCTCACTTGGATATGGGCTGAGGTTACCACTTAACTCCAGGTGGGCCGTCGCGTCGGCTCGTACAGCAAATGTATTACATAAAAAAAATATGTAAGAGCACAGCTATAATGAGAAATTTACGTGGGCGATTTAATTGTGTTTTGTTCTGCGGCGTGACAGGATCACAGGAGGGGACTGAGTAATTTATATTTTTTGAAGTACACTGTATCTCTAGAACTAGTGTGATGAAAAGATAGAAGTGGTACAAGTAAGTACGTAAGTTTACGAAGAGGCTCCTTCCGTGCACTTGAATCAATTTGTTCACGAAAACCAAAACTCATTCAATAAAATGATATGGATATTAGAGAATATTTCACACAGCGCCACCTAGCCCTAAACGAAGCATATGCTTGTTGCTTGTGCTATGGGAACTAGATAACTGATAAAATAATTGTAAATACCATACATTTTATATGCATTAAAATATAGATAGAAGAGCAGAGCTGCAGCGTAGAAGGCAGAGTTACTACGATCTGAGTGGTTGGTTCAACAATTGGTAATACGTCCCTATGCACAATAGATCCAAGTAACATTGCGCCATTCTGACTCATCTATCTCTAAACCACAAGTTATTTCCTCGGCACCCACACTCGAACCGGAAGACATAAATTCTCCACTCATTGGTAAATCTAATCTGCGGAGATGGGCATAATTTCGGGGACAATCCGATGATCACTGCGTATACAATTGTTTCAACTGCTCATATAGAGTGCGGCGCAGTGGCAGACTCTGAGTCTGGGTGGTCGCTGGTTCAAATTCTGATGTGCACCAATGAGTTTATTACTTGAAAAATGAATGTGCGCAATACATCGTTCACAAAGTAGTAGGAAAACATAGTGAGGAATCTGGCATGTCCTGGAAGCAAACATTCGAAAGCTTGTGTCTAGCGCAACTAAAGATAATCTTCTTACTATAATCCTTTCAGAGCACTGGTTCGAGAGAAAATAATGAATTAATGCTACTGCATTTTGTACACGCCATTAACATCTACGGTTTCGTGAGTATCCTACTACCACAACATTTCCATCAAGCATGGCAAGTTGAGATATTTACCTGGATTCGATATTCCGTAATTATTTTTGTTCCATCATTGACGGTTGCTGGGCAGCGTCGATTCACAAGTCAATGAAAACCGTACTCGATGATGTTTTTAAAACATCTACGTGAGGAAACTCTATCGAGGCGATGTTATACTGTACCAGTGGAGACTGATTTATAAAGGTCAGACTTGTTTTTGTAGGAAATAAACTGTTGTGTAATATAATTACTTCTTGTTTTCTTTTTCAATTGGTAATCACTTCTCAAGTGTTTGTCAATATTACACAGATTATATAAATGTTCCTACTTATTTTTTAATAAATAGAGCTAAATTCATATATATGAATGATTTTTTTGAAACGTTTCATTTAGCTTTATTGTCTCACCAAGACCAACTTGGAAGGTATCTATGGATTTTTCTTATAACGGTGAGCATCGTGAAGAAATTGGCAAATTCTCGAATCTCTATTCGAAAGTGTCAATTAAAAATCCGGACCATGTAGTTTAAAGCCCATCTTCTCTGGCTTGTTGTAAGTACGCCTGTGTCCCCGCAGTGTTTACTATAAAAAATAAACTCATTTCTAACGGAAATTGTATAGCTCGGTATGATTTTGAACAGCTTGAGAAATCACAGCATGCAATAGATACTACGTACTTAAAACGGTGAAAGCAAACATCGATGTCCTGGAGACAGCAATTTTAAGAAACTTTTCACTGCACTGGTTTGAGACCAATAAGCAATAAAAAGATAGCTCACAAGTAGTAAGTAGTATTAAAAGCAGGCTCTCAAAATAACAAACATTTTGGAATCACTATATCACATTGCACTTCCAGTTAGCTGCATCAGCGACAAACAAACAAGTTTCAGATTTAAACGACAGATAAAACAATAAAAACACCTACAGATGTTATCTAAGCTGAAACCATACACGTCCAGCCCATAAAGGGGTAGCTAGAGACGATTTAATCAACCGATAAAAATTGTTGAGAGACCCCGCGAGATGGCGCCGGCAGATAATGCGCATGAGTAAATAACTATGAGGAAAACGAATTGTTTGTTTTTATTTTGAGGTTTAATATGGATACTGTTTTTTTATAACTTATTAAATTGTATAATTAGTTGAGTATTTATCAGTTACTTAAGTAACGTATAATCTAAACACTACCGGAAAGCATTAGGTAAAAGTGTAGAAGTACCTACTTGTGCCATTGTGATTTGGAATACGAAAATTGGTGGTGGTCACTGGATCGAGTCAGTAATTAGATTTCTATTATTTATTAGATTTTTTCTTACACGATTAGATTTTTATTTTCAAATTAATTCCTTCTAAAGAATGTGAGCATGAGAATAGATTGTACGATCACAGACAGTCCTGAAGATCATAAAAAGCACTAGATGCTATTTTTAGAAATTTGGAGGAACATAAAAGAATGAGCTGTTACTATGCATTTACGAATATGGGAGCCGAGCGGTACCGATACCTTCAACAATAAATGTTTAAATCCAGAGTCAGGTTTGTACCATCGAGTTTTAGGTTTATCAAATGATCGTACATTTGATAAACCTAAAGCCGAGTTCTGAAAACTATATAAGAAAACATCGGGAAGAAACTGACATGATCTGTACACAACACTTAGGTAGGTACCAATGTAGGTAGGTAAGGTAGGTTGGGCTCCCATAAACATAGCTTACTGTACTTACGACTATAGCCTTATTTGTTGCCCCCTGTCGACAGTAGACCGGTGTGTGTATTCATATGGGTAGGAGCATTAAATAATAAATATTGGTGGATATTTCACTCAGCACCATCATGCCCCAACTTAACAAAGTGTGTAGTTACTATGGGAATTAGATAACCGAGGGAGTAAGTAGGTACTTATATACATTTTTCAAATGTAATTATCACCTTTTTTAGGTAATGTATTGTAAGAACGTGTTGACGGCCCACCTGATGTTAAGTGGTAACCGCCGGCCATGGATAACAGCAATACAACTCAAGTGCTCTTCCAAAGACCACCTCAATGCAGAACAAACATCTATTTTCCCAAAGTAACATTAGCCTGCTGTCATGGGTGGGAACCAAACCCAAAACCTGTAGCGCAGAAGGCTACTTAGTACCAACTGAGCTGTTGAGGCCAGTAAAAATTATAAGGCGAATGTATAAGGTACAAAAATAATGTTAATTCCATTTCCAGTGAAATACAGCAAAACAGTAACTTACCTCTTATCATGTAAACATTTAAATAAACAGAGTAATAAAAATAATCTCTAAACTCACCTTTTAGCAAAATAATGTAGACTTTTGCTCTTTTTTTCTTTACCTGAAACAAAAGGAACAAATTTTTTTAAGCGTAAATCAGACTTTTGTAAAAAGTTACTTTAAACTCATAAAATGTTTCTTTATACGTTGAGGTGCGGCGTCGACAAAGCAAAAGGACAAACAAATAAACCAGTCAACGGTACACGGAAACCCCTTTTTATATTGCACTGCAATTAGAAATTGCCTATTTTAGTAAGAAAAATGGATTTCAACAATTTGATTTAACTCAGTTCAGTTCTTACTCCCATGTGAATCACTAGACCAGAAAAAATAAGTTGGACGACAAGTGAGAAAGAAATCAAGTGTTGTTTAGTTAACTTAATACGTCTAAAAATATGTGTGTTTGGAATATATGATCTCAAGACACTCGGATCTCGATGGTGCGATTTATATTACCTACATACCAGGACAGATGGATATTATAATGGGTAAAAACCAGTTATTTCAGCTGACGTAAATAATGCCTAAATCTTCTATTTACCCTGCCCAAGTGAATAATAATCAAGGTTAGTAAATAAATAATAATATCTTTTACGCACTTAAAGTGATGTAGTTAATAAATTTAAGTATGTCCTAATTTAAACATGATATGGGACACGTCAAAATTGAGGCCATTCAAAATTTAGTGAAAATATATTTATAATAAAAATAAAGTATTGGTAATGTAATGAATTTATAACTTACTAGCTTTTAATCGCGTCTTTGCTCGGGTTAATGTTGGTTTTGTCAACCACTTCTGGTTGAATCCATACAGAAGTCATTGACGAAAACTACTATTATATAAACTATAAACTAAGTATTAATTTATTGGCCTCAAAGCTCAGTTAATAGTAACTCAGCTTTCTTCTGTAGGTCGTGGGTTCGATTTCCACCCAGGACAAGCATTTGTGTGACGAACATAGATGTTTGTTCTGTGTTGTTGATATGAATTATATTTATGTGTTTTTTGTCTGGGTCCCATGATACAAGCTATGCTTATCTTACTTTGAGGCTAGACGGCGCTGTGTAACTATGTCCACCAATATTTATTTATTTCCCGTGGCGAATACAGATAAGTGGTTATTATGCAGATCTTAATCATTTGGCATCGAAACCATTTCTGAAATTTCAAGCAAATCGGACGACGCAATAAAAAGTTTCATAGAAAGTTTATGCCTCCTCTCACCCTCACTATAAGTTTTTAGCGAGATATTGTGTTTTTAGCTATATCAAAATTCATCATATTGATTCAGCGGTTTAGGCATGACAAAGAAACGTAACGAAGAAACAAACAAAATTCACTTTCGCGTGTCTCATATTAATATTATGATAGTAATAGATAATATTAATATTAGTATAAATTTTAGGATTTGATAAGTCAGGATGACTTATATAACTTTTTTGATAACCTCAAGACGACTTAAATTATAATAAACAAATTATTGTAAAAAGCACCACCTATTGGCAAACTATAAATTTATTTGAATCACTCGCTGGCAAAAATGTCTTTCTTTTCATTTGACTATTGCATCGCCATCTGTTAGCTTGCGTATGCATTAAATACTCTGTGACTTGGCAATGCGGTAGGCATCGCAAGCGTTCAGCACATAGTCACAGGCTTTATCAATAGATGTGGCTGTTTGATTTTTACTTACTATCATTAACAGATTCTTCAGTTTTTATCATTTAGTGAAGCAAAAACATATTTCTAATCATTACTATTCCCAAAAAATTAAGAAAGTTATAAAAATGTATAATTACATGTATATTTTATATGAAATTTTCACTACGTCAAATAACATGTTACCAACATCTACTTACTACAATTGTGTAAATAAAAGTGTAAGTAGTGACCTACCCTTGAGACAAAAATACATGAGTCTATCTAATCTTTATTATGAATATACTGAGATAATTTACTGTTTACAAATAAATTATATTCATGAAAAAAGTTATTTATTCACATGGTTCTTGCTTCTCTTAGCACTAACAAAGTTGAAAATTTTTAATCTAGAATGCCATTTAATTATTTTCAAATAGTTCAATCCATTCCATTCAGACCCTCATCCGTTTTAATCTTTGAAAAAATGTTGTAAGTACCTCTCACTCATTTACTAATTATAATATAATAATAAATAGGTTGAGAACTTCATGTTTTCATTTTATATAATGTAAGTATACGAATATAAAGCTAACTATATAAAGTCATGTATCCATTTCAGTGAAACCTCATTTTATTCATTTACGATTAAAAAACATCGAACACTAATTTTTTTCTGATAAAAATAAAAACACATTGTGCACAAAAAAGGATTTAGCCCAAATTGATGTTTTGTTTATATTATGGGGGCAATAAAAATAGTAACGACGTGTTGAATAATCGTTCCCAGTTTGAGTGACCGTAAATTTGTGTATTTTTAAAGTGTCGCTGTTTGGAGTCTATAAAAGTTTAACGATTGGGGTGCAGTAAAGTTACTTTTACGACACTTGTTGGTTATTGTTATAGTTCATATCGTCCAAATGATTGATTTCTTTCGGAAATCACCAATATTATCTAAAAATAATTGAGAATGTACAGCTTCGTGTCACGGTTAAAATTAAAAATAATGGCAAATGTAGAGCAAACAACTCATTACGAATGTGTTTGTAGGTACTGCTACATTTTATTACCACGAGTGATTTATTGGCTCAAGGTATGCTTACACAATTCGGCACAGGCCCATAAATAGACAAACGCCAAGAGGTTATTCCTAAAAAGTAATCTATCTCGAGACCTCACCACAATATCGGTTTCTGAACGATTAACAGAGGGCGTGCGTGCCCTTCGGTTTTACGACGAACTTTTATGACATCGTAAAACCGCTCGTATAATGCCTATAATCTTTTCCTGTGAGTCTCCGCGCAAGTTCAATAGATGGCGCTAAACGCAACAACTGGAATCACTGTCGCCAAACCAAAATGTTAAAGTTTTATTGTGAGTTCCGCTAATGTGGTGTGAAATTAATAGGTAGTAATGCTTTTATGGGTGCTTGGGAGGTTTATGGGGGCATAAACTTCTGGCAGGTGGATTGTACCGACTGTATTTGTTTTAAGTTGACCGCAGGTGCGCTATTGATGGCATTTATAACGCTGGGCATAAAAACGGAGACCAGCCATGTGTAAATTTTAACCTTTTTTTTTACAACTTCATAATTTTTAATTGCATACCTATAAGAAGTTTTTGACTTAAAAAAAAATTTGACTACAGTTTATTAAAAATAAACATACATTTTAAGAATAGAAATTAAAGATTATCTACAAAACATTCATGATTTTAAGTTTAAATACCTTTTCTGATCATTTTTAAAAAAATTCTCTTGTTTATAGTAAATATTATTGTAATTTACTGCGAAAAAACGAGACACAGACTCAGTATCGGTTCAGGGAAAAAGGTGTATGTACTATGCACAACCATTAGTTTTTTGTTTAATTAGTTCCAATCCACAACTAAGCAGTTTGTTATATAAAAATATACTTACATGTAGTAAAAACACTTATGTTAATCACACCAGTACCTCTTAACAGTTTCACAGAACATATTCTCAGAATACTAAAAGCCACATAAATTCAAACAGGCGTATGTGCAATGAACATTACAATATATTTTAACCAGTGCCTGTAATTTGCGAACTTCTTACCCTGTCTAGACTGAAACTATTTCTATATTACCCTCGATTAGACAGTTGTCTCTTTTTAGCTCGCCATTAAAACGTTGGAGTGAAAGGGATGGGAATGGGAGGGTACACAGAAATCCCGACGATTTTCCATGCAATTGAATAAGATACGTTATAGTGTGACGATGCCAAAGATTTTTATCTTTTGTAGTTCCATACGAGTGTTTTAATCAGGCTAAGGTGGCTTTAAGACTCTTATGTGTAATAATGCAAACCATATTCACTTTTTCCATAAATTAAAGAATTATGTTAAATAAATTTTAAAATAAATTTGTGAATAATAAAATTTACACACAGCGAAATCTAGCCCCAAACTAAGCAAAGCTTGTGCTATGGGAACCAGATAGCTGGTATAATACTTTTAAGTAAAAGCATTTTTGTATTATAACACTCAAACAGAACTCAAACGTTCAAATGTTTGCCAATCAAATGTTCGTCTTGGATTGGATGAGAATCGAACCCACAGACAGAAGATATAGGTATTAATAACTACGTTGTGAATATTATTATGATATTATTTTAGATGTTTTTACATTTCTTGTTGTCAAGTGTTATAATTCTGGTTTCAGTTTTAGGAAACTACTGCCTAACCCTAATAGTAGGTACCTACAATATACAAATTTACTATGTATAGGTATTGTAATATCAACCGTCCTGAATTGTCAAAAATGATCTGAAACTTCACTGCTATAAGGTACACTAGAACTTGGTATTTTTCCCTCTAAATCAAATTATTAGCTTTTTTGTAGCTCATTTTTATCATTTCACATAGATCATTAACTTTTACGCTGGCAAACCAAATGGGACCTTTACAATTTTCACCTAAACAAAACAGTGCATAAAAATTTATTAAAATTAAAAACGGAAAGCACTTGATAACACGAAAATACATATAAAGCCCGCGAGAGTCCAAACGTAGCAGAATTTTCAGTAATGGCGGTAACGGCCAAGAGCCGACAGAGTTTGTTGTCTCGGTTTTAAATTGCTCTCGGCTATACTAAGCCTCGGCCTTTAATCTTTGTGTCAGTTGAAAGGAATACATACATTGTACATATTTACCTTCATATAATGCTAGCATTATATGAAGGTAAATATCTGCCAAAACACTCACCCTAGGGTTGTACCTGCGTCTACGGTCACGAAGCCTCACGGAAAATAACTATACACGTAAATTGATACAGTTTTATTTATCTTAGTAAATGGTTGGATTGCATTTTAGTTGTTGTTAGGTGGCGATATCAAAGGGTTTTAGCGCGCCAATATTTGTTGTGAATTCGTCTACTATCGTCGTTAATTTTGAGCGTCATTCATGGATTGATAAGGCGTTGTGAGCTGGTTTTCATTTGGCTTTCAATAAATGCATTAACTTTATTAGCTTGTGAAGAACTACGCCCTACTATAGACCAAACGCTAACCCAGCGTGGCGTTTATGGGCATATATTGATGGTAAGCAGTTAGTTTTTTTAAGACCTAACTTAATTTGGTGACGTATTTAGATGGCACAATCAGATACGGAACTTAGTAATATTAAGTTTCATGTAATCGTTTATTTTGAGTCCATCGAGAACTGGGCTATCCTTGAAGAGGTGCTACTACTTACATTGTCAAATGGCCCGCTTGACCCAGTGTGGGGATTGAAGTGCACCTCAAATAGGCTCTTTTTATGCATTGTCACGTGTTGTCGAATTTTTGGTTCTAGGATATATGGGTTTCCACACGATATTTTTCTTCACCGTTTCGAGATCATGGTATTGTGCACATAAATATTAAGTGAAAAAATCATTGGTGCGCGTCAGGATTCGAACCACCGATTTGTTTCTGAAGGATTTGGTTTAAACGCTAGAGTGAAAATACATGGGCGTGCATGTGAGATGTATCTACTCAACACGTTTCATCTCATACTTGCAATTTGCGGATGACAGTCCTAAAAGAGAGATCTCGCCGAAATAAATACAGTCTCAGTCGGAGCTTGCTAACGACCCCACTGCTATTCACGGCGCGTATTTGCATCATCGCGACATTAATGCCGTCGTGTTACTAATATCGCGATACGATAGTACGAAAACGTGACACTGCTTCAGGGCTCCGCAGTCTAGAACGTAATCCTCTGATCACTTAAAGCCTTAAATCTATAAATGCCATTTTTTAACCTTATGGGTTAGTTTAAAGATTATGTTTTAGTTTCGATAAAAATAAAACTTTAATATTGTGTGTTGCTGATGTTATAGTTTTTTAATGTATATTTTAATGTATTTCAAACTAACTCATAGTTGTGTTATTATTTCACTTACGTTAGGTAGTAATTTTATGCTTATATACTTTTATTACAGTTTAGACTTAGAATGTGATAAAAATATGATAACACGTTTTACTTGGCCAGTTTAATCGGCTAGTTAATAAAAAAAGTTCCATTAGAATATATCCTTTATATCTTTGTTATGTGACTAAAATGACGGAAATCATTGATGGTTACCTAATGTTACACGTTGCTTTTTTATTGTCATCAAATTGATGACAAAAAAGGGCATGAGGTGTTCCCCAAACTAGGGGAACCCTAGCCTAAAAATTATAGTCTTCGGTAAGTACAGGTCACAGGTATCTCAGGCCAGGTATACAGGTCCAGAGACAAAGGTGAACGTCTCGTGTGCCTTATAGCTACGAGCGTAGCGCATATACTACGGATTTTTGTAGAGCAGTTGTTTTTTTTAAGTATTTTATTTACAATTATTTTAATACATCATTTAGATATTAGTTATATCCCTTAACTTTAAAACGTATTAGTGCAGTAGTCCCCATATCTATAAAAACAACCTAAAACAATTTTTAATTTCGAAGCGTAACTTCAGTAGCCTTTGGCATAAGCCTATTTAGCACCTTATTTAGACAAAGGAATAATATTCAAATGAGGTATTTTCACTATCATTATAGCGGAGTATCAGCGCCTATGCCGGCTAAGTACCTTAGCAGGATAGTTAATTTCCTTAAATTTCATTAGCAACTCTTCCAATTTGCATTCAAAATGTGCGCTCACGTAGCCACCTACACAAACAAGTACCTACCTATAGTTAAGCAAAGAACCGTCCGAATACAACATTATTTTAATACCCTTATCAAAAAACAAGGCACATTACAAAATGGCCGCCGTTTCATGAGTTTTGCGCGGGAAAACGCTCGTGAGGCTGCCTGGAAAATTATAACAAAAGGCATCCACCGCTATCTTTCTAATTATAGTAAATCACCTTGCTACAGGCAAGATAAGACTGTGCACGCTTGTGACAAAAAGTCTCTAAGCCTAACACTGTAGGGGTAACATAAGTCATTTTCATCTTGAGTTAGGAAATTTCCACCGCGCTCAGAGGAATAATGGCACAAGTGCAAAAGCGCTAAAAATGAGTTGAAGCATTTGTATTTAGAGAGGGTTTGGGTCTGTTTTTGGAAGTTAAGCTGACGTTACCCGGCTCGATGTTGGATTGCTGTACGACCTTTCGGAATGGAGTATGTAACTCATTCGATGAACGGTCCCGAGCGTTGTACAATTGCATTGAGAAGTATCACGTACTCGTATTGTATTTCGTATCAGTAACTTAGACTGGAAATAAAAAGAATGTTACGTAGGATATCCCTTTAGATTCTTATTATAAATTTAAAATACTTTCAGTATTTGTATCAGATAGTTGGATTCCACGATTTAACTGAAGTATCAAATAATGTTTGCTAATAAGGTTACAAAAGTCATTTTAAACATTTAAAGTTCTATGATACTTTTCTCCCAAATATTTAAAGAAAGCTCATATTCTTGATAATTTTTTCAATGCCCATTTTCGACCTAGAGTAACCTATAAATTGCGTAATTTGATTTGCTTACTGCAAAAAAAAAAACATTCTTTTTTATGCACCATACATCCAATTTCACGAATTATGCCTTTATAACGCGTTTACTTTGCGCACACGAAGCATCGTCTAGTGAATCGAGACCCACCTCGTCTCTCTTTGGTTACTAAAATAAGGACCAAAAAGGGAAGCCTTGAATTTGCGCAGAGATCTTATTATTTGCACTTGTCGAATGTATTAGATTTGGCTATGTGTTCCGGTGCGGACGTAGTCAGTGACTTTATAAAAAAAAAAAAAAACATAAATATATTTGAACTTATAACTAATTATATATCTAACTACGCTGATTAAATGCGTTTGAGTTCTATAATATATAAAAGAATCTCAAATTATTCCCAAGTATTTTTTACCAATCAAATAAAGCTTTTTGACCCGTGAACTTTGACCCACACATACTTGATTTATGAACGAAGAAGCTACGCAGCATACTTTTCCATAAACTACCGCCTTAAGCACATAAACGTTTTTCATGGCTACGGTACCTACGAGTCCAAACATAAATTGTAAGCGTTTAATTGGATAATATTACGTGGTGGATGTTGGCAGCGCCGCGAGCACAATATAGAGCGTTATTCGGACGGTTAACTGTTTCACCGCAAGTTATTGGTCTCTGTTGTCCGTATGTGAATATATGTATATGTGAATATATTTAGTTTCCAAATTTTGTTGAAGATTGTACTCACAATGCTTCAAATTCTGTATTTGATGTCGTGTGTCTATCTGTCTTGTGTAAGATAATTTTTGGAGTGTTAATCCAGGTGTGGCTTACCGCCATAGTCACTATAAACTATATCGTTATAGGAAATGCCTCACATGAAAAAAATTGACACAAAATGAGATCATTGCACTAAAATAAGTCATTAGTAATTAAAGCATCACGCGCGTTGAGCTTAGTGTGAGTAGGTACAAAATTGCTTGGAAAAGGAGTATATATAAAAATCGGTCCGACTTTCAACCACTTAAGAAATCTAAGCGGTATGATCCAACGAAAACTCACCATTTTACTAACCCAAAATGCAAATACATGAAGCTAAAAATGTTATAGAAACGTACAGAAAAGAAATGGTGTTTTGGGATTCAAAATTACGAATAAAGATAATTCGTGAAATTTGTGTGTATTTTAGAATTAAACGTACACATTTAATATTCAAACTGTACTCCCAGTTCAAACATAACCTAAAACTCTCATAGGTGTTAGGAGGGTGATGAAAACTAAACAAAGATAACGCTTAAGCTAAAAACTTTACCAATATTAATTTTAGGTGGCTCTTTCGCTTCGCTGGCAAGCTTCGTAACTACAATTCTAACAATTTATAAAACAGTAGCCCAACTTTTCATATCGATAACCTCAAATCAACTCCAACGCGTATGGAACTGCTACACTCAAATTATTACGACCATAGGAAAAGGACAATTTGACCGTTTCTTTCAATATTCCTGTATTTCCCTCGGAAAATGTAATCGACCGAAGACAGTAATATTACATTTTGTTATATAATAACGATTTTCCTTCCCAACGGCAATTCGTCGTTATTGGACGTAAAGTAAGAAACGGTGGCTTCACTCGAAACGAACATAGGTAATAATAATATAGTTATTGTTATATCTACCCTTAACCTAGCCTTCGTATCGTGAGATACGATTTCGGAGGCGAGACCGACAGTAACAAGTATCATGAGCTCCATTGCGCGCTCTGAACTGGTCTTGGTAATATTTGTAGTTTAGCATTGTCAATGGTTAACGTATAGAGCAGTGGAGCGAATGCTTTTTGAATTCGCGAATGAGGTAGGTTTGTGTGCTCCGACCTGGCTTCTATCTGCAAAATCAATGTGGCCATTAGCAAGTTTTCGCGCAGACGCATAACGTTCACGAAACGCTGCCGGTCAGAAACTTTATGCAGATGTAGTGAGATAAATTAAAAATATAAATCTGTTTTGTATTCATAGCATTTAAACGTATACGGCAAGAATATTTAGAATTGAGAACTAATTTAAATTTAGAAAGGTCGTTATAGCACTGACTTTATATTTAGAGTAAGAAATCTATGGTATCTTACCTGTCATTTCGAGTTGGTTGCCTTCATAAAAATGCTAATATTTGTGCTACGTTAGCACTTTCCTCTTTTGTCCCGAATTGTGAGTGTTGTTGGGAACTTGCTACACGATTGCTAAACTTCCTTCTTGTTATATTTAGGGCGTGTTTGTAAGAAAACTTATGTTCCGAGAGATTGACTGGCGTTCTAAAATATTTTGTTTTTTATCTATGGATACTAATGTTTTTTAACAAAACTTAGTTATTGTTTATTTTATTTAGTAAGCCTAGATATAATGTTATGTCATTTGGTGCTTATGGTACACTATCTATCTATTTGAGTCACTAGCTATAGCTATAGCTGGTTCTCTTGAACCAGTGTGGTAAAAGCATTTGAAGTGCGCCTCAAAGAGGCTCCTTTCGTACACTTTGGGATCAAAAGCCCAGTTTAAGCTTACAATTTATAACTGTACTGCCTCCAGCACTATTTCCAGCAAACATATTTGGGCTGTACATATGAGGCATTTTTTTTTGTAAAATTGGGCATTAAATTAGTTAATTTAACTTTTTGCGACGATTTCCAGAAGTAGCAGATGTCTTACCGGATGGTGTAGTTGTTGTAAATCAGCCAAAACAACTGGTGAAATCATTAAAAGGTTTAATTTAATCTGTTCGTTTCATCTGTACATATTTACATATTGATTTAGAAGTTCTGTATAATTAGTTAATATGTATATTCAATTTACTTTCTTCTTAGATTAAATCTTATGTATAATATTTATTAAATTAAAATAAAGCATTGAGTAAATATACTTTTTAAATATAAGGAATTCTTTTTATTTATTTATTGTTATCTAAACTTTCAATTTTTTTTTTATCTATCTAAATTATCTATATCGAATTAACCATAAGCATGCTGTTTGCGCGATTACTGTCAAATTCATCCAAAAAATCGTAATAATATTTTATTTAAAAACTAGCTGTTGCCCGCGACTTCGTCCGCGTGTAATTTGGTTTTATCACGCACCCCTATTTCACCCCTCGGAAAAGTAGCCTAAGTTACTCCTTGTTGCATCAGCTATCTGCCAGTGAAAGTCCCGTAAAAATCGGTCCAGCCGTTTCAGAGATTAGCCGGAACAAACAAAAAGACAGACAAAATTTTTAAATAATGTTGTTTTGGTATATGTACCCTGTATACATCCATATGCACTAAGTAAAAAGCGGTTATTTTAATATTACAAACAGACACTCCAATTTTATTAATTTTTATAGATTATAAAAATTATTTACTTAAATTAAATAAGCACTTAATTACGAAAGAAGTAACGAACTCATTCTATAAGCTGAAACATTCGATTTAATTTGAGCATTGCTCATTAAATTTATTATAAATATCCTTCCTTTCCTTTGAACTTTTCATCTTGATTCGATTGTTGATCGAAGTGAAGAGTTATCTCTAAAATATTTATATTTTTATTTTTTTGTGTCTATCATTACTAAATTGTTAGCTTTTAGTTTAAAACTAAAAGTCAATCACGTTACTTTAAAAACTAAGCTAAACGAAGAACTTTATAAAATAGAAAACTGAATTATCTTCGCTCAAGTTGGGTTGGGTGAAGGCTGTTGGAGGGATGAGAGCCGATAAATGCTTAAATCGATACTGCAGGGGCGCTTCTACGAAGTTTGGTACCACTTTACTATGACTGTATCTATGTGTACTGCTACTGAAATTTGCTATATCTTTAGAGCAGTAGAGTTCAAGCTTTGATACATATACATAGTTCTACACAGATAGAAAATAGAAAACATAAATATGAAAACAACTTAAGGGATGGTTAAACTCTACGAACTTATGAACTTTTTTTATTTATTTATTTTATTTATTTATTCATAATATATAACGACTTAACTTAATACATAACGATGTGTATGTGTATATAACTAGAGTAAATAAAGAAATTTCACCAATTATATCGTTATCCGATTCATTTGGGAAAGCATTGAATACTCAGTATTTGTCACGTTTAAGTCATCCAGATACTGAAACCACGTCGATGTGACACTATCGTCTTTACTTGCTAGTTTCGGAATATTATTCTTTATGTTTAGTATTCATAAAAGATGCAAGGTTTAGACATGTTGAGAACTTTCAAGTTCTCTCGCAACACTCATGTGCCGAGTCCGTGGGTAGTTGTAAATGTTAGTAACGGGCAATATAACCCAGCAATATCTGGCAATAGTGCCTTTGCTAAATGTTATGATAAAAGTTGCTGTATTAATTTTCTGATTGCCTGCTTCACAACAGTTTATAAAAATATTTTTGCAGAAGCATTTTGCACCCTTTTAATAGATGATCTTATAACTAATTCTACCACAATGAGAAATACCAATTGTATTATGTTTATAAAGGAAAAATTGAAAATATTAAATGATAAGGGAAAAGTTACTACACTAAAAAACGATTTATAAAAAAATGATATAATCATTATGAAAATTAACTAAAAAGTAATGATAATAACTTCTTTGTGGCTTTAGCACTTAAATAACTATACAAAAAAAACTTTATCTGCATTTTCCAGAACTAGTAATTCATAAAAACAAAGAAAACTGGTATACAGATACCTACATTTAAGAAACAACAAGTAAAATTAGGTTTATTTTTATAACTAAATAGTGCTGAAAGTTACACAGTATTAGCATTTACTCGAGCATGGTAGTCCATTTACGAGTTTAAATACGGAGGTTACCGGTTCAAATCCAGAATTACAAGTAGAAGTATACACTAGTCACATGAAAAAAATATCAGCGAAATACGAAGAACTCTAAACGATGATGTAAACATTGAGAAAATCGGCTTGTTCCAGAATTAAAAAATGGATCAGAAACGTCAGAATCGACAAACACAAGTAATAGAAGGAGAATAAGAATTTTCTCCAAGCTAACTTTTCCCGAATATAAATAAAACTGACTCAGCATTTGAAAAACAGGTAGCTCAAAAAGCTTAAAGAGGATTTTTCATATTGTTATTCTTGGTACCTTCAACAATGAAACGAAACAATTTTCCCAATAGAATAAAAGCAAAAAGGAAATAAAATAAGAGGATGGAGTTTTCTATCGCGTCCGGGATAGTTTGCAAGCGGATCGCAGTCGCCATGTTCAATTCAGACATGGTTCTATTACGTGTGTTAAGAATATGCAGCAGACAATTATCCGTGTAATTTGGAAAACAAAAATAGGAAAACGGAGTCATTAAATTCTAAAATGATATTTGTTATCCAAAGTATTGTGAGAAAAATATATATTAAAAAAATATATATAAAATATATATAGGCTTACAGCCATAACATCTCTAAAAACTAAAACAATATTTTATCGAATAGAGTATATAGAGCTTATTCAATTTCCAATTGCGTGCCTGAGAGGGTCAAAAGACTCGAGACAATCGTCCATTTTAGTGCCGGTGTCTGTGATAGTAACTGATAAAATGCCATGGAATATCCATGATGTCGTACTATCATCCGAACCGACTCTAAGAAGTGGATTAAAAAAAAAATTGGGTCCTCCCATACTAGGTATGACAAGACCCAAAAAAATTGAAAATTAGTTTGCACTGTAATTTATTACCTAATTGATTGCAGTTAAAGGAACAAAACTGACACTGTAATAATAATAATAACAATAATAATAATAATTTTATTTGCACCTTATACATTTAACATAGAAACTTAGAAACTTAAATATAGTTGTGCTTAAGGTATATATAGTTACAATTTTAGTGAAAACAACTAGAACCTAAACTAAGACATTTCATTATCTTGTAATATAGGAACTAGTGCCCGCCCTCATATACAGTGAGGTTAGCGAATTTATCAGCGAATGGTTTCTTAAACAGTTATTGTTTTATGGATTGGTACAGTTAAAAATAAATTAAGAACAAATAAGAAAATATTTTTGTAAGATAGATTAAGATAAATTGTATAAGTCAGTTGAAGAAACCTTGCCAATACGTATAAGTATGCAAGTGAAAAATAATATTTAAATCAAGTGCTTAGCAAGTGCTACTATAAATTGGATGTAAACGTGAGGAAGAAACATTTTAAGTATTTACCTACAGAATGTCTCATTAGTATGCAAGTGATCGAATCTCACACAGTTATCGTGAGATGAGATGCCTAGGATGAAGTCACTGTAGCAATGACTTCACGCGCGCGGTACCTGCTAAGGATATCTCCAGACATAACATTCACAATCCATAGACTATCCAAAACACAACATGGTATATCCACAGTAATATATCCGAAAACACTTTGTAATTAATTATGATGACTACGTTTTAATTTAACTTGTTTTTTCCAGTTCTATTTGTAGATACACTGACTTTTATTGAAATGTGCCTTTTGGACGAACCACAGATTAACCTTATTTTCTTCCAGGTGGATGGTTCGATGGTGTATATTCCCAGCGACAAAGTCTATATAGAGGCAATACTATTACTATTAATGTGAAAAACTGGGTGATTTGTTAAAATAAACATAATATCCGATGTTTTTAACACAATCACCCAGTTTTATTTTATTTTCCCACGCTGTAAAAATGTCTAAATGAAGATTATATTTTTTTTTTCTGTTGGTAGTTCAGATTACATATATGTTAGTAACCATGCGACGTCCCATTCATTATGTAGCTGGAGACATCATTATTTTACTTTTGATGCATAAAAGAGGAATCTCGAAGATTTTGTGTTATCCGACTCTACCACGGTTTATCTAATATTAATAAAACACTTTCACTTGACTTTCCTGTCTAGATTTGGCTTTAATAAAAGAGCCTATTCATAGGTTTTGATGCAATCAAAGATAAGATGTGAATGATGCTCAGCAATGAGATGACGCCAAAGGAGAGCGGAAAGTCCGGAGTGTGATTCTTAGTACTCGATGGTGAATTGGCAAATATTAATTTAATTCTCGGACCTTGGATATTTTTAATGCTATGTTATGTTGTCTTGTTACACTAGAAAAGTTGGCGCAGTGTAGCATTAACGTAAACATATTTCAATTTGAATTTATCATGTCTGTTTCAATGCAACACAGTCATAGGTATCACCACTTTTTTAACCTTGTTACTTAGTATCTGAGTAACTCTCACAAATGACATCATTGATACTGGACGCAACTTTACAAAGTTTACAAAGGTCTTTTAATAAATTTATACCTATTAATATTATACAGATAATCATACGCATATCACTATTTAACTTAACGATAAAAATCTTTTGCTTTATAGTTATACTTATGGTATATACCTAAATATGATCTCTCAATAGGATCAAATGATATATGATCAATGATATAGCCTGCTAAAAATTACTTACTACAAGAATATACGAACTTGCATTACTTGCTCTTAGCTGATGGCAATAGAAAGTACATCCGCAATCAGCTATACGTAATCAGTGATTCCTATGCAGGGTGGGAGCGTTAGACCATGAAATTGGCCCCAGTGTACCATCAGGACGCATCGGCGTTTAATGGCCGACGACTAGATGAGATTTTAGCAATTTTCATAAATAAACCATCTAAACTATGCCTAAATTCTTGTTAGTGGCACCTCCGGTAAATGGCCTTAATTTAGAATAAAATTTAATTTATATTTGATTTCAATTGAATACTATTTTGGTATAGTGATCATATTCATTGTAAAATTCAGCAACATTGGATTAAAACTGACTGTCATTTTATTTTCGTTTTGGTCACGTTTGTAAATGTAATAATATTCTGTTTTCCGACAACGTTTCATCATAAATGTTACTGATTTTATTTTTTTGAATACCAGCATTTATAAAAATAATATTAAAGGATTTGTAACGAACATTTGCCTCAAAAACTAGGCCTAAAATCTGTGATAGGTACCAGTGTAGGTACGTCGAAGGAATTGTGTAGCCTAATTATTACTATACTGATATTCTGACCAGGTAATATATGGGTTAAATCTATACAAATAAATAAAATAAGAGTGTCTGTTTGTAATATTAAGATAACAGCTTTTTACTAAGTGCATATGGATTATGGATGTATACACGGTACATATACCAAAACAACATTTTTTTACAATTTTTGTCTGTCTATCTGTCTGTTTGTTCCGGCTAAACTCTGGAATGGCTGGACCGATTTTAACGGGACTTTCACTGGCAGATAGCTGATGTAACAAGGAGTAACTTAGGCTACTTTTCCGAGGGGTAAAATAGGGGTGCGTGATAAAACCGAATTCCACGCGGATGAAGTCGCGGGCAACAGCTAGTTGTTATATAAAAGTTGAATGTGACTAGACTCTTTTGATGGAAGCATTAAATTACTTATAGGCCGTCAGCAATTAATTATTCTCACTTTGTTAAGCCATTTCTAAAAATCAAAATTAATAGATTTTATTGCATGTTCAGCTACATAGCTTAATTTCTGAAGAAAACATTTTATTGATCTAGCGGTGCATCCAACTCATAGAAGCTGGATAAAGTCAACCGATTTTCCTATAACAATGAATACCAGCAACCGAATTTGTTTTGGTTGTTGCAATCATTTTAGTGACTTTTAAGAGCCATTATAATTTGCTATGATCGTTCCCCAGATATCAGGCGCCATAAAGGTAATGTCAAAAGATACCACTCAAAAAAAACTATCAACAAAAACTATAAAAACGAAAGGTCGGGACAAAAAATTGGTCGCCTTATAGCCAGAATCGCTTAAACCCTTCGATCGTTCGTCCTTACTTTTTGTTCAGGATCGCGAGCGGATTGCTAAGCGATTTTCGTTTCAGTGTCGGACGGTCCCACCTATTGTGAATTCCTTATGTCTGAAATTTATTTGACAGCTCCAGTGTCTATGGAGAATGGAAAATGGCAGTGCGTTATAGATATAATTCACGGTTTGTTTTTGGCGGGGAACCGACAAGCGTTATTGGTATTTAAGGACATATAACTATTAAGGACAATGTTTTTTTCGTTTATGATATATGTGACAGGGAAATGGTATAAGATGGACTTGCCGACAGCAATCTTAGTTAGTTACGGTGGGAATTAAATATTGTATTACGAGGTTGGCTGATGTTCTCGTGTGGAAGAACAGCAGTGTTGTTTTGAATACGTGCCCAATTGTACGTCTATAGATAAAAATAAAATTAACCAATTAAACCATCGAGGATGACAGTAGGCTGTAAGCATTCTAGGCACGTCAGATGACTTGTAATTATATATGGAAGGTATATAGGTGAGATAATGAATTTAATAGATCATCTTTTTTTATGTGATATATTAACGGGATGAGCTGATGGCCCACCGGTGTAACCACTTACTTTTGCCAGTAACAAGCAATACGTGGGGTCCTTTCCTACTTAGGTACCTTTACACTTTACATTTTACTTAGTTTTTTTTTATTTAAAGAAGCTTTTAGATAGAAGCAACGAGCAAAGCACCTAAGGACTTCCTCTAGTGTATTGTATGCAAACATTAGTTTGCATAATTCGATTTTGCACTTTCCCAAGATTACCGAAACAAATGAACAATAAACAAAAATAAACATAAGGTATTAACCTTCCTATGTATCTGTATATATGCTTGTATTATTTACAAATAAATCTTGTATATCTTTTGATAGATATACATAAAATATTTTGAATTAAATACCTAAATGATAAAAAAACCTGGAAATGTCGCAGTGCCTGTTGAAGATGAATGATAACCCAAGTATGCCACTTGAGAGAATAGTTTGCAAGGCAACTATAACTACAAAACCATGCCAACCATATCTATCTTATTAGTAAGTGAAATATGTTTGAAACATTTTACGTTTAAGTATATCACTTACGATAAGGTTATCTTATTTTTTTTTATATAATGGTTCATAGATTTGTGATACTTACAGCTTAAGTGGAATGAGCTTTAAGTTTAACTAGGTAGGTAGTTCGTTCCCGCGGACTGACTGTTTTGAAAAAACAAAGGTTTTTATCAATGGGTTTCACTTTTTGTGGAAACCCAAAGCTTGATACAATTTCATATTAATTCATATATTTATTTCATTATTTTTTATTTATTCATATATTTATTCATATATTTAGTCATTTGTGAAAAATCACATCTAAGCAGGATCTATCCATGAAAATCAAATCCATCAAAATAACTCATGAAAATGGTGTGAAGTTTAAGTAGCAGTAGTACTTGTGCTAAGTTCGCCCGGAGAAGTACTGCCACCACACCTGGTAATCTGCCGCCAAGCAGTGATGCATCTGCGTTCCTGTGTTCCGGGAAGGGATTGGGTGCCTGTGAAATTGCAGGCGCGTGATACGTAACATCTCCATCTCGGGGTGACTGACGCAACACAATGCGACTTGAGTCATCTCGTACTTTGGTGTGAGATGACTTGAGTCGTATTGCTGTTGTCTACGGGCGGCAGTTACCACTTAGCATCAGGTGGGCCGTCAGCTCGTTTTGTACCCTAAATTACAAGGTATTCAATGGGTTATCATCTACGGACGCGAGCAACGTGGTCCCCCTTTTTTGCGTTAATGCATAATCAATTTGTTAAAAATAATAGGTATTGAATAATTTTAGGAGAAGTTTAGAAATAGCACATTTAAAAAAATCAACATGGTGTTTTAAAATTATTACTTTTATTAAGATTATATCTATGAAAAGTAAAATAACTAAACGTTTTCACGATTATTTTTTTCCCCAATTATCATCGTTCGGAAAAAATTGATTAAATTGAATATTAGTATATTGTTCGAGATAAATTGACAATAGCCAATGTTTCTCAATAATTCGTATTCTTTCTTGAATTAAAGCCTATAAATTGTTTTTACTTAATTTGATATACCTACGATAACTAGCAGAAACCAACAGACATACTGCAATAGGTGAAATAAATAACAAACCTTCTCCGTGAAAAATCAGATTAGGTATGCCAATTTTTATGGCAGATACGATCTCGATCTGGTTAAACTATTTTGGATTTTATCAACTTCATATATAATTTAAAAATCCTTTTTTTTTTAATGATTTACTTGTTTGGTTTTATAAATTATAAGACATAAGCTTCTTACGTGTTCTTAAGAAGAAATATCTGAGTTCGGCAAATATATGTTACCGTAATAAATATCGAACGTCATGTAAAGTGCAGGAAGGCCATAAGGCTCATCAGGAAAATCACATAAAAATGAATTGCTATCTCTTGTTATTTCCTTGCAACATGTTTGTTTCCGTATATCGCCCTAGAGATGTGAGTGATGGTTCCCATAGGGCCAATGGAAGTATATAGTATGGCATTATTTTTTGTTCCAGGGTATTTTTCTGTACGGAAAATTTACTTTTCCGTAGGAGCTGCGAATTTAACTTGGAAAAATACAAACAATTTAGGCTTTGCCTTCCGCGTTAATAAAATCGAATTATTTTAATGAATTTTACATCTGTTAAAAACCAACTTCTGTGAATATTGTTTTATTTAAAGATTAACTGCGCTTTTATCTAATTCATGTGTGTCATTATTTAATTAGTAAAAGGGAATACTTGCGGGCCAATTAAATCATATTCAGTTGAGTGCCATGCCGTCCCTTTCCAATGATAACATTTTTACTTACATATAAGGCGTTGTAAGTAAACGTACCAACTGTTTGTAAAAATAATGTCGAAAGAAAACATAATAATTACATTTTATTAACTCTTTATTCTCTTGAACTTTTGAAATTAATATTACAATATTGAATGCGGGTTTCATAATACAATCACCCAACTATTTGCTTATATACCACGACAAAGTCAAGTTTGATCGCATCCTTGGATCACTATTGACCACTTTAAGAAGACTTTCAACGCTTTCAAATAACATGAAGAGACAGTTCAAGTTCTAATGGTTGGATCAGTGTTGCGAGAAAACGCAATGTAGATTCACAACCTTCAGAAATTACCAAGCAAAATTACTTAGAATCTCACAAACATTAATTTACATCCAAATATAAGGACTCCATGTGTCTTATTATAGTGGACGTGAATCCCAAACACACGATCATTTTTAATAGGTACATAATACATAACATAAAACAAAACATATAAACAAAATTAATGCGCCACATAATCTTTCAGAACTATTTACAGTTAATAATAAGACGACCTTAACTTTATTCAAAAATATAGATATAGATACATTGCTAGATTTATATCTAAAGATAAAAAAAAACAATAACTAATAGAACGGAAGTCTTGATTAGAGTGAAACATTGATTAAAAATAATAAAAGTAATATGATAACGATAAGAAATAGGATGAAAATAACATATTTTCGTGTTTATAATATTTTATCATTATAAAATATTATAGGTACATTAATATTACTGATATTATAATACGCAGGGATAGGTATGTAATAGTACCTACAGACTACAAAACACTAGCTATATGGCAAGACAGCATTACAGATGAAGGACGTATGTAATCTATTTAGCAAATTGCTCATTGTTTCACATGAATTACAGTACTTTACGACTCAGAAACAATAAAGAAAACCTGACATAAATCAATGGACGTACATACCTACACACAAATATAGTTACTATGTTACAAGATTTACCTATTGTTAATGAAACTTAATGAGTACTTGTAGCTACATTACTTCACAACATAAATTCGATTTTGCACTTTCCCAAGATTACCGAAACAAATGAACAATAAACAAAAAAACAATTTCTTGAATAACAATTTAAGATTTTATACACACTTGTGTATTCCAAATCCAATATCAACTTTTAAGTGTGTACGCCCCTCCTGGAAAACCCCATAATAAACAGAACCAAGGTATTATCAAAGAATAATTAACACTGATTTCTGTATAATATAACCTTGTTTCAGAAAAAAGACTGAAAGACAAATAACCAATTGTTTTTATCAATTTTCTGATTACATCTACCAACAACAAAATAGTGAAGCGGTAAATTCAAATACTAATATCAGATTCTTAGTTTATTACGAGTGTCTACGATTATAACTACGCGTTTTATAATTTATAAAGCCTACTTATAACGAAGTTACTTAAGTACATTTTGTTCGATTTAGTTCTCGATATTATTTTAAATTAAGATGGGATAAAGATTTTTATAACTAACGACAACCTTAAATTTTACGTACCTTAAATGAGGAATATGGCTTGTATGGATTTGTTATTGCACTTATTTGGAATCTTGTGATTCTAAAATAATTCATTTAGCAGGAAAATTTCGTTTTTTGCACCGACAAAGATGAAGAAGTGTCCAGTGCACTTAATCAATGCAATACGTGTAAAAATTATTTAAAAGTTTTTATTTTTTAGTTTCGTATTCGTCAAGTTACCACGCTCTCATGAGTTATAATTTAATATTGACTTATCTTTATATAAATCATTAGAGTCTAATGATATCACGACATTAAAGATGATGTGAACAGCTACGGATATACATATTTTTCCAATAATACAGTGGACAGACACAGGAAGTGATACAAAAAAAAATAAGCATTTAAGTTTAATCCAATTTTACTTTATAGATATTCATCTATCATACTTTTTATTTCTACCCTGACAATAATTTACGTATAATGGTGACTATAAATACTATTATTAAATAAGTTTTTGATCTGATTACGTATCGAAATTTTGATTTTAAAGAATTATTTGGTCACGAAAAGAAGCAACAACTTATATATTTTGGCACAAGACGGAATCGAAAGCGAGTTAAAAGTGTTGAAAGATAATGTTTTTTAATGTTAAGCTCCGTAGTAAAATAACAGGTGTGCGTAATTTTTCCAGCGTAACGCGCCCCGGTAAGCATTTTGTTTTCTCAAATACCAAAATTACCGAGCCGGTAAATTTAAATGTATACATGCTTTCGTAAACATTGCAGGAGACATAATTTCGTCATCGTCGATCGACTTCCTGACAAAAAGAAACTTCCCATTATTACATTCATAAAAGGAACTTCATTTTTCCTAATTAAAAAGCGTGTGGCGACTGTTTGTTCCAATAGCTTATAACGTCGAACTGATTTCAGCGAATACCTAATTCTTAGCAATACTTCATACAAAGTCGAACCTATTTTATCTACGTATAATACACTTACACTACTCAACGTTAAATAATACGTGTAAACTTTATAATTAGTCACATTATTGTTAATATTATTATATGTATCATCGTTACGTATATAATTTTGAACATCAGATGACTCGAGATTCATTCATGGACTCATTCCTCAATGTGATCTTACTATAATAATGGTTTACTTTGTTCGAATCTATTTCAATAAATATGGACATGGTATTTTCCTAGAATTATCAAAAAATACCTTTATACACTTAACACGATTAGTTCCTGAAGGGAGAATGTATGACATATAGTAACGTTAGTACGACAAAGACCTATTCTCAATTGTACTTCAATACGTATTTTGTTTTTAATATTATTCTTAAGTTCCTTAAGACGATCATTAGGTATGCAATAATGAATGCTTGACATTTCCAAAATTTTATTTTACCAAAAATATAGGCTCAACGAAAACAACAACTCCGAGCTCCTGACAGAGTGATAAATCACATACCGACCGGAAATAATTAAAAAGAAAATATTTCGAAGTCAACTGATAAAATACAACAAATTTTACAATCATAAAAATATGACCGCTAAAACATAACCAGTCCACTGAAAGCGAACAAATAAAATATACATCAAAATGTACATAATATAAAAATTTCTATCAAATAAAATAATAATATAACATAATGGATTAGAGTAAGTGGTAGCAATAAATACTATGAGATTCACAGATTTATAATCTTAACTAACAATACCGAAGTTCACTCGAGCTCCTTATCTTACGAGCGATTACTAATTTTTGTAAATTTTAGTAAAAATATTATTGCAATACAAGGTGTGGTTATGGCAACAAAATAAATGCTTAAAGCACATCACCAGCTTGTCCGCCCATCGCTCGACACGGAGGCAAGTCCTTCGCACTAAAGGAACATACGAAAATAATGTCACTCGACGCGACGGCGACGCCTCGACAGCGAGGCTCCAATCGCAAACATAAAACTAGTGGATACGAATCGACTACCGGCCGCGGCTCCTCACGGACACGCAACACTTCCATTCACACTATATGTTACAGTACAGAGTCAGTCATGATCGCCTGCGAGGTGACGGGGACCTTACGCGGTCACTTTGTTTACTTTGAGGAGGTCGTTGGATCCTTTGTCGATGGGCATCTTCATCGGATCGTGGTGGTGGGTCACGTGGTGACCGTGGTGTTGCCCCTCGAGCTTCGCCTGCTTCTCTTGTTGCTGCTGCTTCATTCTGTCTTGTTCCTCTCGTTCTCTGCGGGCTTGCTCGTTGATCTCTTTGACGGCTCGCAGTTCCTTCTTTAACTTCATGCGTCGGTTCTGGAACCATATCTTTATCTGTCTCTCGGTGAGGCAGAGCGCGTGGGCGATCTCTATCCTGCGCCGACGCGTCAGATAGTGGTTGAAATGGAACTCTTTCTCGAGCTCTAGCGTCTGGAACCTAGTGTACGTTTGCCTCCCTCGCCTTCGCGGACATCCGTTCGGACCTGGAATATAAACAAATAATGTTAACATAAACGCGAAACAACAAGTAAACATCTATTTGTACACAATTATTAGCAATAAACTATATTTTACAGTTACATTAACATTTCAAGTTCGATTTATTGCGTCATATATCACAGTTCAGCGGTGCGGATTTGCGAGAGACTTCAAGTTAAACCCATTAAATTTCACTTTTATACCAGTTTAGATTTTAATGGCTCATTAATATTTTATCGCGGTGCTAAAGTTAATTCTTGAATTATCAGCTTCTGTGACCGACCTCAATGTGAAACTGTTGAACTATAAGTAGAGCAGAAATGTGAACGTTGGTAGCGCTCCAAAAACAGGTCATCTCAGACGCGCTGTACGTACTACAGTATAAAACAATATAATCAAAGCGACAGAGTAACGGAAAGGGTTAAAGCAAACGGTACGCGAACAATAGATTCCTCCTCAAAAGAAATCTCTACAAAAACTAGGGATGCGTAAAGAAGGGTTGCGCAACTTTCTAATGCTTTGTAAGGTGTCCGTTTGTCGCCTGTGAAGCTTTCTAAGAATTCGTGAAAGTTCTTTAACCCTTTAAAAAATCATACGAAATGTTTGAAAAGCTTTAACGGTTCATTTAGCCTCGATAACGGAGAGGTAGGTAGATACATTTATTAACATTCTCACAAGTCATACGCATAGGTATAATACATAGACAGGTAAATGCCGAGTCCCACAAAGCGATCGGGTCTCAAACTGGTTTTTGAGTCAGCCAATAAATAAGGTAAGATAAATGGCCATCCCATTGCGTATAAAATTGATAGCGGGCCAACGGAGTGTTGGAATGCCCGGTCGTGTAGGTTGGTCCTTATTTAACTTAAAAAGGTAGATACGGCTAATGGATTGCTTCAGTGTTGTGGAGACTTAAAAATTTAAAATTTTTGTATTACAGAATTCACTATATTATCTATTATACAGTATTAATAAATATATTATTAATCACGCTGCCAAGTATGGAAACGAAAGTTTTTACTAGGTTGTATTAACCATTCATGTTTTCCTTCATTATACGAGTATATCATTATATTAGAATACACATGAAATTTAATGTTCTGTAAAATTATATTTGTAATTGTTTATTTATATACTATCATATTATAGCTAACTTATAATGTGTTATTATAATAATAAGCAAATTGAGAAGATCACTTCTTGTTTATTCTATATGCTACGAGAATCTCTCCAGGTAATATACCGAAGCAATCTTACTTGACATAGTCCGCTTAGTAATGATTTAAAACTTATATAAGTATATAAGTGTTAAAATGTTACATATAATATCAGTATATATATATATCAGTTGCGCATTATGTGCTATGTAGTTTGAAAAGTATACAATGCAGGTTCCCAATGTGTTACAAAGTTAAAAGTTTGCAACAATAAATCAAATAACCCGTCCCGAAGTCGGATACCAACCACATTTACATGCCCCATAAATTACCAAAACTGCCTTTTTACGGCCGAAACAACATTTACGGTCAGTTCTTATTTCAACAAAAACTTAAAACTGTTTAAAATCTCATAAAAAGAAAATGGAATAATTACAAGTGCGGTTAGAGCAGTCGGTGCATAAGAAAGACAGAGATAACCATTCTAATTTTAAAAAGCAAAGATGGAACCCTAAACACAATACACGCATCCCAATAATCCCATTCAGGAGAAAGGCCATAAGCGATGTTTGATGGCGCGTCAAATTCTACCTTCCGTTTTATGGGGTAGAGTCTAAATCCGTGCGATATTGGGGTCGTGTGCGCCCTCTTTACGCCCGGTGTATGCTGGAAGGTTAGCCACCCTTCGTACGTTGCTATGACAACGCACGTTAAGGCACCTCCCGTCAGCTGGCGACCATTATTCCCACCAGCATTGTCACGAAGAGGTTTAACCATCACCTTTGTACCTGTAGCGCTCATCTTTTTTAATGATAACTGCTTTACCTTTCCCGTGAGATAAGAATCAGATTTGTGGGCCAGACTATTTCTTGTAGCACGAGATACAGAGAGTACATCACGTTCTTGTATTGTTTTATTGTAATTGACCGATCTGATACCGGTTTATTTATTTATTTCGGTTAGTTTGTGTTTCGACTACGACAAAATAGGGTTTCTACATAACAACTTTTTATTTAGGTTTAATCAAACACCTTGCCTTCTCAGAAGCCACTGAGAGGTCTATCGAGTGGGTCATTACTAACATAATTTTATGTATTAGTATCCCGCATTTAAATGCAAAAACAGTATTGCAACTGCAATACTTAATATGAAAAAAGTCACATAAAATTTTAACTATGAAAGTGACTCAATGGACTTGGTTGAGCAGTTTGATCAATGGAACTACATAGAATTTTTCAAAATTGTCGGTCTCAGTTTAAAAAAAAAAAATTTCAGTATCCTTTGATACCAAGGACAGTAATTAGAAGCAACACAGCAAATGAAAACACTGGAATATTGTTTCAAGTATCCTTCGCATATTTACAGGACTCCAGGATTCTGTATTGAGAAAAATGAAGATGACTCGAAAAACATACTGGCACAAACAATATATTGGAGAGCAAGAGCACAGCTTTAATTAGAGTCGTACATTGTCCGGAGAGCCAACAAACTGCAATGTATTCTGTGGCACCTGCCAGAGACCGGTACGTACAATCTACGGCAACGGCCAACCATAAACATGCTGCGACAAGACCTGCCTCTTACCCTCTCGCTTTTTTCTCCGAAATAAATCTCACAGAATGCCGTCGCTTATTTATTATTTTATTTAACTCGCCCGCCTTTGTACCTAACCCGTTCCGTACTTTTGATTAATGCGTCGGCCATAATAAAGGTCTGATTGTGAATTATATCAGAATTTTGTCCAGTAAGATGGTTATTTATGTAACAAATAAGCCCTGGACCAGACAAGATTTGTTGAGATCTTACGCTCGAGACATGGGGTGGGATTTGAAGACGAGTAAACTATGGCTTCAAAGTCAAATATAGCCTACAGTCGTCAACTAAATAAAAAGATTCCATAAAGTAATTTTGATTATAACCCAGCGTGAGATTATAATTCTTTAACCAGACCCATAAACGCAATCAATTGTATCAAGTTTAATGTATAGCTTATATCAATTAAAACGACGTTAAGTTCTTTAGGTCTGAAAGCCGCGTGTCGGCGACGGAACGTTTTATAGGATCATAATTCGCGAATCGTCGTAAAGACTCGGGAGTGTTCGGGACGCCGTATTAAAATAGTCCGCGTTCGAAATTCGAAATGTTGAGCATCATTGTTTTCCAAGTGACTGTGGAAATCACTTGAAAAGTGACGAAAACTAAAACAACCTTTGGTCTGAAAAATAACGAGAAGTTCCTGGAATTAGAAACACACTAGACTACATTTATTTTATATATTTTTAATAAAAATCTAAGACTGACTAAGAGGTATCGTAAAGGCTAACTGAGTCACAGGCTGAGTCTTGAAACATGAAATTTCACAACATTTTCTATATTAAAATTTATATGCACTAAGAAATAATTTTTGAAAATTCATCCCAATATGGTGTACGATGAAATTTAGAATGGAAAATGTTCCTGAGATTAATGGGAAAACATATTGGAAAACTGCTAAACATATTAACCAATGTATAATGTAACATAACAAGTAATAGTAAAAGTCATAGTAAATATTCGGAATCGCGTATCTGATTTTAAAATATTAGGTTTTGGCAATTTCATAATCAGCGTAAACAATAACGACTCATTTCAAAGTTTATAACGAGGCGTATACGATGGAATAAAATCTCAATTGAGCATGAAAAACTAGTTTTGCTTTGGTACAAATTAATGTTTCACGCTCAAAAGAACAAACTTATGGTAAGCTATTGGTGGCATAGGTATGAACAAGCTGCTAAGATCAAAATATTTGACCATTTATATCGGTGCTTTATTCCATCTGCAACTTCATATAAGCTAGCCCTGTTATATATGATAGGAATTTCTGCGATTTGAAAACCCACCAAATGGCAGTACTATAGGTATAGTAAATACGATATACATAAATAATAAACATATTTGAAAAATTAAAAATAAAATGCATATTTATCAGCTCAATTTACCAAAAGCTCATCTGAAATCGATTATAAGTATTTCATTTATGCGTCGACAATCAAATTAAATAAGCATTCCATATTCAATACAATAACCACATATGACCATAAATTAATAATACAATTTACTTTTAATTCGAACTAATTTGGAAATAAAATCGAAATATTCCCAGCTATAGTCAATCCGTTGAAATAGTGAAACTTGACTGCCGTCATACAAAAATGTACGCATAAAATTTGTATAAAAAAATGTCCATTCTGCCAATCTACCGTTTGGATTTATTTGAGCGGACAAACTTAATATCTTAGCACACTGTATGATGTACACAACCAAAGAGTTGCGTGCGCGCAGCCTTATCGTTACACGAATGCAGGCGCCAACGCCGTGCATATTGATCAGACAAAATGTCCTACTACTATTGATTTGTATGACTGCACATGCTTTGAAATTATTACCTGTCCGTTTGAGTATTTACTAGTGGAACTATTTTGTGCTAAAAGATTTATGGAAACGTTCACGTTATTATTTGTTGGAAATTAGTAATGAGAGAGTTTATATGAGTTTCAATGAAATTCTTTTCCACATTTTTTATCTTTTGAAGTAAAAAGTATGCTTTGTAAACACATGTTGATGATAAAAATAAATTAATTGATATGAAAAAAGATAATTTTTGTTTTAATGATACATTAGAATAAGTGATACGACCCTAAATGTGAATATGTTATCAAAATATTAATAAATTCAACTTTATCCGAACCGAGGTTGTAATGACTGAACTGATTTCGGCGAAATATAAAAAAATGCTGCGTAATTCAACTAAGTAAATATTTCAACATTATAAATATAGTTGGATTTAAGAACGATAAAAGAGTAAATACGTTACAAGTATAAACAACGCAAGAGATATAAACTATGTGACCGTTTTTACTCTCGCGGTGTGTATAATGTGCCGCGTACTATACCCACTTTAATAATTCATTTAGGATAAAGTTGTACGCAAATTTTCTTATAAACATAAAACTCATGACTGCAGAAATAAACTGGCGGTCTACCTTGCGAGGAATTTAGTTTGTTAATTAATCAATTTACGACGTAGGTTTATGTTGATGTTATACCAACCGAATAGGCAATAAATCATCTCTATAATAGTTAAGGTAATTGAATACACTTCGGTCTATGGTAATAAATATAGTCCTAATCTATACGCTTGCTAATGCAACATAATTTTAGTACTAATAAGCGTAAGTAGATACATTTTTAAGGTTTAATAGTGAAACTAGACAGTTTAGTTTCACGGCGCATCACCATGACGTCATAACTTATTCATTCGGCCGCAGATACCTACGTGTGCTGTCAGAAAAACAAGCTGCAAGGACCTCCGGTGACCTGCAGGTGGCCATTCAGATTTATGAATACACAAGTGGAATTCACAGCTGCATGAATCAAGGGCAATAGGAGCATAACACGATTAATAAGTATTAATAAAAAAATATCCAAGTTTAACAATAATCCCGAAGAAATAGCTAGCCGCATAATAGACATTCAAAACCAAAATTGAGCAATCAAGAATTGATTCCAGAAAAAACGATTTCTGAAATTATCTAAAAACAAATTTGATTCGTGAAATAATATCAAAAAGGAAGTCAAAATCGATGCCTTACCGATATCGACGAAGGTTATTATGACCGGGATTTACAAGACTCTTAAGTACTCAAACCTCGCATTGAATTATCAAGTGCAAGTATTCACGTACCTATCATCTACAAGTAAAGGTTAAACGTAGATGAATGCAACAGTACTTACGGAGAGCTGACAACTTAACGGTATCTACTGAGAAACTGATATATTCTGCAATGTTACAGAATATATCAGTATATATCAGAATTTGGGTGCAATAAAATCGAATAATATATTCGATTATAAACCTATGATACTAAATCAGTTGAAATCTTCTCATTTCATCTAAAGATAATCTATCTTATTTCCATGTATCAAGGTCTACTATTGCTTGTGTTTTCAGTTCAGAGTAAGGAGTTCATGATGACACAAATATATTTATATTGCAATAATTAACAAGCGATTCAATGTTTCATTTAAACCTACGTACCGAAGCTCACGATGACTGTAGTTATTGTTGATATAATAATAAATTCTGTACTTGAATATGTCCTTATCTCATTTTACTGGCATAACGTATACAGGTGACAGCTGAATTTGTTATCGATGGCATTATGTGACAATTCCATAGTACAGAGAAACAATATCAACTTCATTATTATTATAATATTTACTATACTATTTATACTATAATATATACTACTATAATAATTTTTTTTATGTAAAGCTCAAATTCCATGGTTCTTTCAATAAAAACCTAAACATAATTGACATTGGAGTGAAAAATTGCAAACTCACATACGACATTTCACTTTTGGGTGGGCACAGCTGCATTGCAGGATATTGTGAGGGACGCACAAACGAACTAACAACCACAGACAGGCTGATTTAATGCAAACGCGAGGTCAATGCCTTATCTCTTGAAGGGATTCTTACTCGAGACATGATATCGTCCAAGTTTTGAAACATTTGCAAATAATTTTACTTGTAAAGTGATTTGCTTTTCAATTCTTTTGTTTCGAGCATAAGAAGCAATTGGTTTTGAGCAAACTTACTATAATAAGAAGCTAGACCAAAAGTAGCACACTACAAGAAACATTAAGCTTTTATCCGGGTACATAGTGAGTGAAGTCGCAGGAAGAAGCCAGTTTATAAAATTATTAGCGTTTTGAAGTTTCAATTTGAATTTGTTTGAGTAAACTCAAATCCACAGTAAAAATCCCAGTTTCAAATAAATACACTTTGTAGTAACTGATACTTGCATTATTCTCTGTTAAAATTTTGTTGCACAAAAACAAAGTAACTCGCGTTGTTGAAAGTTTACCTATAATTTGTTGTTTTTCGCGCAATTTTGAGTTAGATATTATATTTCAAGCTTTTTATGTTATAAGTAATTGACGTAACCAACATATGGCCCACCTGATGTTAACTGATAAGTTCTACCAATAGAACGAAAGATAAGACTTGTTTCCTCATCTACCGGGTATGGGTTGACCCAAGATGCATCATACTGCGCCCGTCACGCAAAGACATGAAGTTGGAATGTCATATGCCTGTAAATTCACCGGCAACCACATCTTTTAAACCGGAAAACAGTATGGGAATGCGTTAATTCTTGGTTGTGGATATAGGTGAGACAAAATTCCCCAAATGAAATAAGTTCTACAGCTTTAAAAATAAGAATCTATTTTATATATCATCTAAATAAATTATTATGTAATGACTAAAACTTATAAATAACTAACCACTTACATTGTGTGTGGGTAAATAATGAATGATCACTGTTGGGGACATTATTATTGAAATGGATGTCTTTATACAAGATAAATGGGTCAAAAGATATCATGAAGACTTTAATGGCCGTTTTAATTTGTTATAATGGTACCATTATCTTATTATCTTAAAGTTACCTATTTATGGGTAATTTCTATTTTATGAGATTTCTAATAGTTTTATTACTATTACTCATAATTCTGCTTTCTAAAATCAATAATACCGTAACCGAAATACATAGTATAAATAGGCCACACGCATGCCCACCCAACAATTGTGTGCACTAACCATACTCTATATAGAATTAGTATTGCAATTCCTAATGCTTTCTCTACAAAGTGCACCCGCCACGTCAGACTACAGACATGTTAACATCTGACACTATATTTGACAGAGACGGCAATTTAACCAGTGCATTACTTTCCGCAAAGCGATCTGGTGAGACATTAGATCATTGTCTCTATCCATAAAAGCGTTCTCGGTAGCTGAGTAAAACAAGTTTTCGTGCATATGAAGATAATGCAGGGGAATAGTTAATAGAATGTAGGATATGGCGTACTGTGGATCGGTCGGAGCGGCTGCGTACACTACGGACCTCCATTGTTGAGAGTTATGAGGGAAAGTTACTGAACACGCTTACTTATCTGAGCGGAGACCGATGACATTACTATTGTGAAATTCAAATTCGAGAATAACAGCCGGTTTAAATGATTGCTTACGATACGTATGCACATAGATGAAATAGACTAATAATATAATATTAAAATAAAGATCAATACAATTATTCAGTCTAAAGTCCGTCGTTACACGCAGCCAGCGACAATTACTGAGAAATATACTATGACAAACCATGCGGCTCTTAAATGTCATAATGTATTAAAACGCAAAACCTAAAGGACTGGCGTATCAGATGAGTTTTGATACACCATGTGTTAAGAATATTTTGATTACGGAAACGTGGAGTAGCCTGTCTGTGTAAAACATAAGAAGCGATTATAACTGGAAAATATTTAATCAAATCCAAAAACAAAGTGAAGGATGACATTGGTTTTGAATGCCAGAAGGTGCTCCCAATTGTTGGAATGCGTTAATCCGCCGAATTACTTATATATATTTATGGCGGAAAGATCAAGCTTAAAGCTTAAAGGATTTAATGTTATAATTGATCACCGAATATCTATATGAATACGTAAAGCTTCTGAAGATTGTCTTTTTATGCGTAGTTGTTGATAGAACGAGCTGACGGCCCACCTGATGTTAAGTGGACTAGGAATTGAATGGAATCGTACAATTCTTTTTGTCATGTTGTATTCAGATGACATTTCAATCCCAGCTACGATATAATCACGGCATAAGTACCTTTTATGATTTCGATGATTATGTGAGGTTTAGTTTATCTGTCCATTCTGTCTGTCATTCAAAAACTTGATGTCTGTAGTGCACAAATAAATCATATCTTACAATGCTTAGTATTTATTAGGCTTTGTATCTCACCCTTACGTTAGTCGGTGATCTTGGCAGGTGCTTTTATTTCTACATCTTGTTATAACAAAACTCTTTAAATCCTACAAATCTAAATAATTCTCGATGAAGCGAAATTAATTGATTGCATCTGAATTAAACAAAAGCACGAATGTGATTCTGGATGTGAATATATCCAATATGGGCCTTTACTGGCATTAATTAAAATAAATTCTAATAAATTCTCTCAGCGTTGTCTTAAATAATCTAAAAATACTCTGAGAGTGTACGTGAAAGTTATAATTACACTGCTTCCAAAGCGCCCGAAACCCACTGCAATTATACAAAGTCTGCACAGGATATGCAACTATTCAAGAACCCAAAATGTCCCACCACACGACAAAATAAAACCTATTCTAAACTCTATTTCATAGAACCCTAGGTCCATTTCACAGGCTCGAGTAGCGAACTTTCAGCAAGGATTTCCCTCTCGGCTTTGTCTGAAATATACGTTAGCGACACAAATAAAGTAAGAGTGGTCTGCAGCCCACCGCATAGACATTAATTCAGTTGCCTCTGATGTTTTAATTAAAAACTTTTTGCTTTGCAAATTCAAATTTCAAAGTCAAGTTTAGTATAGTGTTAGAAAACAAACTTCCGTGTACACTCGGCTTACAACGCTAAATTTTTTCGTCGTCAATATTTATTTAAGAGCCCACGTGTTAACAGTGTAACAGGATGTTTGAAACACCAAATTGCCTCGCTTAGTACGTACTTCATTTCCTATAACTTATTATTTGTAAGTATTCGAGCTAGATAAGCCAGTTGAGAACAGAGCGGTATTTTCATAGTGAACCGCTCGTATATTCTCAGTAAGAGCGCGTGAGTTTTATTTTCGAAAATGACTCCATTAGTCTCCGATAACGTCTTCACGTCACTGAGAGCAGTAATGCCGGGCATTACATGTCTCGTACGATTTGGAAATTGCTAAATATTTTTCCCGCGAGACATATGACATTTACTAAGAAATATCAGTGTTCATAGATTTATTAGGCGTCTAATTTTACGTAATAAAACTCATCAGTAAATTATTGAAATGAGACAAATTTTTGCAGTGAAATAAGTGAGCACAGATTTTTCATTAATATTCAATATTCATATGATATTAACAGAGATATTAAATCGATTATTAGTAATATAAGAGCTTGTATTTTTATGCTCGTAAATCATATGTGGCTTCAGATTGCATTTTATATATTTTTAGTTTTATTTCATTATTTAATATATGCATAAATGTTACGATCGACCCGTTATGAATTAAATAACATATTGTAAACTAATAGAGAAGTGATTATAAATCATGAATAAGCTCAGAGCGTTGCTGTTATTTCGGAACGTGTCGTGATAGCCCTACATCAACGGACAACAGACTTATTGTTCTCAATACGGAGTTCAAAATACAAGTATATACAGACTAGGTATATCGGTCGCACAAAAGAGCTTTTAAAACGTCGAGGTATCATACTCGAGACTCGAGTTACGTTGTTTTGAAGCGCATAGACTATTACGATTACATTTCTGACGAAGTGTCAACTTCGGGTTACGTTTATACCGTCATTTGAATCTCGCGCTCGGATGTTTGGTCCGAAACGCCCGTTCATTAGCATTTTATGACTGATACGAGCGATAAAAGTGTAATAAGACGCATTCAGAGGGTCATATCGTGTGATAGACGTACACCGGGCCGTTGGCACACACTATAGGAAGTTGCCACGTTATTGGGCTATACTCATTCAAATCGACGCATTCACATTCAACGAATGGACAATATTGTACCATTCAAATATATCGATATTGCTTGTTTGTTTTATGCGTTTCAAAGGTAATTTTTTCCAGATTTTTAACCGTGACTTACATTGTGTGTCAGACGGTGTGTTATGAGACAGGATTATAAGCAAATAATGTCAAGTGTACGGTAATTTCGTTATTATAAATAAATATTAAATTAAGATTGCTATGAAATCGCTCGCCACTTCGCTCGGGTGCATGTTGCATCGTAATTACTTCAGCGTGCGATTGTGAGTTACCCTGTCGTATATCTACATGTAATTCCAAGTTCTGTACGATTTTTACTGGACGTACTGTTGGGTAGCATATCTTAAGAAAATGACAACAGAAATTCTACTGTTAGTAGGAGAGGATTTATGTTGATTGCATTACCTGATGAAGTTAATATGTCTGATGTGCCTAATTTTACACAAGCCGCAGAATTTTAAACCTTACAGCTCATTTAATATTGTGCGTCAATATAATTCTAAAATAATACCAAAACATAAAACATATTGCCTTTTGCATGCACGTAGGTCAATGGTGGATTCTTTATCAAATACCTAACTAGACAGGTGATAGTTTCCATGGTGCATCTGTCGTGTCGTCTGGAATGATTGTCCACGCTTCGATCCCTCCATGAGCACCCTAGACATAAAGTCAACAGTCCAGAGGTGTGGAGGTCGTAAACTTTTTTAGAAGTGTCTCGACAAAACGCAAATAATAAAAGTAATTGGAGTCCATTCATATTAATAGACATTTACGATGACTCTGCCATAAAACAGAGATTGTCATCGACTTACGCAACTGTGTACAAATCTATAGGCCTGTGTTAATTTTTGTTAGCTGAATAGGTTTTATTGCCTATAAATCATTAACACCGGATATGTTGGATATATTTCCATGAATATTTGTAATATTTCATTGAAATTGGCACGCTCCGGCTTTAAAATTAGTCTTATACAGGGTGCGTTACATTTATCGAAATTTATTTTTCAGTTTTAATATCGGCATCTGTCTGATTGTAAAAATAAATCACATCAAGTTATTGAAATGATATAATGAAGTTGTCTGTGTACCGTTTTCCTGATCACAGATAAATATAAAGAGCATTAGGCTCGGCAGCTGTCGTTCCTCGGGGACTCTCGCAATTTTCTTACCCTCAGTTCAATTCGATTCCCGAAAGGTTCTGCGTATTTATTATTATACATATAACTTTATTAACGTTTCATTCTATTACCTACGAAAGATTTGTGTGGGACTTGTTTTCAAGCAATACTTCTTTAGTTCATTTTTATTGGAAAACTAATAAAATAGGTATGCACCTGACTAATAAATTTCATTGCAAACGTGTGGCGATAACAGTGTTTCGCTGTCGGAGTTGTAAATTACGTTGGTGGGTGGATTACATGATATTTTAAAGCTCTGACTTGAAGAATCATAGTGACCTTTAGGGTTGTCCAACACAATCACTGACAATGAACTATATATATTGGTAGATACGCAACAGTATCTAAGAATTTCCAGAGGATATTAAGTCAGCTTTACAAATTGGTGCTTAATCTAATTAGAGAGCAAACCTGAGCATTTGTACGATATACCAACCCTCTCACAATGTTTATATCAGCAATATATAACTCGCAAACGTAATATCGTAACGTAATTTAAAACAAATTAGTTCACCCCTGTCGAGTTCCAATTTTGAATACTGAATGCCCCTATCCAAAGGCAATGCCAAAACAAAGGGAACATCGCAATATTTTATAATTTCGCGTTTCCCCAACGTAGAGATAATATTTTTTTAGAATAGGCACCGTAATGTACGGTAATGTTCTAGGTGGAGAGCTTTCTCGAAAAATGGCTGCTTTTATCTCAGGAAAAATTGGCTTTTTGTCTGATAGTGTTAAGGAATGGGTATTAGCGAAATGGGTGGAACCTACTTTGCTGATAGATACTTGCTAATGAAAGGTTTGGGTACAATCTACTTTGTATATCACAAGATGACTTTGTAAAATACCAACAGCCAGAGATGCTTTAGTAACCGCCGTAACAAGTTATCACGTGTTTATTCAATATTCTAACATATCATACACGCTTGACTAAGATAATTATTTTTATTACATTAAAACGTATAATTCAAATCAGAAGTCAGAGGACACCGTTCCGTAAACTAAACTTGCTTTTGTAATACGAAATGTGAAGGTTCGAGTGCGTGCATAGATCGACGGTTCATGTAGAATTATTTTACGACCCGAATGATTCATACTCGAATTATTCACGGGTAAAATTCAAATCACGAAATTGATCCTGAAAACAGATGCCCAAACCGCACCCCTTGGACAAAAATGGCGGCCGGACCGGACAGGGCGGGGTGCGGCTGAAAGGGGTGAAATCCGGGGATGCAGGGTGAAACACGGGGTTGCAGACATGCAAATTTAATTAGCTGCATGCAACGCAGGAGGTCGCCGCCGCCGCCTCCTGCTCTTGTTAAACACCATTGTTCGCTTATTAATTCAACCATATAATTTATGGGTTTACAATAACGGCCACTGCTGGGCGCATAAATTTTTACTAATTGAAAGTTAATGCGGGCGTTGGATAGAAGATAAAACTGATTTATTTTTATTGCGGGGCTTTGTTTCGCTGCAGACAGCGTGTCTCCATGTAAAATGTAAAATTGTGATTTGAACCCCCATTACTAGAATGAATGTCTTTTTTTTAGTCTAGTGCAGTTTGGTTACAAATATAATATAGTGAACTGCAACAAATAAACAGTTCACTCTCTCAAACACCAAGTTTCCTGAACGTAATGTGCTATCACATAGAACTGATCAGATTAAGGTGAAATAATTATTTAAATTTGATCAGATCAGATTTTCCGTTCTGTCTGGTTATGTTACAGACATTTAAATAAAGAACACATATTATTCGTATTTCGTATTAAGCTACATTCAAATAATGTATTTTGATCAATTGAGTCTATTAATTATAGTTTTGGAAAATAAATAGCCATTAAAATAATAAGTTCTTCAAAAATATAAAACTATTGTACCACAAACAAACAAACAAAATATTTGTTTTCAATAACTGTATAGACATAATGTAAAACAAACTCATTTAAAAATGTCAAACGCTTATAGCCGCCTCCACACTACATTGTTCATAGGCACTTCGTAATAGTCAGTTAAGGGTGTTTTAATTAGAGAGGCCCTATTTGGAGGGTATAATGTGCCTTAACTCGCACGCTCGTGTGCTTGTAAACTATGATAGGGCCCCGCGTAACGCTCAACTTGTGCCTTTAAAGGGACAGTTTCATATTGTTCATATTATCGTGCTAAATGCCTTCGGCGATTATCCACTTAGGCGTAATAACGCTTAGCAAGGACTGCTGATCCGTGAACTGTGTAGATTATCTAGTAGTTCCAACTTCATTCTAGAAGAACGGTTACTGAATCGATAATTTCCTGCAGTCTCTACTCTTGGATTCAAGGCTGAATTAGCCAGTTTTCAGTTATATATATCTGGCTTTTTGTTTCTCGTAATAAGTAGTAAGACTGAGTTTTCCATTTCGTCCCTTCATTTTTGTTTTATTCGTTTGACTTTTTAGATTTAACACCTTCTTATGGTTTTGACGATGAAAGTCGTTATGCATCGCAGATTGCTGAGACCAAAATGACATAGACTGAATCAGTAACAAAAAATTGAGTCACTTCATCCGACCAGCTATGATAATTAGGGGCATATTTAATAAGGCAGAAAATATCTAGGCTCAATTACGGCGTCTTTATAACTCAAGAATGCTTAGAATATTTAATATCCCCCCTAACTCCCCCTTATCCCACTCGTTATAAGCGATTAAATTGCGCCTCTCGCATTCCAACGCCTTCAATGAACGACCTCCATTTTCCACGCAATTATAATTAAAAATTAATCTAAATTCGAGAAAACTGCTATGTTGTTGAGTTCTCAAGAGTATTTAGATGTTATATTGTCTCAACCATTTTTTATATATTTCTTTACCATTATTAAATAAATATTATCCCAAAATAGTATTAGGTAGTAGCTACTCACGATAGATAAACTTATATCTACGTACAATACAATACTAAATAGGTATTGTTGAAAGTGAAAATGGTTACCGGCTCCGTACTTCAGTTGATTGACTCTACCTGCAAACAGAGGGTCCCAGGATTGATTCCTAGCCAGCGTCTGTCAAAGCATAAAGGGTGTAGGCTGGTCATATATGCGGAATACGCATTGGGGTAGACTTCCTCTTCTTGATTTAAGACTCAAAGTAGGTCATCGTAAAGAGCGTAGTACCCAAATCACCCGCTCAAATACCTACTACCGTTGTGAAGTGTTCAAAATAAGCCTTAAAGTGAAATGTGCACCTACTCCGGTAGAACGGCCGCTATATTCATAAAGGTACTCGTGAAACTGCCCAACATACAGTTATGTTAATGCTTCTCCCTCACCGGCCGAAAAAGATAGGATTGCAAATTTTCGTCGGACAATTTATGATGGTTAAGCTCCCAGGGGCGTGGGGTCGGATAGACCTATTGGCGTTTGGGTGCGCTAGCTGAGCTCGTTGTCGGTCAAAATGACCCTAAACATTTTATTTCGTAGCATCGCTATTCGTGTAACGTGGTAAAATGGCGTCGACTAATCTTGAGCCTCCATTTAAGGGGTGTTTTCACGCGTTCTTCGTAGAAATATCGCTGCAGATTACACACGTACTGCGTAAATTCTGACAGGATTTAGTTGCATAGCTTCTGGCTAATTTGGCTAATGTTTTTCACGGGGGATACATTTTGAGTGTAAATTTAAAATATTAAGGGAACATTTGTGGCGAAACATTACGATCCAACGTTCGAATATAGTCTTCGATTCTAACTGCGATTGTATGAATAACTAGTTTTGTGGACAACAGGTTGGTCACACTTTGGCTGTTATACCAAAGCCACGCAGTGTGGAAAATTCTCGATGTCATATCTGTGTGGTTATGGATAGAAAAAATAATTCAAACGGGACATAAATACAAGCAAGAATCATCCTTAAAAAAAACACAGATTAAATTACAGTGCAATGTTAATTTTGATGACTTCATTTATAGTTTCAAAACAACACGTATAAAGTAGATGTATCATCGTTAGGCAGCTTACACACGAGGAGCATGAAATACGTCGAATCCAAATTTATTGGCTATCGATTAGCAACACCGAGAGCTTGTTTAATTGAAGTGCCGCTGATTGGATTAACAGACGATGTAGACGAGCCCTTATTGCTTCCGTAAGTAATGAAACGAACGTAAAGATAGAGGTGGAATTATTTGCGCAAGACAGTTTAACCCTCCACGAAACACTGCAGGGTATTTGAAATCAACCATATATCTTTCAAATGTTTGTTTGTATTTTTTGTTGTTAAGAAAAGTAAGGCGTGTTTCTTAAAGGATGTGCGCAGACTACAATAAGGCACTTATCTGTATTCCCACGTCGATATCTTTCCAAAATGTAAATATGACACCCCATAAACTGAGTGTTTTATCGGTTGCCACTGCCATTCCAATTTATTCTGGTCATTTTTGTCTACGAGGGTGACCAATTTTTAGGGGTGAATTTATGGGCTCTATGTCTTTTTCGGTACTAATAACACCTTGATCGGTGCGACCAGTGTCGTTAGAATTGTAAATAATGTTTGCTTTGAATTACCCTCGGTATTACTAGTTATGCTCAGAAAGAGCAGTAACTTAACTGGACAGTTTAGAAAGCTATTTGGAATTGATTAAACTAACTACGGATAAAATTACTCGGAAGCGTGTTTATTGAGAAATTAAGTAAAGGTGCGTCCACAACGTGAGCATTCACACGCAGATCACAAAGTTTTGTTGGAGTAACGATAAAAAAATATTTTATTTAAATTTACCTATATCCTGTAAAAACTAGATAATTGGCAAACGAAAACTTCAAATTAGTTCACGAACATTCGTTTGCGAACAGTATTCACAACACACACCCTTTCAAATGTTTTCCATCGAACACTCCCGGCAAGGATGCATTGAAATTGCTTTATTCGACTAGTGACTAAAATGCACCGGTCTTGAGTTCGATTCCCATAACGAGAAGCGAATATTTGTATCAAGTTTGGCATTTTCTATTCCTGAGGGCTAGGAGAATCTAGAGCGGCGTCGAGACTGTAGTCATGCCTGCTGGCGTAGCTATGTTATTATCATTAACAAAACGTACTGCTAATAAGTAAGTATAGTACAATATATCAAGAAGAGAAGACTCGGATCGATATCGTTTAGCACCCGCTCTCCCGCATTGTAATCCGTTGTTTAGGACACACCGAACTAACAAAATATTCCGATCTCGTACAGAAGTAACGCCCTACGCTGCCGGCCCCCGCTATTTATACCACTGTTATTGCCACTTCTTCAATGTCAGTCGCACCCTGTGCTTGTGCCCTGATCCCCTAAACCTCTGATGCCCCTCCGGAACCCTAACATACATTACACAACACCACCCGAATGCTAACAGCTACGCGAAATTATACCAATTTTGTTAAATTACAATTTTACAGAGCGCGGTCGCACTAGTATGCTATCAGAGTTTAAATCCGAAGATAACTGGTTCAAATTAGAGCATCTACTAAAAGTGTTTTTTGTCAAAAATTGCATGTGCCATGTTTTCGAGATAGCGAAGAAATAATGTGAGAAAACCAACATGTATAAAGAAATTAGGTACAGGTTATCTATGTTCTAATAGGCCCAAGTGGGTTACTGGCTCGCATTTTTCGAAGGAAGAAAAGAAATTCAAACTAAACCCATTAATTTTGAACCACCAACATTTTGTTTATACTGCAGGGTTAAAGTTCTCTCTACAAAGTAGCGTGTATACAGTCTCATTGAAAGCTTGTCGTCCGTAACGTAGATACATATCGTAATGTAAACAAGGAATTTATCGCGATTCAGTATCCGGTCGGTACTAAGAAACATGTACAAAGCACCGACTTCATTTAAAAATAACAACGTTTTAAGTTCCCAAGGGCCGCAAAGATAGATAGATTGATGTGATGAGTTGTATCGATTCATCAAAAGCTGCGGTTTTTGGAGATTTCAAACGTAAGATTCACTATTTATATCGGACGACTGAGCTGTTACATGCGCATCATCTGCCTGTTCTTGATGAAAATACGCTGTGAGATACACGCTCAAGTGTTTTTAAACCTTATTGTATACACTCAAGATTGAATATTGCACCGCCTTCAGGTAGGTGCCCATTTACGTAAATTGTTTGTATATTCTCTTAAGTGGGCAGTTACATAATACTTCAAACACTGAAGATGTTATTCTTTCATTTACATTTTACAGACTGTTTAGATTAACACTCTACATGTATGAGAATTTCGTTTTTCATTAACAAAATTCATCTCTTTCTGCCGCAAAGTTGTTCCAAGTTCCAAGAGATTTTATGATAAAATACATTGATTATGTACAATTATGACTCTTAGATCTAGAAGTATCGTAATAAACAGAATATGCTAACTGCTCTGTCTCAACACCGGTAATTATATTATCATAATTAATATCCACATTATTAATATAATCAATTGTAACTGATTTCTGTTTGCTTGACGGTTATAAAACTACATTATGGATCAACATATTCTTCGTCTTAAGATATTTTGTGGTATGTTCTGATGGCGCTAGCCCAAACAAAAACTGTACGCCATCTATCTCGTTCCTTTCCTATGGAGAGATAGCAATAATTTTAGACTTGCAAAATCTGAGTTTGGTAAAATTACGGTAGTAGAATCGACAATTCTAACTTCCATTACCACGATCAAAAGTAAAGTTGTAAAGCATAGTATAGCCACTAAAAATCCTTTGCATAAATAATACAAGCGTGGGTGGTAACAGACGTAATTAACAATTCTTGATTACAGTTTTCCAAGCTTCATTTCCATAAACCGCTGGCAAAACGAGCGGGGCCTAGATTATGTCCATAATTCCACACGAACGACACTGCCATCGAGTAGCCGAATGCTAAATAAAGCAATTAGTTTTTATTTGATAAACGCATCACATAAAAACTAATTGCTCTATCGTCAAAGATATATGTAACAAAACGAGATTTAAATATTTTAGGAATATATTCTACCTCTTCAATACCAATTATTCTTGTCAATTTACAAAAATTAATTTTCTATACCCATTAGGATTTGAGAATTTTCAATGAAGCTGGTCCAGACACTTCACTTGAGAGAAAGGCAAATGATGAATGGCAAATTTGTTTAGTGGAACAATGCCAGAGAAACGGATGGTCGAGCTCACAGAACACCACTTAGGGATAGACCTTATGCAATCGTTTCATTCAATATAGTAGGTGTAACTGGGATTTAAAATCACATTCGGAAATAGGTTCAGATTTTATAATAAGTTAATTAATTAAAATTTAATAAAATTACATATTTAGAAATGTCTTATCTGCCCACAAAAGTGATTGGGCTACCATGCAACAAATCAAACTACATACATATCACCATCGTGAATTTATAAAAAAGACTGCATAAAGTATCAGTCTCAGTACTAATTATTGAGTTATGGTATAAATCCTTATCAAAGCGGAAAAATACTTTGTTTTCTCTTAAGCGAAGTGACTGTAGCTCCATTCCAATACAAAGTCAGAAGCAACTTTCGATGCTGAACGACACACATTCGATCGGCTTGCATCAAAAGGAATGCCCGTAAGGAATGTCTTGGAGTGCAATTTAACTTCTGTATAATAAATTAACAATTTAATTACTTTATTTGATGATTAAATTACATTAAATGTCCCTTAATAGGCCGGTGCAAGTCATTCTTGGAACATACCTTCAAGTCTTTTTGAATGGCACTTTTTATATCTCATAAGGAGTCGTATGTAGCACAAAGAAATATTTTCGACAGAACCTGCAACGTTATCTTTCGTGAATGGTTTTGCAAATTTCTGACTAGCACGAAAAATGGTTAATTATGACATCATTCTTTATTCCTAACGGGCGTGTAGACTGTTTCATGGCGTGAAAATGTTATAAATGGTGTTTTTCAATTTTACCTCTACAGCTTTTCCTGGATCCAACTTTATTTATATTTCATATGCTCTTAACTAAGATTTTAGAGTTCGTGGTTTTAATTAGCTTGATTAGACAATTCATATTGTAGTGATAAACAGAACAGTATATGTTTTCACACTCGATTTATTGAACCAAAGTAGATCTGATTCTAGAAAAATTGCAATGATTTTTCGATCAGACTTGTTGGTGATTTCGTTGGTATAAGATTTGTCCCGGCTGTCGGTTTACTGACGAGTTAATTACTGGAATAAAGTGTTAGCTAAGTGGCAGCGACGAGCTCACCACTTGTCAAGTCTACGTTTCCACGAACCTGTAACCCACAAGGTGAAAAGTGGCTCACTGAAGCTCTACCTTCAGGGATAAAGAGAAAAGTCTATGTATGTATGTATTTTATAATCTGTGCTTTTGTTTAAGCAGAAAAAATATTTCATCAGCCACTGGTAGCTACGTACTGTCTATGGTCCATTGATTAAAACACAAACACTGTTACCTAACTACGACTATCCACGCAACCTGATCTGAACAATGCCGAGCCTTTATCAAGTCTTAAAGCATGGCTTTCCGTGAGATGCCCTCCACCCTCTTCAATGATAACATCAGCCTTAACACAAGGTGCTAACGTCGACAATCCCACAACGTAACCATCGACTGTATATCAAGATAACTATCAAAGATTTACACGACGCTTTTGACCGCGATTGTATCTATCAGATTAATGGTACGAGTCTCACCGAGTTTAACAGATTGTAGGTAACATTACCTACCTGAGTAGGCCCTAGACGTTTTTCATTTAAGTTATTATATGTGTGGTATGTTTGTATTGAAATAATGGATATTTTGCAGTTATTAGACTGGGTTTTTGAAGTTGTTTGTATGAGACAAGATTGACATGATTAAAATACGCCTCAATTTTTATTTTGTAGTGTCCGATGAATATTTTTATTCTAAGTTGTAAAAAGTAATGGGATAGAATTACATTTTAATGGCGTCTTGGTGGCTTATAATTAAACGCTAGTAGCATTAATGTACGGTTAATTATTATTTTATTCATAAATCTTATTAATGCTGGTAATCCCATATCCCTGTTTTGGCAGCAAATTGATTGAAACACCATAATGAATTTTATCAGTAGGTACTGTAACGGACCTCCCCTTCCCATCCGTCATAAGACACTCAGATCGGAAATATTTCGAAAATATATTCTAAATCTTAATATTTATAATGGCCAATAGTGTGATCGAATTAGTGATAGGACTGTACGTTGTGTTTCATAGTAACCCGTTAAGTAGAAGGTTCTTTAAGAGGTATGCTGGTAGCAGACATAAGACATGGTATTGGGTAGCGTAGTGAAGAAAGTCCCTAATGATAAATATTAGATCTGGAGAATTATAAATGTACTATTACAAAAGTAGATTGTTATAATTAATCAAAAGTTTGAACTAATGGAATAGTACATACTCTAATTTAATAATGAAAAGTGAATAACAAATTTATTTAATACTGCTGTAAAAATAGCAGTTAGTTATTTTATACCACGAACATAGTTTGTGGGCCAACGGCATCTTCACAAACTATGGCTCGACGCCCCTCCCCGCGCCATGCTATGAATTTCGACTCCTGACAACTCTAGGATTTGTCGTCTAGGAAATCCTCTATTCGTGGCATAATAAAGTATTATCCCACCGAACCTGCGGAACTTAACCCTCCTTAATCAAAAGAAGAGGAAAGGTCCTATTATTCTCCGAAGAGATTTAGTTAACTCGTATAGCATACGAGCAAGAGTTAATGATGAAAAGAGTATAAAACTCTCCTATATCCACAATGATTTACTGTACTGTAACAGTAATTTAAATTAAATTATAAATAAGAGCTTGGCTCACTTATGCTAATGAATGTATTTCACATTCAGTAAGTTTCTAAACTCGTACTGAGATTGCAACTGAGGTATAATGTCATAATGCAGAACAAGCAGAGCACATTATCAATATATAAGATGATAATAAATGACAGTACTTAGCAATGTGTCTTAACCCTAACAATAATTCAAAACTGATCAATTGAGGTGGTTACAGATCTCACATACCAATATGCTGACCATTTAGGTATCACAGCTAGGTGGAGTCGTACCCCTTTTTGACCAGACCGCATAGCCTAATTAGCAATTCCGTGAGATAACTGGGTTTCTCAAACCAATATATCAGTACCGGTAAAATAAAGTAAGAGTAAGTGGTAGTTCGGCAACAGTGATAATAATGGATGATTACCAGTCTCACTTTGGAAAGCTATTACGAAAACTAGACACAGCTTAGTAATATCATAACATTGTTATTTGATAGAAATACTTATTCATAAACCTTTGTGCTCAACAAGCCGGCAAAAGGTAAATTAAAAATAAATAGCATAGTAAGTGTTAATGTATCAACATCTGTGAACCAATTTCATCATTCAAATATAAATCAATTCATTAAATTAATACAAAGTGGATATTACATCTTCACTCTATCTTATACTAAAATATAAACTATGATAGGTTAAATGATCTGTTGTGCACATCAGATTGGTAACGTGGACCAAGTTGTTTCAATATAATAAATATAAACCATTTCCAACTAACATCTGTGAATGTATCGTCAGAAGGCATTAATCTATACAATGGAGCTCCTTTACAGATAATAGTGGATCTAGCCATTATTTGTATCGTCTATTAAATAAATACTTTATTTACGTCTGATCTTTGAGATACTCTAAAGTATTAGATAAGTGTAAAATTATTTATAAAAAATATTTGTTTATAACTTAAAACATAAAACCCACACAACTATTCTTGGAATCATTGATTTAAACCAGTAGAATCAGTATCAATAAATAAAAGGAACATCCGTATAAACTCTGAAATTATCAGTTGTGTACCTAAATACCTAAACTAGCTACAAATATGTGTGAGAGCAAAACAAGGAGTCGCGTCCTTACTCCATATTTAATTCTAATTGTGCATGAAGGTACAAACAGCACAAGAGTTTGCAAATGTGCACCTTTCTAACTATTCTGACTAATGTATGCGAGATTGGCTTTCTCGACTTTGTATTCCTAGTGCCAGCCCTAAGGTCTATCTCCTGCAGGCCGTAGCCAAAGACAGCAGAATTAAGACATGTACCGCGAGATGTGTGAGGGACCACATCAAATGGATCCTGAAAATAGATTTAGTATGGGTGCTGAAGGCATGACCCACTTCGACAAGTCCCCATTATCCAAGTTCAGGAAACAACCAATGTGGGAGCTTTGCTGAGCCCAACAAAGGGAAAACTCAACACCCAGTTCGCTCAAATTGCCTGGGCCTAACTAACAAGGGAATCCCTGACTCCTGGCTTTCGTTGACACCGTGAGGATCAGGCCAGCAGACCATAAACCATGTTATGGGTTTTGGTATTCATCGAACAGATATTGATAATATTCACAACAAAATAAAATAATGGTTAAGCCATGATAATTCTCTTTTATTTCTTTTTTTAGGAAAGAGAATCTTCAACATTTTGATAAAATCCACACTAATTACGCACTTAACATATTACGTTCTATGACGTCATCACAGCAACTACGCATTACAAAATCCCGTGTTCATGAAATATTATGGAAACTGTTTCATGGGTGGAAAAATTACACTATTAAATGTGTATCACAAACTATGCACTTTGATGCAAATTTCTATTATAATTACTTGCAAAATCAATAATATTTTAATAAAAATCTGTTCGATTCACACATCTAAGCTCGCTATTCCAATCTGAATCCCCTGTCAAAACCTTTCTCTTTTTCCTCTAGCCTTCTGTCATCTTTCTATGTGGAGTAAAAAGTATTTAATGCAAAGTAATGAAAAAGGTTTTAATAAAATACATTGATTTCAAACAAAATACTCGAATTGATTATTGATTAGAAATTTTGGTGGTACAACAGAGTTGGGATCGTTACAATCGCCCCCTGTATTATAACGTAACTTGTGAAGATATAATACACCATTAACAAAAGATCAAAACTCACCACCAAAATAAAATTAATAATAAATGATTATAAAATGAAATGGCAATAGACAAAATATATGAAGAGGAACAGCAAGATAAAATGGACAAAATTGTACCAGTCGCAATCATTTGATAACAAAATAACATGAAATAAACAAATAAAAATATGAACAGATGATGTTAGAATAGCAAAGACAATCTAAACAAGAAAAGTTTGCACAAGAAAGGAATGAAAACAGTTATCTCAAGCCTATGTGTCACAGAACTCTCTGATTATTAAACCAAGACGCATTGTGCTAGTTTATAAATTTAAACAATTTTGTTGCTATTTAATGTATTATTTTGTAAGTAATGTCAATATTTTATTTTTATGTTTAGTTTCATCTATTAAATATACAATTAAAAAAAATAACATAAATCAAACATTCCAAGAATCCTTATAAATATCTTTTGTATAGAAAATAAACTTCCATGACTATGGTATAAACTCCAAAATTTTAATACTCAAATGATAAAACTAGGAATTCCATGGAAAATAAAAATTTGACTATGTTAAATATCAAATTTTCAGTAAGTTAGTATAATTAGCTGATACTTTTTTTTTTTAAATAAGTGGAAAGAGCACGTAATGCATTTTAAAATATTAAACTTTTGAGCAAATACCTAAAATAATCATGTAAATTTTAACTGAAAATGTAAATGCCATTTCTTCAGATCTAATCAATTCAATTGAATGTAATTAATAGAACATTAAATTCCAAAATTATGTAAGTATTGATTGCACTTGGTAGCTTACTCAATAATCAATTTGTTAAAACACTTGTTATTTACATTATTAACAACATTACGCAAAACTGACCGAAAATAGTGTCTGAAATTGGTAACCTAACCAAATCTGAATAAAATCCATCAAGATATTTTCCTTTCTTCAACTCTTGATGTTTACATAAACCCCAATAATATTCACTTAATGCTTCTCAATTTGATTTGCCTCTACTTTAGGCTATATTGTCTGAATATATTTATTTTTAAAATAATAGTTATTATGACTTAATAGTAATAGTAGTGAGCGAAATAATTTTCACTCACTTTCATACTCAATACTCAATTCAAACAGCAAACAAAGTTTTATTTATTCATCAATAAATGGTTTCAAACAGTATTGAGTAAAATGTCTGTATGTATGCGTGTGTTGATGAACGTAAGTGTTTTTAAACCGAACCACAAAGACACACAATCCAAACCATCATCCAAGTTTATAAAGTGACAAGCATAACCAACGAAAACAACTCACCAGTTTCAGCATCGACAAAGTAAGGGAATCTGGTTGTGAGGCAGATTAGTCCTAGTGACATCCAGTAAGCTCTTTCCGAGTGAACAAATTCCATTTACTTGAGTTAAACATACAAGACCCTCCAGTGTCTATCCTCCCTATGAGTGAGTGCATCATTTGCCATGCCCTATCACTTGCCACTCAAAATCAAAACTTGAACGGGGCCCCTCCATAATTCGGTGAATGTGCAGTGTGGGTACTATTCTTTCCTCATGGTAGAGTATGAATCTTCTATAGAATCAGACGGTACTGATGAATGTCTTTGGGTTGGCGCAAAATACAACCAGACCCATGCTGACTTATCCTAACACCAACTTCTCCACTATAAAAGACTCATTGAGTGTATTCTATAGTTTGTAACCAAATATTGACAAATCGCCAAACGAGAGGTCTACTTAAATTTTATTTTTAATGTTTATAATGAATCCATTTTCTTTTAAATCCATAAACCCAAGTTAGTTTCTTTTTTAATAATTACAACCATTAAATTTGCAAGCCTAGATTATTCATATTCAATCAAACTTTTACATTAAACAATTATAAGTATTAGCAAATTATAAATACTCTTTAATTAGGTTAGGTTCCAACTTCTGAACTTGAACTTGAGTTAATATTGAATTAGAAATAACATGAATAATACTACCACCGTAAACAATTTCAAGTCATTCTTCAATACGCCCCCATATAATTCTTAAAATTGAAAACACAAGACAAATTGCCTTGAAAATAAATTAAATAGACAAACAAGAATCAATTGCAAATAAACAGTAATACATGCATGCCTTTTCTAAAATGTAATTTTTATATTACACAAGAATTTAATTTGAATAACTTTCAATTTAGATTAACATTATCTTGATTTACAACCGATTTGAAACACTGAAACAAATCAATAAATGTATACAAAAGAAATAAAAGTCTAAATCAATAATTGTTTTCACGGCCCTTTTCGAGAGCGTGGTGGTCTAGCGGTAATGACCCCCGAGTTTCAATCCGGAGGCCGCCGGTTCAAATCCCGACGTGCACCTATGAGTTTTTCGATTGAAAGATTTATGTGCGCAATACCACGTTCTCAAAACGGTGAAGGAATACATCGTGAGGAAACCGACATGTCCCAGAACTAAAAAAATTCAAAGACATGTGTCGATTGCACGAAAGAAGCCTCTTTGAGGCGCACTTACAATTCTTTCACCACACTTGTTCGACAGAACCGGTGACTCGAAGAAGAAAAAGACGGCCCCAATATTCTTAAGCTTCTTTAACATTTTCTCATTAATTCTCAAGCTCATTTAACATTTGGATTCTCATCAATAAAAACTTAAAATTATTATTAATATGATCATTAATTATATTTCTAAAAACATATTCACGCCCCCAAGGTTCTTAGCTACTTGCCAACATTTGAGACCCCTTTATCCTGGTCACGGCACCAATTGTAACGGACCTCCCCTTCCCATCCGTCATAAGACACTCAGATCGGAAATATTTCGAAAATATATTCTAAATCTTAATATTTATAATGGCCAATAGTGTGATCGAATTAGTGATAGGACTGTACGTTGTGTTTCATAGTAACCCGTTAAGTAGAAGGTTCTTTAAGAGGTATGCTGGTAGCAGACATAAGACATGGTATTGGGTAGCGTAGTGAAGAAAGTCCCTAATGATAAATATTAGATCTGGAGAATTATAAATGTACTATTACAAAAGTAGATTGTTATAATTAATCAAAAGTTTGAACTAATGGAATAGTACATACTCTAATTTAATAATGAAAAGTGAATAACAAATTTATTTAATACTGCTGTAAAAATAGCAGTTAGTTATTTTATACCACGAACATAGTTTGTGGGCCAACGGCATCTTCACAAACTATGGCTCGACGCCCCTCCCCGCGCCATGCTATGAATTTCGACTCCTGACAACTCTAGGATTTGTCGTCTAGGAAATCCTCTATTCGTGGCATAATAAAGTATTATCCCACCGAACCTGCGGAACTTAACCCTCCTTAATCAAAAGAAGAGGAAAGGTCCTATTATTCTCCGAAGAGATTTAGTTAACTCGTATAGCATACGAGCAAGAGTTAATGATGAAAAGAGTATAAAACTCTCCTATATCCACAATGATTTACTGTACTGTAACAGTAATTTAAATTAAATTATAAATAAGAGCTTGGCTCACTTATGCTAATGAATGTATTTCACATTCAGTAAGTTTCTAAACTCGTACTGAGATTGCAACTGAGGTATAATGTCATAATGCAGAACAAGCAGAGCACATTATCAATATATAAGATGATAATAAATGACAGTACTTAGCAATGTGTCTTAACCCTAACAATAATTCAAAACTGATCAATTGAGGTGGTTACAGATCTCACATACCAATATGCTGACCATTTAGGTATCACAGCTAGGTGGAGTCGTACCCCTTTTTGACCAGACCGCATAGCCTAATTAGCAATTCCGTGAGATAACTGGGTTTCTCAAACCAATATATCAGTACCGGTAAAATAAAGTAAGAGTAAGTGGTAGTTCGGCAACAGTGATAATAATGGATGATTACCAGTCTCACTTTGGAAAGCTATTACGAAAACTAGACACAGCTTAGTAATATCATAACATTGTTATTTGATAGAAATACTTATTCATAAACCTTTGTGCTCAACAAGCCGGCAAAAGGTAAATTAAAAATAAATAGCATAGTAAGTGTTAATGTATCAACATCTGTGAACCAATTTCATCATTCAAATATAAATCAATTCATTAAATTAATACAAAGTGGATATTACATCTTCACTCTATCTTATACTAAAATATAAACTATGATAGGTTAAATGATCTGTTGTGCACATCAGATTGGTAACGTGGACCAAGTTGTTTCAATATAATAAATATAAACCATTTCCAACTAACATCTGTGAATGTATCGTCAGAAGGCATTAATCTATACAATGGAGCTCCTTTACAGATAATAGTGGATCTAGCCATTATTTGTATCGTCTATTAAATAAATACTTTATTTACGTCTGATCTTTGAGATACTCTAAAGTATTAGATAAGTGTAAAATTATTTATAAAAAATATTTGTTTATAACTTAAAACATAAAACCCACACAACTATTCTTGGAATCATTGATTTAAACCAGTAGAATCAGTATCAATAAATAAAAGGAACATCCGTATAAACTCTGAAATTATCAGTTGTGTACCTAAATACCTAAACTAGCTACAAATATGTGTGAGAGCAAAACAAGGAGTCGCGTCCTTACTCCATATTTAATTCTAATTGTGCATGAAGGTACAAACAGCACAAGAGTTTGCAAATGTGCACCTTTCTAACTATTCTGACTAATGTATGCGAGATTGGCTTTCTCGACTTTGTATTCCTAGTGCCAGCCCTAAGGTCTATCTCCTGCAGGCCGTAGCCAAAGACAGCAGAATTAAGACATGTACCGCGAGATGTGTGAGGGACCACATCAAATGGATCCTGAAAATAGATTTAGTATGGGTGCTGAAGGCATGACCCACTTCGACAAGTCCCCATTATCCAAGTTCAGGAAACAACCAATGTGGGAGCTTTGCTGAGCCCAACAAAGGGAAAACTCAACACCCAGTTCGCTCAAATTGCCTGGGCCTAACTAACAAGGGAATCCCTGACTCCTGGCTTTCGTTGACACCGTGAGGATCAGGCCAGCAGACCATAAACCATGTTATGGGTTTTGGTATTCATCGAACAGATATTGATAATATTCACAACAAAATAAAATAATGGTTAAGCCATGATAATTCTCTTTTATTTCTTTTTTTAGGAAAGAGAATCTTCAACATTTTGATAAAATCCACACTAATTACGCACTTAACATATTACGTTCTATGACGTCATCACAGCAACTACGCATTACAAAATCCCGTGTTCATGAAATATTATGGAAACTGTTTCATGGGTGGAAAAATTACACTATTAAATGTGTATCACAAACTATGCACTTTGATGCAAATTTCTATTATAATTACTTGCAAAATCAATAATATTTTAATAAAAATCTGTTCGATTCACACATCTAAGCTCGCTATTCCAATCTGAATCCCCTGTCAAAACCTTTCTCTTTTTCCTCTAGCCTTCTGTCATCTTTCTATGTGGAGTAAAAAGTATTTAATGCAAAGTAATGAAAAAGGTTTTAATAAAATACATTGATTTCAAACAAAATACTCGAATTGATTATTGATTAGAAATTTTGGTGGTACAACAGAGTTGGGATCGTTACAGTACTACTACTCTAATCGAGGTACTGACTCTTTCGGACCAGGGTTTTGAAAGACCCCTTTCGTGCACTTGACACATGTCTTCGAGATTTTGGCTCTAGGACAATGTCGGTTATCTCACGATGCAGAAAAAACTCAATAGTGCGCTTCGGGATTTGAACTAGCGACCTCCGCATTGAAACTCGGGGTCTGTAGCACTGGGCCATAACGCTCTCTGCCTCACGCCAGTTTAATCAGTTATGCGTTCGATTAATATTCGGAATAAGGCATATACATTGTTAATAAATCAAAACGGGTTGGGGACGTATGACCAAAAGACACAAATACTTCGACTAGATAACTGGCTTATGTTTTTCTTATGTGAATATTGATTATGTATAAATTATCAATAACCATTCTACTCGACACTCAATGTGATTTTTATGTATCGATAGGTTTGGTAAGCGTTAAAATTTATACAAAATTTCCGCGTTTCATATAATAATAGACAAGATTAGTCATACATTATATACAGTTAGCATCTTAAATGCTACCGGTACTTTTTATTTTTAGTTTTTTACGGTATTATTTATAAAATAATTATATTTCGTAAACAATAAAATTAGTGAGAGCGTTAATTTAGAACGCGTTAATTGTATAGTGGAACGCTGAAGGTGGCGGAACGGTGGGACAAGAGATGTTATAAAGCTAGTAGAATTCAAACTTTGTTAAACTAGGATCATATAGATGCGTACTAGTTAGGTATACCTATACGCCCAGTTGTAGCTGAGAGCTGGAGTTATTCTCGATTGCAGTAAATCAGCGGCAAGCGTGTCGCCGCTGCTTCCTCGTACGTGTGTAATGCTCGACTCCGGTCAGCGAGCCAATTTGTTTTTATTGAGACTACCCCCAAGTTATGCAAACCGTTCGGAAACGCTGAGCCCGCTGTAAACAAACTTAAATCGACCAACGTACACCGACACCGTAACGCAAAACTCATAACTTGACACGATGGCTCAAATTGTACTGGTCTCAGCGACCGTGGCTACCTTTAATCTCAAAGCGAATGTTTTCACAGCGCCCGAGTTTCAGCCTCGGTTAGACGTGTGTAAACAATACACTACGTTAATAGAGATATAAATTGTGAGCATTCCATTTATTCCCTTTGAAATCGTACGTTACGAAAGCGCTTATCGAACAAAACAGATCCTGTTGCGGGGGTTTACCCGAAACCCCAGTTACAAGTCCTAAACCAACTCGTAAATTGTGCACTTAACAAAGTTGGCTATAGCGTCAAATATGCATAGCTATGAGCTTACTTAACATTAGCTGGTAGCTGAAATTCCTGTCAGACGAATAAAATAAAATGTTAGGAGTTCTGGCAGACATGGTATCAATATTAGCATAACGTAGTTGCCAGAAACCATGACGAGTGGGTTAAGGGGAATTCGCAACTGCGTAGCCCTACTTTTTTTTGCGAATATGAACTAAAATAAGAATCAGAGATCTTGCATATTTCGTTTGGATAAAACTTGTCATACAGAACGCTCTCCAAAAATTATACATTCGATTTTATAATACGCATACCTACAATAATGAAACAAACCGAATATTAGCTATTTAAAGCTAAATTGCTTTATCTACTAAATAAGATTGAATGGTAATGGTAAAGACATTGTCTAAAAAAAGAGTAAATGTACATTATTCGCTTGAGTCTATGGTACGTAAGTTCATCCATGCCTGAACCCAAGCTTTCTCAAAGTTCGTCGGACTGACGAACAATGGCTGCGCGCGCATTCTTGGTGCTATTGAGTCGCATTGAGAGTTGTAGCCACTAATAACAATCTATGTAATAAATAGCGGTTATAACTTAGTCTGGGCTCGAACAGAAACTACTGAAAACGTTATGCACATCTTAAATGTTGAATTAACGACTTTGTATGACGATATTTTTATATGATTAATAGATTAATTAATAACCTTCTAGTCTAAGTAAATATAATTAAATTATGTGCATTTATTTGTCTATAATCAGTTAAAGTTGCCGCAGATATAAGAACAATATCCAATAAGTAGAAAAACTTGAAAGGAACAATAATAATGATATTTGAGTCGATTAGTTTCTCACATGTAAATCTTTCGTAAACATTATGCATTATAATTAAATAACAGCTACATTACAAATGAATTGACAACAACAATGAGCGTTAGCATAGCAATAAATAAATAAATCGATTGAGTTATACCGTGTTCACAAAAGGTTAACGCAATCTGTAAAACACAATGCATGGGTGGATGTGTAAAAAAAGAAACATCGGTCGCGATTTCCTGGCGTGCGACTTTTATCCGCCAGTAGGACTAACTAACAGCAAAACTGCCAGTAAAAATAACGATCAAAAGTGCTACGAGGGATCTAGTACATACGTCGGCTAAACTGTAATCGTCTTTTAGTGTGCAGTGTACATGATCTGTTTCGGTGGACATTGAACACAGCGCCATTTGGTATCAATTGGATATGAACGTATCTGATTTAAAATCTCTAGTATTTTGTCTCCATTTACATAATAGTGCCAGAGACTTCAATATGCGAAGATTAGTATCACGTGCTTTTACGTTTATTGCATCCGCTCCTGCCAGAAGATGTTAAGGTGTAATTGACCTTTTCTCAGTGTGTCGGTAGGATAAATAATTCCAAAAGTTTAAATTACCATATATCTATTTATTTACAAAAAAATACAACTTCTTTTTCAATATAGCGACCAACAGTCGTAGTTTATATGTGGAAACAGCCGTGCCTTATATTTACATAAGTGAGCATTGAGTTATACTCGCATTATCGATGTAAAATGAAAACAGTTTTTCAGTCAGTTAAGTGCTTAACATTAATGAGTTTTCAATAATTAATTTCAATTAATTACCAATTCAATTTGACTAAAAAATCACTCAGAGCTGAGTAAATTAAACTAATATTGAATAAATTATCAAAGTGAGTAATGATTCTCAATGATTGTTCAAGTTTTTACTTGAATAAATAATGATAGTGTTACTTTTAATTTCATACCATTATCTCATCTCATACTTTTTACTTTGGGTGTTACAGACAGTCCCCTATGCAGAGGCTGCCTCACTGCAGAAGAGACGGCCGTGTATGTGCTCCTAGAGTGCGATAGCGTGGCTCCCTCGGGACACCGAGGACACCCAGTCAGGCCTGCGCCGGAATTAACGAGCTGCTGGCCTTTCTGGAGGACATCGGGTGGCTACACTAGCGGCCTCCACCCATCACGCAAAAAGGGCCCACTGGTGGCCAGTTGCGGAAACCAGCTCGCGCTACAAGTAACAAGTAAGTAACCATCTAATACGTCCATACTAAAAATATATTATTGTTTTTATATGCGAAAACTCAGATAATTATATAAGTGTAATCTATAAACAGCTGTCATTCATTCTCACTCACAGCTCGATTTCAAAATAATAACTCATTAACTAACAAAAGCCAGCTTTACGTTGATAACTTTCTATTTTTCAAAAAAAAAACCTTCCAAATTTGTTATCTCTAAGCGTGTCACCTAATTTAATTCTTTAATACTTAAATTTAGGTACATACATCAAATCAACATCAAACTTCCTAGTTGAAAATCTACGTCATATGTTTATTTAGAAAAAATTAACAGTACAGAAAAGGATCAACAAATAAAGCTTTGAAACGATCAGTAACAAAGATTACATTCAATTGTCTCGATTGCCCTCACGTACACACATGCGCAAGCGCATATTATATCGAATGTACGTATGTGTGAAGGGGAGCCTTACGTTGTGAATAACGATGACACAAACATTATTCATCAAATGAACTTGAATTAAAAATAACTTGAACTTGATGGTGATAACCGCTTTGGAACGTTATACTCATTTTGATATACGGGATTAAAGGGTTCAGCGACCGAACTGAAAAAAATATTAGGTAGGAAACTTGCGAGTAAAAGTCGCAAATGCGTTTCATACCTTTTGCAATTTTAATTGACAAATATTAATCCAGTTTATGTCAGTAAATATTAACGTAGTGAGTTTCCCATGTTCATAAATATTGCGGTCCATTACAAAATCAGTTTGAATTAAATCCGGTATTGGAACCTAAATATTAAAGCTTCCTATCATTCGACCGAATTCACAACTGATTAAAGGAATGGAATGGACGTATCAAAACATGTTCGGATAATAAACAACTATACAAAGGTAAAACTGCTTCGTATATCGCTGTGACCGAAAAGGTACGACGTTCTTTCTTATTTGGTAAGTTGACGACGCAAAACTCTACGCCCTCAGAACGTGCCTAGCGTACTTCTGGTCAAAATACTAACAAGGAAAATATATCGAAACTTTTTAACACTGGAAGGAATCGATAAACACCTCATTATAGTTATTTAAAATATATATAACAAGCAGTAAACAGTGAAACACGAGGGGTTGAGATGACATGCCCCAAATAAATCATCACCAAAAATTAGTTTTCGGCTGATCATAAATCAACAGATCGTTCGCTCAACTCTTTCTTTTTTTAATGACTTCAGAATGTTCGTTTGTCAGCAAGAACAGCACAGATGGCGTACCAGCTGTTTCTATGACAGTCACGTCGAGAATCGTACTACGCCACGTCACGGGCTTGGCTCGTTAAATTTTTATTGCCCCAAGGTCGCCACTTTATGGTCAATTCCAACACTTATTGTTCGCACAAAAACTTTTTTATATCAGTAACTGTAGTAACGACTGACAGTGATTAAACGTTAATTGTTACGATGCAAGACAATTATTTAAAAAAAGGCGTTTAATTAACGCGCTTTCCGATTACATAGTTAGAATTTTGTATTATGTATTTATCAGACACGAATGATAGATAGATAGATAGATAGATAAACACTTTATTGCACATTACACCAATAAAATAGAAAACACAAAATATTGAGGTACAAAAAAACAAAATAAATGTACAATCGGCGGTCTTATCGCTTATAGCGATTTCTACCAGACAACCTAAGATCGAAAGAAATACCATGTAAATATGTTGCTGGTGTTATAATCTAATAATAGAATAAAATTCAAACAAAGAAAAAAAAAATATAACAAAACAGTGTGTTTACAATATAAATAATACATAACAATACAATTCTTACACTATAAAGAATATAAAGACTTATTGATGACGAAAAGAAGTGACGAAGCGAATTAAAAAAAATAAAAAAAAAAAAAAAAAAAATTAAAAATACAGCAAAGTTGAAAGGTCGAATGGTTTATATAAATCAAATATACGATGGATTTATGCGTAGAAACGTATCTAATATTTTATGCGAGAGTTGAGCGTGTTCGGTGTATCGTGCGGAGACAAACGTCATGCTGTTTATTATATTACTACTCAACCAAACGTATGATAAAACGATGTTTTGACTGCGTTTTCGTGGATATCGACTTTCGTTCACAAGGAGTTCGTAATAAAGCAATTTTCGAAGCCTGACATAACAATGGAACGTTTCTTAGCTTGTTTTAAATGCTTTCGACACCGTGATTTAAAACCCTTTGATTTTTGCTTTGTTTGTAAACATTTAGGTAATACAGAGAGGGTTTCTCTTTTGTGCAATACTAATTTGCGCAACTATTGCGATACATTGCCGTGGCTCCTTTGTTTCCTCTTTTTATAAGCAGACAAAGTATGGAGAAAGTCCCGTCTCAAGTGTTTTGTTGTAACATTTTTAAATGTAAACCTATGGCAACGGCGCGGCGGCTCATACTCTGACACGAAAGCTTTGAATAATATATTGCTGGTATGCGTAATTAGATATTATTATAATATTGATGTATATAAGCAATCATAAGATTTTACAAAGATTAAGGAAAGTTATATATTTTTTGTGTTAAAGCGCTTCATACAAATTTGGCATCTTAAAATCCTTAAAGTTACCTTTCAACCCTAATATACCTCATCTCTTCTATAGATTAAATTATGGGATTCAAATGGTAAAAGTGGGGATATATCAAACCAATTTGAAAAACAAAAATGCGTCTTGATATAAAGAAACACAATAATTTGCATACTGAGCAACGCTTTGTTTGGCAAATCTGTTATTTACCTTAATTTTTGGTTACCATCTCCAGTGACCTACAATTTGGCTCTCGTTCTTTGAGAAAGTCAGTATCGATTTGCGTTTTAAACTCTTTTCGTCGCTTTTTGCAAGCGCACAAAGGCTCTTTTTTGCACTCTGTTTGCAAAATAATTGTAAAGAACAACAAACTTCCAGCTCGGAGCTTTAAGGGTTAAAAAAGTGATATATGACGCAAGTAATCGCAGGTAGCATTTTAGAAAGTTGCTTGTTGAAAGGATTTAAAACACCATTGTCTCTACAAACACCTGAAAACACACAAAAGGTAAACATTTTTCACATCTAAATAAAAAAAAGTCAATATCTGAAATTAAATGACGGCAGGTATTTTTTGAATGACTAAAAATTGTTTACCAAATAAAACAGTGTTACATTGCAATTATTCACAAAGCCAAGTCAAATGAACGATTGCAACAGAAAGGTCAAAAGGTTTTGGTTGGGTTGTTGCAGACTTGCGACAGAGACGTCGCAACTGCGACTGGCATTGTCATCCTAATACTATTTTGTAAACAAGTTGATGTTCATAAATCAATATGGAGAAAATACTCACTAATTACTACATTTTCGTTTCATTTGATAAACATCCCTACAGAACAATAAGAGTTTCTTAGTCAACACTTTACATCAATAAGTGATAAATACCTTTAATTATCCACTATTTACTCATACTCATTCGATTCTATAAATAGTATAAATCATAAAATGCAATAGGTATAAGTACTTATGACACTGAGTTAGTGACATAACTCTTTCGAATCCACAATTTATTTCTATCTCGATCTATCTTGATATTAAATTACATAATATTTGTATTTTTTATTTCATCCATGTACAAAGTTCTGACTGACTGACATTAGAAAACGCAGAACCTTAAACAGCAGGCCTTAGACTACATAGAGATTAATGTAATTCAATCCCTCACAGGGTGAAAATGGGCTGATAAGATCGTATTCTGAACTTAGTAACTTAAATCTTGGCTCAGTTATGCTTTAGAATAAAACACCCTGTCAAACCACGTGGGCTGAGCCCCATATTTTACGTGGACAAAGTCGTGGGCGAGTCCATATACTGATATAAACGAATTTCAATTAAGACGGATATCAACAAATCAGTTGTCAAAGCTCCACATTATTTGCGATTACGTTTCTAAAATAAAAAAGTTTTAGAACAACTGTTAAGGGACAATTTACCAATATAATCCATGTAATCTGAAGAACTTATAAAATGTCACAAAGATTACAATCACGACTCTAAGTCGCTCGTCTTAAACTCTCCAACCACAACCAAATATACCTGCTTAAAACTAAAAGAAAATAAATTTGAAACGATAAATACCATTAAACTCACCGCAGACCACGCGGTCGAAGGGGCTCATCCAATCTGGAAATGGAAAATCTATTATCAATCGTATTGAAGTTCTTTATTTCGGCCACGACACATGCAACACTACACGTCTAAAGTCACTTCAACTTTTAAACATGCTTACAATATACAGAAACAAAATATTATACAATTTAAAGTTATAAGTTAAAAGTTATAAACAATATTTTACACAACAAACATACTTATTAATATAATTAAACAAAAATTACAGGTAGGCAAAGTATTGTAAGTTATAAAATTTTAACACATTTCAGATTGTGATCCATATTTTAAGAAGGCACTTGTATGATTATTTTATTATATTTGTGTTAGTGAGTTGGGTAACCAAAATATACCTTAAGTATGACCCGAAATATTAATCCAAAGGTCGCTGATTCAATTCTAGACAGGATAGTAATGTGTAATTTCCTTGAAACATCATGTGCGGTACACGTTCTCATTGTGAGGGCAAAGTAACCAGACCAAGGCATATAACAACTGATACGGCTCCTTTAATAGATCCAAACTCATTTACTCAATGTACAGAGTAGCTTGGTGTCCTTGATGTAGGAAATTATATAAGAAGGTTGGTACAAAACTAAACTTTTTTTCTCAAACGTCACTCAAGTCAAAAACGCTTCAGTTCTGATTTTATTTTCTTAAAGTCAATTTTGTAATTGTCCGATGATCAATTCTAATGCTATATATTTCTTCTTTTATATTATAAGCCTAATTGAAAGTTTTGAAAAATGAGATAGGTACATTGAAATGACTCTATTTTTAGATAGATAATTAATTAACATTAAAATTCATTAAGCTAACTTATTATTTTATGAGAATTTTATGACTCCACGCTACCATCCGTCGAGCGAAATTCACTTTTACCTTTTTGGCATCCAAAGAAAGACGCTCCAAGGCGCCAATCGAAAAACAGTCTAGCGCTAACCCTATTTCAAATAGCACACATAAGTACACAAATAAAATTAAATGTTAGATTCCTAATCTAAGAAAAACACGATTCAAACATTTATCATTACAGAACAATGTGCAACTAATTATAGTTAATTGCAGTTGAAACAATAACGCATGAGCTTTACGGCCATATTCAAAAACATTTGTTTTCCACGCGTAAGGAATGTGTTACAATACTTAGTACTCGTATCACTTCATATTACTGACATTATGTAGGACATACATACCTTATATCAATTTAATTAATATAAATGGACTATTACTAAGTTTAAAATTAAATTAGCTATCGTTTTGTCTTCTACGATCACGTATTTGTGCAACAGACTAAATAGGAATTCCTACGCATAATAGACTGTCATAGTATTATATGATTTACAACCACACAGAACCAACTATAAGATACCTACGTTCCGTTTTTAGTTTTTTAGATGTGTTAGTTTTAAATTTAAAATGTAATTCAACGTATAATAAAAAAAAATAGTTATATATAAAATGAATCTATTAATTGTTTAAATTCATGTTACTGATAACAGATGATCCATTTAATAAATTAAAAGAAACGTAGTTACAGTTTTCTTCTGGATAATATCAATGTCATTGCTTGTGAATACGGAATGTTTGTAGTCAGTTTGAAATTTCACATAGTTTATAGTTTTACAATTACTCTAACAATTGCTGGTAGATTAGTTTTTCTTCCTCAGTAAAGCATCCGATTCAATTTAACGAGCAGAACATTTTTAATTGCGTTTAATCAATTAAATAGATAGGTTTCTTTGGTTTTACTGCCAAGAAGCAACAGTGTTGATAAGTTGAATCGAATTGCTTGTTAACTGTTTATAGGCCTGACTTCTGTTCTAGGATTTAATTTTTAACCACATATTTTTTTATATACTCTATTATAAATTTAATACTGGCCTCACAGCGCAGTTGGTAGTAACCCTGCCTTCTGCGCTGTAGGTTGTGGGTTCGATTCCCACCCAGGACAAACATTTATGAGACATTTGTAACATTGATGTTTGTTCTGTGTCTGGGTGTTAATATGTATTATATGTATGTATTTACAAAAGAAAAGTATATATGTATGTTCATCAGTCGTCTGGTTCTCATGATACAAGCTATGCTTAGCTTACTTTGGGGCTAGATGGCGCTGTGTGAAATGTCCACCAATATTTATTATTATTTACTAGATATATATTTACTTTGGTACAAAAATGACACTTTCACTACATCCGTAGCTATTTCCTTGGCCTTTGCAAATGTTTATTGCTTATAACCTCTGTGAAAAATCATTTAGTCATTTCATTCAGTTTTCATTTCCTACTTTGACTCTAACTTTGCTCTTTCATAGGTGCTGTTTTATTATTATTATATTATTATGATAAAAAATATAGCACGGATATGTAAGTAGTTCGTTAACTGTAATACACCAATGTTTTATACATTTATGATCACATTTTACTTAAACTTTTGTAATAAAAATGTGTCTCATTTCCCATGATTAGTTGTTTTCCATGTGGCCATTAATAACTCAATTTTAAATTTACGTTAATTAAAAAAACATGTTAAACTGCTCCAGTTTTTGCCGATAATTAAATACAACATGTTCATCGATCGGAAACATTAAAACTTTATCCATTGAATGCACTCCTTAATTACTCAAATAAAAATAAACGTTTAATCCTTGTGTTTCCATTACTTCAGATAAAAATAAAAATTAACGCGAAAAAAATAAAAAAATTAAACTCCTTTACCCCGAAATGGAAGATTAAGAGTGTCGTTGGTATCACAAACATAAATCACAAGATATTTATGTTACTTGTTTTATCTTTACTTTGTAGGTATCAGCACAAGGGCTTTATCGAGAAGCACGTTAAAATAATTCAATAAAAACCATAAGATTGATTTAAACAGACTAATGTTCGCACAAGCCGTCGAAATTCGACCATAAGAGAAAAATTGTACTAACTGTTACTGTAACTATTTCCCATATTATTTAATGATAACACTAAAGCACGTGTATAGCTAATTAACAAAACTAAAAATAAAAAAAATATTCCCAAACAAAGGAGAAAATGGTACTTAACTATCTTCTTTGCCAATTCATACATAGATTCTCAAAAAGCGGGAAAAGAATACAAACGCCTGAAATCAGACGTGGCCTATGCCTCTACTCGCGAACAAAACGTAATAGAAGCGGTTGTATAATTAATAACGTGCTACAAATAGCAATCAATAGCTGTAAGGGCATTTGATGGCGTGTGGGTTCCGATCGGTGACGGTGTGCTCTGATTGGTCGGACGCGACGGCCATATTTGATCCGCGGCATGCGCCGGCACTCGCCGCGCATATGTGACTGTGCTCTTCCTTTTGTCCACCACAATACATTAGGTGCGATTTATACTCGTAACTTATCTACGATCATAAATCATTTTTGGTCACTTTTATCATAAAACGTGTAAAGAGCAACCATTTAATAGTCTGGATAACATGAAAATAGTTTTATACTTTTAATTTGTTACTAAATTTAATTAAAAATCCATATTCATGTTTCAATTCATAAAAGATGATTTGAAATCGTAGAACTCATTACATAAAATAAAGCGCAGCAAATAGATTCCTTCACCGTCTAAGATTAAATACTACAAACAAATTTTTTATTTGGCAACACACCGCTACAGTACAAACATTGAGTCGCACTTGCAAACTTCATTCAAACTAACATAAGACTAGTGTTTGAGCGTAATACGCCGCGCCGTTCTGCTGTCAAATTGTGTAGAACGTGGTGCGTTACGACGGATAAACGTCGGCCAACTGACAACTCTGCCATTTTATTTCAGCTTGCGCACGCGCAGAAGTATCTTTCGCGCTATTTTTGTACTCCCGAGACGGATTCTCGCTTCTATTACATCGGACATTTTTATAAGCCAACATTGCCAACAAATCACTAAAATAGTCTATTGCTCTACAAAACAAGATTATTATGGGCCATTCTAAACAATTTTAGTGAGATACGACGGAGGTAGCTTTGATAACCAGTTTTTTTTCTCGCTATGTCATCTTTATTCATTACAGACATGTGCCAACAAGGTCAATTCGTTTCTTGACATTGGTTATCGTTGTGATTCAAGAATTAGTAACATTAGCGAATTTACGTAGAAGTTACGTTGCTGTACTAACCAGTACAACGTTTTGCCAATATTAAGTTGTCAAATTTTTGTGACAAACACTTTGTGTATTTGAAATAAATTATTTGCTCAGAGTACTAATCAATCATTATTTTAATTAACGTGTCCTAATATTTGAAGTTTAATGTGTTTTAAACTAACTTCATTAAATAAGCTGTGACAAGTGTTTTCCATTAATTGATAGAGTGAAATTAATAATGGTTTTAATTAGTTTTTAATGAAGTATTAAACAATAACTTACCAAACCAAAAACGATCCAAAATATACAAAGCTATAACATTTTGTTTATGCTTAAACGTTATGTATTATATGTATTTATGTAACGTTGTGTACATAAATATTATATTTATTTGTAATTCTGTTCTCTCAATTATGTGTTATGATTAATTAAAATTTTAAAATCCTTTCAGCCATATTAACTGCTGTACGAAATGTATATGAATTCATGTAGCTTTTTAATATTCTGAGATAAACTAGAAACCTGTAATTTTTTTGTTACATTAATTTGGACAGAAGACTGAATTTCAATCAATACGTACATAAGATTACTTGAACGCCAAGAATACTCATTTTTGAATTCTTTCTAATCATTTTAGTGTCAAATTCTTAACTCATTATTTTAGTGTCATTTAAACACAAAAAACTATTTCAAGTTCTTTTAGGGTTCGACGTAATTGGCATTCTTCCAATAATTTTTAAAGTATGTACCCATGTATTTTCTCTAGGTCAGTAAAATTAATCAAAGCCAATATCCCATCAGAAAAAAAATCAAGTAATGGTACTATATAGACTGAGACTAGCTGATTCATCTCAAATTTTTATTGCTATTCTAACATTTCATGCGATGGCAATAAATCGGAAATCACTATCGACTTTATCATAAGTACCAAGCAAACCAAACGTAGGTACCTACACCTTGTCCATTTGATAATCAGAATACATTATTTACTTTCATAAAGCTTACGGATATATTGCAGAGCAATAAAAATGCGAATAAAATATAATTGGACTATTGTATGCTAAACGTACAGGCGTTTTAGTGCTGGTAATGGTTTGCCTTTTTTGTGTACTAAATGGACCTCACAGAATATCAGCGCGTGTAGGCATTTTAGTGTACAATAAATAACGGACCTCTTTATAGTTCTTTGAGCTTTAACTTCCGCGGTGTTTGTGACCTAGGTTAGTTTTTCTCAATGGCAACATTGTTTCCTGCTGTGTGTTGAATGCATAGAGTTGAACTAAGTCTAGTCAGTAGTAGTGCATCTCCGAAAGTGACCTACTTACAATATGGACTATTATTATTTGTCCAATGCGGTGAAAGGATTGAATTGCATCATATAGAGGCTCTTTTCGAACACTCGTCACATTCTATTTTTTGTTTCCAGGTCATATTGGTTCCCTCCGCCATTTTGAGAAGAGAACCTCGTGTAACGCACATAATTTTTCAAGCAAAAACTGATTGTATCACTTGTGAATTAGAACCAATTTCCTCTGGATTGACCCTGGGTCTCAATTCCACTGGGTCACCCTCACAAAATAGACTAATGTGGTCGATGATAATGATTTGGGAGTTTTCTTTCTTCGAGGAGCAAGGAACGAGCACATGGCCCACCTCCTTTTGAGCGGCATCCTCTGCCCACAGTAACAGCAACGCAACTCGGTAGGTCTTCCCGTAATAAAGTATGAAAGACCTAAGTCGTATCGCATTGCGCCCGTCTCCCCTAGACTTGAAGATGGTAAGGTATCACCTTATGTGCCTGTAATTTCGCGGTCACCCGTACCCTCCCAGCGGATCACAGCAATGCTACTGAAAACTAGTCAATATAACATTTTATTTTCTTTTTCAGTGAGACAGGCAATTGTTAATTCAATTTGATTAAAATAATATTTTTTTTTGCCAAATTAAGCTATAAATTAGTACTGTGAATCTTAAAGGATTGAATTTAACATGAATTTATATCATTTTTATTTAATAGCTCAACTTATTGAAGAACCAAAGGTGTTTTTTGTTACTGTTGTCAAAATTTTAATATTTATGAAATCAAATAGTTTTTCAAATTTATCATTCTGAATTTGTAATAATTGTCTTTTTTTATTTTCTAACAATGTCAAATCAACAACACTTGTCTTAAATACATGTAAATATCAAAAATGGATTTACCAAAAGTAATTATTTTGAATTTATTGCCTAAATGCTTAAAAATCAATGTAAGAACGGATTACAATAAGTGTTACTTGTTAATTACTTTAATAGGTAAATAAACTGCCTATTACCAACTAGAAATTAATTACTGACGGCAATTAACGTATGAAAGTTAATTACTCCTGAGTTCCCTTCATAATTTTCAGGCATTATTATTTCAATTGCATATTAATGACGGTTATCTACGATAAATTCCTTATAATTTTTTTATATCCTTATAATTTACGAAACAAACAATTAATGATTAAATTATTATTTACAATTACTGGTATTTATAAGAAATTGGTAAACTGATTTGCTATTATGTAGAAAAAATAAAGTTATTTATACAGCTATAATAGAAAAGATTTCGTACTCGTAACAAAAGCAACCCAAATTAATAAAATCATATGAAGCACGCCGTCGGCTTTCCTTTAGAGAGCGTCGGAAAACAAAACAACGGCTTAATTCATCAACAAAATACCTAATTAATAATAAATACTTAGTAAATTTTTAGACATATTAATAAAATTACGATTATGACCCAATAAAATATCAATTCAAAATGTTATTATGTACGTAAATGGGTTATTATGATGATTCATTGTGAGTACAGACAATAACATTGATTTTATTGCATTTATATAGCTGTTGTTGAAATATTTTATTGCAAGTTAATTGACCCGACCGACATTATAAGATTTTAATTAGCATTAAGTCGGTGAATAGACAATTCTTACAAGAATCACATAATCCGCGAGGTTTCGCCACATCACTGACAAAGAATTATCGGGTAATTAAGCTTTTAATCATTGTTTTATTACCTCTTAATATATATTTATACTTTTTTCAGCTTAACTCGAATTATTTCAACTGCAGCAAATAAAAACGAAATCTACGACAAATAAATTACGCGATTAAATTTTTCAAGGCCGTCAAAATTAAACGGAAAAATTAATTCAATTAAATTAAACAAGAATAAAGCAAATTATTCATACAGGTCTTTTGTTCTTTACAGATCAACAACAACAATTAACAAACAAACAGGCATGCAGACATAGAGGAAAACATTTACCAGTAATGGACATCCAAGGATACCGCGGTATATCCGGCAGGGGCTGAGCTGAGGGTTGCGAGCAGGCCGCACCCATGGCGTCCACGGAGGCCGCCGACGCCGCCGAGGCCGCAGAAGCCGCCGCCTGGTGGTAGAACTGGGCGGCCGCCGCCATGCTGGCCGAGGCGGCCGACACGGCCGCGCCTCCGTTGTGCTGGCCCAGCGCGTAGTTCACCATCGGATCACCACCCACCGCCGTCGGGTACCGGCAGCTCTTGTCGTCCGCGGAGAGCGCGCCCCCGGAGAACGGCACCGTCCCCCCGAACTGCTGGTGGTGCGACACGTACGGATACATCCTCGCGGGCGCCCCCGGCGACGCCGAAGACGAGGACGAAGACCGCTGCGGGCTCCCGGCGCCCGGCGAGCCGGCCCCCAAAGCGGCCGCCCCGAGACCACCAGACAGCGAACTCGACAGCGAGGTCGACAGCGACGACGACAGCGAAGAGGAGAGCGACGCCTCTATAGGCGACGCCCCGGCGCCCGCGAACAAGTTCTGGTGATGGAACTGCTGGTGGTACTTGGGGAGCATGCTATCGATGATGAACTTGGAACTCATCGCTCGGCGACGCGGCGCGCGACGATCGCCTCGCGGGAGATGCGTTTATCGCCGGCGATTCGGATCGATTCTCGCGCGTGCACCTCTACTATGGCCGCGGATCGTTTATGACCCGCGTATGAGGCTCTACGACTCCGAATTCCCGTCGTGGCGAGCGTTACCGCTGCCGCGCGCCGCGCTCGAGACGGCGAAACGAGCCACGTGCGTGCGAGCGAGACGCGGCTATCGAGTGGGGCGACCCCGCCGGAACCCTCTCCGTCTCATTAATTCCTACCTGCGTAGCTTATATTAGAAAGAGATAAAAGCTATTCGCTAACGACCATTCCGACGGCCATTGTTCGTAATGGCGCCTGGTTCCGCGCTCCCCCGCGCCGTACTCGTCTGCGCCAATAGTGATCCGGTGCAGAACATTCACCGCCAATCACAAACCATTCCGGCACTTCTAGCTGTCAAATTGAATGGTTTTCAACCACATCATAGCATGCTATTGTATATTTGCTGATTTCCGTAGTATCATAGTCACATATCATTATTATAAAATTTTAATTATGTTAATTCAATGAATAACAAACAAATTATGATCAGTAATAATATTTTCAAATTATGATTTAAAGACAAATACGTAATGATAAAAAAATCAAAATTTCCAATGGTTTAATATTACCAATATGAAATAAAATTCACAATTTCGCACAGTAAATGCAAAAATAGTTGTGTGAAATCAGGAAATTCTAGAAATCTATTGTGTTCAGGTTTAGCATTTTGTTAGGTTTACAATAATAATAATAATAATTTTATTTTATTTCATACAAGTTATGGTACATATTTTCATTATAGTCAAAAATAATAATAATAAGCATAATTATTATGCCTGTGTATAAAAATACTTCCTAATTACAACTAAATGCTTGTGCAATCTTTCATATGAAATCTACAGTATATGCAATCCTGCGTAGCATATATTTTTATTCCTACATACATACCTTTCAAAGTATTTAATTTCATATAGATTGATATGTTTCTATTGTGTTAATTTTTTGATTATTATAAAAACTCACATATCACTTTATTAATATAGCAAACAATTTTGTTTGTAATTTTTTTTGTAATATAAGTTAACTAATGTATAAAATTAAGCAAGTCGTATAAATATAAAACTAAACGTGTCGTTTGGGAGAGTTTGAAGGATGAATATTTAATAACGATACAAAATTGTTCATTCACCATCGACTTTGAAATTAGCACCTCAGGAAATATATATGTAGACTATTGGCCCAATGTGAGAATAAACCACAATCATTACTCGCTTGCTCAAATTACTGAGCTAAACAATTTGTCAAAATTAAAATACATTCCAATTAGAATTCTTATAAGAAGTGAATCCCAACAAGAAATATCCAAATAAAAGAATAGCTCACTGTTGCATAGCACCGACCACGTGAACCGACGAGTATCATTGATCTCATTCCAACCGCTATATCTATCTCTGTCCCCCTTTTCATTCATCCTCAGCCGTCGTAACCGCAACGAGCACATGTGCAATAACAATCTTTACGCCGTTAAAATAAAACCTTTTATTGCGTGAGAAGTTTATTTATTTGTTACACTTTTGATTGTTGCGCTTTTTAGTGCATGGTTTTTATAGGCTTAAGTTGTCTTTTCAGCTTTATCAGGTCGGTGGTACGACGGTGTGGCAGTAGAGCATTGCATAAGTATAGGTTATACGTTGTTATTGTGATGTTCTCCTCGTAAACGTATGGAATGCATGATATGGGCACTTCTCCTCGTTTATACAGCGATAAACACAATTTTAGATATTAATTTTTAATGAGGTTAACTACGTTATAATTTATTGATAGGCGAATGATTAAGAGCCATTAAAATTATCATTTTAATTACAAATGATACTGTTACGTAACACTATTTACCAAACAAGCTGTCAAAAATCTACTTCTCTACAGTAAAATTGATATGATCTTAGATAGAGCTTTGGTCCCCTGTTGGTAGTTTTACCCACTCCTTGACTCCACTAAAATTTTATTTTTATATTTAAAATAATGAAACTCCTCAGGCCTAAAATTTACTTTATTTTAGGTTAGATACTTTTTAAAGGAAAGGAAATTTACTAAGAAGCTACACCTTCACTCTCGACAATTCAGACTGACTTTTCATTCAGTCCTGATTATCAATTTTCACATATTCGTTTTTTTTGTTCTAGGGCATGCCGGTGTATTCCTGATGTATTTAAAGAAGTCAATTAGAATCTGGTCTAAAACATGCAACCCCATTATTCCCAGTTAGAAAATTTATGGTCTTTCTATCTCTTATTTCATTAGATTTATACAAATTAAAATACAAATATGCGTGCTTAATTTCTGAAAAGATTTATTTCAGCAATTGTGGCAAGGCACGGTTAGGAAAGGTAATTTTATGAAGGTTCCATAACAGCAAACTAATCTGCAAAAAGTAGGTACCACAATTAAAATATAGCACGCCTTACGTTGCAAGCCATAAACATAACTAAGGAGATTTAATAACCGCATACATCGTTAAAGCTTATTAGGACCAGAGAGCACATGAGCCAAGAATAATTAACTAATAGTAGCTATAGTGACTTATAATAAGTACCTACTAAGAAAAAGTAAGTTAAAAGAAAAACTGATTCAAAAGCAATGGCACACAAATAAGGTGAAAAAGCGAGGTAAGCAATAAACGACACATCACCAAACTTCCCTTTTTCATGTTTTAAGGGCATATCAAATACATTGATAATGGAACATTACTGTGACAAAATTTTGAATTATTTGTATCAAGCTAAAAGTTTAAAAATACATGCAAAGATTTATTTTAGAGTATTCACCAAAAAGATTAATCCTCCCTAGAAATTTGCAGTAAAAGAATATATCACCAAAAGAAACCACCTTGTTAGGTTTATGAGACATATTCAGAAAAAAACTGGGTTCACCAGCAAAAAATATATCTACATATATCACCTATTTTCACATTTTTATGTCAAAGGTCACAATAATTATAGATACACAGTACTATCAATTAGGTACTTAATGAAAAGGTTCAACTATATAAGTCTACAAATCCATTCTAGGAGTCTCACGTTAGTAAATTTGAGAAACTTTCCTTCATGCCCAGTTAGAAAAATGACACAGGAAAACTAACTCTTATAAGTATAGTGTCTCGTACTGTGTGGCATCTTCAGCAAAAGCGGGTATCACAAGCAAAAGATGATGCATCACCCATCTCCCCCTTTTTATGGCACATGTGGCATTATGCAAGCCACAAAGTCTCAGGTGGGCGGAGCTAGTGCCCATAGTAAAAGCTCCACGGTCTTCTGAAAATTTACAACTATCGCTTGCGAGATTTAACGATCAGTTTATAGATACAGAGCTTTTAAAATCGATATAAACTTGCTTTGTCTCAATGAAACAAACATCAAAGTGACAAATTGCGTTTTTATATTGAATTATTGGGTCGTTGCGGTCATTTTATCAGCTGTTTCGTTTGACGTAGTGTCTGCTGATATTGCTGTTCTTTAAGTGTTTATGCTGTGAGACTGATACATGGAACGTAAATGTGCCTTGCCAGTGATTTTGTTTATGCATAGCGCTGTTTTTAATTTACCAAAAATGTTTTTACCTGATTTCAGTGGTGACTCGTTTCAGGAGCAAGTTTGTGATATAACTGTGGATGGTTTGTCCTTAAGAACATAATTTCGGTAATGGTGATCACATGCGTAGTATTTTCATTTATCAAAAAAATAAGACATTTGAAGAAATAAAATAGTGGTAAATGGTTTTCTGGCAACTTCATCATGACTTATTATAAGAAAATTGAAACAAAACTTTTTGATAAAAACCTTCTTTTATTTGTATTTTTTAATAATAAACACATTTTTTATATTATGTACAATTTACAAGTTTTAAAATATGCTGTTATGCAAATTGTGAATTTGAAGGAAATTGTTGCGAGTTTTTACTAATTCCGGGTATGCAGATGCCCTATCCACTGCCACCCTCATGTTCTAAGTTATATCTGTATGTCACAAAATATTGAAAGAAATAATTTGCATCTAGATAGCACAAAAGTTTTTTATTTCTGTTATTTATTTCTTATGTTTATACAAGTAACAAAAGTTCTTTGTTGATTTGGCTGTTAATAGCAGGTTATGCTTTATTCCACCACCTTGGCGTCAACACGACCAATCATTGAAACCTCCATACATCAAAACATCCGTACAAACCAGAGGCCAAGTTATAATGGTTTTACTGCTGCTACGAGATGCGTCGACTTACCCGGATTGAGGTGTTTTCACCTGAAAAGAGAAAATAAAATGTAGTCACCATAAATTATTACAAGTATGGACCTAATGGTAATTTCTTTGGTAGATTTGTCCCGGCTGGCGCATTATTAAGAAATGTATTACTAAATTTCGAAAAATGGATTCATGGGTATCCAATGGAGGCAATGATCACTTTTCATGTGGAACATGTAACTCACATAGTTAAAAAAGGTCTATTTAGGCTCCTGCCTAACCCTTCAGCAATTAAAGCGTTATACTTTATGTGTATTCTACAGAAGTATGTATTTAGTGATTTGCAATTAATATTTACGTACTTAGGTAAAATTGCAGGTGCAATTACGTTTGATACAACATTCCTCTCTTTCTTAAGTATGTAAAGTCCCAATTTGCATCTTATTACGCCCTTTACCTTTAGACATTAAGATAAAACTTCTCATGTGCCTGTAATTTAGCCGGCGGCATCTATGTCATTTAAACTGGAACACAGCAATGCATGACACTAGCTGCTTAGCGGTAGAAATAGTAGGAGGGATCCTACTCAGATTAATTATTGCTACTCGTGCCGCTTACTTGAGGCTTCTCTTGTGCTTTTGACATATGTCTTCATAATATTGGTTCTAGGACACGCTGAATTCCTCAATATGTTTTCATTCACCGTTTGGAAAACGTATTAATATTCATTGGTATTAATATTCATTTTTTCATGGCCAGTAATCATTCATACAATACTGGATTTGAACGCGTGCCCTACAGATTGAAGTTCGGGGTTTGCACCGCTGGACCACCTCGTACTCAAAAGTTTCTCTCAAAAGTATTTTCTAATTCGAAAACATTGTTCTTATTAATAAAATTATTATAAACGGGTCTCATTGTTACACAATTCCAGCGTGCTTCAGGGAGCTGCATCCTTTAGGGGTGAGGGTTTGGGGGGAGGTGAAGCTGGAAAAATTGCACATAAATATTGAAGCTGCCACTTACACGTGCGCCCACCGCCAGGCGGTAACTTAATGCGGATACGTCTTATAAAGTTTTTGGAATTTATAAAAAAAAATGTATATGTGCATATATTTTTAAATTATGTAGTGTGATATTTACATTATAAAATGTATTTGGCACAATCAATTACATAAAAATACAGTGTTCGTAGTATGTGGAAAATATCCGTTGCCGTTGCTTGTGATTCCACTCAGTAATAAATTAAACTTTCTTTGACCGATAACGTTTTTTTGTTTAGAATTTAGAAACTAAGAATAAAAGTTGGCCAAACAAGTTTATTTCTGTCTTAAATGAAATTCTCTTAAGCAAAATGTGTGTCTGATCAGTTTACTAACATGTCATTAAACTCATTTATTGATATAGATACATAAATATCTTTACCAGTGAGTAATATAAGACTTTATTAAATTTTCGCGTACTTAGGTAAATATAACACATATCTGAATTCTTTTCTCTATGGATACTCTAATTAACAACTATATTTAAGTGAATTCTTTATCGAAACTTGAAAAAAGTTTCCTCATGTTGTAAAATGATAAGTGAGTAAGAAAGCGAGATAAGTAAGAATGTATATATAATTCTGCGGAGCAAAACTGCGTTTACAAAACTTTTATTTCAGTAAAAACTTTAAATAATTGTACCTGCTCTGTGTACGACTGGTTAAAATTTTGATAAAACTATTTTAACTCTTTTTGTATTCACGAGTAAGTTTTACACTAGTCTCTCCAAAAGCTGTAATCCTTTTTCGTTTGCTTCCTTCGCTTTGCACAGTTAAGTAAGACCTTGTAGATCTGGGGAGCGTGTTTAATATATTATTTAAGGCGTATCCACACTAACCCATCTGTAACGCAATGCGATCCCTCCTTCTTTTTCTTGTAGCAAATTTCGCAACAATCTCACTTATTATGCCACACAAATTTCCGCACCCGCTGCCTCTAGACGCGAAATTAAAATTTCCTACTCACCCCCCATCTTGTATACGATACGACTCCAATGGCTTAATAAATATTGCTACTTAAGAACCTTTAGTAGGTAATAGGTAACTTATCTTTTTGGAATTTATTTCTGGATGTAATACGTACTTTTTGTTTTTATGGAGGTAAAATATGGAAATTTAAATTTAAGAACGAACGTCCTACAATAAAATATGAATTTACAAATGTTTTATTAAAATCACATCTGATTAGTTATAAATTGATACAGTTACTTAAATAAACACAAGTCTCATTTCATTTTGTATAAATCTACTTTTTTAAACATTGTGAAAGTTCTGTAAGCAGGACGTTATTATAATATTAACAAATTACTAAATCATATCGTTGCATAAAAAATTGCAGAGATATTCCTATGCAAGAATATATTAGAAGCCATTACGTAACTATACTTCTATCTGTAAATAAACTAACCAACATGAGGATGCTGTAAACATATCCAAAACAAACCTTTAGTAGTTTCTTTAGAGCTCATTTTTGAATGGAGAAATTTCATATTCCACGTGGTTTTGCTACGAACAGAGCGCAATGAATCTACGTGCGGAGAGTCAGGTCAGGAAAGGAATAATTATAATTTTTTAATTTTAAATACAAATCATGCATGCACTATCAGCGCATTTTTATTTTTGAATAGTGAAATGAAATGCAGACTTCATATACCTAAGTATGTCAAGTTCAGTTTTCAAATTTCTTACACCAATACAGCGACAATCACAATGCAAAAATAAACTCTGTACATATAGTGCCAAAATCCATGACAAAAACGCGCCAACGTCGATCAACAGCTCAATTTTCCACGCGACACAAAGAAAAATGTCTGCATACTTCACGTAATCGCTTAAACGCCGCGTGTGGGTATTGAGAGCGAAAACTCGCCAAATTTGAGGCATTCTTGAAGGCTTTTGAGGAAAGCCCGATGGTAGTGTTATATGCTGCGTCCTTACTAACTGAACGCAACGGGTACCGGCACATATTAAATGAATGCAAGCGAGCGTTGAGAACAAGGACTAGATTATTTCTTGGTAATCCTGTCGTGTCATTCAAATGCCTACTCAAGGTGTCTGTAATTTTAGAAACCTAGATAGTTAGCTGAATGCATATTTTTAAATAGCATTAATATAAAATATTGATGCAAAATATTTCAATTAAGATGCAAAACAAAAGAAAATTGGCGATCTTATAGCTTATTTTTTTTGGGGGGCCCACGTTGCTCGGGTCCGTAGGTTTTTTTGAATCCCTTCACGTGTCCCCCGGGTAAGAGAACTTGTGCTAAGTATGCATGGAGAAGTTCTGCCACCACACCTGATGATGTGTTCGGTAGCTGTTATTCGGTAGAAGGGAATGGTGCTGGTGAAATAGCAGTCGCATGAGACGTAACATTCCCGTTTCGGGGTGATAGACGCAACGCAATGTGACTTGAGCAAACTTGTACTTTGGTGGAGTGGACTTGAGTCGTATTACTGTTGTCTATGGGCGGACACATACCAAAACGTACGTTAGAAACATGACAATAAATCTTGGATAAATGACCGGCCCGCTCTGACCTTGGCCTTAACACTGCATACTGTGATAGTTGCGCCTTCTTATACTTCACGTCTCGCTTGTTCCAGATGCTACATCAGATGTCCAGCCAAACTAAGCCAAGGAGCCTGGCACAGCTGAAAAAATACGCGGGTGACTTGCTTAAGGACTGCTTAAGCTAAGCTTAACTGAGGCTTCCCTTTTGGAGAAGAAACGTGAAACGAATTCAACGCGGAACCCCTACTCTATTTCCAGGATTCTCTGCAGATCATTAGGATACACATCTTCCGAACAAAACCCTGAGTTACGAGAAAGGGATTGGAGTAGGTACTGCGAGTCCAGTCGTGCGACCAATTTCATGCCTTACCTGCTTCGGATGGCTGCTAAGTGTAAGGATGTATTCCTGGCTCCTAACTTCTGATACACTAGGATAGTTTTCGCTATAGGAAACTGGCAGCCAAAAACGACAATACCTTAACGTATAATGTATTTAATATAGTGTCGTAGTTTTCTGTGACCTTTTTTCTGTGAAATATTTTGCCTGATATAAATGGATTATACATTCACGATATTTCTTATATTTGTGTGTGCGCCAGCGTTTGTTCGGCTTCCATAGTTTGGTGTGGAGCCAGTATTATAGACAACGAGGGCAGGGAGGGTAGGCTCTATAGGCACTTTACACGCTCTATCTACCTCTAACCTCCGCCCAAATGTAATAACATCCCTCGTGCTCTCTGTTTCAATTTGGAAACAAATTGAAATTGTTTTTATTTGAATAATATTGCGGTACGTAGCTGAATGGACAGTTTAAAATATTGTTTTGTTGTAATGGTGGTACGGTGGAAACTTGTTTTGGTGTTATGTTATTGTTTTAGAGAACTACCTACTTACTCGAAGTATTCAAAAGCTTGCCAGTATTTTGTAGAGTTAATTTATTTATAAAATGTCATGTAATCTGTAATAAAGACAAACACTTAAATGTATATAATTATATATACATATATATAATTGCAATGTAATATATTCGTAAAATTACCCTTCAATTAGTGAAGCCAGGCAAAAATGGAATGATTTCGATCACTTTATTCCCAGGGCACATTCGAGTAATTGGAAATTAGAAAAGCTTTATGTTTGTTAATTACTTATTTAGGTTTAAAATGACAGGATGAATTTGTTTTATAATTAATAATTCAATAATTTTATTAAAGTAATTTAAGAGCTTTAATTTATGTATTGAGTGCTACGTCGTTTTGATTTATATTCATTACAGCGACATCTATGATATTCAAGCGGAACTACTTAAGCTTTGTGGAACCCCAGGATTCTATGGGTCTACGTAATGGGTATGACATATATTATAACATACTGCAATTACTGACCTAGGAAAAACAATAAAACTAGTATTCATCATCACATAACTAAACTAAAATATAGTGTATGTAAGTCCTTAATTGTAACTCTTATATTTTTTATGATGTATGGAGAGCCATCTCTGGAAGGGTGGTAGAATTAATTTCAAGAAGGGTTGATAAATGCACTTGGTGCATGTAAGCCACAACAATTTTGCAAAAAAGTTGAAATCCATAGAATATAACCTTGTTACGAAAATCCCATTTTGGGAACTGAAGTAGGTAGATTAGATTAAAAAATATACCTCGATCTTCTTTTAAAGAAATATGGCTTGAAGTATAATAATAGATAATTTGATGATTTATAAAATATAATATGTTGATATAATATGATACAAATAATATGTGGATAGACAAGTTAGTGCAGTGCTGCAGGATGGGAACAATATATCATTTAGCTTTTTTTCATAGAACTTTAAGTTGTTTCCAAAGGAAATATTTCTACTATTACCAGCCTTTGGCTCTACGCCGAAGAGCACCGTGAGTTAAGTTAGCCCACTCGTGATCCAATCAACAGATCTTTGGAGTTTTTTTTAATAAGATGAAATTATTTCAGTTTCTCGAATGTTTAAAGTAATCATTCTGATTATGATGAAATCTTGTCGCGTAATTATCAGTCTAAATGTTGGGAATAAGTAAAACTTAATTCATTAATGTATGTATATTTTGAATCAAGAATCATTTGCAAGAAAATCTACGGGTTTTTTTTAATTTCTATCGTTAACTTTATAGGCAGTAGCCACCTATGGTAACTCATAACTTTTAATTTACACCATTGATTTATTTAATTCTATTGGATAGGCATTTCAAATTTCCATATGCAAATACGCGTAACGGTTTCAAATTATATCTATTAATATTCCTGATAGGCAGTGTGTCATATGAATAGTTTAAAATTAGGTACTGATTTCCTATGCTAGTGATCAGACTAAATAAGCTAGTCGTCGAAATGATCACGAGGTTATTAGTGTTAGGCAGTTATGAATTCAATTGCAACACGTAAAAACCACATCAAAAATTTAGTATGACAAGTTATCAACAGTGTTTTAGACACAATAAAAAACTACGGCCTTTAGATTTCACAATGGAACCTTTGTATTTTGTAATTATATTTTTATAGTCTAATAGGTGGTAACCAATTGTTAAAGACTCCTTTAAAGTATGGTAGTATTGGCGTACGCCCATCCTGATGTGTAGTAAGGTATAAAACCAGATAACACGAGCACCAATAAGATTTTCACACAAAAAATAAAGGTATCGTTCAATACTACGTTCTGCAACCAGTAAATAAATATATCCAACAGAAAATTCGATGGCAAGTCATATCTTAAAATCTAATTTGAGCTCCTTTTTAGATAAAGTAAAGTTCTATATTCTCGCTAACCGATAATTAGCTGGTGTTTCTGAAAAGGGAACATTGAAGATTTATTGTATATTTTCATCCAAACTAATATTATAAATGCGAAAGTGAGTTTAATTGATTGTTCATTCACGCCTAAACCGGTAAAACGATTATGAGAAATTTTGATATAATCGTAGATACGACCCTGGAGACGGTTATAGGCTACTTTTTCTAGCTAAAAACTTATATGGGGCGAAGAGGGTAGGGATAAACTTTATATGGAACTTTTGATTCCGTCGTTCGATTTGCTTTAACGGTTGACACGAACATTAATGCCAGAAAAGCCGCGGGTAAAAGCTAGCATAGAATAAAATTGATCGTTTCTTCTAGCAAATGTAGCAAGTCCATTTTAATTTAAGATCAGAAAAACAAACCTCAAATCTTCATGAGTTTTAAAGTGCATTTAAAATACCACATAAAAATAAACTTGTTCACAGTAAATGCGAACGCATCATATAAACATAGGTACAGCTGAACTTTATCCCGGCTAATCCTCAAAAACATTCATTTCGTAAACAAGGGTGTTCAAAACAAAGGGATTACGCTCCACCGCAGAAAAGAGAACACGTATATTATTGACACGTAAAGTTATATACTGACTAAATAACGGCCCCATTCTCACGTCCTCCACTGATTTACAGCGGCACAAAACCCCGCTATAAGACTACGTAATGACACCTACCGCAGCTACTTTATATTTGGACCTTATACAATTTTTTTCACACGCAACGATTTAGTATTTTTATCACGTAAATTTTCCGCTTGAAAGGGAAATGTCTATTGTCATTCTGTACACACGGACCGTTTCCGCACGAACACGTGTTTCTATATATTTATATGTATGTGCAAGTATTTATTTCTGTCACGCTATTTTGACTTTGAGTTCGGAATCCTCATAGGTCGGTTTTTGTTTAGGAGCGCTGGGAAACCAATAGTGACTCAATTGTACTTTTATTAGACAGTGACACGTCACAAGATATACCATTGGTATAGTCATTTATTTTAATGCTTTTAATTTCTTGTTACGAAAGCATTTCACGAAGTTTGAACACGTAAATGTTTCGCATTGAAGATATGAACTTGAATAAAAAAGTCAATCATGTAGTGTATCATGTATTCCTGTAATGCTATCCAATAAATTATTAATCATATATTTGCTACATACCACTACATACACGAATGCGTAAGCAGGAAAAGCTACGTAGTTGGCTATGTACTTTATTGAAATAAGTTCTCATATTACAACACATTCTATCTCAAACAATCTAGGCCCAGGTTCAATTAGTGGCTTGTACAAGAAATATAATTTTAAAATGTAGCCATTAGTAAGCCAATTAAGATTTTCACACATACAACGTGTTTTGGAATTCACCGGACGCAGTAAATATGGCTACTTCATTATGTCAATTTATTAATAATTAATTCAAAACTCTGTAATTAAATATACAATCATTGCTGCTGCGAGAAATGTCTTACAGTATTAGCATCTGCAACGAAATTTTGGAGTTGTACAAGGTAACTGGAAATTATACTGAAGCTAATGCAATTTATCTTCGCTTTTCATAAGATTTAGAAGACGAGATTGATGCGTCAACGACATGTAAATAAAAACTAACATAAGACGGATGCCGAATACTTCTCTAAATGTTTTCCTTTGATTTTAAATAATTATCTAGTTAATAGAAAAGATTTTTATAAGGAACGTTTTTTCTAAATAGCTTCATATACTTCGACACGCCCACCCCGATTGCAAAAGTGACTAGACGAGACGATGACTGCCGAATTACGTATACAATTACTGTATAGATAGCGAGTGGTTTTGGTGTTCATAGAGACGGAAGGCAATCGCCAGGACAAAAAAAAACTTCTTGTAAACAAAAATATGTCATGGCATTTGTTATCTTACAAATAGTTAATTTACAAACATAAATATTGATAAATATTATATTATTTAAATTAGCTAAAAATTTAAATCTATTAAGACTTTAAAGAGTAAAAGCACATTGCAAGAATTATACTTCAACAGATTTTGATACTGTCGTAAAGTTACAGAAATACAGAGTTTGAATACCTGTTTATTCTTATAAAAATAGGCATTGCATAAATTGAATTAGAGGTACCGAAGCGCAACATTGTTGCGTATTGCGCGTAATGAACATAAATGGCCTAGTTTTATGAGGTCATTTTTTACGGTTATTAATACAATTGCATGTCCAATTTACTCTTTCAATAAAAAGTTTATTTATATATATTTCATAATTTGGTGTATGGTACTAAAATAAATACTATGAGGTTAAATATAAACATAAACGCTTAAAAAATATAAATAAAATGGTATAATTTAATTCGTTACTTTTTTCAGGATTTCAAGCGCAGGGGACTATTGTAAATTTTTGACTTATATATTATTTATTTAAAAAATCTCCTTATATATTTCTGTAAGCAAAATAAAAAAATAACTGATAAATACGATTCTTAAATGCATCCCTTCTAAAATATTCCACACAAACAGACAGGCAAATGGACAGGCAATGGCTAAGGAATTGAGTACCATCCCTTGAGTACGGGATACTAAACCAACGAACAAAAACCCGAAACTTAAATTTACTGTAGTTTTAAAAACAACCCTTGAAGACCGCCACAAAATAGAACGGATGACATGTAATAGCGGCATGTTTGTGTGCAGGGGTTGCAGACAGGGGTGGCGCATTGTTGCAAAATACCGTCTCTCCCAAAAGATGGGGCTACTGTATTTTGCAATACAGTAGCTAGTTCGCCTTTTGGCGGCTAGATGGAGTCGAGAATGTATTTTGGATTGGTAAGTGCTTAATTCCATGTAATGATAATTTTACTCAATCTTCACATTTAGTGTTTTAAAGAAAATTTTAATTTAGTCTTGTCATTTGTATATCCAAAGTAAGGATAGTCCCAGAACAAAAATAATTTTCCATGTGCCTAATTTATAAAACAATAATTTCCATTTAATATGTTAATCAAGAATTTCTTATAAATGACTGAATAAATGACGCACAGCCTTAGGCAGCGGGGTCTTGAAATTTTATCTCATTATTGCCAATGTATTCATTTTGTCAATGTATTTAGAAAATAAATAAATACTTTTTTCCTATTTATTAACTCAAATTATTTATTCAAAATCGATGAAAGAAATCGTGAGTAAAAGCTGGGAATTATATAGTACCGTGTATTCCCAATTTCGGTGAAACATAAACAAGAAACTTCGTTTTTCCCGGTATATTACGTTTTATATTACCTTAACTGTATCCAAACTAAACAACAGCTCAGGTACAGTATCTTGCCACTACTGCATGGTCTGTGGTAGGTAAACAATAACACCTCAGTGCAAAAGTAACTGTCTTACGTAAAGGGTTAATAGTTCCCTCTTTGATAGTATGGCTGTTAATTATTGGCTACAACAAACGCCTAGCGAATAACACGGTATGTACATTATATTCCTTTTTATATTATGTATCATATAAAATTGTTTTTATACAAAAAATTAACGCATCGTCAACTAGTGATACACATCCAAATTGAAAGACCGAGGAGGATCAAAAAAAACTAAAGTGAGTATTTCTGCTCAAAAAATAACTGTGCATTATGAGTGCCACATTCCTTAAACAATGAATTAACCTGGCAAAACTTATATGTCCTAGAACAAAACATTTATGTGTTCAGTCTATTACAGGATCAAACTTCACCACACTAAGCTAGAAACACGACTAAGAGCAGTATGAAAAAGAATAATAATGTATCTTAACTTGTTCTTTAGTATGGACGCCATGAAGTTAGCCTCCTTTACAGCAATGTCAGAATGGGCTATTGTAGGTGGGTATGAGGTAGTCCGCGAGTGGACGTCAGAGCGCACTGAATCTTATTCCCGTCAATCATGCCCCTATTTTGAGATTACTTTACAGCGACCAATTTGAGTATTTACACTACAGAACTCTTGAAGGAACGATTACTAGAAAATATAAAACCATTTTGTGCAAAATAGAAGCTTCACATTGTTTAGTAACCAGATTCTTGGTTTTTTTATTATTGAAATCAATCTACATGTAAAATATTATGTGGATTATATATGTATTTTACTAAATTCTTAATATTGAAACTATTAGTGCATTATATTATCAGTGTATATCAGACTTTTTGGTAGTGAGTGTTGACCCATATTTAGGAGGATTACGAAAAATTTATACTTACATCCGAAAGCTAAATGTGTGTTTTAAAAGCAGCAAGTTTTGTAAAAGTTAAGTACTTTTTACATAAGAGACAAAACTAGGAGCGTGTTTTATCCACAGCAACCTAACGAAACACAGATACGAGAAACATGAATTCATATTGCAAGACAATCTACTCTCAGACATGAAGATGGCAGCAAATGAGAAGAAATAAATCTGTTACTCTACTTTAAGTCTACTATCAACTGGTCATTGTATAATATTTGCGATATATTTAGGTTTTAATTGCAGCGTAAATTAATGTTAGCGTCCATAAAATCGTATCAGGTCGTAAATGCGGTGTTTTATGGTCAATTTGATTGAGTATACATATAGAAGAAATTTATATTTAATTTAACACAATTTAAATGTATATTATAACAAAACAAACCATTTGCTATCCCGATAACAGTATATCTTTATAATAGTTTACTTCCTCACATATCCTGATGGGGTTACCATACATTTAGAAGTGTTACTGATTTATCATTAACTGAAAATTATATTTTAAAAATCAGTACGCCTTGCAAACTGTCATTTCAAGTATCTTTACTTAGTCGTTGAACTATGCTATAGTTAGTAGGACAATGCAAGAAAATTGCATAACAAAACTATAAAACCATCACTTTTCAACCCTTTGAGGTGCAATAAATTTCGTTGCGTACTGAGCATCTCCATATTCCGACTTTATGCCAATTGAAATAGAGTAGATATTTGCAAAAACTATGTGTGTAGAATCGTAAAACATAACTGTGAAGGTAATTATTGCACAAAGGGTTAAGGTAAAACCCAATCATTACAGGTATTGGGGTAAAAATCAACACCTCAGTTTATGTTTGGTTGTAAAAGTGAACAGATGGTGAATATTTTATCAGTTTTTTAATAGTTAATTTCATCAGTGTATTTTCAGAAACGATAAACGATGATTAATATCATCGTCTAATAAGCTATATTGGTTTTATTTCGGTATAAAATATTGCGGCCATAATAATTGCGAGTTCAAGTAAGTAGACAAATTAATTAACTGTAAGAAATGTTTAAAAGCTTTTATACAAATTAAATTCCTTGCGGTATAAACTGATATTTGCATGTGTTTTGATATAGGTATGTTGCTTGCATGACATTTGTACAAGCCTTAGAAATCAGCTTTTTGTTTTAAACGGGCAGATTGCCTTTACACATAGTAAAAAAACAAGTGCATAAAATGAAAGAAGGGCCATTTCAGTCCATATTGGAACAACATAAAACAAAGCAAGCTAGACCCACGTAAGAGACACTTTGTAGTTACCTACGTCTGTTCTTAAAAAAATAATGATCTGATTTTAAGTAGTACCCTGATTCATTATATTTCATTAGTATCTAATATTTGAATTTTTTATATGACACTGCTTCTCTTTTCTATAAGCATTACATGATATAGCTATAAAAATATCTCTAGGTATCCATCAAATTACGAATTTATTGCGCCGAATCGTAATAGCTCCAACCCAATCCATTAGTTATGGCTTTAAAAAGCTAGTAATCAACTTTATAATAACAGTTAAAATTGTTCCACTTTAAAGCGCTTGAAGCGAAGTTTGGTTGTTCTTCATAGATAATTAAAAGTTAAAAATGTAAGCTACACTACAGACAGCTCATCACATAGGTGCATTCGAGATTTGTTGATTTCTTACAAGTTCAGTATGTATCTGAGCGAAAATGTATAAAAAATCAAAATTAAAATAAATAATGGTGGACATTTCACACAGCGCCATCTAGCCCCAAAGTAAGCTAAGCATAGCTTGTATCATGGGATCCAGATAACTGATATAATACTTATATACTTTTCTTTTGTAAATACATACATATAATACATATTAACACCCAGACACAGAACAAACGTCAATGTTACAAATGTCATAAATGTTTGCCCTGAGTGGGGATCGAACCCACGACCTACAGCGCAGAAGGTAGTGTTACTAACCAACTGAGCTATGAGGCCAGTATTTAAAATATGTGCTTCGTTCGTTAAGAGACTGGATCTCTGTGGGCTAAGGACTTGACCACTCAGCGACTGCGACCTATATCGTTTTACATTCTTTAAAGACCTAGTTCCTACGTTTATTTTTACCATCGTTCAGCAATGCTGGCGGCCTGATGTTTCACAAAAAACTGTGATTACAGAGTCGGCCAGTAAATCTTAATCATAACCTGATTCACTATTGCCATTGCGTACTTATCTCATCTCGATTACAGATCCGACCAATGAAAACGAGTTTACTCCGCCATTAAATGTCTCGTTAAACTTTTTATTACTCGCACATACACACTTAACAGATATGTACACCGATAAATCATCATTAATATACGAAAAACAAAATGCGGCAAGGGTTATTCCTGAATAAATAATTATACGACACTTTACGACTTTCCGATTGTCTCTTGTGAATGTTATTAGGAAAATGAATCAAGCTCGTTACAATTTAAGGGTTTGCACCAAACGCTAAATAACAAGATTTTGTTGTTATCAAAATACAATAAATCGTCTAAGAGCGAATGATTTGTGTCATGATAGGCGCCTTTCAATTAACTTATGGATATAAAAGTCCGAGTGGACTCGGGTACATTATGACGCGATAACAGACCATTAAACTGTCTAAAAATAAATTCTACGGTCATTCACAGGAATCACAGGTCAAGTCAAATCATGTGTACCAAAAAAATAAAATCAGTCTTAGTGTCATCTCATTGAGTTCATTTTACAATAAAGATAATTTCAAATGCTGCAGAGGACAAATGCTTTGCAGTCTCGCGCCTGTTCAACTATTTTCAGTGTCCCAGCAATCGTCAAAGGGCGCATACATTCATATACTTTTAGTTGATGAAAACAATTCGCACCATCTTGATCAAAGCGAAGATCTACGTTATTTTCCTAAATGGATTGCCTTATATTTTGGCCCCACCAATTAAGTCTTAAGGAACGCCATGACAGTATACTTGAGGCAGGTCAATCATTCGTTCTGAAAAGAAGACTCGTCAAAGCAGATTTTCATCGACTCGACCGTTTCGAGTTTGAGCTACCAATCTGGCATATATCTATGACGTTTATTTAGCGAGTTATTTACTCGCTAATAATGCAAAATATATAATATTAATGACATAATCAATATTGTGTTTCTTGTGAACACCAATAATTAGTTGCAAGTAACGCGATTTTATCTAAATTCATAAATTTATTTATTTCGGAAAACCAACAGCTAAAGCAATTTGTAATGGATATAAATATGAAAATACGTGGATGCACTCGTAATTCTTATGCCTTGCCTTTAAGTTATCTCAAGAAAAAAATACCAAAATAAATTATATAAAAAGTAATATTACCTATATTCTACTAACAAAGTTTAAAGCGCGACCGCCCGTGGTTAAATAGCGCGGGATTTGTTCAAGCTATTAAGTGAAAAGTAGCCGTAGGTAGCAAATTTTCTCGTTACTAGTTTTCCCATTCTCCGAGTCGATGGTGGAAACCAATTTAAAGTTTGGTACCGACTGGTTAGAAAGCTTTTGAAGTTCACCCGTAGCCGGTGGCTGCCTTTTTTTACTTATTTTACAACCAGCCCTTTACGAGTGGCCGCCATGACGCGAAGGGTACTGTTGGCAATCATATTTTATTACGAGAGAGTTTTTGAGCTAACTTGCGAATTCCGTATATTTTATAGCCTACGTTTAGCGATAGACGATGAAGATGAGGTAGTAATTTCAGTGAGTGGGTGATTTGCAAGCTTGATTTTTATTGCACATTGTTTTCAATGATTTGAAGTATTCCTGAAGCAAAATTTCCTAGTATGACGACAAAAATTCTTATCCTTACATCCATTGCAATACAAGGTATATACAAGAAGATTCTTGATATCATATGTGTATAGTGTTATTATGTGCCGGCGCTATTTATGTGAATGCGATTAAAGCAAAAAATTGATAATCTTGAGGTAACTACACGATAAAATAATCATAAAACCTCAGAAGCTAATCATAAAACGAAATTTTTCATTGTGGTTTCCATAATAATAATTTAAGAATATGTAATTGCATAGTTTGAATCTTATTCTTTGACCAGATATTTCGACGAATAATTAATTAAAGAAAATTTTTTGGTTATAAGGAGATATATTCAGAGGTTAACGTTTGCTTTTATGCATAAACCTCGGTATTGGCTCGCATAAGATAAAAAAAAAATGATTTAAAATCTGGCAGTTGTTTTAGGACATATTTTCTATTGTACAAACGCATTAGTTTTTGTGTTGAATTTCATAAATCTAACATTTTAAAATATGACCACATCTTTAGCATTGTCGAAAATATTGTTTTAATCTAGGCTTTATTCTTCTTTTTTAAGTCTCGAGGATCATTTGTTCCGGCTGTATTATCGCTCATATTTGTGAGTTAGGACGTCATAGGCATTCTTAGTACTATTTATAAATAACCGACAGCAAGAATATTTTTATTGTGTATTAGTTTTTTCTTTTAAATAAATGACGTCTTACATTTAATGTATATCTAGGTGTCTTCAATAAACATAACGGTATACTGCATAATAAGATTCATTGAACCCTAAATGCAGCAAAATCCAAATTTTAATATCCACCGTTATATAAAACAGCTGCATACTTACATGCTATAAAGGGGAGATGGGCCGATACCAGATCAGGTAAATACATAGCATATAAAACTTCATGGCTGATTAACTATGAGAATGATTGTTCTCATTACCATAATACAAGGAATCGCAGTTCGGGACAATGTGGGCCCGGTTCACCCATTTATTTATTCATAAGAGAATGGGAGTGGACGCACGTGCAACAAACGACAAAACGGGTTAAAAATGATATTGTACGCGATATAGTATGCGCCTGGGATTCAACAATATTACTTCTAGGAATTACAAATATATCCATACAAATTGTATTAAGAATTCGACCAAATGCATTAATTTATTTTTTAGATAATAAAAAGTGTTACATATTTTAGTAAAGTAACAAAAAAAGTTCTTTGTGGAATAAAATATAATCAAGTATTTTTTTAATTTGCACGTTAAACAATTTTGCGGGCGATTAATCTAGTCCAGTTAAATATAGAACTACAAAGTAAATTTGTAACATCATGTCGAAAAACCATATAACTGTATCAGATACTTTGTAAACATGACATTACTTGCACTACATTCCACGCCATTGCATGTTTCTAATAACCCTTACTTACTCGTAAATTCGAGAAACGTCAAACAACTATAAATTAGAAAAGTTTAAACTACCGAATGTTTGGAAGGCTGTTTAGTAGCCACAGTCGGCACCAGAACTAGATATCAGCTATCCAGTTCTAGTACTTATAATAAGTAGTGGTTTTAATTACTTTTTACAACGTTTTCAGACGACATAAACACCAGATGTTAAGTGTAGTAGATAGTGGTGCCAAGCAACGCCTCGATTGGGAACTGGCTCTCAAGTGAGGCTACCGGACCACACCGTTAGTTAATTGGTGCTATATTTGTAACTGTCAATGCCTCATAAAAATGAATGAACACCTTTAGATTGCCTAAATAGCTCTCAAAACGACAATGAGTCGATTCATTACATAAAAAAGGGATATGATATGCCCTAAAAGGGTTGATGATACTTTATAACAAGATTTTAAAAGACTGCGATCAATTTAATATCGTACATAAAAAAAAAATTACTCCTTACTACTTTTGGTATCAAACTTAAAGTGAGTAGCGTTACAACTTCTATTAAGTTATACAATTAGTGTGACTGTACCTGATACTTACGGTTTAATGATAATCAGTTAACTTAAAACGCGGATCGTGCTAAGAAACTACGATCGAATCGATTGGGCCCAATTTAATGGCTCGTCAACTTTCTAGACATCATCTTGTAGGAAATAGCACTCTATGTTTACATATTTATAGAATAATAAATCAAGTGTTAGATATCCTAAAACCGTTGCTAGTCATTTTTACCAAATATCATAGAGTGTACGGACTATCATCTGTTTTCTCACGAATCAAAGGACTTTTGCAATCTGTACGTATTTAATTATTCATCATGAGTGAGAAAGTTGACAAATGTCTTACCTGAGGCAATAAATAGTGGACAGGCTAGTATTAAGATGTCAATCCTGGGATATTCTTAATTCGCCCCATTCTCGTCTTAACCCAAAACTTATAACAGAATAGTAGCATAACCAGAAACCAGTAGGTAAAATTTTGTATTCAGTCATTTTTCTATAATAATTGCATTAATATATTACAATACTTTTAATACTCATTAGAAGAAGACAATAGCAAATTTGGGTCAAAACATGTTTAAAAAGTCTCCTCCCTAACTAACAGTGCTCCCTATACTTGAAAATGTAATTAAGTGACAGAATATAATCACAATTTAACACTATTATATGCAAACTTTTGCTATTTGGTAGATCTAAAAATTAAGATCCCGAGAAGGGGATTGAAACGGCCGAAATGGGCGAAAATTTTCCAAGAAGACACCAATTTACATAGGAATTTTCAATTAACAGAATTTATGGAATTAAGTTAATGAAAGTAATATTATTAAGCTACATTGGTATACTGCGTTCAGTGATGTTATTTTGCTTCATGCAAAAACTAATCAGGTTGATACGTACGAAAAAAATAGGATTCCCTCTGTCTCAGGTGGCATGATTATATACACAGGTCACAGATAACACAACACAAACATCTAAGACCTAATTAACAACTTTACTCTCCACGCAAATTTTTTTTGTTTGACCCAGGACGCCATGCTTTTCGGGCAAAAATACTACCAAATTTAGGAATAAGAAGTACTCATAGGAATCTTTAAAATGTGACCATGTTACATTTAGATGTTATGAGAAGTTATTAAACATATTAGCCAAGGTCAAAGTCAAAAAATCTGTGTTACCACAAGTGTTTCGATAATGGGATTACGTAGGTGTATTTGACAAAATCTATTCATTAAAAATATTTCTTGCGAAAATTGCAGCAGATGTTTATTTGTGGCGGCAAAACCTTTTATGCACCTAAATAATATTAATTTTTGCCCTGTTAAGAGTCTGACCTCGGACATAGCTATGAAGCTGTTAGGAATATTTTGTCAAAAAACATTTTAAGATCTGTATATATACTACTACTTGTGTCAGTGGCTCTCTGCGACTAGATACATATGTTGAAAAAACCAAAGTGCACCGTATAGAGACTCCTTTCGTGCAGTTATATTAAAAACTTATTAAATAAAAATGCTGTAAACAAAACTCGATCGCATTTATAGTAAAAAAATAAATAAGAGGCGTTAAATTTTAATATCAATGTAAAAAAAAAAACGTTGACTTCTTGTAGAAACCAATAAACGTAAAGATTGTAGCAATTTTTTCATGGAATTTATCACTTCATTACTCGTGGAAGTCTCGTTAAAATGTTGGTTATACAATAAAACGGTGACATATAACGAAAACGTTTTTTAATTAACAATATAATAACTTGTACTCTTCATATGCACTCACCTGCGTAGGATTATTATCTGTAGTTAATAATTTAATTTCAAGTTAGGTATATTATATCAAGTATACCTAAATAGCAGAAATAGAAGGGCATCGCCGTAAGGAGAGGGTGAGTGTGACTACTACCCTAAATTCAAATCTTCATTAGATGTGTTTTTCGTGGAATCTAGTGTGTTTTCCCTACGATCTATCACTTTCCTCTTAGGGTGTCACCACACCAACCGATCGGCTTATATCGATCAAGATCAGTCAACGTCGATCGATAGTTCCCAACAAAAACAAGTCAAAATGTACTCTTGTCAACAGTCTATTAATGTCAAATTAATACGATGATGACATTATTATTCCTTTCACCTAAGCTCGTTTCGAAATCGTAAACATTTATCAAATAATGCACTAAAGTTATGTTGAAATTTGATGTAAAATATTATCACCCATAATTTGTAATGTTTGTAGGTAAACATAAACGCTATCGTAGATAATAATAATGCGAGTAATATTAGTTTCAAAATGCTCTGAATAGTTTGCCTAACAAGTCAACCCTAATTTAAGTTTGTGCCAAGTTTAATACTGTACTGTTGAGGAGAAAAGCGCCTGTTTCGTTTAGTTTGGTAGTGATCGTATAGAATAAAATCATTTTAGCATACTGGGAACATTATTTTATTTGAATTTTTTTTTTCCTCTTAAGTGGCTCCATGATCTGGAATCGACAACCTTCGTATCTACTAAAACATGTGATACCACTTACCACTTGGCCCTTTTTCAGCCACCAATGGAATTTACTAGTACATTGTAATATTACATCACAGTAATTATTAATAATTTTTACCATATTTGTTACCAAATGCTAACTCCAAGAAAATAATAATAAAGATATTATTGAAATAGTTCACGTTACTAGCCGTTTCTAGCGATAGTATATGAAGTTTTTACCATATGTATTAATCTATACAAATCAATAAAATTGGAGTGTCTGTTTGTAATATTAAAATAACCGCTTTTTACTTAGTGCGTATGGATGTATACAGGGTACATACAACAACATTTTTTTAAATTTTTGTCTGTCTGTCTTTCTGTTTGTTCCGGCTAATCTCTGAAATGGCTGGACCGATTTTGACGGGACTTTCTCTGGCAGATAGCTGATGTAACAAGGAGTAACTTAGGCAAATTTTCAGAGGGGTAAAATAGGGTTGCGTGATAAAACAGAATTCCACACGGACGAAGTCGCGGGCAACAGCTAGTAATCTCATATGAGTGAACTGTATTTATGTTCTTTTGAGAATACATTTCTTTAAACCGATTTTTTCACCACTCACAGTGTTGCGCTTTACTATTTATTACTTGATGGTAAAAACTACGTAGCCGATAGTGTCGTAAGAAGCGCCTTAATGAGCTCTGAGATTAAACTCAAAATAAATTATACACGATTGGTTTGAAAAACTCTATGTAGCAAAAGTGTACCCCTTGTGAAATTTTCCCATTAGTAAGCGGTCAACCACTTTTCTCCCCGCCTATACAGGGGGTGTGAGGCGTCATATTGCTCTGACAGCTTTTAAAATATACTCACGTTAAGCGCCAGACTTGGTTATTACTACAACAATGTAACAGATACCTTTGTTCGAAGCTAGTTTGAATTCCAATAAATATTTATGGATATATATAATTTACTAAGAAATTTATCGTCGACGCTATCTGAATAACGCCTTAAGATATATAAACAAACATAAACTGAATCCGTTGTGCCTATTTGAACCTGCATTTGACAGATCTGTCGTTAACGCCTTCCATTATTTATTAGATTTATTTATTGAAAAGCCAATATTGGCCTGAAGATGTTTTACAGGAATCCACCTAAAGTACTAAGTCACAAACGCACATTTTTTGAATACAGTAAATATTATGCAATATATTTTTAAAGACGCTGTCGCAATAGGTATCATATTTCTAAGAGACGGATGTGTCACACAAACTTGTTTTCTGTATAACAGCTGATAAAATTTCAATCAAAATCATATTAGGATGTCAATATCAGCTAATTGTAACCCTTGAGTGAGTTTATAACTGGTTTTTATGGTATAACAGCCAAGAAAATTATAATTTTATTCCCATTATACCTACTTACCTATACCACATCCATCCACGTATACCAACAGACAATAAAATTGATAATAAAATATAATTATAATTACAAAATCACAAGCAAAATAATAAAATAGATAAAAAATAATGTTTCAGTAAATGGGAGAAACATAGAAGCGCCTTCAAACTTTTCCTTAGAAACAGCAATTTCAGATACAATGTATGTATGATGTGGAAAAATCTGGAACTTTCCTTACTTGAAATGAATGTGCATCTCCTCTGCCGTTTCCTTGAGAATGTGACCCATTTTGTCGTATTTTTGTCTCGTGTTCCAAATACAGTGCAATTCATATATAGGTATCCCGAAAAATTAATTCTAGGTCACTCCAATGCAGTTCTCATTACGTCCCGACAGTGACTAATGTGGGCGGCGAAATTTTTAATGGAAAAAGTGATTGTATTGTATTGTATGGCAGGTTCTTTTTTTAAACTTACCGATGCAATAAGGAAGTATCAGCTCCATATTTTGACGAAAGGGTTGAATAGTTTATTGTACTATGCTTTTTAAGTCTTTGTCGTTAAAGTTTTCGTCTCATTGTTGTGGAACTATTGTCTTCACAAAACTTTTATTATTTGTTTTCATAAAATTTACAAGTGTTTTGTGTTAATTTTTACTGACTTACGAACGTGTTCTGTGAGACAACATATTTTTTTTGTTTGACTTCCGTAGACGACGCGTTTTTAGAGCTCATTTTATTTAAATTCTTAAAATATTACGTACCAGACTTAGTGGCTAATAAAAGTCAGTCAGTTTTATTTTAGAACGAGTGGTCCACCTGTTTAAATTGTTACAATAACATAAATATGTTTACGATAAATAAAGATTATACTAATGTTTGTATTAAATGGATTAGCTAGTTGTGTGTTCCTCTGTTCAATATTTGTGACTTTTTATCTGTTTGTCGTTTTCGTAGTGACGAAGCTAGTTTGTCCAATCATTCCGATATAGTGCCATTTTTTTTAAAGAAGCTAGCGGGTTTTTTTATATTTTTGAAAATATCAAATTCGCACGTCTGTTAAAAAAAGTTTGATTATGAACAGTATATTAATATAACAGTAACAGTTGGTTAACAGTATGCTTTAGGAATAAAAACTGGAGCGATGTAAATGTTGTTATCAAAAATCCCTACCCTGCATTTTCGTATATTATTATTATTTAAACAAGAGCAAAGATTTAACCAAAATGGCCCTGAAACTTCGATGTACGAGTCCTTGGCCGAAATTTGTTCGTACCTACTCCTGACCTTAGTATTTTCGTAGATCTCGTTACAATATGTAGCGTTATGTAACGCCAAGTATTTAACATAGAGAAATCTTTATGTGTACTTCGTAGTTTGATTTCATTAATCTTTATGTTTGTACAAAATTATTTTATATAAAACCCTGTAAGATTACGATTACGCCTGGAGTTTTGCAACAAGCAGAGAAAAGAGACAATAGTAAGTTGGAACAAATGTTTATGCTACGTCTGGCTGCACCAAAGTTTAAGGTATCTGAAACCTATCGAGCATGCTCTCTACTCATCCACAAAATCCATTGCGAAAACCCTGCAGACCCGACTAATCCCAATTATACGTATACCGAGGTAGCCATCGCTATAGCGTCAATTTGCGCTGGAGCCGACGCGACGTTCATTGCAGGGGCCATCGCAATTGCATCCGCATTGTACCTCTGTCTGTACGTTATATAGGATATTTTAATCTATACTCAAGCGAGTTTCAACTTAATCTCTTTGTGATAAGGTTGAAAGTCGGGTTTTGGGTTTTCAAATTAAGTTTACATACATTGCATTCAGGCAGTATATCAGAATATAACTGGTGATTGTGGACGCTGTGTGCATTGATTAAGGAAGGTTGACGCCACATTGTTGTATGTGAAGATGAGAGTTTGTTCACATGCTAGTTTGGTATGCTTGTCGTGAACAGTAGATCAATATTAAAATATTAAATAACGCCTTTATAGTTCATCTATGCACGGGCATTGGTCATACGAAAATAAGCTCAGTGCAAGAGGGACGGATTGTGATGGCTGCGTTTGAAAATTACAAAATTAATTAATTTGTGTAAAAATGAAGTCCGGGAAAAAATATAAATAAAATAAAGCTTGATGTTTTCCCAATTTTTAAATACATTATTAGAATAATTTGTTTGTTATTATTGTTGCTAAAATTGTATCCACTTTTTTTCATGTATATGTTCAGGTAATTGAGATGTCATAAAATTTTATTTTACATATAAAAAATATGAGATAGGTACAAATGTTTCCTTAAATTTTTGCTAATTGTACTTATCCGATTTCGCATAGAGGTAGTGGAGGTATAATGCTTAAATTTAAAACATATTTCTTTAACGTATGCATCACTGTAGTCCATTATAGAGGTCACAATTATTTATTTTTATAATCCCATAAATCAAAACAATAACCTTTTGACCCGATTATATTAAGTACAAAGGTGACCTAGAATTAACTAATTCAAGATTTGCCCTATATCATAAGCAAGCTCATAGATATTCCTGAATTTATACGCTGGACACTTGTCACATTTAGTTGAATGAATTCATCAAAAGTGGACTTGAGAACACTGTAATATGACACGTAACCTCTGGTACCTAAAATAATCAATTAATAAAGGTAATTAAACTTGGTACCTCTGGGACATACACATTGTGACGTCACGTGTGGACCCAGACTTGATTATGTTACGGGATACAACGTCACATATTCTTACTTCCTATTTTATTGATAGCACTCAGTGGACCAGTGCTAATTTGGTACTTACTTTGGAGATTTATTAAAACTTCTATGAGATACTTCATTTGGATGATTATTTTTTGGGGACTTTTTTACAACTAATTTCATGATTTTTATAATCTTTACAGATTACAGATTTTAAAAATTATTTTAAATCTGTTTGTTGATATGTATTATATTATTTATAAAAAGTATATAAGTATTGTATTAGTTGTCCAGTTCCCATGGTAGGGGAAAGCGGGGAAAGCTATGCGTAGCTAACTTTGGGACTAGATGGCGCTGTGTGAAATGACCATAAAAAAATAAAACGTCCGCGTAAAATGGACAGCTTGGTACTTCTAATACTACTCATGTCACAGACTCTCTCGAACCAATGTGGTTAAACGAATAAAGCGCATCTCAACGAGGTTCCTTTTTTCGATAGTTTCCTTCACTGTTTTGAGTACCTACAAGGTAATTCTTACATTCATTGTAAAACTTATCGGTTCACATCTGATTTGAACCAGTGACCTCCAGTTCTAAATATGGAGTTTTTAGCACTAGGCCATCTAGCTCTCTGAATTAGTACACAGTTTTTTTGTTTTGTTTAAATCGAGTTTAAACTGGGACTAAGGAGCCCGAACTCTATGAATTTTCATGGAGTTTAGGGGATTAAATGAAAACGTGAAAAAACTGTGAATAAACGAATTTATTTCTATTTGTGCTAACTTTGAAAATTTCATTATTGTAAGTGGAGTAATCTTGGAACGACATTCAAACATTTCTAAGAAAACTTTCAATTTGTCCTGGCAACTTCTTCAATCCTTTTGGCGACAACAAACTAATTTTCAGATCGTCTAAAAATTGTTGTACACATAATTGCTGTAATGATAATTAGAGACACCAGCAGTATAATCATTTATTGTATATCGTATTCCAAAAATAATTTACTTAAATTACGGACACAACATAAACATATTAGGATCCCGCACTATTATATCGTGTATCGTTAACTTCCTATTGTACACAAAATCTCAGATATTATGACAAACAGTTTACCTAAATGACTTGATTATTATTGCACCACCATGCAATAAAACCACGAATCAAAACTGCAACTGTAACGTCTCATCCCAGTCTCGACTCCCTAGCACACCAAATATTGGAATCTATAGGAGAGTTTACGAAGTTTAATGACTTGACTTTTCCTATTCAGTATTCTATGCATATACTTCACATGGTATAATACTCAAGCAAGTACTTAACACATAGATAGACGCATACCTATTGAACTTCGTCTGGGTACCTCATTCACAGTAACCAATGGAAGCAGTAGTGATTCTTAACATAAAATTGAGTTACTTCTCACGTCACTTTCGCCACTTTTCACCTTATTGATTAAAATATTGTGGTAAAGTAGACGTGATGGGTGTTGAGCACGTCGCGTCGCCGCCATTATTTTCTCAAGTAAAACTCGGCTAACGCATTCTTCCAGTAATTCATTCCTTAATATCTGGCAGCCAGGACAAATCTTATACCAAAGAAAAATCTGCTCCTACTTGAAACAAAATGAAATATTGTATACGAAGTAGGTATATTCTGCTCATGCATATAACATTATTGAACTATCATGTATATCCTTCGTATTAAGCTACGTCTTAGCCTGTTACGATAAGTGAAATGCTAGTGTGGGTGGTCAAAGAATTTATGATTTTGCTTCAGCTAGTGGACCTACTGTAATGTTGTTTACTGTGGTTTAGATGCCTTATCGTTGAGCTGCACACCCGATGCATGTCACGAGTTGCACTTTACTCGCATGAAATTGATATTTCCAGCTCATTCTATGTCTTGGCGCCTCTTAGAATCATCTTGACGTAATCGACACTACGCCGTATATTTTATTAATGATTTCACAATTGGTTCTCACCACGCGTACAATATGTTTAAATCACGAGGGTATTGACAGATTAATTATGTAAACCTAGCTAAGTTCAAGGTAAGAATCCCTTAAGATTGCTTTGGTTATTATTTATTTTCAGCAAATTTGACGTAATAGGTATATCTGCTGCATTGCTCTCATCATACATAACAAAGATCACGTCAGTAAGAAATAGATGGTTATTTGGATAACCAAGCAGTGATCGCATTTACGACTGAATAGATGATGGTATGTTAAATAGGCAGTTTCCAGCTGCACCAGTCGATAATCCGTATCGAAACCCTTCTAGGTAATAAAAATTGTAAAAAATAGTTATGGTTCGCATATGAAGTTTGAAGGACTGATAAAGGAGAATCCGTTGCATAAATTCAATCCCAAAATTATAATGTTTCCAAATAGTCCAGCTCATTAAACTAATAAAAGATTCTGAAAACCTTTTTTCGTAAATCATCCGTTTACTGGCTCAATTACATTCTACAGAAAATAGGCAATATCCAGCAGAGAATTGAGTTAGGTCCGAAAACTTTCGCGTTGAAATACAAAGAAAATTGTCAATTGACTGCAAAAATTGATTACAAAGTCGTCTAGACAAATAAGACGAAATATTTTGATGAAAGTAAGCTGTATCAGCTACGTGCAAGTCAGCTCTGGATTTCAATAAATTTTAATATTTAATAGCCTCTATAATTTTCTTCGAACAATTAATATTCAACAATTCAGCGACTAGACGAAGTTACACACTTTTATACATACAAAACATTGGCTTATCCTACGGACGGAAGCCCCACCCGAGTCGAGATCCGACTCACATTGTGATGTAAATGAGTCTGCTGTCTGCCTCCAAATTACCCCTATGGTCAAGCGGGAGTCGTCCGACGACCGGGCATTAGAACCCTCTATTTTAAAATCCCTCAGCGCGAAATTCACCTCAACTACGTAGTGCGAAATATCATAATCGCTTGACAGCGTTCAGAAGACACGGTACAGTTAAACGCATATTTCATAGCAGATATAGTGTTATGAGAGCTGCTAATGGTAGTACTAGTGTAAGGGTGGTGGTGCAATTGTGTGGACAATAATCAAGGGTAATGTGTAAAGGCGTATAATAACGAGATGGGATAATGTCTTGCGATTTTGTTGATGGCATGTACTTCAAATGACTATTTGAAGCAGTTAATATGATTGTTAAAATTATCGTTTAGTAAGGACCTCGGTTTTTAAGGCGTTATTACTTTATTGACATATTAAATATTGGTTCACCCATTAGCTCAGAAATTCCTATATTATTAAAAAGCAAAACGTAAATCGGCTATTTTTGTAGCATCGAAATAACACGCCATCATTTCTACACGACAATAATAGAAATTGTTGGACAGTTTTTTTATTATTGTTTTTGGATAATTAAAAGGGCTCCTTTTGTTTCCAAATGTTTAAAAAAGGAGCAAGAGTGGCTTTCGAAGTGGCACGAATAAAAATTTGATTCTATACACACTGTGGATGTTTCACAAGTTTATTGAATCAATTAGTTTGTTTCACTTCCATTCGGTTGTTTTATCAACTTGGATATTTGTGTTGTTTAATAAAAAAGGTTACTAAATAATGGCAAATTATTTCACAAAACTACTCGCTAAGAGCATAATACTGAATCTTCATACATTAATAGTGCCGTTTATATTACAAATACTTGTTTTATGCCTGTTATTTCTCATCAAAATTGTTGGCGTTGTCATTTACCGACTTTCCCCATTTGACTCACAAAGAGACCACCTGGTTGAATCTCACCATTGCCATACATTATCTTGTCATCGTATTATATTCTTGGTCACTTAAATATGGCTATCACTTTATAGTCAATGTCTTGTCTCTTTTGAAACACGCCATTATAACGAGATTTTCCAGTTTTCAAGTATAAACTAGCGAAAGGGCAGACCTTTTTTGTGTGTCGCTAAAAACTTTGACTGTTGTGCAGTTCACCCCAGAATTGTCCCTCACCCCGAGATTTGTCGCTTCTACTGGTCACCGCCGCATTGAATGAATCTACAATTGTATGATTCTTATACAATGAAATTTTAGTGATAATGTTGAATAATAATGCATAAATAGGCTATTTTAAGTTACTCTGAAGCCGTTGTGGTTGTGCCTGCAGATTTTTTATAAGATTTTGCATAGTTCACTAATAACTAGTTTCTTCATTAATTCGATGTTGCAAGAGAATATAAAACTTGGAATGAAAATTCCACGTAAATAGAATACTTTTGAAATTACGTTCAGAAGAAAGTCGTTCCTAGATACTTAGCTGGAATGAGGTGCTTAGTCTGCACTAGAGTAAGGACTCTCTCTAGGGCCCTAGAGGATTCTCGAAGCTTCTTCGCAATTTAACAAAATGCAATACACACCTATTGTGTGTAAGTACTATACATCCGCATGGGCATAACCACGATAAATTGAACCACCGGGTTCTATGCAATCATTAAATTAAACCAGTTTCAAAGAACCGTTGAAAGATCTACATTAAATGGTCAAGTGTGAGACGGAAATAACTAGACAGCGACTAAATTAGATTATTCTCTGGAGCTTTAAGCTGCCGCTAATGCGCATATAAAGGGTCGCTTACATTGCTTCAGTTAAAATTTAATTTTCCTTCATTAAAACTGAAGATGACATTCTAATTGTGTGCAAGAATTTTGCTCTAATAGAGATGTTATGTATCTTAACCTTCTTAATCTTAATCTTAGTGCAAAAAATAACTTCGATTTCAAGCCGACACTCATTCATAGCCACTTTTTGATAAGCTTGGGTAGTTAACTAATTCTAGATGCAACTTGTAACGAAGACAATAAGTCAGAACATGGTACATTTTCAAATAGGTATTATAATAATAACTTAGAATGGGAATTTCCACTTATTTAATATGCATAGGAATAAGTATATAGTAAGTATTGCAAGCGGATAGGGACTATACCTAATAAATAACGATAATACATAAAGAAAATAGGTGCTCTTAAGAGTTCTGATATAACAACAAATTTGATGGACTTCACGTTGGTCGAGACGAGACGTTGGAGTCGTTGCTTTAGATTCTAATAGTTCAAGTTACACTGGTTATTGGGTATTCATTCTATCTGCGGGCGGCTTGTGTAAGTGGAATATCGATTTATTAAAATCGAAACAGCTGCAATTGTGACATTATTTTATTTCATACTACAATCAATTTGCATACTAGATTATTATATCCTGAGTGGATATCAGAAACGCATTTTTTCTTATATTTTTGATAATAAAATAATATTGTAACTAAAATTACTAAACGGCAGGGACAATATTTGGCGTAAGTTTAATTTCCAAAACAAAGTGATGGTCAAAACCCTACCTACCCTATCTCTTACTCTATGTTTTTTTTTTATTTATTTATTACTAATTTTGGTAAATACAAAACCCCATATTTAGTTTACGCTTACCTTTATGCAAAATATATCTTGTCGCATTCTTTCCTATTTATATACTTATATATCAGTTCATATATTATACCAAAACAACCTACATACCTTTCCAATTGGTTTGTACCAGGGAGGGCTGTTACTTAGCTAATTAAACGACACTCGCCAAATTACCAAAAGAACTGAGTGCGACACAGCCTTCCCGCCGACACATACCTACTGTTCATACATATTCAAACATAACCTGTTATGTATACGTACGTACATCTCGGATGCTTAAACCTCTGAACATACTACTCGATAGGTAATTATTTTAGTAGTTTAATTTGCAAGTCACTCACAGATTATCATAGTATTTTTAACATTAAGCTTTTAAATACGGATAATACTATGCATTTGACAAGCATGAGGAGCAACGAGCGGTGGCGAAGACACGAAATTTTATGAGTAATCTCAAAATGTACAATCATGATTATAGTGACAAAATTAACAAACTTACCGTTCTGACAAAATTGAGTTACATAAACCACACTTTTGAAATAACAATTATTTTTTAACTACGTTTTAAACTACTGTGGTACCTACCTACTAGATTTGTAAAGTTCTTACTCAGTTGGTCTATTGGTGACAAATTGTTAAGGTCACTAGTTAGGCCCTGTGCTGTGAAAGAAATATTAGCGCCTAGTCAAGAATCAATACTAAGAGGCTCCTATTCATCACTGAGAAGGTTTCACCACAATTTTTAAAATGGCTTTAAGTGTGAGTTCTCCTGCGACTCAAATATTGTTGCATTTTAATTCACTGCCACCGCTTGTCACCCTACACGTTTACGCATTGCATACACGAGCATCAGTAGATAGCATTTATTTCTCTTTTAATATGGAAATATAGAATTTCAATAATGTCTTGAGCTCCCTGCTGTCTTAGCGTAAGTTCATTCAGTTTATTGGCATTTCAGAAGCTACGAAGTACCTAAAACATAATTTTAAGTACATGTATATTCATTTACTTCGTTATTGAAATGTAAAGTCAGGATGAAAAATGTACAACCATAATAACGCCTCAGTAGGTACTCAATCAAATTGTAAAATTTTGGAAAAGAAGGAAAGCTGTAAATGTCAATCAAAATCAGGTTGCCACTGGCGTTCTTCACTCCTTATTCGAGCTCCAAGCTCTTCTTTCACATTTTTTTTTCCACAGGATTTCAATACGTTAAGTGATAACTCTGTAAAAATATTTGTGATAAAGGACGTTTGTAGTGAATAAACATTATTATATTATTATAATTTGTCAGAAAAATCATAGCAGTGACGGATGATGCCATAGTTAATTTGCTAAACCACGTTTCCAACACTTATTAATCACGGTTTAAGAACATTAGCATGAACATATCTTTGCTTACCGAGTTAAAGCAGAATACATATATATGGTTGCTGAATGCATATGATTAATTCAGCAAAAGCCCGTGTAAACGCTGTCAAGGCCATCTGCGGCCAACAGCATAATGTCCAGTCATAAAAAAAAAAAATAGTTCAGACAGTCAGTGTAGAGTCCTAAACTGACAGTATTTCACAGAAAAGTCAGATTCTTGAAGTAAAAGTAGTAACTTCTCCGGAATAACTGCGCAAAAAGTTCAATAACTTCTGAGCTTCCTTTGTATATTCCCTCCAAATTAATTGTGACCCTTCCCCAGTCCGGCTCTGGCCTATTACGCGGCGTTCGTGGTGGCAATATCAAGGAATTTATTGGTGCAAATAAGTAAATAATTTACAGGTGGATTAGTATTATGAAGGGCAGGTTTATTAAAATTTGGCAGACACCGGTAAATAGGCATTATATCACACGTAGAGGACTTTATCAAAAAGCTCTAGAAAAATTTACAACCAAAAACAGTTTGTTGTGCCATCTTGTTACTGTATTGAGCTAAACTTATTTGTGTTGGTTGGTACCTTTGAAGAGTCACCGGCCTGGTAGTTATAGTGGTAGTTACTGGTATCTATACATTTATTTGAGAGAATGCAATATGATAAAAAAATTGATCGTAAATAAATTTTCACTACAATGAAATTATTTTTTATAACTGTGAAGACTGTAAAACACCTGAAATTGCATGTAACGACCAACAATCTACTATTTTATGGCAAGGTAGACGTAACAAAGGCACGAAAATTGCCTTGAACTTTCCATACACATTTATAGTCTATATTTATAGTCTATACATTCATGAAACTTAAAGCTCGTAATCATTTAGCTAGAGCTTTTAACTACAATGCGAAGCGTTTAACTGCAATGCGAATAGTTCGTGACAATACCTCAACAATAAACTCTTTCTTTCCCCAGTACATTAGTTGACGGTCGCGAATTTTATCTCGTTGCTTCAACGCTGAAAATAAGCGTAAAATATTTACATATATTTTGTATTGCTGAAACGTTACCTGTGATTTTGAACTCTATTATCTACGACATAATGAAATCGGGAAGGTTTGCGTTAGCGGTTCGTTGGGTGCTGTAAAGTATAAGGCAAACATAGGGTCTCTGTTTGTAATGTTATATATGAGCTCGCAGTTTTATGAGAAAGCGCTGGTTGCGCTGTTTTGTATGACAACAGTCATGTTTTAATATTTTTGTGATTTGAAATGAGTTTTATTGTTACATGCGTAAATAAAATATGTGTATTTAGCTTTAGTTGCATGTAAGAGCAAAAAAAATAAAGAATACGATATCATTCATTTTATTATTAATATAATCTTTCTTGTTTTTACTAGCATTCCACTCATTGAGTTGGTGGCCTGGACGTGTTAAGAATCCCTACTAGATGCAACACTTTACAAATTATATAAAATAAATAAACATGTTATAATTAATGAATAATTTGTGTTTAGAGTCATAAAGTGTCTATTTACAAGACATTGAAAATGTTTATAAATTTATTTTACTGTAATTATTGGGTGAACCTACACTTATTTAAATGGTACATTTTTTTATTGACTTAAAAACTAAAGTACCTGAATGATTATTTACTAGAATTCCAATATTTTCGGAAAAATGTTATATTTTATATCGCATTTGAGTATAATTTTTCCATAAATTAATCTCTAATATTTTTCCTGCAGAATAAGACCTCAAAGGCACATTTAATTCAGGAAACTCCAAAAATTTGACACAATTGCTTATTGTGTAACAACAATACGCCGGAAAAATATTCCATCAAAATTATATTCAAGCCCATTTAGAAGTAAACACGGAAAACAAGAGACCCTCGTCTTCAGCGCAAAAGGAAGCCTGCTTAATTTAAAAGATATCGCGCCCATCAAAACATCCATTATAGCAACCCCTCAACAAAGAGCGTTAAATACTTGAATACTAACAGCCTAATTTTGATTGTTCAATAGCAAACCAAATCCCAATCGATCCCGGCAAATTCAGTTCCGGTAAACTCTACGTTTTTTAAATCCTTAAGCCGACCAGTGTAAGCTCAGACTCTACGTTTCATACGAGAGAGGGAATAGAATGGATGTGGAACGGAGAGTACCTATGATGCGGATCTTGGTAAATTGGATACGTTATCTACAGCAGGTAGCTGCAAACTAATTGTGTATTCTTTCCTCGCTCCGACGTCCTTAATCTGCCCTGTTTGCCTTCACCCCGCCACCCCTTTCCCCCTGGTCTCAACTAAGCAGAAAGTTTTAAAACGATGTATTTATGCAGATTTCAAAGTCTTTATTGCGTGAATTAGGTAGATAAGGTGATTACGGTGGCGTCGCGAAATTTATCTGTTTAATTAAAGATTTGACTCATTCTCAATTGGTAGAGAGTCACAAAGTTCCGCTGCATTCCGGTAGCCTATAATAGGAATTCCAAATGAGAAATCAATTAGGTACTCTTCATACATAAGTATATACATTAGTCTACATACTATCTAAGTTAAATATAATAATTTAACGATGAATTAATTATAATTTAAAAACACATGTTTCCACCAAAAGGTTTTTTATCTATATTATTTCTAATCCCATAAAGATATGGAAGTAATAATGCATTGGTGTGTGAAAGATGTTTTTTTTAATTGATTTAAATTTACTAACTTTCTAAGTTTCAGCGGCAATAGGTTTACTAAGGGACCATGGAAAATCAACTCAGATTTATATACACTGATGTCACATCTATCCAATTTGTTTTAATAATAATTCGATCACGACAATTTTATGATATATTTATATTCATTTTTTATTTATTTATGTGCTATTAGTGGCAGAACGATCAGATGGCCCACCTGATGTTAAGTAGTAACCGCCGCCCATAGACAATAGCAATACGACTCGAGTCCTCTCCACCAAAGTACGAGATAATTCAAGTCGCATTGCGTTGCGTCCGTCCCGAGACGGGGATGTTACGTCTATATATATTTCCTCATTACCAAAAAATCGTTCTATTCTTAAATGTGTTGCCTATTTTGCGTCTAGAATGTTGTTCTCTGAAGATACCTTGAACACCTCGCTTAAGCAGGCAACACTTTAAGAAAAGCGAATCATCAGATAACATCAAAATGGGTCTCCTTCTGAATATACAAAACAAAGTATTTGACTAAACAAAGTGTTAATTCCATAGGATTACAACCATTCGTGTGCCTGCGGTACAGTAATTTGATGATGTATAAAATTAACAAGTAAATCGCTATACATACGAGATAATCCACCTCGGTAGGTAGGTTATAACGAACCAAACCCAAATAATGCGGTGGGACCCAATAAGTGAGGCGGCGGTAGTGAGAGGGAAATTGCTCGGGAAAAATTTGCATTTTTATTGAAATTTCCACTCTTGGTCGCGGATGAAACTATGTCTCTAAATACGTACCTTAAGCTTTGTATAACCGCGTCTGTTTGTGTGCACTGTTCGCTCGTGGGAGATCTCGCCGTAGAGACGTGACTTCTCGCCAAAACTATATCGATACAACCGTCTATAATTATACAGTATCAAAGCAGTAACAATCTTCGGATACTTCAACGCAATAAATTGATATTTATGGGACTTTTATCGACTTGACGACCGTTTGGGACATTTTAAATCCTCCATTACGACCGAATAAAAATATTCAACTCACTTTAGCTAATTCTAAATGAGTGTATATTGTACGTGTTTATGCATAGTTGTAATTTGTTGTCGATAATTTGTAACATCACTAATGCGACGGACGGCAGACAATTGCACGACTCTGTAGGTATATGAAGTTGACTTTAGGGAAGGGATCATAATAAGGAATTTTCTCTGGCAAATATGCGCACAGTATCCGATACCCTTTTCACTTGTATTGTTTTTATTTTCCAACCCTTAATGAAAGACTTGCCTTGTTTTGTAAAGCAATTTCAATATATTGGCTTAGTGGCATTCCTTTTGCCACGTACACCGTGTTTCAGAAATGTTTTTCATAAAATCATAGATATTTCTCGATTGGGAATAGACACATATAACTGTTGGATTTTTCCTGTTGTTTTGAAGATAAAAATCTGAAAAATGTGGTAGGCGTGACTTGTAAGAACTTCTTGTTTTATTTCATAGGAACTCGAAGAATCGAAGTTGAGTGTCATAAAAATAGGAGACGTCACATTTATTTGTAAAATGAAGGTTGACATTGTTCTCTGAAACTGTGAGCCATTGTAAAAGATTTACGGTCTAGCAGACACAAAAATACCTAAACGTTTTCGTTCATCAGCTGTAAATGTCTCCACAAATTGGTGATAAATTTCTGCTCTATTAAAATTGACTGCCCTCAAAACGTTTATTGTAACATTACGTAACTTGGTAACCCTTCTGAAGACATAAAACAATGCAAACAAAAAATATATCAAAATATACATAGCACCTGAATATAAAGGTTAAATTCGTATGACAAAGGCTGAGCCGATTTTATGACACAAGGGGCAGTGTTTTACGATCTCTTATCGAATCGAAAATTTTCTTCAGAACAAACAAAATGTGTAGGTTCTATAAAGAGCTAATTTGAATTACAACAACGTGATAGGATCTTTCGTGTTTCAGTGTTTCAGGAAGGACACGCGCTGTGTTTCCTATTATCTAATAAAGGGAAATCTTATTATGAAAGTTTTCATAGCCCGAAAAACTTGGGAATTTGAAACTTTCTCCCTCAAAACTTACTCTTTGAGCACAACTTCAACCATCATGAATAAAAAACGTCTGAATTTCAAATCGCAGGTACCTAACTGTAACTTCCACCGAAAATAAATTATGTGAGGAAATTAATTATTTAGATTATTTTTTTGTAACTTTTAATAGTTGGCCGATCTGTGTGAGTTTTACGACTGTATTGCAATTAACGCTTTTATTAAAGCTACTACAATTATATTTTATAATGTGTGAATGTAGATTTGCGTTATTAAACGTGCTTTATCTGCATTTTTAACGATCGTTAACTTTCTGTTTGATATCATCAAGTATAATTAATGATCAAAGAATATCAGGGATTATAAAACTTGTGTCCAAAAAGGAAATACTCGCTGAACCGCGTAAAAAAAGTGCCACCGTTACTTAAGAATATTTATTGAACTACAATAATTGTCAATTACTAAAGAATGAATTGCAGTGGCATTGTCTCGTGCCGCTCTCGTCCAGATGTGATGTTGTCAACAAACTTTCGCATATCCTGGATATCTTTCTTATCTGGTCTGATCTCAGCCACCAGTCAATCCATACAATGCTCCATCTTCAATTAACTCGTCTAGCTAAGTGTAATATCCAACTCCATAACGATTATTACCAGCAAGTAGAATTGTGTTCGATGTGGCTAAATTCTCATGCTCAGTACTGGAACATACTAAACATAAGAAATACAATTCATCCATAGAGTCTTAGTCAGATACACACCCAATTTTAATTAATGTTTAGATAACTTACGTGATATCCTCCCAAACATCTTGGTATTTTCACTGGAACGAGTACAAGATTCATCCTGGCTTTCGAAGTATTTTGCGACTGAATTGCTGGACAAAAGTGTGACCTGATATATTCGGTGGAAACAGTGATTCGGCAGTGATGAGTTTACCACATGTCCCTTAATCAAACATCTATAGTAGCCCATAAGGTGAAACGATGCCTATTTAGACTCATTCTAGTTGCCCTTTCCTTAATTCATGAGTATAGGTCACCTCTAAGACATAACTTACACATAGTTAATGCAATCAAGTAACAGTAAAATCCATTGACGCACTTCTTTCCTTTTAAGATAAAGCAAACACCGCATTGAGCAGATAAAGTGGAGAAATCGACCGCAACTATATAAAGGTTTGTAGCGATAAAAATACTATGTTTATTTGCACGTCCTACATCAGCCCCATTCCAGAAGAAAAATGCCACAAACGCTACAATATTTTCATGCTAATTTATATCTCAATGTAATAGGAATATGGGCCAAATTACTCTGAATATAAAATGAAAAAGGGACGTTTTAAAATGCTTTCACAATGAATTTGCATTCCACTGTATCGGTAAATTACGATACCTATCTGGTGTAATTTTTTCCTAAGAACGTGATTTAAAATGACAATTATTGTTAGTTATATTTGATAGCCAATTGAAAGCCAATTTTTTATTTGCACTTGGTTTTTCTACGCTATTTTCTAGATGAAGTTAGACCTAAAAAAGGGCTTAGTTCTACTTAGGGTACACTTTCGTGGAACATACACGTGACAATTGTTAGTTTGAGGCCCCAATTATTATCCCACGAATAATTCAGCTAACGCTTTTTTACGTAAATAGTAAATTATTTCTGAATAAATCTGTATCAAAGATTATACATATCTTATTCACATATATTATGTCATGAGTAATTTAAGTTTACTTCGAAAATCTGTATGCATAGTTCAGTCTTGCAATATAAACTTATTTTCGTAATTTTCACTAACATAATATGAGTAAACAAAGCTAAATTTACAATTATTCACGTTCTCTGAAAGTAGGCAAGTTATTTTTGAGATTCTGTTATGTTTTGCGTGTTACCGAATTGGATAATCTTGTACACAAATAAAACCGATTTACTCCCTTTTCGCCCCTTGTAAAAATATGCATTGCAGCCATCATAAAGTAATCTAGTTTACTATTACAAAATGCGCTTTAGTAGATACGAACTGCACACGTATCTCCTTCCCCCTTTGAAAGCTTTCGCATAAGAGGGACAGAGATAGACGTTTGGTAAATTCAAGGTTCTACCACGTCGCATATTTTAAAGGTAATATGGCAAAAGTCACGATGCTTGAAATTTTCTATTAATTGGCTTTTTTAGTGCTTTTTGTCGATGCTATTCTATGGCTTAACGTGATTTCGTATCTGTATTGTCATGTAAATGCTTGTTTATCGGACATTGTTTCAGGCTAATAGTATCTACCTACTGGTTAGGGTTGAATAAATAGGTACAACGGAATAATACCTAACTTACATTCCATTAAAGTAAAACTGGTAGGTAAATTCCGAGTTTTAAGATTAAATTTTTTACTGCGCATTACCTCCAATGAAATGAGAGTGAAATTAACGCCGGTTAAGTGATATAATATAACTAATTTTGAAAGACCTTCAATTGCAGTATTAAACAGTAAATAGTAGGTATTTAATGATACAGCAGCTGATTCCAAGTTGGTTCGAACATAAAAACATTTATTTTTATTCTGCACTTAATAGCAATTCGAACGCCCATAAATGCCGCTCAATTGAATGCGAAATTTATTCTACGTATAATACCGCCAACGTTCTGGTTTAATTGGCGACACTTCCTCTAAGTTAAGCGTCCTCCGATAAACCGGCGCGGCGGACGTACCGGTTAAACAGAACTCCAATTCCACACCGACATGAAAAATTCAATACATCGATATCCTTAGAACGAAAGTGAAAAAAAAAACGAAAACAATAACGCGAATTCGATCAGTATTCAGTCCGCGACAGTTCTGTCCACAGCTGGGATATTTGGCAAGGGGACAATTCCTGCAGGCGGTACGTAAAAGTAAACCACAAGATATCGACGCCACAGTAACTTCACGTCAAGCCTCGCACTGTTGACGGCAAAGAAAATTTACAGCGCAATTAAAGACTTACATTATGCAAGGCATCGGCATCAGCAATCAGACAGAAATAAAGCCGAGATATTTTGAGTGCTCTGATTTATTTTGCTATGGGAAGCTTCTGTAAATTAACTCGATTGCACTTCGCCATGTTTGCGGCCATTGATGGCGTATAAAATAGCCGAATTAATAAAAACATTGACTCGTAAATAAATAATGTTCTCGTTCGTTGCACTCATTTGCTCCTCCAATTGTCAAGTAACCTAATTTATCATGTTAATAAGGAGTGAAGTCGCCACTATTGTCGTAAATATTGTCATTACTGTGCAAGCGGCAACTCGGCCAAATACCTGTTTTAAATCAGAGTTGATATTATCAATTTGGTTGGCTAAAACTGTTCCTTTGTTGGAACTAATAAATAATTTATCGGTCGGTTGGCCGGCCCCGACTTCATGGTCTGCTGAACTACTGTAAACTTGTGTATGTGGTGGCTATAGTAAATGATTTATTGTGCAATTTCGAGTGCTTAAAATACAAATAAACACCCTAAAAACCCGCATTTAGCTCCTCCCTTATCTTTTTACAACAGCGAACAGATTAAACAATCCAGTAAGATTATTATCTGAATTCGCATAATTTATTTGCCTTTATTTGTGTTCTTACCTATAAGACAAAAATAACATAAAATTAAACAGTAAAGTCACATTTATATACGAACATTCAATGCCTCTTAGCATAAGTTTAATGGAGAAGTGAATTTGTGCTTATGCCTCCCACGATTAATATATTAGCTACAGTCAATAGTATTGAACGTTTTATTTCACATAACAACAATTGAAATCGCACTAAATAAGGGCATCTACAACGCTTATCCGTTCCAAGATTTAGTGAAGGAGTTTTAGGGTATTTTTAGTAGACATTATCTATGTCACTTAGACTATCGTATTCGAAGTAGAAAAGTGTTCATGATATATATCTCCACACACACAAACGATAGCATCTTGTCATCGCACATGATACTTACTCAGTATATTTCAAGGATATAGTAATCAACCTACTTATCTAGAGTTCGGCGACCCCGCAAGGCCGGAATCCGTCATCCTCAGTTCAAGGTCAAGTCGTGCTCATGTCACTACGTCACTCGTCACACGTATCTGCATCTTTGATCGTCTAGAATGATAAAGAACAGCCCGATTGCGACTCTATTCCCTTGGGTTAAGGCGTGACTTAAAAATAGTCGGTGCAATGACCTCCTTTCCTCCAACGCGGTTTGGATTCAAGATGTTACTTTCGTTGGTATTTTTGCTGATTATGTTAGGTGTGGTTAAGGCGGTGATGGTGCGATATTATTAGAGTATGATGAACTTATATAATCCCAGGCCAAAAGATCTGTAGAACGTAATATCATAGAAATAAAGAAAGATATAAGGGACTAAATTCAATACAGGAACAAACATTCCTGTATTCAATTTAGGGTCATACTCATCGATAATAACAAAATAAATGATAACAAGTTTCAATAATTTATTTGTTGAACATTACACAAAATGCGTACACATTATATAGACAGAATTAAACTATTAAAAAAAACTACTATTAAGTTCCTAAAAAAAATTATCTACTAGGACGTACTGATCGGATATATTGTTGCTAACTCCTGAACGATATAGTAAATCACTTTGAGGCTTATTCATGTTATTTTCAGTTCCTGTCATTTATTTAATCGTAGCTTTCTTTCAAGAAGTAATCATCAGGTTACCTTAATGATAAGGATAGTCATCACTTGTTCCAAACACTTGATTTTATATGGCGCTCATATCAAGGCATCTTCAAAGGAAACAATCCACAACCTACAATAGAAACTGCGTTCTATTGCAATAGCTATAGATTTAGGGTGGCTCATACTCATTCGAGGTCCCTGAAATTCGGATATAAAACTTTGCCATATGAATTTCAACAGTCGCACGTTGGTTTACGTATCATTCTTGGCTTGCGAGAGTACCATAGATTAATACAGACTGTAAATTATAGGAATATTTACTGCCACCGTACTCTGCATGTATTCTGTGGTAGTACTGACGACCCTACTCTCACACATTGTGAACCTTACCCCATAACGTTTACCGAAAATTTGGAGTCCATAGTATAATTGAGTAAAGCAGAATCTCAGCTTCATACTCGTGGCAACCAGGTATGATCTAGTACTTACCTTACACACACAGACGTCACTGTCTATTAGCATCTATAATAAAATACTTTAAAAATATAAGTGTTGTCTTAATAGCTCAGACATTTTCAATAGAAATCAAAACCTAGTATTTTCCCAATTGACTGTAATTTTAGTTATCATCGCGTTATTAATAACGTATCCTTATTTTATAAATACATATTTATATAAAATAAATTAGATATAACACCTAGATTCCTGTAACTACCTAATACATCTTTGCTCTTCAAATAAATATTGTCCTGGGTAAGAAAGCTTTGAGACCAGTCCATTATTTTTCCAAAGTATTAAATGGCCTATTGGTTTTTTATTTTGGACAATATGGTAAAACATAATCATCTATCCGATCGTCGAAAATTTGCAAATTTAAATGTCCTATGCCGTCATTATTCCAATACTGAATTAATCCTTATATTGAGTAGGTATACCTACTTTGGAATACCTACCACCAATTAGCTTTATCATTTAGTTTTGTGCGCTAGTTTCTCTAGTAGGTACCTGCGCTGTTTCTTCGCATTTCGTAGGTTTCTTTACTTTTAAAATGTTTGTTAATAATTAATTGTTTAGAATATTAATATTACAATGACATAGGTCATTATCATCAACATTACCTTTAGGACATCATTATAACTTGATTTTGATAATTTGTATTTACAAAACACGCTTTACGAGTGGTTAACTTTACAGATACTGAAAAAAAAAACTTTTTAATTAAAGTTCGTTTTGCCATGTACTGTGAAGTAGTACAGGGTTCAGTCAATTTTTATTCGAATTAACTGTATAATTTGAAAGAAACTTGAGTCACTTTCAAATTCTGCAGCAGTTATATAGCTTTATTTTTCTTACTATGTCACATAATATATGTTTCATCGTCTATATTAATCTATCTTTTTGTGATAACATTTGAACCCATTTCATTTTTATGATATTGATAAGAAGTTTCAAAATATTGTTTTCAGATAATTCGAGATTGTAGGTAAATAATTAGAAGTATTTAAACATGTGAATGTCATTTTAGGATAGTCCAATCACATTACTTTAAAAATGATTGCCAGTTATATCAAATGGATCTCTTTCATTATTTACAGTTTTATAAATAGTAGGTACCTCTTATTTAAAATATTCAGCTAATTTAAACCTAGTTAATAAACACATCAAAAGGGAAATTATCTTATTAATTCTCAAATAACTAACAGAACGTTCATTGAAGCGAAACTTATTAAAAATATAAATTTGCAATTTTATTAAAAACTGCTCCATACGCTGCGCTGGACCGATGGACTAATAATATAAATAAAAGGGCACAACAGATGTTGCGCTGCCCTCCCCCTTGCCTCAACCGTTTTTATTCCAATTTCATATTTTAACAGTCACAAATTAAGGCTGGGTTAGGCAATTTCAGTTACCTTGCATATTGCGTCGCGTTTCTGAAATGCGGCGAAAAGTATGGCGCATAGACCCCAATCTTTAAAAAACAATAACGACATATCAATTGAAATAGCTGTTTATATAGACAGGCGTGAAACCAGGATGATTTTTGTAATAGGTTGTACTTGCCTATTTCGTAAATTTAATGGTAAATTCTTCTCACACCTACTTTACTTACAGAGTGAAAATAAGTATTAAAAAAACATTTAAAAATTAATTGAAACATGTAGCCAAGAAGAGGTGTTTATTTCAAATTATTATTTGACACAAAATTACTGCGGAAGTTAACCAGCCTAAATATTTTTCAGCATCCAAACCTATCAAATGAATCTTAGACCATTGCTAGAACCTTTATTCTCATACACGGAGGCATAAACTATTTATCCTTGTTTGTTTTCTATCGTTTCTTTGGATTAGACTCATAATAAACGATACAATTAATACAGTAAACCGGGGATATATGAGAATTGAATTTATTACTAATGATAGCCTAATGAGGACTTTTGACAGTTTGATTTTTTACGATGAAAATAATCAGGAACCTTCATGGTGGTTTCACTTACTTTATAACAACTAAAGCTGTAAAATCAAATTCATGGTCAATTACATTGTATTAACTGGATCACAAGACATCATTTAATGTGGTAAATTATAATTTTTTTATTATTATAAATGTTAAGAGTTTTCTATGCATCGTTCTTACCGTTATCAAGAACATTAGTTAGATCCGTCTCAACCTATAATTATATACATATGAGAAAACTTTTTGTTTGGTATGCCATCATCAAAGATTTCAATTAATTAAGTATTATTTTGACCGGAAGAATTATTTTTGTAAAGTTAATGGCAGTTTAATAAAGTGAAGGCGATTTTAATTTTAGAACAGTCATCCCAGTGAATGCATCTACATAGTCGTCAAATTCCTTTGTGTTATTTGGGCTGTTGCTGCTACATTAACCAAAAGGATAATTATGAAGTTTACAGAAATCTGGATTAAATTATACTAATAATGCATTTATTTTAGAAGAAAAAATATACTAGCATAAATTAAATTTAAAGAAGGTACCTGCTGCTCAACTTAACACTGACATAAATATTCAGAATTTGAATAAAAACAAGATCAATTTTGCATTACAATTCTGAATAATTTTATACGAATATTGTAAAGAAATGCTTAACCTGTATGATGTTAAGGAAATATTTCTTTTTTATAAGCCTATATTTCAAACAAAATAATAGTTTAACAATTTTAATCCATTACAAATATTTGTAGTTTTATTGCTGCTACATCTTCCATTACAGACCTGTTTATGGCACAGTTTAACTTAAAATTTAGTATACAACAGAGATCAACAGCCAATTAAAATCTTTCAAACCTATGACTGCTTTACTTGAATTTTAAATGCTCCCCTTGGCCGATTAGGGTGCATCCTGAGAGCTTCAAAAGCGATAATTCACAACGCAAGAATGCGGACCGACGAGAGAGGCGCGTGTTTGCATACACAAATTTACCGCTGCATGTATTATAGACTTTATTGCATTGTGATAGGGAATGTATTAGTGTGTGTGACGGACGGGTGACGGGTGGGTCGTCAGCCGGTAGCAATGGTGGACTGTGATGGCGCGGTTGACGTCACTCAGCCAATGAGCGTGCGGCGGACGCGACTGCAGCGCCACAATATGGCTGCCGACGGCGGGCCGCCGTCGCTTTTGTTGTGTTTAGGCCTACATTTCAAAAGAAATAACAAAAATTACTAGCACAGACCCCAGTAACAATAGTATTTATTGAATAATTGTTCAGTAATAATATTGTTTTATGTTTTTAACGTGTATTTATGTAGATATATGTAGCAAAATCAGTGAAAAGCCGGTGTTGTTTTGTTATTGTTGGGTAAGTGAAATTATTTTATTTTAATTAATTCATTACTTTTTTGAATGTTTTCTAAACTTAAAACATGTCGAATACCTTAAATAAAATTTCAAAAGAGTAAGCTTTAAAAGTTTCTAATTGGATTTTTTATTTTATATGTTTAGCTATATAATTTTATGTAAAGTCAGTCGAGATAACTTAGTTACCAGTTTTTAAAATAGAGACATACTATATATATATAGATACATGATTAAAAAGGATTTTAAGTTACCCTACAATCGCTTTATTAGTGTTTTGAATGTGCATTAAGTAATTCACCTGCATATAAATTTACATACCGACTTCAATGGTTATGAATGAGTAATAATTAGCTTTAAGTGCCTACGTAGTACCGCCCTTACTTAATTACCTGCCCTCTTGTGAATTTTAAGTAATTGGTTACTCACTTTTAATTGCTTTAACAAGAAATTTAAATGGAAACTGATTGCCTCAGAAACTTAAACACTTGCAAATTAGATAATCACTACATATACATAATGTAATAGCTAATTTACTTACCTTTCAGTCATTTAGCAGAAGTTTACCAATTACCACACTATATATACTGTAGATACTTTTGCACTAAATTATGCACCTGTGCACCTATGTAATTAAGATTAAGAATTACGCTTGAATTTGGCATTGGAAAATGAATACATAAGCTTTGCACATACTATGTAGAACGTGATACCTAGAATTATTATATGTATTTTTTTTCTGTACACTACAGTAACCCACAGCTGAAAACGAGGTTCACTGTTTCAGATTACCTTCAGAGAACATCAAATATAACAAAGTATTATGTTTTAATATGAAAATCAAATAGAAATTCTTAAGTACCTAGGTTGACTAGTAAATTCAAACTATCTTGCCTAGACAATATTTTAGATAAATTCACGACTCTAGACCGTTTCACACATAATCATCGATCCTTAATTACTCTGAAACATTAACAGTAAATATAGCATTTACATGACTTCAGAGCCATTCAGGATCGCACTAGTGAATGTTCTCTAGCTTTGCTGCGGACGGTGCTGTGAGTGAGGACTCGAATGGCTTGGATACTTCAGCGGTAACAATGACAGGACGTGGTGTAGACCCGTGAATTACCTATTATGATTAGTAATTCTAATAAAATATTCTGTTAACAGTTGTTACCAATCTGCAAGCAATTTAGGATTTAGAATAATGTAACGAGTTTTTTATGTGATAAAGTCAGGTAGGCCATCTTCGTGTGCCTGTAATTTCACCGGCAACCACATCTTTCAAATCGGAATACAGCAACGCAAATGCATTAATGCTTGGCAGTAGAAATGTGTAGGTATGTTGCGATGGCCTTCCGGTGCTAAAAATCTTTCTATTAATATGTCTTAACAATACGAAAATATCATAGGCCAGGGCCAAATATTTCAGAAGGCCAGGGAGTCAAGAACTCATGAAAGTAAATCATTATTATTATAACAGAAAAATAAGAATTATTATTTTATATAAAAAGCACACTTGACTGATTGCCCCCAACATACTTTAACTACTTAAATATGAAAATAACAGTAAAAATCCATATATTTTCAAATAAGACTGAAGACATACATTCATAAAGAAGATTGAAACAGCACCAATTTATATCCCTTTCTCAAAATAAGGCCACGATCAAAGCACTTAGTTCTAATTTAGAGCAGATATCATATCTACCTCTTTTTATTTTACAACGACAGTGTACGCAATAATTCTTGTTAATACGTTGAAATATGGAATTGAGCTGGACTGAAAGTGCATTTTAATTAAATAATATCAATATCAAAGGAGATATGAAAAATTAACTCAAATACTAATGTATTTTTGATATCTCCTTTGATATTGGTATTGGTAAAAACATGAAATGCAATTATATATAATTCTTGAGGTAAAATGGCACATTAGTACTCAAAGGCAAAGAAATGACGGAGCCTTTTTCACACAGGGTTACCGTACCTTGGGTTCATAACTGTGATAAGTGGTGAGCTCATCGCCGCCCTCACGGTCCGACAAATAATTGAGCTACCTTTATTAGCTCACTTGCATTAAATTATTAATTTGAACATACATATAAGTTGAGGATTAGAATAAAAAGTATAAGTTGTCCGCTTTAAAAAATGATGTAATATCAGGTTTTCAAAACATTGAACGAAAACATCATGAGTTACAGGCACTTCCTAACCCAAAATTGTGAATGGAGGCACATTTTAATCATTGTGGTGAAACTAGGTCTAAAGCCAAACAAAAAGCCAAGACACAAGTGGTATTAGGCGACTAGGTAAACTGAAATCTAAAATCACAAACAGCATCCAACAGATACCTATATACTTGAGCTAATACCTATTGACTCACTCTATTGTAAATAACAGGACATATTATTACCGTGGTATGGTTATCTTCAGGACGAATATTTATGAACCTGCGACTCTGGCATCTCATTTCTTCGATAACATCCAACCAGTATGCTACTGGGGCAGTCATCATGTGTCCAAATAACAAGTTCTGCTTCAAATACTATTGGTATCTAAAGATTGACACATTGATGGTTTCAAAAACGTCAAATTTTCTTATATAAATTCACACTGAACTAAAGAATGTTTTCCCATCAATGTCAAATTCAAAACGTGGCACTGGCTACACTAGCACACACAGAAACTTAATATTCTTCACGTGACATTCGCTTAGCCCGCTGCTGAGTACCGTCCACGATCATACCTCTATTATTATTACAAATGGGGACGAATAATAATAAATCTTAATTTTTTGCTTGCAGGGATGTGTGCTTCCTCCCTATTTTTTCGTAGTCCCACCCCTGGAAGACGATCTGGTCATTTCGACGTGAGCTACGAAACAGTGAGTATAGTATCTTCTGTGTTTTATTTCTTAACCCGGCAGTTCTCTATGGTGATTTAGAGAAGAAGCGAGCTGACCATAGCTTCCAAAAAAATTATTCACTTTACATTTGCTCCTGTTCATTTGTTGTGACTTAGATTGTACCACTTATTTATAAAACACCAAGAGAATAACAGACCTGTTTTCATCCACCGCTGTTTATAACAGTTATCTTGTTGCCATAGCAAGGACTTTATTAACCCTTTGAATACCGTTATAAATTGTTGGCCACTAGACAAAAGCATAAAACCGAACGTTTATTACGCATATTCTTTACGGGATTCTCAAAGACCATATTACCTGTGCCTTTTGTTCAGGTAAACCCTTTCCTTCGCAATTATACGCAAAGCACAATTGAGGTAAAAAGCCAACAATAACTTGTAATTAGCCGCAAGGGTAAAACATATAAAAAGTTAGACTTTTTTGAGTTGCACAAAGTTTGCCGGAACAATTACGTGTATTTCATGCAGTTTCAAGCTTTAAGGCGTAATTACATCGATTTGACTCCAGTAAATCAGGAATGTTTATTTTGAGAAATATTTATATACCTATTCTTAGTTATTTTTTTCATTATAATTCGTACAAGTCTGCTAAAATGCAAGAAACTCAGATAGGTATGCTTATTTTTCATGCGCGTAAAAGGACGCAACGAGCAGATGTCCCACATGTTGTAAAGCGATATCCAATGCGTTACAGAAACAAGACCTCCACTACATAGCTAGGAAAAGCCCAATGCCCATATTTTGCCCGTCTCTGTTGCTTCTGCTTAGCGTAGAGTTGGGTATGGCGGCTTCTCTTGTTAAAGCTGCCCTACAATAAGTTTTCTGCTATAAATATGGCATAATTCAGAAATATCGTTAAATCATACATAAAAAATACACAGCATTACTCACATTAGAATAGGGTATCATGCAATACAGGTACTAGAAACTACTTCAGTATGCAAACCAACGACAAATAATTGCAGAATCTCTACATTTAGCGTGCTAATACGCGATTAGCAATTTTTACAGCAAAGCTACAACCGTTTTACCGCTGAAGTGTGCCTTCACTTGTAGTCCCAGCGATAGTCGTCCAGGAGGAACAAGTTAATGTAAATAAGTAAAGCCGACTGCAACTGAAGAAGCATTTACAGCGGCTACCACGCTGTTTAGCCGCTTAGCTGTTGATAAATACTGGAAGGAATGGACGCGCGGATGACTGCGCTGCCCGTGCGCGGAGTGTAGGAGTTGGATGTGGAGCTGTGATTTAAATTCATTCATTACTTGAACTGGCTCAACGCTTACCGGTTGCAAGTACCTACCACGCCACGACTACACATCACGTGTGGCAGGCGTGCGGCTGCTTGTCGTCTAACATTTCGTTTTCCGTAAAAGATGTACGCGCTGTGCTGCCGCGGCGCACTCATTGTACTCGCTCGCCTCGCGCTGCTTATAATCGTTCAAATCTAATTATAATAGCAGCAAACGTCAAAGCGTCTCAACGCTTCGACTAAATCTACGCTTAACCGCTAACATTTTGTATTTACAATCTTTCCTGTAGTCGGCTCAAATCAACTTCAGAAAGCAAAGTAGATAATTGGCCAGTTGTTTGACTATACAGCTAACAGGCAGAAGTTTAATTAATTAGAAAATTGGACAGTTTAGGAACTCGTTTAACAGCAATAAAATAACACTCAATCGAAACTATTAACAGTGACACAGCCTTGAAGTGCGCAGTAAAAATAATGAAATATTTTCACACCAAGTTTTTCTTTATTTTTTAATTAACAGTTACAAAACATGAAGGATTTTGATTTTTATTGAAAGGCATAGGTAAATGTAAAAAAGATATTTGAAAGAAGTATTTGATTTGTTTGTATTGAATTACCTAGGTATACTTAAAGTACCTACTACTAAAGTAATAACAGGTAAATTACATATAATTGCTGATTGAACTCATATTTATAGGTATGATAAAATTCTCATTGACAAATAACTTTCATCAGGTTCAGACGTCTGAGCACTTACGCAGGCATGCCGTATCGTCTCCAAACATAGAATGATGGGCAACAATGAATCAGCTGTTGCGCGTTATTTCAGGAAAATAAAATATGAGATTTCGTTTACGTAGGAATCTGAATTTTAATAAATATAGCTAAAACTTAAAACATTATGTACTGTACTTAATACCTTCTCGGATACTATACATTACATTGATAAAGCAACCTTACCATAAATTATTCTAAATCTTATCCTAATTCCTGAATAAATCGAGCGCGGCGGTATTAAAAACTGCAGAGAGATGCCGCAGGGCGCAGGGCGGGCGCAATCGCCGGGATAACAGGAACAGGTGGCGTCCGGACACATCGTATCGACTTTTTTATCAGACACCACACATGCCTTTTCTAATAAACGTCGTGCTTCTCTCTTAATGTATTTAAATAGACATAACGCAAACCTTCGCGGGGCCTAAACAAACTATCAAAAAACATTACGGGGTGAAAATAACAACGATCATGGCGTAGGTATGCAATGAAAATGTTGCATCGGTGGAGCGGCGCGCGCCGACCGGGCGAGGGCGGCAATCGATGTGGTGTCGGGACGCGCGCCCCGACGCCCAGACCGGCAGACGCCCGCCGACGCCGACCCTGCTCACACGTCCCTCCGACTCGCGCAACCCCATCCGTCATCCGTCAATGTTTACTTACCGGACGACGCGACGCGAACAGCTGACCGAACGGACCGGTAAGTCACGTGCTTTACACGCCGCGCGCGCTGCGCTTACCACGACGCGTTGCCGCGCTCTCCACGTCCGACTGAATATTTTTCACGCATAGACTTTGTGCAACGGAATCAATAATGCAGGCCCGGTGTGACGTCGCGTCGTAAATTACAAATATAATAATACCCCCTTACGCCCTTTCATGTCGCTCTATTCAATCCCTCGTGAATGCATAAATTCTTTAGTTATCTTTACGAGTGGTGGTCGAACTTTTGTAATTTATCCCTTTCTGTGCAACAATAGTCGGTGGACAATGGCCTCGGCGGGTGACTGTCGCCCGAGGGACGGGTTGTAAAAAACGCAGGTTCTTTGCTACCAATTTGTATTTGCGAAAATTTTGCAAACCAATCGCGTGAATTCGCAATACTGTGCGAAGTCTCATTGGTCTTCGGAGACAATAGATTTCGAGTCAAATGATGGGCACGACCGCGAAAAGGTTACATATTTACGGTAGCACATAACTTTTCAGGTTTATTGTTTTCGTTACGGTAGCTGAACTTATGTGCTATCAGTGTTACCCTTTTCGATTTGAAGACCCTGGCGTGTTGTAAATCGGTTGCTTTATTTTATAGGTGGTGTTCCCAGAGGAGTGGGGAGTGCGGCCGTGAGTTACATCGCTCGGTGAGCTTTTAGGATATTGCGAGGGATTCCGTATGGTGTGAGAAAGTCACATTTGAATCGTAACCTATCGCCTCTAACGGCAACTAAATATAAGAAAATCACGGCGAAAAATGTGTTTGTAATTTTCTCTTCTCATTTTCAGGTACTGTTGCTGTAGAGTCGTGAAGATAACGTGTCGCCTTCTGTACGTATACTGAATGTATCCTGAGTGCATCATTCTTTCCGGTATACCTTCAGTATACGTAACAGAGGATGACACTGGTCAACGATGCTGCCTCCGATGAAGGATTCTTCGGGTCTTCGTCTTTATGTCTAGATATAATTAACTCCCTTATCTTAGATTTAACTTATACATAACTAACTTAAATTAGGTGTTTTTTGTAGTCACTCAAAATAATTTATAAATGATTTAGTTTGAGGAATTAGAAAAATTTCAATTTTTGTATATTGATACAAATGTACCTACATAAATTACAAAATCTAAATACATTGTTTTAGATATTTCTTCAAGATAATTGACAGTTTTCAGTTATTCAATTTAACAAATTGTATACTTTTTCATTAAAATACTAATAATATATTTTTAGAAGTTCATGTGTGATTTTCTTTTACATACACTATAATAAATTAAGTATACAGATTGAACCAGATTTTTTTTATATCTTTATAGTAATCGAATTAAGAGTTCTTTCTCTAAGTACCTACGGTCAAAATAAATAGATCCGCAGTAAAGACTCTTAAAAGCTTGAATTTAGGTCACACTTTTCTACTATCCAGGTACTCAGACCCGGGGTAAAAATAACGAAATTCTCGAAACCTATAACTTTCTAGTCTAGATTTTATTAAGGTAGAAAAATATCTCATTCACTTTAGTAAGACAGTTTGCATCAACATTACTGGAGAGAGGTTAAAGGTAGTAGGTTTGTTAGACATGATTTTTGAAAATGACTAAATACTGTTCAGACTAAATATCTTATACGGTTAATAATAAACGTACAACCTATTGAACATACCTAATTTTATTTCTCTGAAAATTTAAAAATTACTTCCAAAGCTTATTAACAAGTGAAAACGATCTTCGCAGTTATGTTGAAAACGTTTATTAACCAAGAATGAAAATTTGAAGCCATGCCTTAATTTCTTTCAGTAGTAGGTACCTTATTATTCTGCCAGCCATAACTAAGGCAATATTACTATACAAATATCCACCTGCCAGCCTCCTTAACTTCCTTTGCTGCACATGTTTAATTAGCTGGAGTAGACAAGATAGCCAGCTGAGAAAGAGGGCACGGGTTCGATTCCCGTTTTAAAAAGGTAGCAGTACTTTTTTAATTTCCGTGAACGGAGCCATTTTTTATTGATGCTAATCTAAGATACTAAAGCTGTATTAATGTACTAAGATACTTAAATATGGATCCTACGAATAAGAGAATATAACTAAAAATTACCTACGACCAGCTTTAAAATATAAATATTCCTTGCGTGAAGCCGGCCTGCTCTCGACAAGTGGGAGTGAATGTTAGATGCCTGCGGGATACCAGAATTACAAAAATGGGAGGTACTTGACAAAATACAAACATTCTCAATCCCCACATATAAAAGTGTATATCCATCGAAAATCCAAGCTAAATAATAAGTATGAGTAACCGCAATGTTGTCTGTTGGGAGAAAATGTAATAGGCTTTTTGTATTCTTATGGTTGGAAAACAGAGTTAGCCTTCAAAATTAACCTCGTATAATCGAGTCATTTATCAATTTAAAATATTAAATAATTATTTAGTATTAATTGCTTTAAAATCCCATTCAATTTAAAATATTTCCAAGATCACAAAAATGGATTACTAATATTTCCTAAATGACACACACTTAACGATTCATGTGTATCAGTATTGCCCATTTGATTACAGGATGACCCATACACACAATTGTACATAGTACAATTTTCCCCTCATGGGAACTGAACTTGCAGCCCTTACGAAACAGACGGTTACCGTACTGAATTGACTACGCCGCCTAAGTTGTAGCATCCCCCCGATTTTTGGGATCTAACCTTATTTTCCATTCAAGTTCCAGACCAGACCTATTTTGTAGTTAGTAGGTATTATCATTTCAGCCTCGTTTTAATGAAAACAACATTCTACTGACGAAAAGTGAGCATGAATTAATGATAATCTACTAAAGTCATACACTTCAGATTATAGTGTGCAATATTTTCTCATATCAACTTAAAAAATAATTGGCGAACGCCTCATTCTGATTCGAACCAGCGACCTCCGAATTGAAATAGGTCCTTACCACTATACTACCACGTTCTCACTGACTGATATATGAGCTCACAAATTCCAAAGCCGAGTAGGATCCATCCAAAGCCCACCTACATAAAAGCATGAATATTCCAGCCGTGGATACCGGCAATATTCAGTTTATAGCTTTTAAATAGCTTCCTACTCGTACCACTGACGAAACGTGAGCAAAGTTACACTCAGCGAGGAATTAAAGTTGCATTATATTTGATGAGTGGAGGCTGCTTGGAGGACTTATGCTGATGGATAATATATCTTCAAAGGATAGGCCAAATTATTCAGTCTTGATACGAGTAGGTAGGAAATATAAGTAGGTCTTGTATTAATACCATTGTCTTGCCGTTATTTATTGGTTAGTTGTATTGTGAGACCTAAACAAAGCTCATTTATGTCTGTAGGTTTTAAAAACACAAAGAAGCCCTTGTTATTTATTATATTTTATAGTCTTAGACATTCAACGACTCCAAAAAGTACACAGGTAGGTACACTGTAAACGAAAACTTTTTATCATTTTATATTTTTAAATTGTAGAATGATTTCCACTTTCTAAGAAATCATTCACAGTATATGTTATAAAGGTATGGATATTATTATATGATACTTTTAATTATTTTTTATAATTTATTAACCGACTTTGATTTCACAACAACAGTGGTTTTCGTTGACCCGAAAGGTTTTTTTACATTAATTACAGCGCCATCTATGCTTTGATGGCTGAACTTTTTAGTAACTATAACTCGTGCTTTTTAGCTCTTGGTAGTAAAACAAAGTTTGATTGTATAATTTTTAGTTTAGACAATATTTATGAAAATTGTTGAAAAAAATGTACCGAATACAGACAGAAAAAATATTTACAAACCTGTGTTTTATCTTATTACAGTTACTCAAAACAGTTTTATGGGTAATGTTTTCAAGGACACACTTTTACCTAAGACTGATTCTGCAGGTTCTACTTATCAGCAAAAAAATATTACAGTAACAATATGACGGTTGTAACTTCAGGCAACATATTATTTTCCTAAAACCTGAAACTCTAAAACCTAATCAGTAAAAAACAAAAGGTTTGATGATATTTATAAATATGAATTTTAATATATTTTTATTCAGAGTAAATTTTAGGTTTAAATAAATACGTAAGTGTCGTGGAACAATACAGTCCAACAAGAAAGAATACCCTATTGTTTTACAAGTGAAAGTTGACAACCCTTCCGTATGAAGGTACAGAACCAGGAAGAGACGAAATTGGAACAAAAAAGAGAAAGTTCACCCTAAGGTGAGGGGAAAAAAACGTTTATTTGTAAAACTGACCAATGACAGAGCTCAGAGAACTTTCTAAATTTTATTTGAAATTAGTTTCAACTTTGCTGTACCATTTGAACGGTAGCTTCAGTCAAGTAATCTAGACAATTGTATTGTCTAGAGTTTTTTTAATATACACAAATTGGCCGACCTGTCTAGGCTTACAAAAATATTATTCTGTGTAGGAAAAAGTGATGATGTGTATTGTGATATCATAAAGATTGGCTGTACTAAAAAAGTTGTAAAGTTACAGTATCTACGGAAATCCACAAAAGTTTATGAATAAAAAAATTCGTGTAAACAAACATCAGCAGAATTCGGCAGTATTGAGTACTGATTTCGTTACCCAATTGTTAGACTGGTAAGTTTTTACTACTAAACTTTTTATAACATTATTCATCAGAACAAAGTTTTCAACTGTACATAAACTTCCCCACCCTGTCGTATTTAAGGTACTTCCTAAATACGCGAGATATATAGGTCAGACCAGCCATATACCCATAGCATACCCATTCTTGTTCGACCCAACGGTCCCAACAAGACCACTTGCTCTTAGCGAGTTTTATGCCAACCCTACATGTTGGCACACAGCCATAGTAGAGAGCGAAAATCACGAGAATCCGGAATCAGGATCTGAATATTGTGAGTGCGAAAGAGATAGGTGTACAACGGTTGTTCAGCGGTAAACGTCGAGTATCGAGCGGATCGTTGTCATGGTAACAGACAATGGATTTTGGGTGCATAATATTTTAGGCTGCGTCGGGGTGCGGGGTAGGGGTAGCGAGAGAGTGGCGGCCATCTTTAAAATTATATTTCCAGTTTGGACGAACTCCTTCGATTCCAATTACTACTTTTTCTCGCTGTAGAAATGTGTAGAACACGTAGAGGATAGCTTGCAGACAAATCATGTACTATTGTGTTCTATTTTAAATTTATACTCACATATTTTCATTACATTTAGTTAATTAATAGTGTCTTCTATGCAGACCAGCCGTAGACTATAAGTTTTAATAATATTTAATAGTAGCATTAAACCTTCTCTTTAAGAGATATAATTTTAAAAAGCTATTTATTTTTCATTCATATGAAATATAACGAAAACTCATCATCATCTAAAGACTCAGTAGCAAGCGCCCGGTACTGTGAATTGTAAGCGAGCAAGCGAGCTCTATCTGCCGATTCTCCGTATACACAGTCAATACACAGAGAGGCTGTCTGCGGCGCAGATTCCCCTCGTAAAGCCTCCGATTAATGCCGACTCTCCCCGGCTCGATTAAGCGATACTGTACTCTACCTGTTTTTTCTTACACAAAATTGAAGCGATTCTGGTAACAAAATTCGAGCGGATAATTTGACTCCTTTTGTGGGTCTTGTAAATATTGCTTTATTATGTAAAGGAAATCTTTATCTCATGGTAAGAGAAGATAATAGGAAAAGAGAATGGTGTAAATGAGAGCACAGTCTGTCAGATAAAATAATAAGGAAAAGGTCATCGAGTTTTAGTTAATGGGTAGCAGTGACTTGTGACAATTCAGCCCTTCAAATGTCTCAATTTCAGCTTTGTTGACACAGCGGTAAAGCTCAACTTAGATCCCCTCATTGGAAGAATATTATCAAAATTTTATTTTGAACAATTATATATCCTATCAACATATTTTAAATGAAATGGTATTTTTTTGCATTATTGGTTCAATTGAATATGTATGGTTATTTAAATAAAGTATTAATAAAAAAAATGGGAAGCGAGAATATAAAACAGCATTGTCTCAATAATATCTACTAGGTATAAGTATTTATTTTTTTAAGTTAAAATAATACAAAGACAGAAAGCTTTTATTAGTCTATACTTACCTGTAAGAACTGTCTTGGCTGAAGGTTTTTTTAGATCGGATTTAATAATGAACGCATTCTTAATCGTGGAAAGAATGAGTATACATATTGTTACATCGGTACTCTCACATAGTACGAATCGAGGCTCTATATAGCCCTACCTAGTGCCTGACGAAAACTAAATTTAATTACCTATATACACCATATTACCTAACTATTTTACATAAACATATAAATAGTAGTAATTACATACTAACATATAGGTCTGATGGAAATTCCACTATTCATTTTGAATAAACAGTTCAACCAACCTTATATGAATCAAATTCTGCATTAATCCCATCTGAAACAAATAGAAAAAAAATCAATATCATTTGTACATTCGACATAACACTTGAAATTCATCACTGATCTGGTTTGTCTTATTTATGATATAAAATAATCGTACGGAAATTATCGGCAGTATTATCTACATGTATTCTAAATGCCTATTAAAATTAGAATTTTTGTGAAATAGGTGGAAATATATCTTGTTTTAATAAAAGCGTGTGAAATTCCTTACGAAGTTGTGATGTATAAGTAAAGAATTCATTTTATTATCATTGTGTTTTTTCATGAGCAAACGAATAGTTAATCTATACAAATAAATAAAATTGGAGTGTCTGTTTGTAATATTAAAATAACCGCTTTTTACTAAGTGCATATGGATGTATACACGGCACATATTTTACACAACACAACATTTTTAAAAAAATGTGTCTGTCCGTCTGTCTGTTTATTCCGACTAATCTCTGAAATGGCTGGACCGATTTTAACAGGACTTTCACTGGAATATAGCTGATGTAACAAGGAGTAACTTAGGCTACTTTTCCGAGGGGTAAAATAGGGGTGCGTGATAAAACCGAATTCCACGCGGACGAAGTCGCGGGCAACAGCTAGTATTTAAATAAGTATTGATGAACATTCACACAATAATATATTTTATAGCCCCAAACTAATTGACAAAAATGATAAATACTTTTTTTTTTTTATAAACCTAATTCTTATTAAACAATCAGTCATGAAAATACACCATATTTGTCACATAAGTGCTTTTAGTGGATGGGGATCGAACGCATGGCCTATGATTGAAGGCAGAGTTACTACCAACTGAGATGTGAACCTAGTAGTTGGAGAATAGTAACATAACATCCATAAAATTAGGTAGATACGTACTTTAATGAAATGAAATACTAGGTTACTCTAGTGTAAGTTACTATATATATGATCAAAAATATTTTTAAATATTTAAAATGCTCTCAAACTTAGCTAGAATCGATGTCATGTAAATTTATAGTTCTTGAGATTGTGGCCAGTGAACGATATTATAATTCGATTTTATGGAAGTACTTAATACCAAATATAGTGAACTCGTAAAAAATATTTTGTTTTCACGTACTACGTACAAGTACCTACTAATTTTCTACAGTAATAGAAGTACCTACTGCCTAAGTATATTATTCAGACCCAGTATCAGGGAACATTGAATCATGATTTACATTGCACTTATCACCCTAAGGCTTGATCTAAAGTCATATTCGTCAACTTTTCTGCTATTACCCGCAATTTTCGGGTGTTTATCACCCGCTGTGCAAACACGTCTAGACGGGCCGGTCAAAGGCCGGGACAAAAGGGCATCACTAAATTGAAAAGAAAATATCCCTTGTAATGTAGACTCTCCAGTTTTTGGGACTGAAGTAAAATTGGAAACAGCCTTAATGTAATAGAGACAATTTTGGTGAGATAATGGTGGAATTCGTTATCATAAATGTTTACTTATTTTGTGTGTATTTACTTAAAATTTGTTTGCAAAATGTTAAACTTACTGAAAAAGCTAGAACATCAGAAAAAAACATTCAATATATGAATACAAAATCAAATAAATTAGCGGCAATCTTAGTATTTAGAATTAGGTAATAATTGGAATAGTTGCCTAAGTTGTTAGTTGTAGGCGCCAGCAAAATGCAATGCACGGGTTGTAAAACCACTCAAAAATAGTGGAACGACAATAAATGCTACGTGGGCCTGTCCATACTAATTTATTGCCTAATTTATACATTCCAATCCAGTTCATTTTACGACTTTTTAATCCCCAATCAATTCAACTTTTATAATAACTATAAAATTTAATCACGCTATTTGTATGGATAATTTTTCTCTTTACTTGTTCGGGAATAAACTCGGGAAAGGAGCAAAGAATTGTTTCCATTATCGTTTTTTAGTAATGCGTGGTTTTCGGTAAGTGCGTGGATCTAGAGAGATCCACGCACTTTCAAGACTAGTCAGAATGAGATCAAAGAACGCGAGTTAGACATCTCCAAGCATCTTGGGCGTGCCAATATTGGATTACTGACCTCTGTCTGACTCAGCTCCCGCTAACTTTATCTATCTCAGATACCGTTGGATTTATCAACTTTTATCCTCTAAAACCTTTGCCTATGTAAATGTGATACGAAAAAATCCATGCAGATAAGTAATTTATTCGGAGTGGGGACTTGCACGACCCTAACTCGGGAAATATGTTCCGGATAATACCATTCTTACGGATCAGTTTGTAACACCTGATGCCACAGACTGGCACTTTTCAGAGGGCCGGACCGAGATTTTTTAATTTTGGAGGATTATGTTGATTTAGGTACTGTTTTTTTTAGCTACTACGCTTTGATTTACTACAGTTTATTTTAAAGTTCGATCTCCATAGGATCTGTATGATATTTTAAATATACTTTATAAATCCTCCCCCTGATAAACAGATTCTATTTTGGAGATACGAAATTTTTCCTTATTTGAAACATTTTGCTTATGCCATGCATACGTAATGAGACCAAAATTGTGGAAAGCGTCCAAGAAAATATGAGTAGTTCCATTTTAACTAGACCTTGTAAGTTATGAAATGTATAAGTTAGTGACTGTCATTGGATTGCATTGATTGCATTTTGAAATGTTTTTTCGCGTCATTCCTTACAACAAGTTATGTTAAATAATAAGTAGGCACTCCTCAAGCTATACAAAATATTTTCCTGCTTATTGATTTAGAACAATGGAATAATATTTTTAGTAGGTAGCTAATTATTGCTTACCCGTAAATATGACACAGAATATGTCACAAAATGGTTATTACAAATTATATCACAAAGAAACTACTAAATTTAAATACAAATTTTATTTCTCCGGTTTTAAAACGATACTTAGTATTACCTACTATTTAATATAAATATGTAATGTTAATGCAATTACAAGTTGAAAAACCCCAGTTTTCATAACTAAAAAAGAGTTGTAGAACTAAACAACTCCATTTTACTCTGACTTGGCACCTGCTTTAATCCGCTTCGTAATTAAGTTAAACTCGCCTGTTCTTCTTAATAAACAGGGTGGCTGTGCTCACAGGGTACGAAACAAGAATATATACTATAATTATGCTAATTACGAAATAAATTTACGCAACCACATTTAATAGGGTTGGACTCATCCGCGGAAACTTTATTAAACAATTTTATGAAATAATGGATTTACCTAGGGTGTATATTTTCTTAAATTCATTTTGTGTATATTAGAATAAGTCTGTTTTTAATGAAAAAGAATCCAAAATTTTTGAGATGTACCTTATGGCCACAATAAAAATATTATAAGAGAAAACACCGAAGCCGTATTGCATGCGCTCATCAACATGAGATATAAAACTGAAGTAATGTTACATAAAACTATACAGCCATTTGCAATTTTTTGACAAATACATTTGTATATATGTTACTCGACACTTAGCTTCGATTTTGCGATGGTTGAACTCCCTGAACTTACAAAGTTAGAGAGTACCTACTCAACTCATACCTTGTATAGAGAAACCTACCCTATTTTTGTATTTGGTATCTACATATTTTACGATCTTCCTTTTATATCTCTCGTTAATAATATAATTAATTATGTATAATAATTTTCTAGTAATATACAGTACAACACTTAATAATTAGTAATATTATAACAAAATAATACAACCATTAATATGAAAATATATATAAATACGCAAAATCTTAATATAGATATAAATGCGATGCCATGCGATGATTGGATGGATGGATGTTTGTTACTCAATCACACCAGAACGGATTAATGGATCTGGATGAAAATGGCAAATAAGAAATTGGCATAGATTAGAGTCTGGAATAGCACATAGGATTTTGGAAAAGTGCAGTGTTCAGTGGTATGACTTATTCACTGCGGATACCAACGCGGGGTGCAGCTAGTATAAAATAATTATCAGCTTCAAAAAATAAGATGTTTAAACATAATTTATAGTTATCCACAAGATAACTATCATTACCATGTTAAAATTTGCAATAAATAGTCATATTTTTTGAGATATCCTCAATAATCTTGACAAATTATTGGTAAATAAATATTGTAATAAAAAATAATATACGTGACACGAAACCTCCGTTCAAAAAGTACTTCCGCTTTTTAATCGGCAGTATAAAACTTTGTAGACCTATACGAACATTTATTTGCATGATTTAAACCTGAACGCCAAATAAACTTTTGAATCTATATAGATAATCTGTAATACCAGATATAGGTACTCTTATTATCCCGAAAACATGCAGACAAAGCCGCAGCAAGAAGCTATTACATATAATTTAAACACTGAAAATCAACACTGTAGGATAATCTCACTTAACAGCAAATTTAAATTTCCCGGAATTTCTTTAAATTCACCGTTGATAAATTTACCGACATTTCTTATACGTCCCCAAAGAAAATAATAATGAAATTTACAATTCACAGTGACAACTTGATAATGCACGATTTCTTAAACGCCGCATTATCCAATTATATTTTCAGGAAATTATATCTTAGTGCGGACATGTAACGTTTGCATTTTTCAAATTCTCTTTGTTTTGTTTTATGTTTTGTAAAATACGGTGCGGTGCGGCTTCAATAGCCAGACATAGGTCTGGAGACCATCTCATTCAAAATATAGACGGAGCGAGGAGAATATGAAAACGAGTAACGTTTGCAAAAAAAATACTATCACAGACATGTAAGTAATAGGTTCTGTTTCTCACTTTGAATTTTCACGCATAAATTTTAAATTCTAAACTATTTTTTCAATGCAGTACAGTAAATAGTCACAGGTACAGTGAAACAACAACTTATCGCGTGTACCACAATAATATATGTGTGCTAAGTAAATAATATATATATATATATATATATATATATATATATATATATATATATATATATATATATATATATATATATATAATATTTAACGCTAATAATATATGTATTATTAGAACATCTTAATGTGTTGAAAGCCAAATGAATAACGGTTTGTTATGAGTAATTGAGAACATATTATTATATTTATGTATTTTTCAAAGCAACTGCAACCGCTGCGTAAATCCGACTTCATCAATTCGCCCTTTACTTTCCATTTTCAAGCGAAACTGTCTAAATGTTGCCATGAATATTAAATTATCTAAATGTCACATGCAGACGGTATTTTGAAAGGGCAGACTGGTACCTGCTATGTTAGCTTCCGGCAAAACTGGCGGCACGAGACGTTGCATTTTATCGGGTTTCATGTACTGCTTTCATTCGTTTTAGAGTTGATTCAGATGGTCTCGTGATTGAGTTAATCTTGACTAACGTTGCCATAGCACTTTTATCAGTTAGTAGCCCCTACTCTTTCATCTACGCGCGACGATGGGTGATCATGTATCGACTCTTTGGAAACTCCATGTACAAGTAGTCAACGCGTCGCACGCAATATTACGCGGTTGCCTCAGGCTTTCCTGTAAGCTTGTAATCTTAATTTGAAATTAGAAACATAATGTTAGTAGTAAAATATAATGTAGATACAATGCGAACAGCCTGTTAGGCTACAGACAATAGTCTGTTTTTTTATCTACGACAAGTTTGGGTGTAAAAACTGTTTAAACGGTTGCGACAACTGACAACTCGCAAATAGTATTTATTTCTTATTGTCAATCTACGCATTTAGCTACGAAATGCTACGTTGTAGCATATTTTCACATGAACCTATTAGTTTCTTACTGGACTTACTCTCTCTCTACTTATTTATTGAGTGCAATAATATTATTAGGCGAAAATTGATATCTACTTAAGTATATTTTGTGTATCAAACGGTCATCATATCGCCAGTTTTTTTTTAAACTGACCTCAGTTTAAAACCGCTGCTATAAATTTTAGTAGATACTTTTCGCACCTCCATCTTGTGAAACTGTGTTGCTAACGCTACATTAAACCCTACCGATGGATATCACAGATAACAACTATCAACGCAAATTGTAACCCTTGTTTCATCCGCCAAATTGGTTGCATTTCCACACAAATTTTAACACGAAACCATCGCGAGCACACCCTATTGTACCATTGTAGCTATCTGCTACTGAAGTGTTAAATAGGAATTGGCTTAATTTGTTACCAGAGACACGAAAATCCCCCGCATTTCGTTCGAGTCAGACCAACCCCGACAAAAATAACGTCATATTTTGACTCGTTCGTATTTATTCATCGCGTCGGTAAATTCATAATGCATGAAATCAGGTTTAGTGCCTTTATGCTCTACTGTTCACAAGTAATTTTAACGTGATATCACGCCGTATACACATCAACAACATTACAGGTAATTAAAAAATCAACACACGCTACGTCAAAGTGCTCTGTTCAACAACACCGACGTATACTTACTTTTAAAGCCAACTCATTGAAAGTCGGCTATAAAAAGCTCACAAAAACAAACAAGGCTTAAAAATATCTAATATGAATATCAATATCATTTGAATAATTATAAAATAGCGGACAAACTGAACTGCCTTCGGTAGCAGCCTCGCCACCTCGTTAAATAAGAATTGGACTTTATGGTCCGTAAAATAAAGTGTAAATTACAGTAACATGTTCGAAGTGGATGAGGTTTTCTGTGGGCCACTTGAGGCGCACGGGTTGACAGCGCGACCACAAGAATCGCTACAGAGAATAATCGCTGCAGGTTTTATAGGTCGTAATTGTTGTCATAAAATGGTAACAAAAGTGTGTTTTTACCATCGGCACGAGAGTGGTGTTTATCTTCCCATACAGCAATCGTTCAAGCTTGCAATGATCGCCGTGGGAAACCAGTTTTATGCCGATTCAATTGTTTCAGTAAATATCACATGTATTTATAGGTTGTGATCGGTAGCGGAATTTTATTTGCTGTAAGTTTTTCGACATGTCGTAAAACCAGAGCTTTATCAAATCACATGAGACTTTAATAAAGTTACTCAGAAATCTGCGTGAAACATACAGGTATTTTAATGAAACGCACCATATAAGTAGATTAAATAATACGCAAAATGTAAGGGTATATATTAAAACATTTAATTAGGGTTCACGCAAAACAGGCTCAAGATATGCCATCTCTTTATAGGATTTTATCAGGGTGCGGTATAATTCTCCGAAATAATCACAAAAGAAGATACAATCCATTAAACATTTTTCGTAGCAGTGTAATAGATAACTTCAAGTGAAATTACGCTGTATAGTTGTTGTATTGTAACTGAGAATATTGTATTGCTTTAGTTTGTTGTTATGTGACTTTCAAGTAATTTTAGTCAGAGTTGTACCTACCCGTACACCCACGCTCGGGCGTATTCTGTGTGCGCGATACGAACGGGTATTGTTTGAACAACTTTCGTTATCACAGTTCATACGGAACAGCCATTACCGACACGGATTCCAAGTATTGTAGAGATATTTCTGTTTAAATTTCCTTGTTTTAGTCAAATATAGGAAGACAGGCCCCGAGTTCATCTGATTCGTGTGCATATAAGCCATGTCCATGGAGTATAAATAGCTTCGTAGCTACAAATAATATATAAGAAGCAAACTGTTTCGTAATCGTATTTCAGTCGTATTCTCTTCAACCTTTGGATAAAAAAGGTATTCAATTACTCCTCTTTATCGAGCTTTTCAAAGTAACACCCGCAGTGATCTAACTCTTTGCTGCAGTAAGGGATATTTTCCGTTCAGTAGGCGTAGTTCGACGGCCGTCCTCTGAGCCGGGGCCGGGGGCGCCGACTGACTCACCGACCGCGGCCGATTGTTCGACAGTAAAAGTCACTCGATTCAGTAACTCAACCATTTTATGACTGACTTTAATAATATATGGGGCGTTGCGTAAGTCTACTTCAACGTAACTTACCTTATACGAATATCAATGCAAATATTGGCTAAGGAGGGGTAGCCATAGCTTATACGCTGACGTTCGTATATTAAAAAGACACAAATGTAAATATTATGTCCCATTAATTCGGCGAGGTTTCAAACGCAACATGGCAATTTGGTACGATAAACAATTCCGTGCGGTCGTTAACAAGAAAGATGAGCTATAACATCTTCGGTTTATGAACAGTATAGTAGCCGGCGCGTATCAAGTTTTGCGCGACACGGCCGACTAAGATTAATTTTAGACTGTGGAAATTGTCTTAAATTATCCCAACGAACAGGCGGTGAAATTTTAAAATGCTTCTACAAATAACCGTATCAAAATATAAACAAATTCATTTTAGGCTTGCCTACAAAAACAGTTTAAACACGATGAGAAAATAATTTTCTAAAAATTAAGTGGATGTCAGCGAACAGAAATTCAATTTCACACGTAATAAAACCAGAGGTTAAAGACCGCTACGTCATTTAGAAACAGGCGTCTTGAGCCCTATCGATGCACCCGAGTCGTCGAACTCGCATGTACACTTCAGACTACCAAGCGAGCGACATCCACAGTAATGTTACCCGTGTATTCCTAGATAACTGTGATTCGAAAGAGACATTGACTGATTATAGAAGATTGGCTTTCAAGAATCAAAAACCACTGAAAGCCAGTTCAAAGCTTTCCATTTATCGCGATGATAGAATTTTTAACTGTATCCTAACTACATACAGTGATACAGTATAAATCTGCATAGTAGATGGCGCCAACATCGGAGCACAGGTACGCAGTGAGATAGCCAGCTTTATAAATAGGTAAAGAGCGTAAATAGAAGCATTTGTATCGGCTTCGAGCCGCTACCAATCGATACGAAATATTCTCGACGAATCACGTCACATATCCCCACGACCACCAGTTGAAAATACATCTTATTCAGTCGACAATAGATTGTGTTTTCAGCTGTAGAGTAAGGAAGATTAGAGCCTTAACTCCAGGGAGACGAAGACGGAAGCGCACATACTCGTGTGGATATGTGTGTATGGGTAGTTAAAAGTTAAATACCAAACATGTTCTCGTGTTATTGGATCTTTTGTTAATCAAACTAATGGAAATGGCTAGCTTTAGGGTCGGTAATGCTTCTTGGATACAGCCTGGTTTGTAATTCAGGTGGGTATTGGGCAATTTATTGAGCCGACTTCAATAAGAGATTAACGTTTTGTCTACGATATAAGATTTATAAATTCATGATGGGATTGTGCATTCAATACTAAACACTCAATTTACTTAACTGCTTAATATATACGATCGAGACGCGGGATCGGCGAATGTGGGATAACAGAATTATTTCGATTGCTACGATATTGGTTTTGTTTGGGTGATATTTTATTCTTCAGAATTCTAGAACTGATGTGTTCTATGTTCCTTCTATCCTTAAATTGTTTACCAGCTGCTGTTAGCGTACTGAATTTATAAAACGAGAAGAAACACAAAAAAATCATACATTAGTGGTTTTTAGATGCCAAGTTAATAACTTGGCATCATAGTAAAAAATTATAAATATAGTATAAAAAGGAATTGTCAATATGCATATTTATATATATTGTATTTTACAATCTTCATTGAATGACTTCATGATTTCACCAGAACCCAAGTTATCATAACTATGTTAATATTTATACCAAAAACATCTAAAAATTACCTAAAATATCTTTGAGAATTCCTCAGAGGCGGGGCGCGGCTGCTATGGACAAAGTTTTTAATAAATACGGTCAAAGTTTAAGAGAAATTCCGGCAAGTTTTTAAATAAATTCTTAAAAGTTTTATCTTAAACTTTTGACGCACCTATTTGGCGACGAACTTCTATCACTTTCGTCGAATACATTTCGTAACTTGCCGAAACCGAGAGATATTGGATGGAAACTTTTTCCAGTAGATTTGATAGCAGTAAAAGGCATTACCAATTTTCTCTTCGGGTACCTTGAGCCAATATGAAAAATACTTGGGAAATACCAAACAAAGAAACACAATGTAGGCAAAATTGAAACGTTTTCATGTATGAAACGGCCGATTGAATGAGTCAAAACGAATGATAATGAATATATAATATCTGTGTCTATTTTATAGGTATATAAAGCGAATCAAAATAGCAGTAGAACTCACGCCAAGTGCGTCCGGGGAAGTATTGCCACCATGTCCATTTCTGCCGCCAAGCAGTAACGTGTTCCAGTTTGATAGGTGTGGTTGCCGGTGAAATTACGGGCACATAAGATGCAACTTGGGTCTTGTACCTTGTATGTAGGGGAGGACCCAAGTCATATCGCTTGTTATGGGCAGAGGTTACCGCTTAACACCACATGGGCCGTCGGCTCGTTCCGTTACTGTATCACATAAAAAAAAAACATGAAATATATTTCATATTCTATTTATTTTATTGTTAAACATACATGGATATCTCTACGAGTATTTTGAAGAGGGGAGTACATAGGTAAATAAAGACTCAAGACAAAATATAACGCAGTCTACGCAGTAACACCACTGCGTAGACTGTCCCTTGACATCGAGCGATATTACTGTTAAATACCACAAATTCTATAACAAATAAAAAAATAAACTGTGATAGCGTAGTGGCTAAGACACTATCAATCAACTGAGATGCAAGCGGCTTTAGTTTGGTAACCATACGTGAGTGATGTGTGTATGATCAGTAAATATAATATGTTATGTTCCAGCGATAGGTATTGTACCATGTTACCTGTTCTTTTTAGACCCCTTACAGAGAGACATATTAAGTGTCAGAGATATCTAAGTATCTTAAGAAGAATATAAGGATAAGAAATGGAAAGTATATATAAAAAACTTATCATTCGGTAACATCAATCGCGTTTTTTAAGATTCACTAACCAGGTATTCACAAAAAGACAAAACAATCAATTTCTAATCCGTCTAAACGAAGGGGCTAGGAAAGCTAAAGAGTTACATATTTTTATTTTTACGACCAAATTTAATCTTTGCCCTATAATTATAATTAAATGTTTCGATCACTAGAATACCGACGATTGTACATTCAACATCACGATATACTCGAAGATATGAACTAATTGATACCAGTAAAGTAAAAGGACAAAAATCTTATGGATTTTCGAATAAGTTATAAAATATAATGAAAATTATGGTTGCTAAATCCTCGTTTATTCAGTTTCACTCACAAAAATCCAAAGCTATACATGTTTAAAAATGGATATTAGAAATATGTATAACCTAATGAACTCCAAAACCGGTAGACAAATTACCATAAAAATTGGCAAATATAATTGTTTTTTTATACATAAGTTTTTTGTATTAATTTTACCTATGAAAGAACAATGCCTCTGGTCTGCCGAGTTCTGCTAGTTAAGTAAATAAATGGTAATTTAGATTAATTTTTACTCATTATTCCGAAACGACGATGAAAATGTTTTATAAAGTTTTATTCATTCTATTGTATAATTGTGATGCTGACTGTACAGTGTTAAAATGTGCACGGGAATTACAATTCTTTTACGACCTCAGTTTTATAGCATTTTTATGGCTTTTCAATTGCTTTCGGTTGACAATCCGATCCGTGTAAATTCTAGCAACAATAATGTGTGTGAAGAACCCGAACATATTAAAATGCAAATTGGAAGTTTAATTTTACTATATTTATAATCGCGCCTACAGGTTTTTAACTTACAGATGGTACTTGAAATGTTAATGCAATTAAAACGAATGAAACACATTTAAACAAAACGGTTTAAGTTCACAGAAAACAATATTAACCAACACGTAACTGGTAACTCTTTATGTTTATACCTTAGAACCAAATCTCACATTTATTAAATCCTCAACACGTTCATAAAGAGATAGGTTCCCCGAAAAATTGTTGTATAACATTATTATTAAATCATTTACCTGATCATCCAATATTTCACGTTGATACCCGTCAATTTTTTTTATTAAACAAACAGGGGCCTATTTGTATAATCGAATGATTAGGAACACGTGTGCCTACGTGGATTTTGTTCATTATTTATCTCGCACCGAATTTTTCACCGAGAGGGTTTCCTTGACAATATTTATCCAACGAACACAATCGGTGCCGCCTCATCACTTATGAAAAATTGTTTCTCTACAGATATTCTATAAAAAGCACATTTCAAATTAAAATTAAGGTCTAGCGTAACTAAAGAAACTATCTTCCACACGTTTTCACCTTTCTTACTGTAGTGAAATCAACCGTAAACCAACGGAACTAGCGACAGTTTTGCTTGCATGTTTATGTAGTTACGACCTTTGTAAAATAACACTTGTCAAATAACCGGTTGTTTTTCAAGATCCATTTGTGTGGTGCGCCACTAGCTCTGAATTATAGATGTAAAGAAAAATAAAGCATGTCGATATTTTAGCCGTGTTAGATAAATTGTTAATGGGAGTATAAAAAGTCATACATTGTGCCTATAACGTGTAACATTTATTTAAAATACCAAGTCGTAAACATTGCAAATTTATATTATCGGATATATACTTGGAATAACAGCTAAATCTTAGATGTAGGTGTTATAATTAAGGTTAATATTATGTTGCCACTGAAAATTAAAAGTCAAATTTAATATTACAAGCCAATCTATGTCATTGAATTTTATTTAGTGATCCGATTAAGATAAAAATGTCGGTTCATAGATATCTTAGAAAATTATACGCAGTAGTAGTTTCAAGATTCCTAGGTATCAAATCTCGTCATTGGATATTCCGTTGTAAACGCACACATACGAGGACGTACCTACGTACATAGCACACCTCTGAGAGTCCATTAACATCAAGTGTTATTGAGGCCGTGTTTGAACCCCGAGCCACTCAGATAGCCCCACGTTCCATTAAAAGAAACCATAAAGTTACATTATTATGTGTTAATAATTTCAAGAGAAAGAACGCCCTTTAAGTCCTTCGAGGTAGATTAAAAATTCATGTTCATTTGTAGTAAATATTTCATGTTAACCGTTCCCGGTTATTTGTGTACCGATATTGGGAAATAAAATTGTGTTTCGCCTTATCGGGACCGCTTCTGCAGTAGCTTAATCTCGAACTCACGTATGAAGACCGTCACGTCATATTTTGATGAGAAACAACGTTTTTATATAAAAATTCTATATTCTTACCGTATTTACAAATTGTTCGAAAAATTATAACAAATATTTGTATAACCTTGTTTATTTTAAAAGTTCACGTTTAAATATCTATGTCTTTAAAAGTATTATAGTTTTAAAACTCGTGAGGGGGAAAAAGAAAATTTTCTAATGAGTCGCTGTCTAGAAAATGCCCTTCTACGTTATGATATTATATGTATAAAGAGTATTATTTATGCGGAAGGCAAGCAAATTATATTTAGCCGCATCTACCTATGCGGTACGGGATCGAAAGGCGTTTACTTCGGGCCGTCTCATAAAATCAGTATCAAACTGCTCTGCATAATATCAGACCTGTTTTGTACGGAGCCGAACACACATGAAGCCCGTAGGTATTCCAACGGATATTAATATTATAATAAATTGACACGTTATCAGCTTAGATAAAATGTGTAAATACCAAAATCATTTAATATAACTCTTTGTAATATAACTCTTGAAGATAAATGAAATACCCAATCAGTTTAATTAAAGCATATTAAATGTTCATCAAAAATTTAGTAATTGATTTCATCGGGGATCTTTTTGTTTCAGACGGTTTTATAGCCATTACCTTTCTTTAAATTGACATAGAAAGGTAGGAAATAATGTATGATGTTCCCAAATTATTAATATATGACGCTTTGGTTATTAAGAAAAAATAGTCTATAAAACTCGTAGCCACTAGAAATGACGTGATTTTCACCAAAATAAAACTACCTAATCAGATCCGTTTGGGCAACACTTACGAAAGCCATTCTAGAGGACATTCAAGTTATCCCTAATATCTCTATTTCATTATTCATTGCTTAAATTCAACGTTAAGCCAATTGCTGCAGGGTTGAATGTCGTATGGCACTGGTATCGAGAAAGTATAGGTACCATTGTTTTCTTTTATTCGCTAGGTAGATGTGAAAGTTCGGGACGAAGCAATTCTGTCCCTCTCGGTGGGTTTAAGATGGCTTTTTGGATGGTTAGCGTTTTTTAGTTATTTTTAGAAATGCTTTAATGCTTTTTACCCTTTGAAAGGGAGATAACGAACGCAATTCTTTTTCTCAGCTATTATTTTCAGTAAATGAACAGATAAACTCAGTAGATATTCATTAAATTATAAAATATTTTAAATAATATCGACTCAGCTCCATTCCATCTCAAAGTCCATTAGGTTTTACATTGTTTTCAAATTTATATCATTTCATTTATTAATTAATTCTCGCCTTTTGCGAATAAGTTAAGTCCGTGCATTATAAACCTAGTAGGTAGGTAAATGCAGGTTACGCCTCACCAAATATCTTAGCGGACACAAAAGTATACTTTGGTTCGGTAAATTAAAATAAATTTATTCTATGTTAATAGAGGCCGTTTCAGAGGGCCATTCGGCTATTAAAACTAATAACTGAAACCATATCATAGATCAGCGGTGTTATTCCGATGCGTACAAAAGTGAAAGCGATATTCGATCCTACCGTAAGTTACGGCCGAAGAGTCAATGTTTACCGCCAATCAAGAGTCGTACTTTACTACTCGCAGTCGACGGTAACTTACCACAATGAGCGCAGGACTCTTGCTAATGAGACGGCAATATCGGAGTAGTCCGTTTTGTGTCAAAGTATTCTGTATTGCGGGAAATCTGTTTGTTTATGTTACGAGCTAACGAAAATTATGACAAATCTTTATTGTTCGGTAGTTCCTAATGATTATTTATTGCTGGATATGAAACTGTTATTTGATTGTTTTAAAGAAATAAATGTAAGAATATACTTAATAATAATGAATCTAATTTTATTAACACTTATAGTTATGTTTAAGGCTCGTTGCATGCTTACTTATATTAGGTATGTGTATGGATGTGTACATTTAAGTATATTTTTTTTAGAAATTAAGTCCAACTTAACACCATATTGCACTTAAAAATCATGTAGTCTTGATATTTCAGCGCAGCGGTCCTACTACTCTCCAAAGTAATTCTTCGTGAATTAGTTTATTCTATTTGTATATAAAAACAAGTATCTTGTCTATGTTCCGTTTCTTAGAAACATAGCTACATTATAAATTGGTTGGGTTAGTAGGAAATTCAGCCCTGCCAGCCTAAATAGTTTATAAGAAATGAGGGGGATGCCGGCAAAGGTATTGAGAATTGGGGTCCACTTTTTGAATAAACGCAAAATTGTCAAGATACCTCATGCATATCGTAGATGTACTTTGTTTGTCTTTCACGTGTCATACGGTATAAGTAACTCAGTTATTTTAAAAATCAAACTAATAAATTAAAAAAAATGTATCATTTCTCACATATTTCGTGATTATCCAATATTCGTGGTAGAAAATTAAAAATTATATTTCGATATGTTAGCAAAAATGAATATGGGAGAAAATATAACTAATTATAGCACTTATGGAGCACCAATGTGCATCATTCTGTTTTACTTGATTTAAGCAAAATCCACAACTACATTCCAGCATAAGATGATATGAAAAAACTCTGGTTTACAATTCTTGTAAGCCAATAGTTTTAACATTAGGGATGCTCAAATGCAACCTCATGAAGTATGTAATCCTAACTCCATCGTGATGCAGTGCCCTTAGCGTACTTAAAATACATATAAATAAACTTAAACACACTCTTACCTATCAGTGCTTACTTACTTGATTTACGAAGCCTCAGTTATCTCATCAGACTGAATAGGGGCTAAGTAGCTGTAACCACTAAATCAATTGAAATATCACCGCATTGGATAATTGCCACCGTTCATATGCCGATAAAATTGTATGTTGATGTCATAACGCAAAGCGATCTACTAACATGCCCTATGAACTTATACGAAAGATATTTCTTGTAAGTCGCGACTTTAAGTCGCCCTTCTCGGAGAGAACATTATATAAATATACCTACATATCAACATCGAGTAGGCTTGAATAAAATATTATGGAGAATTAAAAAATGTCATCTATAATGCAGCAGTCAATTTCATAGGTACAAAACCAAACAAAAAACAGTTCTAATTTCTGCCTAATTAAAAATTTTCTGATTATTTTCAAAATAATGGAAACCAATCTTGCCTTTACTCAAAATTATGTTGCGTGGGCCTAGTCTTACTAGAAGTAAAATTGTCTCATTTTTCTGTATTTCACAAGATGTCTTACCCTACAAAGTGATACAAGGTGATAGAATAGTGGTTGTACCTACTTCTTTGGATAAACTCTGCAAGCACTAATATCTGTATGGTGATCAAAATTAAGGTGACTCAAAAAAAAGTCGCGTCTTACACTTAGTTCTTATCTTTCAAACAAATAAATAAAACGTAACTTCGGAAACAAATCAATCTATTATCTTAAAGGCTACTAGACGTTCGGGATCATTATGTTATTGTGTTTATAAGAAAATTGGTCGTAAATTTTATAATAATGTGTTAATGTGGCAATTGATTTTTGAGACAGTGATGAATTAAATAAGCCATATAACGTATGAATGTGTTCAATGAACCAATGAAAATACATATGAAACTGGATTTATATCAACAAGATTGTCAAAGATAATTAAATCATAAATATTACTGATAACCTGGAATACATCTTAGTATAATTATGTTAATAATACACTCATATTACAGCTATGTAATGTTAATATGCAGCAGCAAATATTTTTCTTTTAAAAGATGGAACGAAAATCCCGGGGCTGGATTCCTACGTTGCTTTGTGGCCTCCAATTTGCTCTTCAAGAGAGCTTGTTATCATATAAAATATACAAAGAGACTTCTGAAGAATTTTCACTAACAAAATAAATGCATAGAAAAATTCTTCTTGTTATAGGAAATACGGAGGGACCAGCTCACACGTCGCGCCTGCCTACATATTTTATTGGCCCTGTTTGGAATACGAGATAAAATCATCGGAAGACTTGTATGAAGATACAGCTAAGGATATGACTTGATACGTTTACAGGTATGCATGGGCTACTGATTATTTATCTTAATAAATACTACTTTTTTATATACTTTTTTAATAAAAAAAAAGGAAATAACATATATTCAAGTTTAAACATGAATTTATGTACAATTAAGCAAAATTTTGTGGAATTTGAAAGTGTCATTCTTTTATTATGTGGTTACCTTACGGAACGAGCCGATGGCCCATTTGGTGTTAAATGGTAACTCTGACCATAATAAGCGATACGAATTGGGACCTCCCCTACTTGGGTACGATAAGAACCAAGTCGCGTCTAATGCCCCCGTAACTCTGAGACGTGAAGATGGAATTTCTCATGTGCCAGTAATTTCACCGGCAACCAACCTTTTAATAATGATAAACTTCAACCATTGCAAATACAGTTATTATCACATGTACAGTTTAGTCACACAGTATATAGGTATATGTAAATGCAATATATATTGATATATCCACTTTTCTGACTATCTTCAAAATAAACAAATTGTCACCTTCATCGTTCCAATAGCCCCGATCTACCCCCTGTGCGTCAACCCTAGTACTTTATGGCATATCAGTCGGTGCGGTATTCCCAAACTGCACTTCAGGTTCCGACCGGCATATATAATACGGTGCCCACCTATATTTATTGTATAGAGTGTTCTTTTCCATTCTGCACACGTAACGAATGCTTTAGAGGAATTTGTTGGCCTATATCTCGTGTATTTACGCGAATGGTACATGCCGTTTAATTCATTTAATTGAATAGTCAAAGTCAATGTAACTTTTTGACTGTCAATATACTCATTGTTTTAATTATAGAAGCAAAATACGCAGTTAAACAAATTAAACGATTAAAAGGGTCTAAAACTCAGGATAATTCAAAGCAAATCCTGAAATGGTTATTAGCAGAACCCTATCTCGAAATTACATTGGTTGCCGACTGAGCTATATTTGAAATCAGATGGTTAATAATGTACCATTTTTATTTAACGTTACCTGCTATCTGATATGAAAATTATCATGCAGATAAACAAAGAATAATACTATGAGTACACTTAACTCTTTAGAATAAATTGTTGGTTTTTATTGGGATGTATAATGTAGTGTTTACGGCTCCATATAAAGATTATCACTTTATTTGTGAATAATTAAAAGTTTTGAATATCTGAAGTCTTGCTAATAATGTTATTATGTTACGAAAAGTTGTGAAAGCGGACTTATCAGTAGAATTTTAATCGTACATTGGGCTTTAAATTACTTTGATTAAATTAGTATTAAATAATATCGTATACATAATAAAATCGTTTAAAATAATACGTTTATACATAATATTCCAAAAAAATATTACAAAAACAAGAAATAATAACTAAATAAAACAAAGTCACTACTTAGGTACATATAATTAACCTAAAATATTATGGTACAAAAATAGCATAACCACTACAAGAGATATTCATGAAATTATCAACGGCTAATAATTCTCACTGTTTTCGTAGTAAAATATTTAGTGAACCCGCATAATTATTTTAAATAATTGCATGTAATTAGTTTTTTTAACTATACAATTTTTCATGTAAACTTTACTTCGTACCTTCGGATTCGGCCACCGTAAAGGAATTTTATTGTACAATAAACGCACCGACAGGAAACGCATACACACTGATTAAAGATGATCTAGATCTCCCTTAATCCTAAAATTTTAAACCTTTCAGTCGCATAAGTCAGTGAAACGTTTCCATTTAAAATTTCAAAGATGTTCATTATCGTTGATGTATCAACATGAGCACCATTTAAAACACCATTTTGTCTATACGTGAGTGAGATAAATCTGGAAAGCTTCTGTAAATGGAATTTAATAGTAGCTTGGCACGTGGAAACTACACGTTTAGCTTATCTTTTCCACAGCACTCACAGCTCTCTACAAGGTTAGAATACGTGTTATAAGTTAAATAATATAAAAATCAGCTGGTTTGAACACTACTTTGTTTGATTAATATTGTCTGACGCAAATATACAAGTAGGTTATTTTAAAGACGTGCTACATGTACATTTGATAAGCCGCCCCCAAAACAAATATTTTACTATTACTCTTTTCACCCTCTTTATTCAATAGTTTAAGCCTTGTTTTGAAGTTCAAATCAAGTATTTATAAGGAGAAGTTTCTAAGTATTTTCGATTTTAAAAACCGGGTCTACGAATGGGTCTTTCAAAAACCCTGCGCCACGTGCTAATGATCGACCTGGGTATTTAACACCAAGCGTTAGATCTTGCGCTAATTTCGTCCGAAGAATGACTGCCTCTATACATATTTCTTCCGTCAAGCAGTAATTTTAAATTTTGAAATATCTTTTTATATATACATATTTATGTATGTGATTGTGAGTGATTTTACAGATACGTGAGACATTCCACCTTCATATCTGAGAGTTGAGAGAGAGAAAGAGAGAGATAGATGCTTAATTGGTAGGGACACTAGGAATGCGCTGGTATCTTCCCATAAACTCAATTCATAGGGGACCACTTAACATCAGATGGGCAAAACCAACAATTACAAAGAATCATAATACACAGTCTTGTACTTCTGCACTAGGAATGGACTAACACAACACAAATATCCAAGATCCAATGTCAAATTTTATGCTCGTCACAAAGAAATGTTTGTCTCGGCCGAGGAACGAACCCGGGACTGGAATCGAAGGCACGGTACTTAGCTGCAGATAATGGGATCGATGCAACTCTAGCGTGGGGTTAGGAATACTGTGGTGTTTTATTAATTTCCATCTGTCTCATTTCTGCTCGTTTTCTTAGCTTTTTTATTGTTTCAGAAGTGACGCCGACAACAGACCGGTCGTGTAAGGACTCCAAGCAATCTCATCAGCATATTTAAGGAAACGACCCAACAATACATTTACTTTATTCTTAATGCTGATTTACAGATCGCAGTATTTTCATCGTTTTATAGTAGGCTTGACATTCTGCCAACAAAATTTTGTCACAGAATGTTATAATAAGACTTTCGTAATTTGATATCCTTGATAGAAAACAGGCAAGATTATTAAAGTGGTTAGGAGTTTCAAAAATAAAACGCGTAGTGTGGAGCACCGACATAAGATCTAAAGGTCGCCGGTTCAAAAAAACATTTACTCCTAATAAAGTTGATGATGGAATATCATCCACATACCAAATACTGAACGGTTGAAGTCCTATCCTGCCTATCCTTAAACCTCGTGACAAAAATTAACAAATTTCAGAATGTATGAGTTATCTATGTAAGCACAAGACCGTAACGAGTGGAAGGGGATCAGGGAGGCCTTTGCCCTGCAGTGGGACGATGTAGGCTGATAATAATAATAATAAATAATAATGACTTATCTACCAATACCAATCTAGGTCGGATGATATTTTATATTATTCCACTGCCGCTTTTTGAGAGTAGGCCAGTCTCCATGCAATGGGGATTAATTCATGTACCTATTTGTATATACAACACACATTTCAACATTCAAGACCAAATCTTCTTCATTGCTGAGTCAAAAAATCAGCAAAAAATAATTTACAGTTTATAATCAAATGTAAATGTAGTACTAGCACAGCTACTTACACTTCTTTATTAGGTAATATTTAATGTAAACAGATCTGAAGAAACTGGATTGTTTGAACGTTATTTCTGTTGATTCCTTATCATTTAACATTAATTTCAAATAATATATATTGATAGACTGATTATTTATCAAGATGGTTTATACGTCAAATAAAGGTTTTAGAATTTTAGGAGTATCAACGTTGCTATGGTGATCCTGCAACGAATACCTCACTATCGCATTATCAACATAAATTGTAACAGAATTCTCTATCTCCATCCGCAAAGGGGTAGTTTCGAAAAGTCTTTAAAATTCCAAAAGACCAAGAATTGTTCGCACACTGTCGCCTAGACGAAAACCTCCACTTTAGCCTTATAGGTATTTATTAGGATTTCACCTTGGGTGATTGTAATATGTATAAATCAAGTATAAATCTTAAGTTATAACTAACATTCGAACGCATGACAAAAGGTGTGTCTACGCGTCAGCAGTGTGTAGGTAGCATTTTAATTAGTTGATATCACGACGTAAAATCATGTGAGACCTGTCGTGAGAAACTTTTAGTCACCTCTTTGAATAATCCGTTTAAAGTATTTCTTTCATTAATGTATTCAAATTGCTATAATTATTGTTACTAGTTTAAAGTGTTTTTTTATTTGTTGATTATTTACGTGATAATTATTAAAATTATATTAAACAGCTTGCTCTTTTATTTATCGTATCATGTATATGTACGCGATGTGTAAATGTCATATAAATATGTGTAAAAATCGCAAATAAATTTTTGTGTAATGTTGTGGTATTTTTATTGCTCCTTAATTCAGATATTAGAACGTATGCCAAGTTCGTCCGGGGAAGTAAGACTGCCACCATACTGCTTACTTCTGCCACCGAGCAGTAACGAATACGCATTACTATGTGCCGGTTTGAAACGTCTGCCTGTGAAATTATATCCACTTGAGACTTTACCCTTTCACGTCTCAAAGTTACAGGCGCAATGCAATACGAACTGGGTCTTCCCATATCTAACAAGGGGAGGGACCACGACGTTTTGATTTTGTTTTAGGCAAGATAACCGCTTAAGATCAGGTGGTCCAACTTGCTCGTCCCGTATCCTATTCACATGAAAACAAGCTATTTTTAGTTTCTGATACCGACGGCGGATCGAATCCTTGTGTGTAATCAAGGTTATACGTTTAGTATGTCACACCAACCGTACAATCACGACTGTATGAGCGTAAAGTGAACTCAACTAAAATATAGGTACCTATACCTATATAGCAACCAAGTAACCATTATCTTCATTGGATATTTACCAACTGAATGGCAGCAATATTCGAAACTCGACAAAATCGGAGTTAAAATTGTTCGTTTTATGGTTATTGCGTACTTCTATAGTAGGTATCTTTTGAATACGAATTTGCGACTTCACGTACTCACGCAAATCCTGAGTGAGTACTGCACAACAAAGTAAACCTTATTTCGCATGCAGTAATTTTCAAAATCATTTGCCGGCGCGTTTCATACAAGGCTTGTTACATACGTTCCAATACCAGGATTTACAAGATAGTAAAAATTGTATTTTAAGGTCATTCTTGTCTAATTTTGTAGTGTATAGTCGCAGTGCTAGTGCTTAGTCGCCATTTTATTTAAAACTGCGTGTGTTTTAGTAGTTAGTACATGTAACTTCGTGTAGGTACTATAAATAGATTATTTGTAAAATAAGTCGTTTAGAAAGTATTTATAATTAAATGTTAATTATTATTGATGCAATGGATTGGGGTTGCTCGGAGTTCATGCAAATACCAGAAGTAGACAATTATTTTCTGTGTAGAAAGTGGTAAAAATAATCAGATAAACTTTTCAAGGATCAAAAATATCTAAACATAAATGAAATATTCAAAATAATTATCAATTTTAAATTAATTTGGGTGATGAATGTGTAATATGGATTTGGCTGGAATTTGCTGGAATACAACATTAATATTAGTAATGTCTCAACCGATTTCAACTCAAATCTAATGGATAGGATGAAAACAGAAAAAAATTGAATCCACAGTGACATATTACTTTACATATATAATAAAAATTTCCATAAACATTCGACAGCTATTTGCGCAGGTATGTAAATGGCATTAAAATTACTTAATAAGAAAATGCTACCCACTCCTACCTATAAGTGCGAACTAGTCCATCAATCATCGAGTTCTAGGATACTGCGAGGACATTAGCAAGGCATTTACATTATCTGTGGAATTAAGATATTCACGGCATGAAGTCTGCCAGCCAGTAGGCAGTTGCCCTCATGCACACAGTATAACTGATTGAGTAGTTCAACGCGTTAGGAAGACATGAGAATCGGAAACATTACGATTACAACATTGTGATACTTTGATAGGAACTTGAATGATATCAAGGAAATTTAAAACTAGATTATAACCAATTCAGAGACGGAATCTTATGCGATAACAGCATTATTATACTCAAAAACTGATTAGAGTCACGGAAGTTTTAAACTAGGATAAGAAAATAAAGGTTTGAGACTGCATTATTTATTGCACATTATTTAAATGAAACTTAATTAATACCATTTCAAATGTTCTTTACTTTCATTTATCATCGAAACTGAAACTAATAAATCTCATATTTAAAATGTAATATACATATTTGATGTATGAGTAATATATTAATATACAATCAATCCAACATTTATATTTCATAAAATAATATACAGGGTGTGGCGTAATGAGTGGATAATAGGGTACCTGCGGGTAGGGGCCATTGTGGCGGTTCAGAAAAATATTTGTTATGCTCAGTAAAAGTGCCTCGGTTTTCGAGATATTCGACATTTTCGAAATTTAAGAAATATTTCACCCTTCGTGAAATATTTTTTTAAAAACATAACTGTGCTTGTGTTATAAAAATAATAGTTTCCATTCGATAGCACATCTATCCAAGAATACTATCCAAAAAACAGATAGAAAAAAAAAATTCATTTGCAGTCTGGGCGCCAAAAATAGTGACGAAGGGTGAAATATTTCTTAAATTTCGAAAATGTCGAATATCTCGAAAACCGAGGCACTTTTACTGAGCATAACAAATATTTTTCTGAACCGCCACAATGGCCCCTACCCGCAGGTACCCTATTATCCACTCATTACGCCACACCCTGTATATATTTATTTATTTTTTCTTTTTAATTATGAAAGGCTCACATTTGACCCCAATCTCACCTAATGTTAAGTGAAGATGTGGTCTACGATGTAGCATGTTTGCCTAGAAAATACCTATTCACTCTCCTCTTGAAGACCTCCAGATTATAGTTCTCGGGAAATACAGGTAGGTAAGGAGTTCCACTCTTGGGCTGTCCGCATTATGAAAGTGGAAGAAAATATTTATACCTACTTGATCTTAATTTTACTGTGCCCGAAGGCAATTGCCCTCATTATAGATATATTTTATCCCACTTGTCACATTATCGTTTATAAAAATAGAAATATCTAACGTATATTTTATGCTTTGAAGGTATACAATTTAAATTAATATATTTAGTAAAATATACGTAATTACTAGTAGGTCGGTACATTAGCTACAAGTGGGTAATATAATGAATATTTTCGTGTATTTGTAAAATAAGAAAACCATTTTCATTTTAGATGGGAGTTAAGTGTTGTTATACTATTTTCAATGTCTTAATGATAAACGTGTCTATCTCTGTTTGATTCTTCAACAAACATTGTGATGTAACCATTACGTACATTTTACGAGAAACTGGACTCAACCAATTGATTACTGACCGAGTGATTGTAAGTACGTGCTTAAACAACTATGCAGTTCATGTGGTGGGCCATTATGATCTATCATACCCACCTATTTATTGTTACGATCCACATAAACTACAGCGTACAAAAGATTGGCTGGTACACTCATGTACCTATAAAAATTCTCCAGGAGAGGTCCACGCAAACAGACCCTTAATTGCGACAATTTATGTGAGAACATGCAGTATAATGGATAACAGATACAACGTAGGAAGCATGGTTTATAATAAATCCTCCCGTAGTAAAAAGTAACATTTGGATTGGTAGGTATATAACAATATAATTTAGTTTGTAGGTACAATATTGTATACTGTATATTATATACTTTAAAAAAATGGTGTCATGTAAAGTCATGCAAAAAAATTGCGTGTCTGTTTCGACGCGTGACGGTTACTCTTCAAGTGCTATGACAACTGACGAAACGCTTTTTGTTAAAGCTCGATTTTACTACCCATCGAAATTTCATACTGGTGACTTTAAGTGAAATCGATTCTTAAGACTAAATTCCATAAAGAAGTAGGGATATATATTTTATTTACTGTAAGTGTGTAAAAAGCGTTAATTTAATTTATTTATAATATTTTTTTTTTTGTTACATATCGTAACCCAATTATAAAGAAAAAAAAAATTGGATGTTTTCAATTTTATTTTAGCTCACTCTGTAGTGAACCAGCCATTCTAGAATTTATCGGTAAAACATGAATAGGTACAATGTTGCCATAAGCAATCGATTTCGTAATTTGGTACGTTTAAATCGATTTACCGGACTAGGAGCGAGTAAGCTTAATAGTTGTTATAGTCAATTGACTGCCACATCTAACAGATGATGGGTTATTGAAATAATTTTAATGTCTCTTACTTCAGACTGTACGCTATTCAATTATTTGGAAACATAATATCATTGATTTTGATAACACTTTGACAGCATTATTTTTAAAGAATACTTATATCAGTACAACTTACTTGAAAATCTTTGAATGATTAAATACTAATTCCCATTATTCATATGCGTAGTTATAGCGTCGGTAGTATGGCTAATTTGTGTTGTGTCTTTATCTATGTCCGGTGATAAATTCATTCGAAAAACTTATTTTTTCTTATTAAAACCTGTAAGTCACGTTTATAAATTTAGCGCTTATAACTCTTCATATATTCAAATTTTAATATCTTTTTTTCTTCATAAATAAAGACATGTCATCTACCATTTATCGAAATTAATATATAATAAAGATAATTAAAGGTTTAATAAGGATCAATTCTTAGATACCTGATTCATCGCTGACTTAATTTTCTTCATTCATAATCCTAGGTTTATCGGCCAATATTTATTAATAAACCGGCCGCCCGCAGAATTGTATTATCCTCAAGGATATAATACGGGCTTATGGAATTTGCGGTCAGTTTTTCCGGATCACTAATATCAGAGAGTCCTTCTTAAGGAAAATACTTTGTTTAATTTTGTTGATGATCAAGTTTCTTATCATAAAGGGATGGATTAATATGTATTCTAATCAAAAACCACACCGTGGAGAAATCGGGCTTTTTATACCTTTTCGGGTCAATATCAAATGCTCCGAAACGCTTAATTATTACAAAATCGTCAATTTCCTTTTTTATATATGCATCGACTGACATTTCCAAAAATGATGATGATAACAGAATCGCGGGACAGATTTTTTTGTAAAATACAGAAAAAAGACTATATTTACATTTCTTCACATTAGCATAAAGTAAATCCATTGCCAATATGTACCTACTAATTTCTTTTAACTGTATTTTTTTTTAATTGATTAATTATATTACAGCTATTGAACATTGAAATTTGGTTTTATTATAAGATTAGATTAAACATTTATTGAAAATGTACCTTTTAAATATCAAAATCAATTGTTTACATTAAATCTGACTTTGGTATCTCACATTTAGCTGTTCAAGGACAAACAAAAAGTAAACAGCTGACAAGTTTGAAACACGTGTTGACGTAAAAATATGCCAGAAGGGCATATCTATAATACTGGAGTGCCTAACCACCAATTTAGTCAGATATAATAATGCAATATTTATTTGAATTTCATTCTTTTCCCTAATATATTTTTCAAGGTTAGAATACAAAATTCAATGAACTACAATTATCTATAGGTAGGTTAGGTACCTCCTTACTAAAATTGCTACGTGAATCAACAAACCAAGTAAGCCCAAAATATTTGATGATCAAAATCAACACAGATAAAAATAGGAAGCCTGCTCGTAACAATCTCATCCATTCCTTTTCATAACATTGTTAGAAGCCCAATTCCATTAAGACCCCATTATTTCCAGCTGACTCCCATTAGAACAGCCTGTAGCCCCGCCACCTAGCGGGGGATGGATGCACTTCATTGCAAAGCAGCGCCATCTAGAGGCAGTTTCATGCAAGCAAGTTATCGCGCACTACTACAACCGTACATGTTTGCAGCTCGCTCTTTCGCATACGTAATGAATGAGATAAGTGAACCACCCAAGATGTATTCTAAATTGGCTTTTTAAAATGTGCGCTGTTGATTGGTCAGCATGGGAGAGGCAAAACTAGTTTTTTCCCGATCACGCCAATCGGCTTCGGGCTAGCGACTGAGAGAAGACCGCCATTCTATTTTAGGTGTGGCTCGGCATAAGAAACTCCTTTATATTCCTGACGTATGCAGTCATTTGAGTTATGGATGATGGCGTAAGACTACGTGTATTTATAAGAAATCTGCTGATTTTTCTTCTGGCTATAATATTTTGAGATAAAAAATAACGTTGAGTGATCAGTAGGCAGTAAAACTTGATGTTAGTTTTACACTTGCATTAACAGGTTAAGTATCTTATGAACAGAATATTAGGTAGATTAATCATGAACATAATTTATTTAATGAGTTATTGCATATTTTTAAGTTTACTCTGTACGTATTAGTGAGTAAATATAAATAAATATAAAAGTAAATTTAAAATAATATTAGACAAATAAAGTAGGTAAGACAAGCATTAACTGCTCGTTAAATTATAAGTACCTAACACTTATTTATTTAGCTAGATTTAAGATAATTCTGTAAAATGTATATACAAAAAGAGAGAAGTCATAATAGTTTTTTTTTAATACTTTTCTTAAGAGAAATTCCAATGCAGCAATTTGCGACGGAAAATTAAAACTGGCCGGCAGAGGGAAAAATAAAAATGTAAATATTCAACTCATTCCGACATTGGACTTAAACGGTCAATAACAAAAATTAGAATAATAAGGCATTAAAATTTTTTTAGAGTCAGCCAGTTTCATTTTCCGTCACAGATTGCTTCTTGAGGATTTTCCTTATCTTTCTCAAACCGTCATGTCATTATAATTGACTTGGCAGATACAGTGACGGTCAAAAATGTAATCTTTTAGCAAGAACTTCTTTCACAAATTGGTTTTGAATGAATCAACTTTATAAGGTACAAGCGCCGGCGCCGTAGAAAGCCCACTTAGTTTTAAATCATTGTAAATTAAATAAATTAAGGATTTAAGGTAAACTACTGATTTAAATAGAAAAAGTGTTAATAAAAACATTTTGTAATTCTTATGAACCACATTTAAAAGACTAATTTTTAAAACATAGTCAATGGGCCGCCATCTTAGAAACTTAGTAGCCCAAGATAGCCCGTTATGTATTAATTAGAACTTCTTTCACAAATTGGTTTTAAATGAATCGTCAATATACTTATTGGCTTTCTAAATAACCATGAAACGAAAACAGACTAAAAATCTTTCCTATTGCATACAAGTTTAAATTAGTATCAAACTGGGAGTGTGAAGTTAGTTTTATTTCCAATTTATGACCGAAAAAAATAACCCCGTGACAGATTTTACTACAAGTAGTCAAGTGGCGCTTCCAACGTCACGTCGTAAAACTGTGGCAGAATGAAACATCGGCCCATAATTGGCACATTAAAACGTCGGCCATTGACAAAATTTTATTGACACACTGTAAGGATAACACACAACAGGTGACCGTAGGTTTTTACGAGCAAAGTCGGGCGCGTGCTACGTCATAAAACAACGTTCAAATCGTAAAATCGTAAGAACTGTTTAAATTGCCCCTAATAGAACATTATAGTTGCCTCAATGACGTGTTTAGTTTTATGTGATTTTGTATAAGCAAGCGCATCAATAAAATTATATGACAGCGTTTAAATGGCGATAAAATATATCATTAGATATCTATTCTACGAACTAGACATAGAACTAGACACTGTTGTTTACTAACAAGATAAAACATTTATCGTTTAAATATCATTTATTCATTAAAATATAGCTATTCCAATAACAAAGGCCTAAACAGTTTTGAAGTAACTACTTTGTGAGAGTGTCAACTTATTGGACTGTGATCATAGAGATATTTTTCAGCTTTTTTGATATCATTTAAAAATCTGCATTTGAAGGTATTACTATTATTAAGAAATTTAGTTATTGAAATTTAAGGAAATGAAATTTATTTAGAAGTAAGTTTAGTCTAGGTTAGTAAGCTTAGACCTACTTACACTACTACATAAATTAACTATGATACTATATTTAGTATCATAGTTAATTTATGTATGCTACTTACTTACTTATATAAGCTATTGCCTATATACATAAGTATTAATGGGCATGAAGTCATGGAGGCACGGATGCAAGGGGCAAGTTTCGAATTAGTTGATATACGCAAATGTTTGTTTGCAGTTGTTCTTTGAATGGACTTCTAGAATCGTATATTTTATAATTATTAAGATATAACTAAATATCAACCAATTTTACAAATACAAGTAATTCAATAAAAGTAAATACAAATTCAAAAAAATTCCGAAACAAAACAACATACATTCGTGGCAGCTACAAATTTCTACAAAATAAATGTATTATATTTCGTAGGTGTAGAAATAGAAGCAATCTATTCTAAAAGTCCAACTCAGCGGAAAGATAACAAGATGAGGCCCGAGAGTCCGGTGGGATCTTGGGTCCAGTCACACCCGCTAACTTAAAGACGCGTTTTCAATCGGCGTTCCGAGCGAACTAGCATTTGATAACGCGGTATCTATATACAGTGCCATCCATGAAGACACGCATCGCATTTTTTCCTATCGCTTACAGTAACTTACACAATATTACGCTATAATATTTAAATTTTTGTCGAAATATATCGACTTATATTAAGTGAATGACATCGACTAAACTAAAACACTAGCGGAATGTTGCACACTTGTACTGTAAGCGATTAGGAAGAAGAGTGGGGTGCGTCTCCGTGGATAATACTATCTATAGACGAAACTGTTCTTTTCAATTCAGTACTTGTGTCTGGATTTAATATATGCTGCGACATTAATATGGAACCTCAATTAAACCGTTATTAGGTACTTATGTTCTCTTTCAGGTTCTACTGGGTGCAGGTGGTGCAGATGGCTGAAAGGTTAATATATATATTATGCATATATATTATATACATTATGCATATACATTATATACCCACTCTTAACTGCGTTGACTCGATACTAACTATAGTATAGACTATATATGCAGTGACCAACCTGGTTTAGTTAAAACACGTTTAATAACCCAATATTTACTCAGTGATAGGAAATCGGTTGGACTCTCCGATCTATTGGCTCTAAAAGCATTGTTTTGAACTATAATTAACAGTGTCATTGAAAAGATGACATAGTTTTTTTTTAAATAATCTAATATGTTTCCAAGCTCAGGGAGCTCAGATACCAATTTTCGTTCTGCAAGATTGAAAACGCGGCTTTAAGATACCTACTTCTCTCTTATCTTGTATGATATAAATGATAACTCACAGGTTTTATTTGAAGCAAGTCATCCATTGTCTTCGAGCATCTGAAAGAAAAAAATAATTGGTTTATAGATATCAAAAAATGCAGTGTCGAGTAATAATATATAAAATAACAAGGTAACTGTAATAAATAAGTTTTCTCTATAAATAAATTTGAAAACTTTTAATTTAATTAAAGCCTAATTTTACTGTGAATTTTGATAAGGATGTGATAGTAATATTATTTATAATTAATATTGATTTATCTTTGAATGAAACGTATCTATTCTGAGTTTTATTAATTTATGTCTCCAATTTTAATCTGGATCTTGAATCAATCAATCAATATCATTTATTGTTAAACATAGGTATTAACAAAAGAGGTATAACAATATAATTGTCGTATGGGTCCAGCTATGTTTACCAAATAGTGTTGGTATACAATAAAAGTTAGCATCTTCTTTACTCTTAGCAACAATACTTTAGCTCGTATTACATTTCTCTACTCCTGTGTTTCTATACATAATTGCACTCTCCCTACGAGTAACAAGCTATGTAGAATGTCTGCAAACTACAATTAGAAACGATTTCATATGTGTACACAGATGAAAATTAAAACTTCTGAAATTTGGAAGTCAAACTATTACACCTTTCCGTGAACAATCAAAATCATGCGCTCAAAATACATAAGTCCCGTAGCTGCCCACTGACGTAATAAATATATATCTACCATCACGTTACTAAAATAGCTAACGATACACTCTTGAAAAACTTCCTAAATCTTTTAACATTCCATCACATCAGACGGGAATAGATACGAAACGTGCCTAAACCAACATATAATTTTACCTCTTACTGCCAGTATGGAGTCACCCCTCACATTATGAATATGAAACGCGATTTATTTTAATAATTTCTATGTTATATTTTAACTGTTACATATAAATAAATTTGAAAAACATTTTTGAATCAATTTGTGGTACAAACATTTAGTGGTTTTTTCAGACGATATCAGATCAGTAATTTAATGCAATACAAAGAAAATACTTCATCTATTATCACCAACCCTAAAACAATGGGCATTTGTGATAGTCATTAATATTATATAAGTCTACGTTAGGCTCCCGTTACAAGCTAAGTAGTGAGTATTGTCTAAATGGTTTCAGTTGTCTAGGTTAGTTCTAGTATGTTCTTACAATAGGTACTTATAATAATAATAATAATATATTTATTTGCCAATAATAGTAAATGTTAACAAAAGATAATTAACTAATTAGGTATTATGTCTAGTTCCTATTCACATAGATTCATCTGTGAATCACAAGCTAAGCTTGTTATAAGCTTGTGTTTTGTGATTCCGGGTGCGAATTTATACAATCACTAGTGTAGTATATTGATATCAATAACGTTCATCTTATGAAGGCTGGCGAGGTGACTGGCGAGTGCATTTGAAAAGTAAAAACCATTAATCGTGTCAAATTCACGCCCATACCTACTCGTCCATATAAAACGGTGAATATTATCACCTCGAATGATCGGTGCAATAGTGTAAACATGCAGAATTAGAGCATCAGTCGTGTACAGTGTACAGTACAGTGCAGCACGTGCAACGAACGTGATATCCATCGAAGCGAATGTTTACAATGCAACAAACGGAAGGACTCAGTCCGGATAGAGCATAACGCCGCATCACCTGGCCCGTCTCATGCAGTAAAACCCGTCTGCTGCTCGTCTACGGCATTTACGAGCGAACGATATGTATAAAAATAACAATCTCCCGCTATTATTACAACAAATGATACACTTTACGAGCGCGAATATTTACATTTTTATTTCAAACGTTTATGGCTTGTTGTGCAACTTAATAGCGCACTTGAACTTGTCAGGCTAGTGACACCGTTGATCCAAATCGCGTTTTATTGTTCTACTCAATGGACGGTTGTTTTACGAGCGTGTCGTAATCTCTGACACTTATATAACTCGGCGTACTACTCGTGACTCATGTGAACGCTTAACTTTCCATTTTGTAGTCTGCGGGTGTAAGAGCCACTCATTTCAGCTGACGAAGTATTATCATCTACAGCAGTGGGACAAACGAGACTCACGTAATGAACTTCAAAAACTTTCCATACTAACAATGTTTACTGAAACGTCAGGACTTATTAAACTATAAGTAAAGTTTTCAACCGCCCCAAAGCTGGTCCCGCGAATACGTATTTCACAAACTATTGAATTATTTGAATATATTGAGGTAACTTCGGTCTGTTTATTTTTTCTGCAGCATCAAAAGTATCCCTTTCCGTATGATCATGATAGTTCTATCAAGCGGCGAAGGCAGCAACAAATTTATTTCAGGTGCCGTCCCTCGCTCGTTTGAACAAGTTTACCCGCTTTGTGTAGCCTATTTGTATCCGGTCACATCGAAAAACGATAAGTCGGCGTCGGCTTCGGCTCACTTATCTTTCTTTAAAACATTGTGCCCGAAGGAACGCTATGAGACTACGAATATAGAAATAAGAATGTTTGGATGGCTTGTTGTTTACTCAAATAAGTGTAAAGAGATTTATCGACAGTAAATTTAGATTATTTTTTAACTAAACGAATGTTTTTACATAAAGAATTTCGGTATCTGTCCGTCTGTTGAATATCCAATGTCACGACTATTTTTACAAAAATTGGTTTACCCGTTAATTAGACTTGTGTCCAAATTATCGGTTTTTAATGGCAAAATAGATCAATTATGTAAGTATAGAAAAGCGAAACGTAGCAAGGAGAGCTTGGAATCTGAGTGGTTTTCAAAGCCGGAGCAAACCAGTAAAAAGATTTTTAAATATGTTTTCATATATTTATAATCGATTTATCCAAACAGGAAAGGTGAAACTCCGCGAAAGAATGCAAAAGCGTACCTAAATGTAGCCACAAAAAATGTAAGAAAAATAAGGAAGGAATAGAATGGTCGTGAACAAGCCCAAGAACCAAAAGTGAAGAGCACAAAAACTTATTCTAAATCGGATAGCCCATTTACTCTCGCTTGTTGAACGTAGGCCATCAACATGCTGCAATACTAATATTAAGTGGCTAGCAAGACTTGCGTATACTTTTCTGAGTATAATACGAATAATTAACTACGTAGGTATTTGTTTGCACAGTCTTAAGCTAGTTGTTTTGTATTACTAACTTAAAGGATTCCATACTGATCTATAATGGATCCGTGCATGAATGGCATCGCCTAAGTGTAGAAAAAAATTTGCTACTGAAGTGACTGTATTGTGTATGCTTATAAAAACAACTTGTTTTTATAATAATGATAAGCATAACTTAAACTGATGCATCACATAACGAATATAATCTTTTCACGACGAGTGAAGTCACGGGCCCAGCTAGCACAATAATAAGTGAAGAAAAATAGTGTCAAGACCGCAGTCCCTGTTATTTGCATTATATTATGCTTTCGTATTTCCAAGGTGAACCTTCCTCGGGACAAATAATAGGTGGAGTGCATCTGGGTTCGCATTAAGGGACATCTTTTTATTCGCTTCGAGCTTTCGTAAATATTTTTGTTATTGAGCTTTGCCTCCCTCGTGTTCGTGTTTTTCGACATTTGTACCTGTTCTATTAGGAAATTGGATAAGTAACCGTACATTATTGACAAGACATGTTCCTTCGATTTCGATTTAGTATTGAAATTGGTTACGTGACGCTTCGGAAATTTCATCGTTTCCCCGTCGCAGGCGATATTTTAAGAACTTCCCTCCAATGATTTACTGATTATTATTTACATTTAAATATAATATATATTTATTATATAAATAGTTTTCGTAACTGTCAGATCTTTTAACAGTTAATGAATTGAATATTTTCCAAGTAGGTACATATATAAATTAAATTGGCTGTAAATTGGCCTGTGACCAAAACTTATACAAAATAAATTTGATACTTAACGAGTAGCTGTCTCAACACAACCTGGTAGAACCGGCATACCTACTGTATCTTTAAAATATTGAAAAGATTTTCGCTTAAATATTTTTGGATCCCACCGAACTCTCTCAATACATAAAATGCAGCATTAACACCATTTTTGCATTACGTGTAACGCCAGAGAGCGGCAAATGTGAGAATAAAATTGTATACATTATATGACAGCACCCGTATGACCCTACATTTGTAACTTGAGTTTTGGATACATGAATGGCTTATAAAATTCAATAATCATTAGCCACCATTTTTATTCTTTTTTTGTTTCGTTATAAACATACGTTTGTATCTTACGAAATGGCGCGATAGGGCGCCGAGATTGCAACAGAAAGAGGTGTGGAGCGTCAGAAAAAAAAACAAATCCGACATAATTGTCGTAAATATTCCGTATTTTGAACACTGAGTCAAATATTTTACATATAGACATCGATTAATTCAGATTATTTATTGTTGTCCTCAAAACACATCACCGTGACCATGAGCAACATGTTTAGAAGATCACCTTGTTCAATGTAGACATTATGTTCCTCATTACGGTAAAAAAGGCCCTTCCCCGTTTTCCCGCCTCCGTTTTAGTCAAATAGACCCATCTACTAAATATAAGGATCTCTATTCCAACGTTATTGGGTCCCGACGAACACTAATTAAAGAACTCTGGATGGAATATCTTATTATGACATTTGGCCTCAAAATAATTGGAATAGTGGAAGGTTATCAGCCTGTCCACCAACACTGGACCGGTATCGATTAAAATACAAATTTCAAAGTTTACGAGCGAAGTACCCGAGCGCATTCTCGAAACGAGTTCCACGACCAGAGGTTTACTTAACGTCAGATTTGGTAAATAAACCTAGCACCAAAGATGCACCCGCCCACAAATTTAGTTTGTAATCTTTATAAGATTATCTACATAGAATTTCACTGTATATGACGTTATTTTGTAATCCATGATTGGGTATAAGTGTCTGCCTACGAGACGTTTATTTACTTATGTCGCTGCGGGAAATGTTACACATATTATTTCTAAATTGTGGGCGATACATTTCTCCTTATTGAAGTACCCTTAATATGTATTTACCGCTTTCGCTTGTCCGCCATAACGTTTCTTCGATAGGAGAATAGAGATATTATCATTTAATCTTATATTATGTTTATTAATTCGTGACATAATTTGATATAAAATGTCACTGATCAGTTGATATCTCACAAATATGAAGATTTGAATGTTTTTGAAATCTGAATAAAAATGAACGTTATTTAATATGTAGAGAACTTGGAAAGTGAAACACATTCTCTAAAATAAATACGGTGACATCAACTCGGGTAAACAATCTCATGCTGCGACTCGGTGTATTTTTAGAAATATTTTCTTTGAAGTCTTATTTTGCTTCATAGAATTCATAAAGCATGAATTAACTTGGCTTCTATTCGTAGATATATTTACACATTTACAAATTATAATGTTAAAGGAATATTGGCGTCGGAAAATTTTCAGATAGTCTGCTCCGAGGCAATTTTGAAGATGACTGAATAGGTAGGAAAAAATTTCACAATAGCTATGGATAAGTCCTAAAAGTGAAAGTACCTATATAAGTATTTTCAAATACGTTAAAATAGATACGCACGTCCTCTGTTTCATATGCGGGAGGCTTATAATGATTCTAATAACTAGCTAACACTATTGTATCTCCTTTTTGTTGGTCCCGATTTGATTCCAGCCGGGGACTGGTGAGCTATCACTAGCACAACACTTCTCCAGGAGGTAAACTTATGTTTAAAAACACTTTTTATAAGTTTGTACTTTTTTACCATCGTTATTTTGTCTGCAGGAAATGCAACGACGTCTCACAAGGTAAACAACATACGCTCACAAATCCTACCCCACAGTGTATGCATCCCGGGTTGAGAGCTTTTTCCAATTATTGTTAGAGGGTTGCTGAATCGAGACTCCGGGATTTGCTTCGCTAAGAGCACGTGAATTTGTATTTATTTTTGCATTCTGTTGAGTTTGAAAAGCTACGCGTTTCGTAAAATATTTTGACAGTGTTTTAACGTGGTTCCATTATACACTTGAAAGGTTTTTAGCTTGTGCATCTTCAAAATACGAGATAAGTAATATGCAGATGAAATTTGTGGATCTACTTTGTGCTCTAAAAACGTCTTTTTATATTTGAATGTTATTTAACTTGCAATATAACTTATAATACTAGAGTCTATGGCTTGTTTTAAAAGAACAAAATTTAAAAGCTTTTCACAATAATAATTACCGTTGGGGAGTAGCTGATAGCTAACTAGACACGAAATCTTTCACTTTTGTTTTTCATATTGTTTTTTAAGGAACTTATTTATATATTACATCCTTAACTTAAACTTTGTTTCAAATTAATAATCAAGTTTGTGTAGAGCTTGATTTCAAACAATTGACATATTTGTGGCTTTTTTATTTACTACTGCTATATTATAGAAGGCTGCTTTGTTCCACTTCTTAGCTACATGGATTTAAATAGACTAGGTTTCAAAATTTGGTAACCTCTGAAATGTATGTTTAAAGCTTTAGCCATAAAATATGTATTTCTTACACCATCGAATGCCTAATAAATTATATCCAGTCATAAAAATCTTTATAACATGACCCGAAGCTCAAAGGGCGGCTTGTTAGCTGAATCTGAAAACAATGGTGCTTTCAGTTTGAAATACATAGTAACATAGTACTCGTTTCTGTATTAAAACGTAGAAGAACGTTGGCGCTGGGCCAATTAGTTTAGGCGGGGAGACTACGGTGCCTGCGAACATCAGACTCTTCGAAAATCGAAATTTCATTAATTTTTGCGAAGATTATGTAACTTGACGTTTAACAAAAAAATAATATTATAAACCATAGGTAATAGCAACCCACATTTCGCATAGCAAAATCACTACCTCTAACAGCGGATATATCAGTATCATTCGCATTGATAATAACTAATACTACTAAATATGTATTTTTACGTTCATGATATTAAATGTAATTAAATTCGGAAGGAAACTAATGCATATGATACAGCTCCAGGCTAGTTTAGGCATTAGAGATTTGTGTCCGTTTTGTCTCGTAACCAAATTTTTGTATGTATCTTACAAGTGATTGAAAATTAAGTGTATCGTGGTTGTAAAATGTTAATTGATTATAGTAAATAATTTGTATTTGATAAATTTGGATGTGATGAAGTAAATCAATTTTCGTATAAGTTGTGTATGTTAAAAGAATGATTTGGACATAACATACATATACAAAAAAACCTTTATTTTATTTATATATATATATATATATCGCTCCTCGTTTCACTGTTATCGTTGACTTGGGGCGCTGTGGCGTGGTCGCCTCTTGACTCGAACTGCCCCTTTCCTGGTTTTCTCATCAGAGTGATGGAACGATGAGCCAGAGAGGAACCATAGGTTAAGTGACCATAATAACCTCTACCCATAATAACAGCAGTACAATTTGGGTCTCCCTACTTAAGTATACTAAGACTTTAATCGCAGCGTCCCTCCGAAACTTGAAGATGAAACGTCTCATGACCTTTAACTCTAACGGCACCCACGCTTTAATCGGCACACGACAATTCAAATGCTAATAAATGCAGCTAAAGTTAAGTGGGAGAAATGGGTATGGCAGCAGTATTCTCGGGTAGAAAATTGCAAAAAAAGCGGTCACTATAAAGCTAATAAAATAACACATTCCTTATATTTGTCCGCCCAATGAAGACTATCTATGAAATAACGAAATTGCATAGATAACATGGTACATACTTTTATTGATTAAATATGATGTCCACCAATATTTATTTATTTATAATATAATAACATGAAAAAAAAGGTTTTTTTTGTTTGGCTATACTTACAATAATCTTGTTTTTAATATATGCTCACTTTAAAAATATTTAAATTTTGTCGAGGTTATGAATAAAAATTAATGTACCATACATTTTACTGTCAAATTGAACCATTACTCAAATTAATTGGATTTGTTAAGGTTTAGTAAAGCGATCAATTTTTATTAAGTTTGATTTATATTTGTTATATTAGGTGTTAAAATGGTAATCTGTTATGATTCAATTTATAATATTGTTCATGTTTTTATTTACTTTAAGTAGCATACACTCAATTTTCACATGGATAGATTATTTCAAGAAAGATTTCGCTGACAACTTGTGTTAAAATATTTGTCACACAGCGAACAATTCCCTGCTAGGTAGAGATTCCCGCAAGTCTGCAGTTTCTACAATGCATGTGTTTTGTTTGTGATGATTAACAGACATTTGTGTATGAGAATATTTTATGTATGGTAAGTACTATGATCTAATCCAATATTTATAGTAGTTAATAGAAGAAAAGTGCCCCTTTACAAAGATTTATTAAGAAAATATATTCAGTAAGTTGCTGTAGCAGTAGAGCTACTTATTTTGTCCCTCTTTGGGGACTTCAATTATGTTTGCCTACAATTTAGCAGGTATTTACTATCACAAACAATCTGGAGACGAGAAAGTTTCTATCTTAAGTACATAACTTGCGGAAGTGTATAAATAACATGTCATTACTTAGTCCACTTCTCTTCCGAATCTAATGTATTATTGGCGTCCCTCCAATTTGGCAACCGAGCCTTGACAACAGACACAGCAGACCGATATATTATTCACCATGTAGACACAGAGAAGTTTTCAAACGCAATATGCCTAATTAGATTAGATATATTAAAGTCACATGTCATTCTTGCAAACATTAATAGGTTATATATTTCAAAATTCCGTTTCATGTGTAGTAACTAACCCACATTTTAAATTGACTCCTGCCTGAAAAATTTAAGTCTGACACGGTCATAAATTTGGGTGTTTATTGAGTAAACCTGCGGAATGTTTTCCTATGATCTTATTAATATTTTGTGATACCATCTCATTAGTGGAATCACGCTACAACGAATACGAGTCGTAGACATTTTTGAAAAATCTACATTTATCTTTAAGTTTTTAAATTTATTTTCCTTATTAATTAAAGATGAGATTGTTACCCGTAGATAAAGTAGGGGACCCTTTGCGTATTTCACCCGGCAAGCGGTTTCGGTGCAGAATAATTGGTTTCGGTCAGAAGGGAAGGAAAGCCAGCTTAATTACCGGCACATGGGACTTCCTCAATCTCAGGGACGCTAATGACACCAATTATATGCACACAAATGTTCCTGGATCTGTTTTCTGTAATTGATTTAGGAGTGTTCACAATTTTTTATATACATAATATTTGTTTTTACGAGTTTATACGAGAGAGTAATATTGCAATATTAAATTTATCAAATAAAAATATTATTATGTCGGTATTACATTCTACTATGACGGAAAAAAAAACCTAATTTAGAAAAAAGCGTGGAAGAATCGGCCCTCGAAGTTATATTCTAAAACCTTTTTTTTTAAACTGAAATATGAAATATTGATACCTAATTTTACTTAAAATATGAATATATATACTCCTTTTTGAAATCGGCTCTGACCAAACCGTCACTTAAATGCCAGGTTATCACAACAAAATGGCTATAACATATAACGAGGTACCATAACATAATAATATTGATAAGATAAAATACCAAAGATTCACGAAACAAAAAAAATCTTATACGAAAAAATTATTACAATAAATTACAGTCATATCATCGTATGCATCCTTGTATTAGCCATACCTACCATCTACACAGAGTATAAAGTTCTCAATTTATACCGGTGTCTGCACGCGTGCGTACTAATTAGATCTGAGGGCAGAGATATGTCCTACCTGAGCCCACTACCAATCGATTTAACTAAGGGTATGTTGAACACCGTAGGTATGGGTCACGTATACAAATACCCGATACGCACTTTCGAATGTTCTCACCGAAATAGGGAAATTTTCTAGTTCTCATGGTGTTCATGTGGATAATACTGATTAGAGTTTAAATCGTACTGGTGATTTTTTTGGTAGTCACGGAATTGAATTTTAATTTGTTTGTTGTATCATGCAGGTTAATTAAATTTGACAGGCCTCACAGCTGGTAGTAACCCTGCCTTCTGTGCTGTAGGTCGTGGGTTCGATTCCCACCCAGGATAAACATTTGTGTTGCGAATATAGATGTTTGTTCTTTGTCTGGGTGTTAATATGTATTTAAAAAAGTATGTATTGTATCAGTTGTCTGGTTCCCATGATACAAGCTATGATAAGCTTACTTTGGGGCTAGATACCGCTGCGTGAAATGTCCACCGGTATTTATTTATTTATTATATTAATACTGAAATCATTTTAAAAGTTGATTCTATAGTGCGTAAAGCTTCATAATTCTGATTTATTCTGATATATACCAGAAATATTAAGTTATACCTATTTATTAACAAGTTCACCTTTATAACTTAATACACATAATTATAATTAACTATTTACGTAAATTTGTTTGTAGTAGAATGAGTATTATAGGTAAAACATAAATTTTATCGATGCAATATTTTATTTAGTTTAAAAGCATTTGAAATGACTTAACAACTGTAAACACATAAAACCGATATCTTTGTACTCAAAACTGGACTTTCCTTTGAGAACGAAGTAAAAAAGGGGATACACGTCGAATAAATAGTAGGTTATTTAGATAAGAGAGACGTAGTTCCATTAGCTTATTATTTACGTCTAGTAAGCATAGGGTTTTCTTGCCAAGTCACTTTATCCGTATAGAAAAAAAGAAAAGACATATTTAATGAAATGCGTATGTCTCTCAACGTGTAATTTATACGAGAGAGTAAACTTATCGATTCCGACGGCCACACAGCCTCTAATACATCGCCGTAAACAAACGCGAACAACGAATACGGGGAAATAAATATCATAGTATACTGCGCTATTTTCATTCTTTCTTCCTAGTATTCTAGCGAAATGCTTCTCAAATGCTTTTTTATTTCATAGTAGCAAGAAGACAGAAGTAAATAGCGATATCTACATAATATTATATTGTTTATTACCTTGACATAAGGCCTTACGCTTCCAAACCATGGCCGATTATGTGACGCGACGCACTGAGTTATCTATGCCGTTAAAATGGAGCACATTTAAAACACTGTTTTTCTGTTATCAAAAAACTTCGCTTTTAACCAACACACTTCGGTACATTCCGAGAATGACTGGAAGCAATGTCTATCACTTGCAAGGTTTATGCTCCACACGTAAAAAACACTTAGCATTCATCGGAACAAAAGTTTCGTAACAATCTATTGTTTTCGGCATTAAAAAACACCTTGCTATGTTTGGTACATTCCTTTTGTCATCGTTTTTATAAGGAAACTGAAAGTGTATTGTTCGATTCTTCCTTTAAATTTTGCTTTTCGCCGTGTTTTATGGTCATAAAAATTTAGAGCACAAACAAAAAAGTGTAGCCAACCCTTCCGCGTTGCAACAATTGCACCACACCTTGCACTATCCCAGTACAATATTACAGGTGTAATGGTAAAGATGCTTCGTGCACACTGTGATAATAGTATTTCGTTGTCTTTGGTGATTCTTTAATCGCTTTCTTTTATTTGGGATCATTGATTTATTACGGCGGTCAGTGAGAGTGGAGAGAGTACAATACATTTAAAGGTATGGTTCTAGTTCATTAATTACTTGCGTTGTGTGCAACCAAATTTTATTGATGTTTAAAAACTGATGTGAGATTTTATATAGTTTATATATCTACAACCCTGTTGAGAAAACAATACTGAAATTTTGAATAATCGTAATCATGATTCTCAGATGTGTGAGACTAGTTTGTTCTTTCAACAATATTTTTTTAATAAATATAAAATATTACACTCGGCCCTCATACCGATTCACTATAACATTCTATATAAAATCCCTTCGTTCAGCGAAAAACAGACAAATTGTGATAGAGATACATCAATAAGAGAAAAATCGGCGGAGCGTGTGAAAATGTATACAAGCCATATTTCGCGTACGTGCGTCTCTGTCGACAACAAAGACAATCGCCAGAAACAACTCGTAACTTTATATCTACGATTTATTTACTCCGTTATTCGTTATACCCGTACGTTTGTTCTATACACCCATTTATACGTATTTGCAGTCTCTAACACAATATTTGTGAAACGTGTCTAACATCGAGTCAAATAATAACGTATCTACGCCGGGCACGTTGCCTTCATATGTCGTGTTATTATCCCGGCTTTTTCTTCGGTGTAATAACGAGTTGATTACACCAAGACGCGGCAGCAATTGGTATTTGGGCTTGCAATAGTGCCTGTGGGGCGCTGATAGCACAATTTAGCCGTGTTGACATATGGCCCAATCCCTGTTTCTACCCGACGTTATTAATATAGCAAATAGAAGCAATTCAGAAACAAACTTCTTATCAAATTCCTACAGCATGTTTGCTCGTATTACAGTGGCCATTTTATATATTATGTGCAGTAAAGATCGGATATTTATTCTGTTGTCCCGAAGCGTAGACGTTGACTGTCAAATAAATAAGCTAAGGGCTGGTACGAAACGGAAGCGAGAGGTTGGTAACCGCTTATCTAATGATAACGACACGCGAACGGATGCATTGCGTTCTAAACGACTTACGTGACTGTGTTCAGGTTATCTGAGCAATGAACAAGCAAACTGAAATAAAATGTTACGAATACACCCATCCAAATAACAAACCAGTTGCTTTACTGTAAGCGACTGATAGTGTCAGATTTACAAGATACCTAAAGTCTTCTTACCATAAATGTTCACCCCGATTTCCGTAAAAGTTTATTTTACATTACACTTCTGAATTGAAAAATAAGGTCGTTTACGTTTAAGGAAATATCCCAAAAATAATGCAGGAAACTTTTAAAAAAGCCAAGTAATGCAAATAGTAATACCCTCTCCAAATTGAACAGGGTTTCAAACTTCTACCAACCAGTCCCTGATCTTCTCGTTTTGTTTTAAAAACGTATAATATCCGTCGTCTCATGTGTATTCTGTTTTCAACTTTGATTGTAAGAGGGTAGAGATTATTTTTCCTTTCTTCGAATGTTATTTTGAGATGTTGTGCAACAGTATAGTTGTTGTAAAATATGACAGTACTTGCGGGGTGGCATGCAGAGCAGCGTTCGAAAATTCGCGAACCTCAATTTAACGAAGGATTTGTGATAATATGCGAATTGGATATGAAGGCGAGATAAGGTGATCTTCCCAGAATCGTTTGGGAGTTAAGCACCTAAGTTTTGATAACGGTGTTTTAGTTCGGGGCTGCGGCTAATCAAAACTGAGGGAAACTTCAGGAATGTTCCAATTTCACAGATCACGCGTGACTTGGTTTATATTTTGATGAAAGTTCTTCATCCTCCTAAATTAAATGACGGACTTTCATCACAAAGTTTAAGAGAAAAGACGAAATTAAATTCAATTAATTTATGTTATTCTCATTAGAGTTCTTCATCTGGCTTTGTAGTTTTCTTTTGTAAAATTATCACGGTGCAAAAAATGTTAAGAAATAAAAAACCAGAAGCAATAAAGATTATTGAATTGCTCTAAATCTAATATCTAAACGTAAATTAATATTTCTCATAAAGTTGTTAAAATATATAGGCATAAAAACTGGAAATTGGCTGCAAAGCATTCGCTACGATGAAATCGATTAGGTATTCTTGTGATTTAACTTGTCATATTTAAAACGTCCGTTTTAGAATTTAGTGGCATACAAGCACTAAAAATATGATATATGGACGTAAAAAATATGAATATCATAAAGCGTGACGTAATTTGCAATATTTCGAAGTATTTTTTGTCAGATTTTTATGAATTATTTCATAAATACCTTCAAATCAGGTATTGAAGTCCTGCACAGGTAGAATAATGAAATTACGAAAAGGAGCGCACAACAAATGAATTTTTGAGCGTGACCAAAATCGCAATTTTCGATTAAACCTTCTGTCATATTTTTATGAATTATGTTTATATTTTTAAGTTAGGTGGATGAAACTGGCTTGTAGGTAAGCGGTCTGTTCGAGCCTGGCCATAAAATGTATGATAGATGTTGACATCGACAATCCCTCGCGTGTTTCTGCCGTACCGTCCCCGATGAGGGCTGAGCTGCGCCGTGACCAATCTAATAACAGCCCCCACCCCTCCCGCAATCCTACTACTAAACCCTACAATAATCCCAACTTTGGGAACCCTCACAGGCCAATCTAAATTGGACGAATGTATCAGTCCATCGGAATGGGGTTTAGTGCACTCAGCACCATATTTAAAAGTCGAGCTTTGATCGAACGTGATTTAAAAATGGCTGACGTCGTAATATCATTTTTCCAACGACGTTCAAAGTAAAATTTTAACATGAATATCTCAATAGAAATTCTTGTTATTTCATGCCTGATTTATATTAGAACTATTAAATTTCAAGTTTCAGTCGGGACTTTGTACTTATATTATATGCTATGTACTTATATACTTATTTACACTTGTGATCGAGTTCTGTCCTAATTACAATGCACTTTAACATCAAAGTTTCGTTAAATGTATGCGTGAAGCGAAAATTATCCGATGCTATCTCTTAAGCTGCTTTCAGGCCCACCTGCTTTACACACGAACATGCAAACCTTATTTTTATGTTCGGTCAAAGTCGTTGTATTGCAAATAAATTCACAGTTTTTATAATACGTATCGAATTAAATCGGGTCTTTGCCATAACATGTTCTCGGTAACGCATTTAACTTAATATTAATTTTGCAATACCAGCGTGTGATTTTTTGTTATGGAAAGCATTTAAAGATTTTTATATTCGTATCTCTTAAATTATGATAGGATCAACCAACTGAAACCATGAGTTTTTGAAAAACTTTCGTATCTGACTTATGGTTTTTTTTTCTTTCAAACACTATAATACAATAAAGACAGAATAGGTACTTGACAGACCTAAAAGAGTTGTCGTATGTTAAAATAAATAAATTTTATAAAAGGCTATGAAGCTAAAAAGCGAATACACTATCCCTGATACCCATTGACGGCATTCGAATCCTTTCTAAATGTGATGGCGATAAAAAGTTAAGTTGAGAAACTGACTAGTAATTTGACTGATAAAATGACATATCTACCTATATTAAGACTTTATAAAATACTGAGGCGCCTGCTTTGTACGTTTGTTGCCTTATTTTAGGGGAAAAACATATATATAATATTCAGATATTGTCAATATTTGAAAACGTAAATAAATTTATTTAGAAACTTGATTTGGGCTTGATTTGATTATTTTTTGCTCAAGATTGAACAGAATATCTAATTTGTTCGGGATCTCAATCTCTTACAACTAATTATTCTTGGTGAACAAAAACAGGCATTATAAGATTAATCCCAGACTTGTATATCGTTCGAGAGTTCTATCTTTTAAAGACAGAATTTCATTAACTTGAGATAGATTTAATCTCGACCAAAAGTCGAGTGGAGTCTCAAGAGGCCCAAATTAATTTTAAGAACAGAACAACAAGAGGCTAACCCGCCATGAGTCTTCGTTCATGTTTGATAAAATTTTCTTCGTGGGAATGTAGCCTCTATTGTCCTTTAAATAGGGGTTGAGCAATTCACAAATCGATTGCAAGCACGATTTGTCATCGTAGATGTTGACTAGGTATCAGCTGCAGCAAGGAACAGATGGCCTCAATGAGCTTCTGTGTTATCAAGACGTTATTGCGCTAAAATTATTTTGTTAATGGGCTATTCAACACCAGATCCGACGAAATTTGAATTTTGGGTCCGTTAATTTGTTTGGCACCGGAAATTCAGTAATTTTGCAAGTACTTAATTATGTTGATTACGCTCGTTTCCTTACTGGTAAACATGCGGATTAAAATACTTAATATTTCTTACTTGCTGAAAGCTAAGTTATTCTCTTTACTTAACAAAACACCTGAAATTTCAACATAGAAGTGAACATTTACTGTTTCCTTTGTTATAAAAGAAATGCAAATAGAGGGTGAAGCAATAAAGAGTAGGTCCCTCAAATGCTAAGCAACTTTTCAAGACATTCTCTCTGAAGTTCAACGTTTTCACCGTGGGTAGAGCAACTAGACTGTATAAAGCCGTTTTCCACTAAAGAGTTGAAATAAACAGACTTTGATGTAAACTTGTAGCTGTTTCTCTTGAATAACATGTCGGCTTTTGGCAGGAAATATTTGCAGAAATATTCTTTAACTTTATTACTGGAGTAGGTACGAATTTTAATAGGAGCTTTCAAGGAACATATAAAAAATTCGGAACTCTCACGTAACCGGGCCGATTGTTCTGGACTACACCAGGTCTGAATTAAATAAATGAATAAAATAAATGGAATAGAATACACATCTAAATTTGATCTACTTGATTTTTTACTGAAATGAAGCGATAAAAATGGATTGGATTTCGATTCCAGTCATTATCACAATATAATTATTGGAATTATCTGTATTTAGTGATAGCAAAAATACTGATTTGAGTCAGCTGCTAATAGTATAAAAGTATACAACAATATACCTACCTATAAGCCGTAAATATTTTGTTCTGAATTTCCGTTTTGGGCATCTGAAAGTGAAGTCAGAAAAATGTGAGATGAGAAAATGTTAATTCTATATGCATACTGAGTTCCTCGGTGACCATATATGAGTAAATAAAAAATTGTGCACTATTTGCTATGTGTACCCATAGGTTTGTACCTAATAACAACCTAACAACCTAATAACAATAGGGACAACAAATAGTTCTTTGAATTATTTGGGTTCATTTATAACGTCTTTCCGTTTATTTCTTTGGACTCAAGAAGATATATTTATAATGATAAATAAATGTTAGGTAAATTAATTTTTTTATATTTTCTACACGATTTATATAAAAAACATATCAAATAATTAAAATAAACCATGACTTTTTTCTGGCTTACAATAAACTATATATGATTACTCGCCTTTTACGAGGCCAAAGTTTGTTACTTGAACCAAACTATCCGTCTAAAACCACTCAGACCTGTTTAGCGGTAGGTACGTACGAGAGGGTTCAAATACCTTCAAGGGTTCCGCATGTACCCAATGCTCTACTCCGTCTGGACGTACTTAATAAATGCTACATTTGGGAGAAAGGTGCTGATCGAACTCGTGTAGAAGAGGAAATCATTATTGGGTCCTGCGTATGCTGGGTAGGTATAGGTAGATGGCAAAAAGGTTTACGTATTTCAATTTCCGTGCTGTTACATTAATGAAATATTCCACGCCCGAACCTCCTGGCTTCGGTATTCAATTTCAGAATCCTTCAATATTTAATAATTATTCAATCGAATCTAAAAAAATGTATGGAATTAAAGAATATGTGGCTTTTGTTTTCAAAATTGTGTCGTACACAAATATACGAATCATTAAGATTCATCAATGATATTCCTTCATGTGAGTTTTTTCGTTTCACTTCCTTTCCTATAAAATATGATTCCAATAATGTGTTTATTGACACTTACCTTGTGGTCTCTGGTTCAGAGAAAAACACTTTGCTTATGTAATATTATATGTAGTAGGTACCACTGTCACCGTTAGGTACACAACTTTGGTGTACCCTGCGCTACTTCAATAGCCTTAAATCAGAGAAATTATACCGTTGCTAGATCATTATTGATCAATAAATACAAAAGAAATTGGTCCAAAAACAATTATTTCTTATTAGTGAAAACCAATCAAATAAAATCTTATAAACCCTGTGCCGAGTTTCAGGTGACTAAATATCAAAAATCGCATGATTATATAGACAGCGATTGATAAATTAAGCATATGCATAAAAAAAAACATAGAATAGAATAGAATATAACTTTATTGTACACCTTAAGTGAAAATAAACAAATATACTGCTGTAGACGACAGTGGTACAATGGGCGGCCTTATCACTTAGAGCGATCTCTTCCAGGCAACCTTTGGATGGACAGGATATACAATACAACTGCTGACGGTGGCGTACATCAAACTATATTTATACATATCAATCTTTATAAATTACATAGACATACACACTATACTTAATACATGATACATATCAATATATATATTATATATATACATACACAGAATACATAATATTAATAACACTGATATTTATGTTGTATTGCAATAACCTCATTGTACATGTAACATAACCATTAAATAAGATTAATCGTATTCAATTAATTTATGCTCAGTACAAATGATACAATTTGATGCAATATGAGATAAATTAAATGGAAATGAAATCAATATGTAAATAAATGTCATTTATGGGCCGATATGAAAATGTTTTCTATATAATGAATTATTTATTTTTAGTTGACCTGGAATATATGAATATTAAAATTATAAATAAGTTTACAGTTTCTTAAAAAGTATCAGATGATTTATTAATTAATTTTTAATCTTAATCATTAACTTTTAATTTATTAATCGTTATTTTATCTCTGATTAACGTAACACCAGATTCCGTTATTAATGTTATTATTCCGCAAATTGTAAATTTAGAATATATCAAGTTGCTATTATATTTTTTAAGAATGGCGTGCCCGGTATCTGTGCCGACGGCCGCTGTAGAGAAATGAATTTTACGGCGGCCATTTATTTTAACGAATCATATATTTTACTAGATCAAAATTTGGTTTTATAATTTTTCTTTTCTCCCATTAATTAAGAACACGGCAGTTATTGTATCGAAAGCATCTAACATTCAAATATTGACAAAGTAGTTTGTTTTATTTTAGGATTCACCCTTAATGGAATAACTTTTCAGCCTAAAGTTTTGAAGCAAATCAATATTTAAATGATTATTTAGTTAGGTATACAATTGTCGAGAAAATATTCAAATGAAACCTGAGCAAAGTAAGCACGGGTATCGTGCACGTAAATCAAAATTTAAATTCAGTTGTGGATTAGCAATACAAGTCACGTCCTAACCAAATGCAGTTCGAGACATGATATCGAAAATCGAACGCTCTCCCATCAAAATCTCATCTTGTCTGAGACACTCGATCGAACAAAGATTCAATGTCAATTCGCAATATAGAATCGAGATTTAGTAAATTTGGAAATTCGCATGCAGATCTGAAGCGGTTTTAGCTCAGTGCAACGTGGGACCTTATCCTATAATAATGAATGTACTGCACCCTCAGGGTGGCAGGTGGCTCCCCTTTGGGGAGGGTTGGATGTTTGTTTGCTACGGAAAACCCTGGGAAGCGAAACTTGTGCTTAATTTGGTGGGTTGATAAGTAGGTATTTTGTGAAACAATGTTTGTCCGACCCATTTAAAACGAGGTAGGTTTAGGGATTAATTTCAACCCAAAATTTGGGTACCGTTTATACAAACTGACGTCATAATTCGTCTAAATACGACGGTGTCTCAAATATTCCGTGGCTAAAACAAATATCTTCTGAGTTCGAAGTGTACAATTGATGGAGGACTCATTCATTTTTATGATTTTGATGTAAGCTTTTAGGTGACTAAAGCCTGATTTTAGCCTATTTGACTTCAAAGATAATATTGTTCTTATGGTTGTTTGTCACTTCAAAAGCATTTTGCTTTGGTAAGTGGTTAAAGAAGCACGTTTTTGTCACCATATAACCACGAGGACTTGAGATAATCCGTGGTTTTTTATCGGTCATTACCCAAAATTATACACCAGTGTTGGTCACTTAACAAACTACAGTAAATATTTTCTGCCTAGTCATCGGCTCCGTGACATGATACTTTATTTTTATTAGTTCAACTATTTTCGTTCCCCTATGTTTAAGTGTATAGGATATATTACTTGAGATATCAGTTCGTTGTCCTGTCGATATGGCTTTATCTTATTTAAAATTAGTTCCCACACTTTATTGTGAGAGTCATCTTCATCCAGCCAAATGTTGTGTGGTACAAATTTTATTAATAAATATTATATTCCACTATTCCATCCAAAATATATCTGTTTGGAAGTTTTTCAGGGTTGTTCATCCGGAGAAGTAATGCCACCAAACCTATGTTTGCCAACAAGTTCTAACATAAATATGTTGCCATTTGAAAGGTGAAATTACAGGCACATGGGACATTTTACTGAGACGTACGTAAATCTAAAATTCCGTACTGCAAAAAAATGTTTGTAACTCTTTCACATCAAAAACGACTGAAACAATTTTAGTTGAAACAAAACTATGACTTGCAATAAGTATAAATGCACACTCCTTGTTACTTTCAGTATTTTTGAATGCCTTCGAATATAGGGAATATAATTTTTAAATGAAGCTTGTTTGGAATAGTATTGCATATTTATATATGAAAATTATAATATGTCTACAAAAGTTGTAAAGTTTTTAATACATTCCAAAAATATTATTTCCATTTCCAACTTTGTTTCTATTATCCCTTAAATTTATCCATTTTTATTGTATTACTTGATTCGATGATATCTAAACAAAATATAAAATTTCTAGTACTTGAGCTCAAGACAACGTAATCTAGCCGCGGTACCACCAGAACATCTATCAAAGAAAAATCTTGATTAAACATACAATAAATATCCTTGATGTCCATGTGTTTAACTTCAGCACACTTTAGGACCATGCTATTAGCAAGACTACAGCTGATTGAAGATATTCTATGTATAGAAAACAAGGTTGGAAACGAACCAGAAAAAGTTAATGGCATTCAAATCTCGACTTTTTGCCGAAAGAAATAAAGACGAGAGTATTTGGCTAAATCAGTATACACACGCTGGTAGGTTTCGAACACTGATGGCTTCAATCAACGCTAAGAAGAAGCGAAGAGTTACGCAATTTTTTTTGAAGTAAACGAGTGTTGATAAAAAGCAATCCATTTGCATAACATTATTATTACGCAATATATTTTTACGAAGCCTTTATATTTTTCAGCCTTCAATGAAGATTTTTACAAGGTAATACGCTGTACGTTCCGCCATGCGAACTTTAATCGAAATGTTAAGTAGGCTGGCTGTAGGTACCTACTTTGGAAATAGTGAATTTCATGTTTTGTTCCAATACAAACTAACTACCGCGGTAATTTTGTTTTACCAAAATCAAAAGACGCACGCATGTTTTTGTCAGGAAATACAATATTCATGATTTCGAATGTTGATAATATTCATGAAAAATATTCCCCGAATACAAATTGCGAGGCCACGAGGTCCCAAAAGTAAGGCGCATGCGTCAACATTCAAAGATAATAAAGATAATCTCTATTCACGGTAGGAAAATCGACTATGTAACGTTCAAGGAAAATATATAAGGCTGTCGGTGCTATCTTTGTTCGTACATACCCCAGCCCATTGCGTTCGTACCCTACATTATCGAGGGAAATTATTTCCTGTGCCGTGCACAAAATATTATCGACCACGCGACGAATGCTGTTTACTAACAGAATAGGATGGGCCGCAGCGCGCAGGCGCGGGAACCAACGCTTCAGATAAACTCAACGCCCAGCCACCCTTGGTTATGCAACACTATTTGATCTAGAAACGTCGGGATAAATGTTGGCCTCAGGAAAAACACATCACACTTTACACCACTGTGGTCCTCTGTGTCTGGGATTTGGAAACTTCCTACTGTAAAAAGACCTAATCAAATCTAATGAGATCGCGTGTTAGAATTCATGATTGTTTTTGTGATATTAGATATGGTTTACCATAGGATTCGAAAAATTGTTTCTAAAATGTAATGTAAATAAGTATATACACGAATTATACCTATAGGTATTTTTGTATCTTCAAATCTCAGTTGTGACAGATATGGTATATAGTACACGTATTTTTCGACGTACTCATAATTATAATTCACTGTTTGTGTGGTCTCTTAAAACATCTTCGAAGACAAGGCTTGAGGCTTATTTGGTTTTATACAACTCACACAACTCAGTTATCCACCGAGATAAGACTACAGTACTTATCTTATACGAATTTGTATTCAAATTTATTCCAGTCGATATCTTGTAAGAATGTTACATTCGTGTGGGACTTTAGTTTCAGGGTTAAAACTGTTTCTTAGTAGTGAAAATTAGAAAGTTGGAAGGAATTGTCGGAGGTAAATAATGAAAACCATTACGAAGCTGCCTAACGCCATCTATCCAAACTCCTCGGAGGCTTTTCTTTACCGCACCGAATGCTTCGGGACTGCCTTGAATTTATTTGATTTAGTTTGTTAGAAAACTAAAATTTTATAGTTTTGGCGGATTCATATGGCAATTAATTAAACTTAAGGGATATTATAATGTACAAACAAAAGTCTTACTAGTCACCTAAGTCACCTTAGTCATAATTTTTTTATTTTATGCATTAGAATTGTATGAATAGTGTAAAAAAATTGTCTCAGAAACATATTTGGCAAATAATTTAATAACTGACGTAGGTAATTATGACTTATAGGTAAGCTAAATATTTTTATTGCTAAAGATACATCACAAAAACTATTTTTATTTTACAAATTACATTTTTCAACATCTAATTACCTCGTGACATGAAACGCAACGATAAGACATAATAGTAAATTTTTTTCAATATCTTAGTTGCTTAAAGGCAAATACGGATATTTGAAATTAGGGTGTTTATATCTTTTGTTGTATCATTTCCGGATTCAGTGATAAAATAAGGAGCTAAAGTAAGGACTTTTTTAATCATTCAAATCATTCAGTATCGGTTTGTTATGATTATACACTAGGTATATAGTCTCACACATCAGCCGTACGAGAGGTATGTATTCATACATCAGACAAAACTGAATTACAAGAAAACATTTGGTGGTAAAACTGATATCTCTGCTGGACACACGAACAGAAAAATTTGCAAGGAAGTGACGTGTGCGGATTGTAAATGTTATATAGCAAAAAATACCTATGTTGATATAATTACTTTCGAAATGGGAATCCAATGGCCAGAAATCACGACGGTTTTTCTTTTAAAGTTTTAATTCTGGAGTTCGTAAATTGAAGGCTACACAAAATGTGCCACATATAGGTATGTATTACCAGTATTTTGTTGATTTGATTTTGCTTTGTTTTTTGAATATGTTTAGATTATTTAGCATACATATTAATCTTATCCTGCACACTTAGGTTTTCATGTTTTAGGTGTTAGAATCTTTGACTATTATGGCATCACAAAACCCAGATATAGTAGAAATATTCGCAATTATACAAAAATTTATTTTGCTCAGTTGCTCGCAAAACAATGACATCGAGATATAGAAAGATCCATGAATTTGTACAACATTTTTAAATAAAAAATATTTGTAATAATTGAGGATAGAATAGAAAATAATTAAGTTTATGCGAAGTTCCTTTTAACTTTATTTTACGATAATATGTAAAAAAATACATATAAACAACTTGTGGTTTTTTAAATGAAATATTTTCAAGTTTTGATGATGTACACTGGGTTAACAATATGTTATGTCATACTTTTATTAATACGCCATTTTTTTAAAGATTTTCTCTTGTTGAGATGTATTTTTTAACCGAAAATTTCACTAAATTTACAATTATTATTTGAAAATACTTGAAATCCGTGAAATCCAAAAACTAAAAGAATTAAATTATTCGTACCTCAGTCCCGAAGCATTCGGTGGAAACTCGTTTCCCCCTGGTAAAGCCTTATCGAAAGACGCACCAGCCTACTAAATATTTGTCTCTTTTTCCTCATGCAATTTAAACACACGCAAGAACGAGACATAGAATATTACGTAGGCTGACTGGCGGCCCTTCGACTTCCTGTGGATTAATGAGTTTTTATATACATACAGGAATATGTATAGGGTTTCTTAATTAGATGGTTGATATCGGTCTTCTATTTATCGTAGTACATAATGGACATTTTAAATAGATACGTAAGACAGAAAGCTATTAAGGGAATTTATTGGGTTAGTATTTTAGGCGGCCTCTTTTTGGTTGAAATATTTAATTGCACTTTGGATACGTGGTGTCGGCTTTATAATTATGCGTGGAATATTATTTTCAAAAATATGACAGACGTTTGAAATCTGATTAATATAACAAAACGAATACCTTGGACTTTAATCTGATGGAATTAATAGAAACGTATATAAATTTATGAATTTACAAATAAATGAATTTTAATTGGTGGCTCAGTAGTGTGCAGGGATAATGTTTTAATTTGTAGATGAAGGCATTTTAATAACAGACTAGTATTTAGTTATTTAAATGTAAATTAATATTTTAATCAGACTTTAACGTCGAGACGCTGATTATGAAAAGACATTGGATGGGTTAAGGGAAACTTGGGAAGTATTAAAATGTCTAATATATAAATAAATGTACTACATAAATATTTATCAATCAAACGAAACTGCCATATAATGCCAATTAATTTTCAAAACTTATTTTTTTTATTCACGCGCGTAGTACTCTTATGTACAAGTACACGTTAGTAGGTAGAAATTAGACTATTTAAAATAAGAGAGCGTTAGAAATCTATTTTTCCTTAACAGTAGGTATATTATGCGTTATGTAATGGACTGGGTGGTTTTGCCAATCAAATAGAGAATTATATAAGTATTTAATACATAATAACTTAAGTCCTAATTGGTCTTAAGGTTTCCATAGGAAAATGTTTACCATTGCAAAATTTCCGCAATATATAATATGGGAATAACAAGAACCTTAACATTTTGCAGAACAATTTCGATGGCCCACAAATCAAAAGTTTATATGTATCAAGCTTTTTAATAGAAGAAGAGAAGTCTTTTGACAGCAAAAATGATATCACGACCTCATTAGACTCATAGAAGTTTTAACAGTGCTCCGTATGTCTCTCGCAAGTCTAAACATTTGGAAGGATATACCAGTTAAATCTAGAAACAAGATTATACATATGTACACATGAATATTGCAATAATTGTAGTTTATTTCAGAAACCAGCATCAGTCTAGTTTATAAATCTTTGAATAATTTTAATAGGAATTATCGGATAACAATAACCATTATATATACAAGCAGACCTGAATCCACGCTCGTGGATAGTACGAGCAAGCTGATAAAGAAATATAACTTGAGCTCAAAATTTAGTTTAATCTATATCTTATTACTCAAAACGGTAAAATTATCGCAAAACTAATGAGTAAATTTGCGTCTTTAAAAAACAAATAACGATATTTAAGCCAGTCCAATTCGATCTGGCGATAATTTAATTTGGGTTTTTAAGCTCAAATGATGAGTAATTTGAATCCAGATTATTTATTATTATGACGTATGGGCTTTAAATAAAATCGATTATTATGGAATAAAATAAAAATAATTTTAAAATATATTATCGACTTCAAAAAGCACTGTATATAACTAGATTACTGTGTGATCACGCAGGTTCTTGTTGATAAATTTTACATCAGAATTCCAGATTATGAGATTCTGTTCTCCATAATTCCAAATGACCTATGTAATACGTATGCAAATGATCAAAAAGATTTCATAAGTGAACCTCTCACATTTCTTTACTTATCTCTTAAAACATCACCCGAAGGTATAATAAGGTTATTAGTGTACCGTATTTTTATCTCAATATCTTAAAGAGAAAAAGAAATTGGAAAAATTCCATGTCATCTCGGTCACCGCTGCATGTCTAAATTATAGTGATTGGGTTGCGTGGGCGTGGGCGGGCACGGGTGGCCCTCACTTTAATGCAGATTTCTTTGGGAAATACATTTATTCTGTTTCATTGATTTGTGATTATTTATACTTCAGTTGTGTCATATTTTTTGCCCAAAACTGTACGAATGAAATGACACACCCGTGTATTTGTATTATTTTTGGGTGTAAGTTTTTTTTACTTCATTGCTTAAAATTTATTTGTTACTCGCCACGACAAATTGACTACATTTAATTTAAAATTATTTACACGGTACCTAGCAATGATACAGAATGAATACAAAAATTATATATAATAAAAAAACAGACCAGTAGAATGAATGATAGTAGATACCTATTGTCATAGTCAGAAAATTTATTTCCATAGAATTCATAAAGAAATGCTTTGGAAACGTCAATAATATTCAAAACATAGGTACCTAAGTCACGCGGACCAACTTATCGCTAAGCCTGTTCAACCCTATCCTTTGACCTGACCCGATTCTTACTGACTTTTAATATCAAAGTTTTCACGTGGAATTGGATTACTGAGTGAAAATGATGTGGTTCCCTTTGTTTTCATCTCTCATATACGCGAAGATAATTGTTTAGATCATTTAACCAAATATCTGCGCAGATCAGTTACAACTATAATATATTAATATGACATACTCAATAACATAATTAAAATAACTATATAAGTATACAATAAGTATAACCTTGCAAAAGAAATAAGCTAACTTTTCTAAATTAACATGTTCAATTTACGGTTTAGTCTAGATACCAATAAATGTTTCTACTATTTAATATATACCTATATTATATCAAATAAACCAAACACCTATATCACATAATTACTGTAGGTATATAGTAACTAGATATAACCTTTATGTACTGTACCTACGTTACTGTTATTAATGAGATGTTCATCTTCATAAAGTTTCACCGCAAAAATAATTTAACATTGCTGTCCACTCGATCACTTCCACTTTTATAATTCCGAGAGCCGAAGAGTGGATGGAACTCTGCCCTCGTCTGTGTTTCCTCTGTTATCTCTGAGAACAGTGACGGCATGATTATTTACTCAAACTCATATGTTACAGTGCTACATACACGACCGCATCGCGTACTCGTCACTTATCATCAGGTGAGATTGCGGTCAATTGGAAGCCGATTTAAATTTAAATAACATTGCACAGTAGATTTTTGACATGTTAGTAAATGTGAGATAGGGAAGTTAACGCTTATTTGATGGCCAGCTAGAATAATCGCTTGCTGGCTTAACGGAAGTACTACTTGGGGCTGCTTTCAGTAACCTTAATGACTCTATGAAAATATAAGCAACATTATCACAAATTGTGTAGCCACTGAGATATTAGACGAGCATTTAAAATATATAATACAAAGTAATATTTGGGTAAATACTGATGTAAACCGCCCACACATTCAGGCTCATTTCACAAGACTATATAAATAAAATATTTTGAAAGATCTATTTTAACTCAGAAATCAGAGAAACTTTAAACCGATCTCTGTTGTTATATGAAGTCTCTAATGATAACAAATAATAATCAAATGCCGTCGGTGTTTATTAAAAATAAGCAAATTGAAATTTTGGTCGGAAACGGGACGAATAGTACGCTAGTACTCGCTAGTACGTTACATATATGGATATTACACACAGCATCATCCAGCCTCAAATTAAGCATCGTTTGTTCTGTGGGTACCAGACAACTAATAGAAAACTTACCTATATAATGTTTTTTTGTAAATACATACATATAATGTTATCAACATGCAGACAGAGTAATCTCTATGTTTTTCACACAAATATCCTGGGGGAATCATACCCACGACCTACAGCGCAATAAATATACATGTAAATAAATAAATAAAAATTACACACTACCTATAGTTATTTTTTTTACTATGAATTAATTTGGGAGAAACAATTGAAGTAATTATGTACTATATAACAGTGTTACATAACTGGTTAGGTAGTATACACTTTGTAACAGTGTCGTAGTAGTTGGCACCAGCTCAAATTTCATTGTGGCGAATGCCGCTGAAACTTTTGATCGATAATTTTACGTTCCACGCGTTTGTTTTCAGGTGCTATCGCGACTTACTATTTCTACGCGTTTTAGGGTTAAATTTCATTTATTTAGATGAGTGTTTAGCCATATCTAATGAAAATTTATAGTTTTTGGTAGATAACAATGGTTTTTTTACTTCGGTTAGCGAGAGTTAATCAAATCATGCCACTCACATACACTGCTATTTGCACATAGCAATTTTTAAACACTGTTTGATTGGAGAATGTCTTTGGATGCCGCATCTTACAGAAAGTGTACAAATTTCAGATTAAAGATTGGTTATAAAAATATTTATTATAATTATAAGTGAGAACTTAAAAACAAAATCGATCAATTAAAAATTAAACCTAAAAAAACTACTACTACTATCATACAAATACGCAATGCCTTATGTAATTTTAAGGACATTTTTTCTCGTTTCTTGCCTCCCTTTCTATGAAAGACGAGAATTAATATTTAACTAATGAGGTTATGAACTAGTTATTCCTCCTTTATACGGCGCCACAGATAATAAAATGCACTAAATGGCTTTACTATTAGTCTGCACAGTATTGGAATCCTATACAAGTCCACGTGACGATAAAAAAGAACCTGCCCAGCACTGTAAAAATCATTTTTTACACTAGACGTGAATTACCATTGGAATAGTGATATCAGTATTCTAGTCCTGTCGCATGCGGGCTGACGCACCGAATGTTTATTTTTCGACCTTCAAAGTTGAAACAAGCCGACCGACAAACGCCAATAATGAGCACCTGCTCCCACGAGACGTAACTATAATAGAATTTGTTCACTCTCACACATTGATATGCACATCTATTCCAACGAGAAATGAGTGGCATGGATGTACACAACTGTGTGCGTACGCTGTCAATGAACTCCTCCAATAATATCACGAACACGAATACAGTAAGCTAGTTCAACTCAGCTGTAGTTCCACAAAGGCGTTTCATTTTCAAACGGACGCACGCATCAGTTAACACAGAAGTTAAACAAACTTCATTAAGAATGGAACGCAATTTCGCGCCAGCACTAGCTACCAAATTGCGTGATGCAATCAAACGTCGCAGAGCCCGTAGGCCGTTGACCGAGATCGTCGGCAATAAAATTCAATGACATAACAGCCACATCACGTGTCCCCAGTTTCTTGGTCAATGTTCATGTTTTGCATATTAGGAAAATTCTAATAAAACTCCGGCATTTGATACGAAAATTAGTTATTTATTCATATTAATGACTTAATTATGAATGATTAACATATTCTGTGTTGATCCAGTAATTCCAGTTCAATTTTTATTCGACTATTTAGTAGGCGAAACCTATTATTATGAATAGTCATCCTTGAATTATAATACAAATTAGCCTCTTCGAAATAATTGCCCAGAACTAATTCATGCTCACCATACGGAGAGGAAGTCTTTAAAGGTTTAAGTTACAAACTTGCCACATTTATGTCTTGGTTTATAAACTATGAATTAGTAAGAATTATTATTTATTATATTATATTAGGTATATAAATAATTTAAAGCTATGAACATCATAAGTTGTGACACATCTGGCTAAAACACTTAGAACAACCGAATAGAGGATTTAAGTAACTGAGTAATATTACATTTTCACAAATTATTGCATGAGATTCCATTAAACTGAATGCATCTATAAAATGGATTTAGGTAATTATAGCTCGTTATCGCAATAAAGGCTTGTAATTTTAATAAAGCCAATGTTTTCAAGTAACATGTCAATGAATTCTTCTAGAAAAATCTGTATTTAATTCAACTCATACAAGTTTTTATCTCATAATAGATCTGTTCATATAAATAATGAGGTATTTGAACCGCGAGTGATCTTCGTTAATAATGGTAATAACTGATTTATTTTCGGCCACCGTACCTACTTCCTTGCATCGAGGGTATTCTTTATAAAATTTGTCTACACACGTCCATCTTTTTACTATTGAACAAACAATCGAGTTTTATCTATAATAAAGCCGTCCTATAAGAACTGATTCGAAAATATATTGAGTACGTGTGCCAAGTTTATCTACGGCTTTTTTCAGAAGCTCTGTAACATCGTCGTTCAGTGATATCGCACTAGATGTCGCTACCAGTTGCAAAGTTAAACAAACTTTTTGCAAGTGTGCGTAACTGTCACGTGGCAGCCACCGCGCACACCGACACTGTCGCACACAACACGCACACATCGACACACGTCCGAACACTGTGTGATACTGTGTAGCTACACAGACGCTCACATACAAACCTCTCGTAGCTTACGCACACATGTAGACTACCTAAGTAAATACGTATCAATACTTCCATGTGTTAAGGCTATACAGTTTATAAATGAATACCACACACACACTGACGTTTACAGTTCGGAAACTTATGTGAGATGGATAGATGGCGCAAGCATGCGCGTTTTAAGTAAATAGGTAATGTAACAATCGAGTTGCGATCGGTTTGTATGACGGCATTTTTTTATTACGATAATAGTTTGACCGTTGCTTGTTATGCAAGATTTTTATGCGAGATTTCTGTTACTTAATTATCTTCTATTTATCTGTGAATACGACTCAGTCCATGTAACATAGATTTTATTCTTTTTCTACAAGGGAATAACCACACATTGTGAATGGTATTTGAAACCATAAGATGACTTTTAATTCTAAAACATTGATATCTCACCTCGGCTGTCTTTAATGAAATAACACATAACTATGATATTTTTACGAGTCTTATCATAAATCAGTAATAACCTTGGTTGGTATTTCCTCAAGAGTAGGAACTTAATTTTAGTTATGAATTCAAAACTAAAAGTTGAAATATTAGAAGACCGCTACCGCTCGCGGCGCTTCTAAAAACTGCACGAAGTATTTTAGTTGAATAATTACTTTATAAAAAAAAACTTGTTATTTTCCGTATTTGCCTTGCATTTTGATCGTGCTACAATGAGCAACGCAGACAAAGCTGACCCCAGCAACAACGCGTCATCATTCCAAATGCAAACAAAAAATACTGTCGTCACAGCGGCCATTTTGTGAAATCATATTGATTGGTAGAAAAAAAAACTATTGTGACCGACCGACCGTTCCCTATTGGCCCAGTTTTTTGATGAGGGTGGCACAATAGGGTTAGCTTTCCCCTTTTTTTGGCGCCCTTATAAATATGAATTTCTCGCTTCAAATTGTGCGGACGTGTCAGTTGCTGAGTTCGGAAATAATGTTAATTGGAAATATGCAAATATGGATATTTTTGACTGACTTGGCGTTGACGGATGTTATTATTCCCAGGTGCTGATGAGCATCTACCTACTAATTTAAATATTATAACTGATGTTTTTTTTCTGTAATGTTTGTTCGCGTGTTTAAGTTTAAGCCAAGTTCAAATCATATTACTTCCATGCATCATACATTCCAAATATATATTCATTGGAGTTTTAGCTACTAAACCCTACACACACTAAAAAGCATGACCCAATTGTATCAATACAGTTTAAATACTCTTGCATAGACGTCCGAAGAACGTTGTTCAGGTTGTATACAGACTTTTAGAGAATTGATATTTGCCTATACATATATTATACTTCAGAGATTATATGATGTTTTTTTATTACAATATCTACAGGAAAAACTATACTTAGAAACAGATTTTCGAACTAGTGAATATTTTTTAGATGAGTCAAATAGCTTCAAAGACTTAAGAATTAAGCAAAATCGGAGTATTCTCAAAATATTCTCAAACCGAAAAGTAGAAACAATTTGTAAAATAAGGTCAAACCTTGAACCAGACAATTTTCGAACGCAATCTTCTTAATGTCATATGAAGAGAGTTATTTACAAATTTATATGATAATGCCGTGTGAGTACTTGCACACATTTTGCCTATGTCCGAGGTCAGAGTAATATATTTTTTTCTAGCCCAGTGTTGCGTGTGTCAACAAATCATATGTAGACGAGTCGAGTCGTCAGTTGAATGCGACCATTTATCTTATCCAGAAAAATAAGGGCTTCTACACAATGGAAGGAAATATTATTTACATAATACATGCAAGCATTATGCAGGCTCAGAAAGCTGGTATGTAGTTTAAAGTTGTGACAATGTGATCAGTGGAAAACTGTGTTTGATCTGTAATATATCCTTGTTATAAAAAATATGTATGTAGGTAATCTATGTAATAAAATACAGATTAGATTCAGACGTTATTTAGTAGAAGTTCTATGAAATATCCTAATTATAGAAAGTTGTACTGCCCGATTATTCTATCTGGTGTGGAGTCAACGTGACACATTCCACCTTTACGTCTCAGAGTTACGGGCGCATGCTATGTGACTTGGGTCTTAACGTTCCCAAGTAGGGGAGGAACCAAGTCACATTGCTTGTTATGTGCAGAGGTTACCACTTAACACCAGATGCTCCATCAGCTCATACCTTAACTGTAGGTATCACATAAAAAAACACTTTTTTTCAACTTTTTTATCATAGCTTTTAGTAAGAAAAAAAAGCTTCAAATGTAGCAAATCAGTCACTTAATCTAAGATCAATCAACGTACCATACTATAACGGAAGTACTTTAATTCAAATTTTTAAGCATATAATTATAATAATAATAATAATAATGGTGGACATTTCACACAGCGCCGTCTAGCCCCAAATTAAGCTAAGCATAGCTTGTATCATGGGAACCAGACAACTGTTAACACCCAGACACAGAACAAACATCAATGTTACAAATGTCACATAAATGTCTGTTCCGAGTGGGGATCGAACCCACGCCCTACAGCGCAGAAGGTAGGGTTACTAACCAACTGAGCTATGAGGCCAGTCAAAATAATTATTTCTCCTAATCCTCATCACAGCCAACGTGAATGTGAAGTAATCCCAAGAGAGCATGTGCGAGATCCCCACAGTCTGCTCCATACAGTCTACGGCATGCATTACCGTCATATCTTGAGACGTCGGACGAGCGAGTGCACTTACCGAACAATGTATCCGGCGCATCGGACTGACAACGGCATATTTATCGCACCCGTTTGGAACGTACACCAAACCTTACAACCGGCTGGACTAAGTGGGTTGAACTATTTTTGGTATAGATATTATTATGTGTATTATGTGCTTGAGAAGCTTAACTTACACGTAGGTTTATAAATTATTTTCTAGAAAAATACTCGTTTTATATGTATCAGGCATAATGGGCTGCCAGAGACGTGACAACTCTTTTGAATGTTTTTTTATTGTACCTATGACAGTCAAAAAACAAGTACTGATTTTTTCTTCGAATAAATAACAAAAATACATACATACTTCACGCTTTTATCCACGGAGGTGTAGGCAGAGTCTCTGCGAGCCACTTTTTAACTTGTTAACTTTAGTTTTACACACCAATTTCTTTTGTATTAATGTACTAAATTAAGATATACAAATTTTAAATAAGGTACGTTTATGTAAGTTTGATAGGTACGTTTATGTCAAAATGTGTACTTGTATATCAAAGAGACATTGTAGAGAGACGAGGCTGGATGCTTAATTAACTACGCACGGTTAAAATATTCAAAGTTTATGAAAGTGCGAACACTGCACACATGCTGAGGAAAATACAAGGCACGCTTTAATCTTGCGCGGTTTAGATAAAACACATTTGTACTGATGTGGTAAAATGTAGAGTAGGTACAATAAAACAACCTGAAATTTACGTCTATTTACTACTGCAGTTGTTTTTAATGAATTGTAAAATCAAATTTTATTTTGATCTATAATTACAGTAATTATTTTATTAACTTGAACTGCTCGACCTGTAGAAATACCTTATAATTTCACAGGAAAAATATTAACATTACCATATTTTATTATATATAGCTTACATAGCTTATGTTATTAGAAATTCACTAATTTTAAATATTTATAACTAATATTTTAAAGTACCTGTCTCGGGAATATAACGTGCACATAATACACATATATAATCCTTTGTAAATAATGAAAACTAGTATATTTCTAACAACATTAACCTATTTTTATTACATTGATCAATCCATAGCTTAACTTTATCAAAAATTCACTTCAATTTTAGTCGTTTAAAGCACATAAGAGTAGTGAATAAAAACAATTGTCATTTCTATTTAAAACTGACTAGAAGTTGTAATACTTAATATAAACCTAATATAACTTTGCTATAAATACCAGAAATGGGCACTCATAAACTTAATTTAGTAAAAAGCGATAAATACTCCCACGGGTTAATTCGCACTCAGTGAAAGAATAATACTATATTGACCAACAGTCTGGACACTCGTCAATCAGATTCGATATTTGTGGCTAAATGTAGTCCACAGAATTTAACAAGACTTAAAGCGGCTTTACGATCTACTTCTAGGCAGTATTTTTAACACCATTATTAGTTAGGCTTATATAACATAGATCGCCATTCTATCTACGTATTAGTTTTTCGCTCCAAGTCTTCCTAACCCCATGTTCGGATGCAGGCTTTTAAAGGGCAAACGGTAATCAAACGGGAAGGAGTGCCGTAATCTGGCCCGTCTTAAGCCAAAAAACCCTTTAAGCTTGCCTTAGCGGTGGAGGGACTCGGTATTAATTTTTTTGTAGGTACAAGTCAACGTTTTGTAGTTTGTCATTTTTTTTTACAAAATATGGGCAAATTAAATCCTTATACCTTAGGCGGTTAACATACGCTGTTATTTAGTTAAGCGATTTTTTCGTAGTACATTGGATTTATGAATAAAAATAAATATAATACACATTTGAAGAAAACCATATGGTCAAATATTTCAAACTAATCAAAACAAAGACTCATTCACAAAGGGAATTTCAAAATGTATCCCAACTGAAATTACAATGTTGTTTACGGAACGAACCATGTGAGTCTACGTAGGGACGATGTAGCAGGCTTAGGGTGGATAATTTTCCACCCCTTGTTTTGCCCGGCTTACCCGGGCCTTCAGGCGTATTGTAGGCTTTTGTTTAAGAAATTGGGAAAAGGTCGATCCACAGTCTTGCCCATCACCTGATGAGACGTTGACTTTGTTCAATAGAACAAAAAATACGGGACGGTAATTCAAAACGCCTAGTAGGTATATGGATGCCCTAGGTGAAATTGTTTTCATTTAGCTAAATGTTAATATCATATTTACTATGGTATCCGAAAAATTCCCATTTAGATTATGCTGAAGAGGATATAAATTATTTTTGTTAAGTGAAAAATCATTTGTCTTAATAACAGTGCACATTTTTGCACTGTTATTCGGATTGATTCAGGTTTAAGTATTCAACTATTGTGTTACCTATTTAAGTGCTACATTGTAAAATTTTTTGTAACAAATATAATAATAATATAAAAATAAATAAATTATTTATTTATTAGTTTAGTTATTAGGTTTCACCTAAATTATTTCATAGTATTAGCGATGAAAATAAACTTAATTCTCTCTTTCGTGTTCTTAGAAATGATTATAACTGTAAACATCGTTGCAGAGTAAAAGCAAGATTAGTAACTGATAAAATTCACCTATGTGAATCCGAGTTCATCGTCCGAAAATTTGAAACGTGTAACTAATTATAAGAGATTACCCTCGATTGCTAGTGATACGTGTTTTGGAAAAAGTCCCAATGTGGCCGTAGTTACGGCAAACTTCAAGTGGACATAAATAAGGGTCGCTGTTCGGCGGTCCCATCTCTACGGGCGGTGCGCACAAATTTACTATCCGAAACACAATCTAATGTAGACCATATTGCAATATAGTGAAGGACAGATTTCCTTTGAAAACCTTGAGAACAAAATTGTTAGTCAAGTCACAAGAATTTAAGACGCTAAGTTAGAAGGTATTAGGTAGAATTTTCAATACCAAGATATTGTCATTGAAGAACGAAGATGGAATTTCTTCGCAAAACTGTGGCGTCTCAGCATCAGTTTTTGGAACTTGGATTAAATAAATTCTTTCGAGAGTCGTTTGTTTAAAATTGCGAATCAAATTCTTCCGTAATGGTAGTCTTCCAATAAGTTAATATAAAATACGTTTGGGACCAAACATTTTCATACTAATTGCGAATTACGTTGAATATAAACAGAAAAGTGTTGTATTTTCGACGCAGCTCGTCACCCACCTAAACTTTTAGTGGGAATGGTGACACTGACGTGTGATTATCGTAACGTCAACAACATTCACCTTGTACTCGTCAGCTATATTCTATTCCATTTGGTGAACATTCTCTTTTATGTTTTCATCCATTGCGTTTCAATTTGTGAGTGACATGCGACGCTACCCGGCGCGGCGGCGGCGTGCGATATGCGAAGATAACAGACCGAAATAGAATCCACTTGGGAGGCCTTCTCACCTTAATACAGCTTAAGAGATTTCACCTTGTCCATTCCATTTGATATAACCACGCGGATCACGTAAAATGTAACTATACAAGACGGTTCGCTCAGATGGTTTTCCTTTCCCCCATTTGCCGGCCCAAGAGACTTATTATACTGTGTACACTGGACGCGAGGAATATTTTTCCCAAATATAATCAAGACGCGAGTCCAAACATTGTTCTTGTTTTTGTTCAATGTTACATGAAATATATTTGGGACGTTCGGGACTTGGGAATGCAAATGTTTTGCTACATATTAGATCGCTTTGGGTCGATGCTCGCTAGAAGTAGACAGCAAAATAGGTTTTGGTTTTCGATATTATTTACATAACTGCGGCGACGCTGGTATCAGACATCATGTTCTTTTATTTTAGTGTTTTGACTTTCAAATTCCTTGCATTCTATGGAGCTTTTATCTAAGTTATGTTGTTTATCACAGTATTAAAAATAAAGAATGAGCTTTATAACTTATAGAAAATGAAACGTTATTTCAAACAAAAATTATGTTTAAAAATAGATTATAATAAATATCACTGAAAAATGATCTTCATCGGATGTATCAGAGTGAACACACCTGCAATCTTAGTCTTACAATAACAAAAACAGTTATCCAGAATAAATGATACAGGTTCTTGGCCTTGTGTCAATACATAACCCAATTTGAGGTAGCAGTTCTTACTGAACTCTTGAAATAACTAAAAAATTTAGCTTTTCTAGATAAAGATACCAATTCCATCATGCGAGAGCCTTCTTGCTTATACGAGGATCATTTAAGGTGTTTGGTCAAAGGTTGTGAGAATGAGTGCTGGCACCTGGGTCCGACACTAAGCATTGAATATCCGATAGTAAAACCACCCGCGTCTAGGTAGATCAACAGTCAAACAGACAGCAATTTCGATTATCTAAACTTTCTATTGATGACTTTTAAACGTTACAACGAACATCTTAACTTGGCTTTGACTGGCCTCATAGCTCAGTTGGTTAGTAACCCCACCTTCTGCGCTGTAGGTCGTGGGTTCGATCCCCACTCAGGACAAACATTTATGTGACATTTGTAACATTGATGTTTGTTCTGTGTCTGGGTGTTAATATGTATTATATGTATGTATTTACAAAAGAAAAGTATATAAGTATTATCAGTTGTCTGGTTCCCATGATACAAGCTATGCTTAGCTTACTTTGGGGCTAGATGGCGCTGTGTGAAATGTCCACCATTATTTATTATTATTATTATTATTATTATAACTTTATATTTTTAAATTGGTAGTATATATTATTCTAAAAATATCATTTTTAGTAATGTGGATACAGTATTTTATTTTAAGGTACTTAAAATTTTGCTTGAAAATACTTGTATCCGGTACATTTTGTCCGTGGAACATCGCATACGTGTAAACAAGGTAAACACTGCCGTCGGGCCTCAATAATATAAAACATGTGCCGTACACACCACCCACCCACCATCTCGCGTATATTTGTACTCTCCCAAGCGCTCACATCTCTCGTAAATATTTTGCATTTTATATGAACTAGTTTAGGTTGATTTTGTGCCGTGTGTTTATTTTGTTGTGTAATAGGTAATTCAATTTGGCACGTTCGTCTGTCATCACTGTGATAGCGAATTTTTTTTTAATTTTTTTACGAGGTCAGTTCAGAAACCACGATACAAATTGATATAGAAAAATATATGCTTTTCTTGAAATTTGTACCTAAACCCCAGTAAATAAAATAATACCAAAAAACTGTTACTGAAATAACGTTTTTAGGTCATCTAATACATCTATAAAATAATCTATAAAAATAAACAAAATTGGAATGTCTTTTTGTAATATTAAAATAACCGCTTTTTACTAAGTGCATGATGGATGTATATACGGTACATATACCAATACAACATTTTTTACAATTTTTGTCTGTCTGTGTGTCTATTTGTTCCGGCTAATCTCTGAAATGGCTGGATCGATTTTGACGGGACTTTCACTGGCAGATAGGTGATGTAACAAGGAGTTACTTAGGCTACTTTTCCGAGGGCAAAATAGGGGTGCGTGATAAAACCCAATTCCACGCGAACGAAGTCGCGGGCAACAGCTAGTTTATTTTTATAAATATTAACTTTTTTAATCATTATATACTTTATACTTTTATGCATGTTTAATAACACGGAGATAGTGTAAATTTATCAGGTTTTTGGCATTTGGATACGGAACTCTTATAAAACAAATGTTTCTCTCCCGCAGCAGTCAGTTCTGGGTAGGTGAATAATAAATTCAATAAAAATATCTAATATCTCATTGTTCTCATAACAATAGGACAATATATTTTAGACAAGAGGCGTCTAACTTGGTCGCATCTAATTATGTTGAATAAAAATTCATAGTTCAGAGAAGGAAGGAAAAGCAAAGGTCACGTACTAGATCAATGGACTCTGAAACGACGCTACCGAATTCGAGGGGAAGAGTGAATAATGCGGATATGATCATTTAATTTTTTTTATCATTTTTGTTACAAAAATTTTTCCACCATTTAATAAAGATTGTATGAATGTATGGGTTGTTTATATTTAGGTTATACGTTATTCAATTTCATATTACAACGATCTACTACCTAATTTTATTTCTTAATTTTATAACCATTCGAAAAACTCTTCTTACAAGTAGGTAATAACTTCTCACAAGTAATTCATAATTTCAAAAAAGTTAGTTTTAGTTTAGTAAATCATTTACTTGGATGATCTCATCAACAGGGTACTTACTTCATTTATGACTTGTCATGGAAGTAATTCCCACTTCATAAATTCACACCTCTCTTATCAGTTTGTCAGTCAAATGATGTTATTCAATATCGTAACACAAGACATTTCCGAAAGTGCTATAAACCTAACAAGCAAGCCCATAAAGTGTTATTATTCTTTGACGGTGGCACAGTAGCTACTGATTTATTTTTACAAGCAGTAATGAAAATAATCGACGAACTAAAAATTTTGGGTGCAGGCTTTTTGTTAGGTTGAAGGATGATTCCTGGGCTGCAATAAAGGTGAAACAAATAAAAAATCCCTTGCCCTCCTTCCCAGTCTGAGTTTTACCGTACGCTAACTGACAGTGAGAATGAAAATCAGTGCTCTGTATGGGTAGTTTTGCTACTGATTTTAATTTATCTTTTCTGAGACAATCGCTACTAGTAATATTAAAATAGTTCGGAATCGAACGACAAGAGATCAAAAGGGACAAAAATATCTTATTACAAGGCATATATTAAGATAAGAAGATTGAGGAAATTATAATGCTCTTCTAACTTAATTTTAAGTTTACAATTATAAATTTTGATAAGTCAATTAACACACTTAGCATTGACGTGGTCCCATTAATTAAAAAGAAAATCCAAGTCCTTTTTTAACAAGGGAAAATATTCTTTATTCATTTGTTAATAATATTAATATGTTTACATAATTGTTACCAGTTGGTTTTAGAAGGCCTCTGGCCTTTTTTAAGCAAAACATTGCCGTATTTGAATCCTAAACAAATACTTCTGAAATATTCATAATAATGCCACTCATCCAAAATAAATGAATACCTACAACCAAAAATGGGGACGCTGACGTACATCAGCATAACATTATCATAGTGAACTCTTATGCTGACGAAAATAATGGCATGCTATAAATGTTAGAGTATTTTTGTCCGGATTTTTCCTCCTTCATCTTCTATACGTCATTACTCGAATATTCTAGATAAAAAGAACAAGTTTTTTAAAATCCCCTTTCAGAGAAAATCCGTCATTCAGCGTTGCAGACCATTTTTGGTCTCAGCGTGGCTCAAGTGCACCTAAGCGGTCGTGAACTTTCCCAGAACGAATATTTAGAAAACGAAATAGCTTCTCTTTGAGGTTAACCTTACAAAAATATATTGGACAGGTAAATCTTATCTACGGAAATTTTCCTCTCCTGCGCGTTTTCGTAGTTTTCGTTTTATTTTATCCGGTTAATCTCGGAGGGTTTGGAACGGCAGACCTTACAGTATGTATGCAAATTTATGATAGGTAGGTACCATAGTTTCAGCGTCGCGCCATTTCTCATCATGGCAGAGCCCTTAGTATAATTCCCGCCTAATCAACAGTCTTAAATACCAGCGTAATAATGCGTCTGTGCTACGAATTTATCTGTCATTGACACTGGCTTGTCATTTGTCAGGTGCGACCGCCTTTGTTACCTGAGACCCCCTCCCTCCACCGTTGGCATGCAAATGGAACGGGCCACGGTGCCGGTGGACCCAATTTTATTTATCTCTGATTGGCTCCGTTTATTCCGCTTTGACAGACATACTCCAATTCCGTTCGGTCCGGCTCGTGTTTACATAGTTAGATATGTGAATACAAGACGCGTCCACTCGACTTCGGGTCGCGGAATGAGTGCAATAAAACTTATACAAATATTTTTATCTTTGAAATGTTGGGCGACGCTTTCTTGTTCGTCGGTACAATAAAACGGGACAAAATATCACGTTGTGAAACATGAATTTATTTTAAGTTGCGCTTGTTGCTCGTGCTTGCATAAAATTGTATTGTATTATTAGCCGTCTGACATGAAAATAACAAAACTTAGGCATTCACTTAGAAGGTTCATTTCTATGAACAAATAATTATGGCACACCTTATGATTTTAATATAATAATAGCTAAAAATAGGTTTTTCTGATCTAAGTAGACAATAGTTTTTAAGAATATTTAGCATTATATAATTATGTTAGATTTTATCCATATATATAAAGAAGGAGAAAGGAAGGATCTTTTGGATCTACTGCAGCTTGTGCCTGACAAATAGGTACATTTTCTTTAAATAGAACCCACTTTAACATTGCTGGGATATAGCTTAGTTTATAAGTAGAATCTTCTCAAACATCTCACAATATTACGCAAGCTTTGTTGATGTGCCAAAGTTTCCGGGTAGTTCGGTAGTTACGCGTAGGTGCCTCCACCTAACCGGAATAACATATCAGAGATGACAAAGTTGTAATGGAGTAGCTAAGAATGTGACCAATACTAACATATTCATCCATGTGGATGTTAAAAACTCATCTGACACGTAATTCTGAGTGTGATTAGTAGAACTTGTTACGGCTGCTGTACGAAAAAATATTCGTTATACATTGGGGTAGACTAAAGTTGGGCCCTAAACCAAATCTAGGTACAGAGGTTTGCGAACCATAAAAATATACAAATAAACAAATTAAATGTAAGAACTAGAGAAAGGTTTGTATTATAATATCTATATAAATTTCAGAGAAGTATACCTACGTAGAATTATCATCGATACATTCCATTCATACTATGTTACTTTGAGTCGGTATTTGCTAGTCTGTCATTACTACCATTCTGAAAAGCATCTCATTATTTTGATATGTTCTACTTAAAGCAATCTTAATTAAGATACGTTCAAATTACAAATTAAAAATGCAATTTTAGTAGAAATTGCCTTTTGAAATGCCGAAGTTGGCTTCATTCCAAATTAGTATGAGGAAGCTGATTAATCTGATTTTATAATGAGGTTTCATACGAAGATCCAAAATGTCTACACAGTTTTTTAAGTAAGGTAAATATGCGGATATTATAAAAAAAAACGAGTATATTTGTCGCAAATTTTATTCTCGTAGTTAGTTCATGGAATATTTGTAGCGATGCGAGACTTAAGACCGCAAATATGTGCAAATGCAAATTTATACGGCGCAGTAGCCTATTCACACGTTTCATCCAATATGACAGAGGCATCATACGCGAGCATGATTCGGAATCTGTACATCATTGGGTACGCGTTGAGTGCAGAAGTGGCAAACGTCAGGGAATTGAAATGACTGTTTTTTCGGAAGTCACGTATCAGTTCGGAGTTATCCCGCGTTAGGTTGGATGATAATAAGTGATACCGCCAAATATGGATACAAAGATTTAAATGTTCCTGGAATCGACTTAAATATGAAGCAATCTTGGCTGGCCTCACAACTCAGATGGTAACTCTGCCTTCTGTGAATATATGTATGCATGGCCACCTGCATGGTATAGGTACTACTGTGATGTAATGAATATAATAACTGTCTCCCTTATTAGTGTAATATTTTTCAATGTGAATAATTTGGTTTAATTAACAAGTTATCGCTAAGATTATTTAATATTTATAGCTACCGTGAAGGGCACACATATGATATTTAAAGACGGTATGATGTAAACATATTTAATAGGCATTTAAAATATTTGACAGAAATGTTATTGTTGATACAAGGTTTCTTATGACATCTCTGACAAAATATATATTCCGGTATCCTCTATTGCTTAACCATTATACCTAATGGATGGTTGTTTTTGTTCAGTAGGCCACGTTTTATACAATATAAGTTATAATAATATATATTTATAAAGGATGGTGAATTAAAAATTGGTAACTTGATTTTGCAGTAAATTTAATTAAATATCATACATACCATTTTATCCCATAATATTTTTGATTGATGTATGACATATTATATTCCTTAAAATGTATAATCTTTTAAATGTGTGCCACACAATTTGGAAACAACTCGAATAGCAGCGTATGCTCCTATGATGACTAGTTGCGTTATCCGTTTCTCCCTCATTTTTTTGACGTGTCAACGTCTTATAATTCGATAGAGCCGGCTGCACGCACGAAAAAACATGACTCATGCGGCGTTACCTCGCTCTGAGGCGTTCCATGTAAGGCTTGTGCAAGTGCAAGCGAGAGCGCGGAACGAGCGACAAAGAAGCACAATCGGCCTTTGCGTTCGGCAGCGTTCGACATCCGTCTCTCTCCTACTTGAGTGAGCGATGCGTCTGCGTGGACAGCTGCTAATACTTACATTTACATGTTTTGATCGAGTATCAAGTGCATATATACATAAAAATCTATTAAACAAATGAAATTAAAATTTTCTTTTGAAAAATGCTACCATTCCATCAGTATTTTCTTAAGACGTTGACACGTTCAACTATCGTCAGTAAACCGACTTTACAGACAACCATTTTTTTTTTGTTTGATACAGTACGAGCCGACGGCCCACCTGCCGGATGACAGATACCGCTTGGGTCCTCCCTACTAATTTGGTCAACATACATATATTATTCTCCAATCACAAACATATCTAAGGAAGTATTTCCATACAATCTGGCCACATCCAGGTGTACAGCATCGTAGATAACAAGCATTCACGAGGCGTCCTCACAGAGTCAATATCAATAAATGGGAGCGGGGAAATTGGATGTGTTGCCCGCCCGACACTGTAGGTACGTAATAAGATAGTAATGAGCCCAGCTCTCGTAAAAATATGGACGCCAGCTCCTGGTCTATGACTAAATATTTAACAATATTATGGCATGGCCTCGGTGGCGTAGTACTAATTCAACAAAAACTTGTAAGGTTCGATTCTTGTGTCAAGAGCAATGTTTCCACAGATATTTTTTTTGCACTTAGTTATGTGTATTCTATCACACTAGGTAAATAGCAACTAAAAAAGCTAATATATACTCTGTGAAGATACTTCGTTTAAAGCAAATTATATATATTAAATATTTATATATTATATATAAAATACTAATGTAAATTTCTCTATTCTTCAGCTTGGCACGGGACCACCTTGCCGCTGGTCCACAGCTACTGGTAACTACACAGTCCTTTGCTCTCCACAACAAATTCAAAACGAATCCTTTTTAAAAATGTATAATAGATTTTGATTCTTACAAAAATTCCAATTTCTTGAACTTTTTTTATCGATAAAATAATTTTTGCATGAGACAGACTATTTTTATGTTTTAGGTGGAGTGTGCAATGCGGTAGCTACATGTTAGTTCTGCTCACACCTACTACATGTATAGAGAAAATTGTAATATGTAGTAAATAAACAGTGTATATACTATGTATGTTTACATAGGATACTGTTTTTTACATTACTCGTTCACCGGCTTAGAAAAAGTACATTTGACCTTTTTCCATTCATAAATAATTTGTAATTATCACTACTTAAAAACGGTAAAAAAGAACATCAATCGGTGTGTCCTAAAACCTTAAATTCGAGCACATGTGTTAAGTACACTCACTATAGAGCCGTTGACAAAAGTATATAGTAGTAGTACCCAAGACTTACCTAATATTATTGTTACCCACACATAAGTAATATTACATACGCAGAGTAAGACGAACCTTTTTAAGAATTCATTACTAACTCTCCGCTTTTGAATTCATCAGTCGTAGGCCTTAGTTCCCGACGATTTGGATTCAAAAGCACGCACGCACTGGGTTGTATAAATTTGGATAAGAGAGCTTTGTCTAGGCCAAGAATCTTTTGTTATTTGAAATCAGTAAGATATCGGTTTATCAAAATCGGTAGACCTCTTCTTTAGTCAGGCAAAGGTGTATTGAAAAAAATTGCTATTCATCTGTTAGGTGCTTCTTTTGAAATTTAATTTGAAAGTAGAGATAAAGTAAAAACTCGAAAAGTTCAAAAACTTTTTTGTTGTTTGTTTTTTATAGTAACCATTTTAATTATTTATTATTAATTTAGGTAGTTCATTCGTCACGTTTTGTTATAAAGTGAGAATTTTTAAATAATGTTTGAAGATACGTTTTGCTGTTCAATAAAATTGTGCTGATTAAGAAATGAATTAATTTTGTTTTATACACATTCTTCTAACTTGACTTTTTAAATTATTATGTATTCTATCTTTTATTTTTATATAGTGTCTCATTCACGCCACTATAAATATTTCTTACTAGATATGTCTAAGTATGTGTAAAAACATTTTTAAGTTTACGGTTAAAATATATATCAGTTAGCATAATATGCTTTAAAATTTTATTTAGAACACTGTGAATTAACATACGAGTATAGTATAATACCTAAAAAAATCTTTGTATAATTTCCTTACATTAAATCTATTTTTACAGATACCAGAAATACGACTAGGTGAGCCTAAGGCAATGACGAAATTTTTATAGTTTAGGTACCTGAATGTGAAAGTTGAGAGATAAACTAACAAACTCTACAAACTAGATATGTTTGTAAAACTAAATTGTAATTCATACATTTCTTGTTTATTTTATAAAAGCTACGAAGTTACTATCCCTTTCTCTAAATTGAAACAACTCAAAACAAATTGCTCTTTTTTCCCAAAGAACCTCACCATTAATATAGCGATTGAACAACACTCTCATTTTAACATATTATCTCAAAACGTCACAAATTTAACTTACAATCCAATCCACATTTCGATGCATAATTAACTCCAAAATCTGTAACAAAAAAGCAAAGAGTTAATGAATTCTCGTCTATTCGACCAAATAGTAGGTTGCATCCAGCCTACAAAGATTGATTTGACATTGACACGACGCGCATGCGTATTGCCCTAATTTGGCTTTGGGAGCATGGAGACACGAGACAGAAATATGCATATGATAATGAGAGGGAAAAGGACGGATACTGGGAACACAAGGACGTCTCGTAACTAGTTACGAACATGGTGGACTGCATCTGCATGCATTTCTGTATTTGATGCGGCAGAACTGTTCTGTTATGAATAAAATTTGTTTTATAATATTATTTGATAAAAAGCTAGTAGTAAATGTGGAGCGATCATAGGTTAAAGATACAAGAATCAATATTTCGTCGGTGCGTGAAACTATTGATGAGTATTTCTGAGCGATATTCTTACGCGTACAGTAAAGTTATCAGTTCATTGAACCTGAAAATCAATGGAGTATCAACCCGAATCATGTCGCGCCGAATCATCAAAAAATGACGCAGCTTACATCGAACGCGAGACTTTATCCCAAATCAGATATGGAGGTGATATCATTTTTACATAAGTATATTGTTGATAGTAATTATAATGACATGTTAAGTCTCAAAATTCATTTTGTTTCCTGTTATAAGATTTAAAACACTTATAAAGGTAGTTAGATACTGTGATAATATGACAATATTTATTAAGGTAATAATATATATTACCATTTTATAGCAGAGATGTTCATATGTTATAGTGAGTACTAGTATAGCTATAGGTACTAAGTATTTATATATTGATCTGGTGACAATTCGATAAAAGCAAGTCACTCGAGAGTGGAGACATGACTTTTGAAATAGAATATGATAAAATTTACATAATTTGATAATTCTGAATGAATTGTGACTGTGGAAGATCAGAGGTTTTTCGTAATATTACTTATTCCTGACTGTGATATAGCTAATCTAAATAAATTTGAATAAAATTATTTACTTAGAATGTATTGAGCAATCAGGTTGGTTTTAAATTAGCATTTTAAAATAAAGTGTTGCTCCAATTGTCACATTCATACATGTTTAGTATCAGGGAATTGATAGATATCAGTTTATTCTCGAAATGGGTTAGTAGTTGGACTTTTAGTAGTGGTATTCTAAAAGTTGTGTAATGGCCTAATTCTTACATTTTACAACTTCGTCCGATCATAATTAACTCTTTATTTTGTAAACTTACAAAACAGATATTTGGGATAAATTCAATATATACTAGTTTATGCAGGAATCCTTTATATGTATATATTGTTAAACAAATTATCAGTTCGTTTCGAGAAATTGGTTTCTTTTCCATTATGGAGGCACAACTCATTACCATTAAGAGTCAAAGCTACTAATCGCCTCAATTTGACTTTGCTAAATAAAAGTTTAAACAGATTAAACTGTAATGAGGGTAGAAGGGCACGCGGGGGTGAGCGGGGGTAGAACAATTATCTCGTCCTATTTTCCCTTCTAATTTCACGTTAGGCCCGGCGGGCGGCCCGCCCTTGAGGGGGCGATCAAACGCGCAATCAAAAGTCGCACTTTTTTTGCGCTCTTTTAAAACTCTAGATTGAGGTCGAGGCGTTTTGGAGATGATAATATATTGAATATCATGTGAAATGTTATTATCATTTAACATTGGACATGGTAAATGACAAGGTTCTTTATACTACAATAATTGTAGAAAAAAGAAATCATTTGTGAAAAATATACAGATACATTACTGAAATGCAAAACCTAAATTGAGACTAAAATATTCCCAAAACCAATTAATTCATTAATATCTATGGACAATTTACACAGCCCCAAATCTAACTAGGCCTTATCTAACTAATCTCTAAGCTACTGCGGGAAATTTTACTATTGTACTTTCTGCCATTTTTTTTATTTTCTTTTAAGCTTCAAAAACGCTCGTTTGTATTTTAAATGAGTATCGTACGAATGAGAAAATAAGCACACCTTGAAATTCACGAAACGAAAATTAAAGCAGCAAAAAGGTTTCCGTTTCTTCGTAGGTCAAATAGTCAAATAAATTAAACTAGGAACATAAATACAAAATTAGCTTTTGTATATTCTAAGTAATAAGTATACATCGTGTTTAATGATATTGATTCTGGAACTAAACGATATTTACTGTGACTACGTCTTTTTTTAATTCATGGTAGGTATATTTATAAATAATCTGATCTTTATCATGAGCAATTTCATGGTAAAATTATAATATAAACTGTAAATTACATAAAATAATATATAAAAGATAAAACTAATGTCCATATATATAAGATATATATAGTTCCATATCTTGGAAACAAAGATATGATAAAGGGTGAACTTAATATTAGGTAGCTCCCAAATAAATTTTGTTTCAATTTATTAAATATAACTGATTTTGTATATTTTATATTCTTTTGAATATTTCTATCTATAGCTTTTTGTATAAATTATTTTTAGGATACCTACCTCTATAAAGAATTAATAACCATTTCGTACAAATATGTAAATATCGAAAATAAAAGTTGATAGTTGTATGCATAGGTATTATTTGAATAGGTGGTTTAAACAAATCCCAAGAAACATCCTATTTATTATTTGTTACAAACAAGTAAAGAAGTATAAATCAAAACAAAGTGATTAATATTAACAAGGGTGAAATCCCAGCATTTCTTTTCTTTTAATCCAACAAGAAATATCATGTTCGAAGGAAGAGTTGTAACATTTGCATAGAAATCGGCTAACTTGATATCACTGAGCTTTATTAGAGGAATGCTCGATAAACACCCAATTTTGTTTTATGCCATGGTTACAGAGTGGAGATTTGGTTTTTGCTTTTAAGCGGGTTCTGAGGGGTGCAATAGTAATCCTTTGATGAAACGAACGAAACGTTTGAGATATTTATATATAATGAGCAAATCTTAGATACATGTGTTTCAATAATGTTTTACGTATTTTAATTATCTTTCCAAAATGTTTATGTAAGAAAATATATACATATTTTGTTTAAACAACATACAATAATAAAAATTTAAAAAAAAATATATATTGCAATGATTTATTTGATAAATATCACTTACACTTCAGTTATGCAATATGCAATCAAAAATTTGGAATAATTTTGTTTAAGGCAGCTCCAAAACCCATAAAAGCTTCATACCAACCATAGGCACCTCTCAATCATATTTTCTGACAGCGAAATATCATAGTTCCTTTATTTCATAATTTTCCTCGGACCATTACCCCCATGATAGAGTTATATTTCCGTGGCCGTTGGCTACGGTTCTTTTTTCTTCTAATAAATTGTGGTTAGCTTTAGTATTTCAAGTTTGTCTGTTGGTCAGTATATTTAACTTTGAAAAGTTAGACATATTCACTGCAAAGCTACCTAATTCATTAATAATTTAATTTTAATTTCATTAAATTTTTCGAAAACATCGTGAGGAAACCGACATGTCCTAGAACTAAAAATTCGAAGAATTCGAGAGTGCCAAGTGCATGAAAGGAGCCTCTTTGAGGCGCACTTAGAATCCTTTCACCACTCTGGTTCGACAGAACCAGTGACTCAAATAGAATAGAATAGAGTAGTAGTTTCACTTTGAAACAGTCTACTATTCTCTGTACTATTTTATTAGTTTTAATACTTCTAAGACGGAATCACGAACAAACGCTAGTTCAGTATAGTTTGATCGTGGGAGGTCTCCCGCAAGAAACTTACGCGTTACTAAAGATATTCAGATTCTTTGAGAGATTTGATCAAAACATGCCGATTAAGGCATTCATTATATTTGGATTTCAACTACGCATGGGAAAGTAGTTGACAGGCCTCACAGGTCAGTTGGTAGTAACTCTGCCTTCTCCGCTGTAGGTCGTGGGTACGATTCCCATCCAGGACAAACATTTAGGTATGTGACAAAAATAGATATGTGTTATGTAGATACATAACACTTCTTAGTAGTCTTAGGGTCTTAATATTTATTATGTATATGTATTTGTAAATACTTTCTCTATCTTTTGTAAATACATACATATAATATATATTAACACCCAGACACAGAACAAACATTATTATTATTATTATTATTATTAATAACCAACTGAGCTATGAGGCCAGTCAAAAAGTCAAGGAATAGTGTAGTAATACTGAAAATGTTCTGCAAAAGGATTGCATATTTTGGCACTGCTTTTTTTTAAAAGCCCCATGCTGCTGAAGCGCATTATTTGTACAACGAATATATATTTTTAATAAATTTTAGTGGAAACAAAGTCTAATTAGCTTTTGTGGCACTGTCAATAAACTATGCTCGGCACAGATTCTGCGCATAGCTATCATGCTTACAAATTTATATACCATACATCACTTTATACAAACATGAAAAACATATGCAATTAAACAGAAAAAAGAATAGGAAATGTAACACAATCGAATTAATTCCCGGTACTAGACCACGGATTGATAATTATAATCCCCATCCGAACATACGAATTAAGAAATTATCCAAACAGTGTAGTAACATGGCCATGCTGGGCTGCTTTCCAATTCATTAGATAACTTATTCAATATGCTAATGTCTAATCTCTTTGTTTCAGATTGTCGAGCTCCACTCCCATCGGATTTACATGTTTTTCTAATCTACATTCCTGATATTGGGTTTTCGTGACTTGCATCGGATAGTGCTCATTTGGGTGGTCCCACTGTGAAACATTTAATTAGATAGATACATGTCTATATAATATAAAACGTGAAACAAACTTTCTTGTCAGTTGACTAACTTTGTTTTCTTTTCAATATGACATAATATATCTCTAAGTATGTCTATATGTTTATCACGACATGACATGTCATGTCATGGTTTTATTTTAGAAACTAAGCTACATGTAAAATTACATCTTACAACGTCATGTCACTTTAATAACAAGAAAAATGTAGTACATTGTAATTTTGTAGGTACTTATTACAATAGGTATATCCTTTTTTTATGGGTTGAAATGTGACTATTGACTTATGGATTTTTTTCATATGCTTATTCAGTTTTCTTGTATTAGAACATGTATTTGAACTAACCTATTCACTTAATAACTCAAACTACAGCTCACTTGGTGGCAGCTCTGCCTTCTAAGCTATTCGTGGGTTCGATGCCCCCTAGGGCAAATATTTGATTTATATAATTATGATTATCTCTGTGTTATAATATAATATATTTAAAAAGTATATTATATATTTAATCAGTCACCTAATTCCCTAACTACATGCAATGCCTATAATAATATAGGACCATAACCATAAGGTTGATAGCGCTGTGTAAAATGTCTAACAATATTAATTGATTATAAATTAAAATACATCTTATTCACAATAAAGTCTGTTTGAAGACATATATGCCGCACATGTTGGTAGTCAGCAGGTATATCGATGGCTCCTAAGTAAACTGAGTCAACTGTACTTTTGACAACTTTATAGGAAGGCGATAAGAAAACCGAAAGGTTATATTTCAAATGTTAATGCTATCAAGAAAAAATAACTTATCATAATGAATTAAGTATAGTGAGGCCTTTCAACAGTGCAAAATAAAATTCTGTAGTTAAATTTGATTGACTATTTGTATGTTAAAAATGGACTGGGTCTGTACTATGTGTAAAATAAAAAAGATATGTACTTGAGCCAGTTTACGTAATTTTTTTCAGTTATTTATAGGGATATGAACTTTTTTTTTACACAGACGGATAGGAAATTATTTAATTATTGTTAATATACGAAAAAGCACAATTGTCGAAATTTGTTAGTTGACTTAGTATACGTAGGACCCATCGATATAAAGGTAGGTAAAGAAGCAGAAAATATGTTGAATAATTTTCTTGTATAACAGGTAAACAAAAAATAAAAACAATTATGTTGCGCTGGGTTGCTATTAATACGAGATTCTTATTTATGTATCATATCACCTGCTCACACCTGTCTAATTAGGAAACCATTTAAAAACAACCCACAATCTACAAAATAATTAGATCATATTCCATAAATTAATACAAATTATAAAAATAGGACGTTGCTAATGAGGTTTCAAAAATAATAAGGTAATGCCTTTAAGATAGCAAATTAGTCGTTTATGTATTTCAAGTGCTGTCAGGCCATTTAAAAGTGGTAATACGAGGCACTTCTTTCCAACAATCTAAAGATTTGAATAACTGAAATACTTATATGTGAATTGTCTAAGATATTTGAGAAGCAACTGAACCAAAAATAAACTGAAAATCCAAAAAATAAATTGTTATACCAAAAATGAAACATGCTGCTTATTTGATGTAACTTCAAACTTTTTTTTATCTAATGACAATTTTAATACACATGAAGATAATACAGTTTAATTTGTAATTCCAAAAAAATATAATAATAAATATATTCTGTTTGTACATTTGATTTCATGAATTAGACTCCCGCGCTCTCGATGCTCGTCAGTATACAAAGCGCCTTAAGAAATATAAAAATAATCAAACTTAACAGGTTGGTTTCTGCCAAAAAATTAAATACATATGTTGATTTCACTTACAAATTCACGGCCATTATAAGAAAAACAGTGCCTTCCTAGTAATTTTTGATCTAGCATTAAGTAATTTCATGCAGTTTAATGCCAATTCCACCCAAGAAACATGACCGAACTTGACCTCAGAATATTGTTATTTCATTACTGGGTGTTCGATTTCATTAAGTTAATTTAAATGTGCTTCATTTGTTTTGTAGAAGAAGAGACAATAATGTACAAGGAGAACCCAATTTGCATTTGTAAAAAATAACTTCAAAGTCAAAGTCAAAAACTTTATTTCCATAGAATTCATAAAGAAATGGCTTGGAAACGTCAATATTCAAAACATAAGGTCACGCGTACTTATCGATAAGTTTGACGCCTGTTCAAACCCTATCCGACCCTCCATGGGGAAGAACAGACAAGAAACCCCTAATGGAGGGATTCCTTTTTTTCGCGAGCACGATCCTTGTAACAATTGAGTACTTAGGTCTATGTTACATTTATGACTACATAATATACTATTACAGGATGTTTTGTGTGTCGTTGAGCAGACCGACATCAGACCATGGGGATTTATCATTTATATAATCATTTACAGTGTAATAAGCTTTACTTACCAGACCCTTCTTTATGTATGACTTGAATTTTTGGGTCGGAAGCTTCGTTGCTTGTTCCGGAAGTTTATTATAAAAGTGTACACAATTTCCCATAAAAGATCCGTTGACTTTTTGCAATCGGAATCTTGGAATGTTTAATTTAAGGACATAGGACATACTTCAAGGACATAGTGATGTTTTCTTCAGTATATTTCAACAAGAATTCGTCGTAACAGTACTTACATAACAGTTGAGTTAGTGAACACACTATCCCGTACCTATGCAAATTCGAGAGCTGGTAATGGTACCGGGCAATTTCCACAGAATATTCATACGCAGACCTGTCATTCTGAAATTCTAACTTTGGCATTCCGTTTTATAGCAGCCAAGGGATGTTGAGACAAAAGGGAGGTTTATCTGTAGCATAAGTTTCAAGTATTTGCATTCGAGGCTCGTGTAAAAGTATACAAATATAGAGAAGCGAATATTTCTTTAAAATTAAGCAATACCCGACGCCTGCCTGAATATTATATGTGTATATTGTTTATTTTATTACAGCTCGCCATAAAATTTATTTTAATAAATATAGAGAAACGTTATGAATTATGACAAAGAAGAAATGTTCCTGAAATATATGCACTAACGCAAACGAGCCTTGCCATAAATCAAATTTTGCAATTAATAGTAAATATGAACACGATCATCATTCTTAAAATAATTATTCCCAAATTAACCATTCGAGACACAAAATGCCGACTGTTCATTTACCCATGTATGCTTTTATATATTTTCCAAATAATTCGCCTATAATGTCGCGTCATTCCGTCTATAAGACTTGAGTACCTAATACGGATTGATTTATCACCCTGGAAGCATCAACACGGAGCTGTTCGAAGTAAAAGTACATTTCACTTCTATTTTGTTTCTATTTTCAAGAGCTGGATAAGACTTTATGATAAAGAGTGGATAATTGTGGCGTGTACATTGGTCTGTCTGTTCACAACTTTGCTCATTTCTCTTGATAGTAGGTAAAGTATGGCGCGACATTGAGCGTTATACCTGCAATGATCTATATGACAAGAAAAATAGTTAATACGTCCTATTTTACTGTTTCCATTACGATATGAATACGTTAATAGGTCAGGAATTAGAAAGAGAAATGATACAATTTTTTTTATAGTAATGTCGTTTTCTGGCCTTGTTCCAAAGAACAAATAAGGTAAATATTTTATGTTAATATTATTTTACATTAATATAAATTGTATTTATTGGACAATCTGTACATTATCTTTAACTAGCAAAGGCAGTGCTTAAATTAGGAGAAAATATAAACAGTTTGTAACACAAAAACATGATTAATTTCCTTGCTACTTGTATACCTATTAAATAGAAATAACTTACAGAAACCCTTTTACTTTTTGTCATTAACAATGTTTGTACAAGAGAATGTTGACTACAAGATAAGAACAGTTTTTTCAAATGATAAAAGCTTCCGTGGCCGCTTTCACTTTCTACAGAACAACAAAATTACGTCAGCTAGATTTCCTTTTTGTATTCATAAAATGGAAACAATAAAAGTTTACAAACAGGTAAGCGTTACTTTAAAGGTGTTACACTTTTTATTGTGATCTATTGCTACTGTTGATCCATTGTCAAATGGTTGTTTTATTTTGAGCTTTTTTATCGTACAGTACTTAAATTGTTTTGTCTGCAATTGTACACTAAAAGCTTTAATTTTACCGACAATACTTTTTGTTTATTATTTAAGCACTGCTTTTGCTTGCTTCCCATAAAGTAAACATCTAAGCCACATTCAACGATTACTTAAATTAGATTGTGAAAAAGAGGAATCCCACTTGAAATATGCGTGAAGAACGTCTAAATAAGCAACTTTTATTTAAGGTTACTTTTCCTTTTCGCACTCGTTTAATTTGTGAATTCAAGCCACACCTTTAGCGAGTGATCGTTGCCAGGACGCCTACACATAAAGCGAGTTGTTGGTTACCGGCCGTACAGTTCATCCGGGTACAAAATGTTCGAGTAGCCGCGACCCGGACAAGGCCAACGTAACTATATATAAGCAGAACATCAACACTGATGTATTAAAGGTTTTAGTTTTGTAATAGTTTCTAGTAAATTGCAACCAAAATAATATTTATTCTACTTATTGTTTTTAGTGCCTATTCAGAACTTATATATATAATATAAATTGACACAATGTACACAAATATTACTCATAGTACCAACAGGAGGACTACATACCTATTTAATACAATTTTATACTTCTAGGTGTCCTTAAAATTACTGTGACAAAGAAATCAATGCGCTAAGCGTCAGCTGGGATTGCGTTATCCTACATGAGATATATTGGGATGGACCGAATCCTTAATGCTCAAAATTGTTCATAAAGATTTCTTGCAATAATACTTTCAGAGACTTTTAAATTGTATAAGTATATATATTTCCATATACACAGAATTGTTGAATATATAAGTTAAGCATTGGCATTTTTTATTGGATACACTTCAGCTAAATGTTATTAGTCACATTTTTGTTATTCATATACCTAAGTTCAATACTATTCGGCTTGTTATGTGAAAGTGTATAAAAAAGTCATTTAATTAACCAAATATTTTAGCCGTATTTAAAAAACTTCTCAGCTAAGTATAAAATGAATGCTAATCCTAAAATATTCCAGTCTATGACAAGCCGTTTCCGTCTGTATGCGTAAGTGGTGGCGGGGGTTTCGCGTAGATGACACACTGAATAATAAATATAAAGTGGCACGGCACCGCCGTCGAGTCTATTATCCCGTTAGTTTTAACTAACACCCGCGGGGTTATCCGTTGAGACATTATCATTATTTTTCGGCTGCTATTTTAGAGAAAATTGAAGAAATTGTTGCTTGACCAGCTTTATTGCTCGCCATTTGCCTTCTGACAGAAGTAACTGTACTAATTTTTTATAAATGTACTAATCAAATATCATTAAATAAATAACGAACCCTCACAATAAAAAATTGAAAAAATAAAATTAAATGTAGGTAATATTTTTGCTGAAAATCTAATTTACTTAAAATGTATTATGTAACTCTTCTGATAAATCTGACAAATACTAAATTATACCAAAAACTGTGCCATCTTAATTGGTAATGAAATAATCTTTGTCATGATCCAAGAAGGTCGGATGACGTGTCATAGCGTGTGCCGCCGCCGGCAGCGGCGTCCGCTAGCACAAAGAAAGGTCACCCTCCCATACAAACAAAAACAAGAACCAAAGACTTTGTTTTTAAAAAATACACCGGTCACTAAGAGGTTTTTAAAAATGGGATATTTTGTTTTATAGAAAACTGGCCTCACAGCTCAGTTGCTAGGAAACCCAGGACAATTGTGTTACTAACATAGATGTTTGTTTTGTGTGTGTTAATATGTCTTACATGTCTTACAAAAAATATGAGCATTGTATGAGTAATCTGGTTCCACAATTATTTCTGCCATCTAGTAGTAACGTGTAGTAGGTGGAAAATAGTACGTGAAATTCAAAATAAAAGAGGTAAAAAAATATATTGTAGCAGTTCAATGAAATAACTCAGATATTTTTGACACGTTACCGGTAATAAAGAACAGTTTCGTAGAAACTTTGCCTGTAAAAAACAAAAATGTGAGCGCTACGGCAATTCACAAAGCAATCCTACTAGGTCTAAGGTACAACATCAAAACACGTAAATTATTCACGTTGATTTGAAGGGTAAGTCTAAAATACCCAATGCCGTGTCTTTGAGCCGTGAGGCCGTGAGCTGAGATGAAATATTGTTTCACTCGGAAAACACGACACACGGTTTTTTGCTATATTTTGCTGTTACTACGATGTAAGCTCACGCTATTTTCACGCCAACTTTGGTGAAATATTACGGTATGTAATTTAATTTTACGGATTTTGGTCGGGTAGTGAGGAAGTTGTTGTTTGTTGGTAAGTACTGAACTATGGAACAGAGCACGAACTTCTTGTAGGGATTTTTGTTGATTACATTTTTTAATAATATACCTACCATGTTCAACATAGGCATGTTAGAAGTTATAGTCCATTCTGTGAGTAAATTAGGAATTTGATAATTTTATAAACCCCATGCACTATAAAAATATATTTAATGAGGGCCTGAAAATATAAAATGTATTAATCAAGCTCGAAGGTCAACTATGGTGTAGAAGCATTTGTAATCATTTTTTTCAGCATTCGTAGCAAATAGTTACAATTAGCTACTACTGCTTACTAGTACACTTATATTATACATTAGCTTTGAAAATATTATAATATACAGTACCTAATAGGCAAAAAAAAGCCTTATGTGCCATATTTAAAAAAATACTTTACAGAAAAACTCACTGTGCTTTCGAGAAAAGTTATAATATAAAGGTAATTTGTCCACATATTTCTAGTAAACCGTAACTCACAGTTATGGCATTGATCAGAAATTCTGACTTCAAAACTGTAGTTCTCGACAACAAGCAACGGTGTTTTCATCTAACCAATCCCCAGAAAACTTTCCCAAAGGCTTTTAATAAAACAAACATCCAACCCGAATACAAATATAGCAAAAATATCAGACATTTTCCTAGAAGGAGGCAAACTATTCCCCTTGATACAAATTTCACGAGGACAACCGAATACATTTTTCATGAAATGGCCGCGCGCAAACTTCAGGGTGTCTTCAGGGGGATGATTCTCGGAATAATCTCTAGCGTGAGTTCAGTAAACAACTTCGTTGTACCGGCCCAGCCTCGGCTTGCCTTAGAACGCTAGAAAGATGCAGGTTTCTGACACCTACGGCTTATTGGCAGCTGTTTCAACCCGGTACCGATAATTTATAATTCCTTAAGCAGAGTGTCAGTTGTCACTACACCGAATGTCTGCCAACACTTTCGGGTAAAGAAGTGAGGCTTTGTAGGTATGTATGTATATGTTATTCATTTGTTTACATATACATATACATAAGAGCAACATTTACGGAAAATATTTTATGGATGGGTGGCCACTGATACTAGTGAGGGCCTTTAAATTAGCGGTCCAGGCCAAATCATTCGATGGCCGAAAGGCACGTATGAAAATACAAAATATAAAAACAAAAGGGTTTCGTTTGTAGATACATAATTTTGTAATCAGACGTGTTGTATCTCATATCAACAAAAGGAAAACAGGGTGTTGTAGTCAATGTTAATATAAAAAAGGCATAGTTCATGAGCCTGCATATGACGAGTGGTATCATCCCGTATGCGACATTTAAATAATACGGGCACAGACGTTATCCGACTACTTTTAGAAAAATATTTGCAGCTGTCGATATTTGCGAATTTTGATGTTCGCCTTGCAGATGCCTGTTTATTTATTCATCCTTTTGAAGGTTAGCTCATTCTAGCAAACATGATAATTAAATCATAAGTATCTGGGCGGCCACAACTGGCATTGATAGCAAAAAAAGAGAGGCTATAAAAAGGACTATATAAAACCCAAATTCCGATATGCTTAAAAAATTAAATAAATGGTTTACCTTATGAAATCTTAGGCGAATGAGCTCAGCACTTGTCATGTGTTTTAATAATATGTAGCCTTTTCATTATTATTTTTTTATATGATACAGTCACGGAACGAATACCATCTGGTGTTAAGTGGTAACCTCTACCCATATCAAGCAAAGCGACTTGGGTCCACCCCTACTTACGTAAGACAAGACCCAAATCAAATCGCAGGCGTCCTAACTCTGAGAAGTAAAGGTCAACCTTTCAAACTTTAACACAGTATCGCAAATGCATTACTGCTTGGCGGCAGAATGGTGGCAGTTCTTCCCCGGACGAACTTGGCTTAAGCCTACTGTAAAAAAGGTATATTTAGTCTCTTTAAAAAAGGAACGGAGTAATTTAACTATGTCTTGCATCCATAGTTTACTTGACCCGAGACGTTTTTATATCATGATTCTGTGTTTTTTTTCTAACTCCCATCTTATAAAAGCGTATTGATACAAAAAAGAAAGAAAGACTAATGTGACATCGTAGACATTCTAAATAGCATCTGATATAATCTCTCTTCTAATGTCTACACCAAAAGGTTACTTCACAGTTTTCAAAATTGTATCAAAATGCGACTTTCATCTTAGTACTAAATCAAAATCATTACTTCGACCGTTCGAGGTAGACGTCGATTAACATCGAAAGTACATCTAAAACTCGCTTGATTAGAATCGATTAGCAAACCAATCTGAAGCAATCAGATCAGAATGCCAACCCTAATTAAGTAGGTATGTGCGGGTACCTGCTACTAAATTATGAATTTTATCCTCAAGATCTTAAACTAATTGGCAATTAGATTCTGGCCAACATCATCTTAAATTTAGGTAGTCGTGTGAAGTACGATTGTGTATTTATGTTGTGACAAGTTTATATTTACGTTACTTAACTGTCTACGTTACGTAAAGAAATATTTTGTAATAACAATTCTATAGTAAGGAAAATATCTTCCCATGATTGCATATGAACGTCCTCAATAGTTTTAAATTTCTTTAAAAATGACTGGCCTTACATCTCAGTAGTAACTGACAAATACCAAAATAACTATGAACTTTTATTTGGATAAAGTAACGATTCGTAGTAGAGTTCTTTCAATTCCCTAAAATGTTTGAACAGACAATGCAGCGACGATAAATTACAATACGCACTAAAATGTAACTTTGCTCACAATATCACTGATGGAACTAGAACATCATACAGACTACAGATATTCCTTAATTTCGTGTAATACAATGTTGCAACAAGACTTGTTTATTGACATGGTACATGTCCGATGTAATAAGTTTACTTAAATTAATACATTTATTGAGACATTCAAGATGTTCGGTACAGAAACTGAAGCTACATTTATTGTTGAGCTTTAGGATGACTGTTTTCATTAACGAACGAGCACATAGATGTACGAACGAAATATAAAGTAAGCATTTTTTATTTTAGATAAATGCATAAATAACTCGTGGTCGATAAGCTGTCTCCAACTGTGTAGACATACTTGGGTGAGTTATTGATAAATGATATCGTATTAGATCCGTTACTGTGGAACGTGAAAATGCAAATGTTTCGGTATAAATACCCTTCCATCCCAAGGTTTTCTGGAAGAGATCGCTTCACAGCGATAAGACCGCCCATTGTACCTCTAAATTTAAGTTATTTATTGTTATTTATAATGTTCTCTGGTGTACAATAAAGTATTTTTATTATTATTATTATATAAGTAAAATAGGCATTCATCCATGTAGGTATACATACTTGGATTGACGCCTCATTCCCGAAGGGTGGGCTGAGCCTCAGTGGGCTAACTTTTAATAGCGTGACAAACGGTGAGCTCATCGCCACAACTGTTATCCATTAATAATTCAGCTAACACTACCTTCCAGTACAGCAATAACAGAAATTTTACTGCACTTATTATACCAACGAAATCAACACCAAGTAAATTCAACTGTTCCACCAAAACCTGAAATACTCAATATGAATGGGAACACATCAAAGTACAGACGCAGCATCATTTACATCGAAGTTGACAGTCGGCCACCCAGTTTATTTTATTACGTGTAAATTGTCACTCAACTCTGTCATTTATTTTTGTACGTGAAGATTTAAATAAGGTTATCTCGCCATTACACTTTTGGTCACTGAAGGCAGTCAATTAAAGAGTTTATTATTTCGATGATAAGTAAACGAACTTTGGCTCAAAAATGTTGTTTTATTTTATTTATCACAAACCCTATTTGCAATCAAACTGCTAATCATCTATAGAATAAAAGCCAACTGTAAGGATTATTTTAAAAAGTTTTTAATTAGTAAAATACCTACCCAATTATCATAGAAAAATGGATATGCAATAAAAGCCAGGCTTAACTAAGGAATTCAATTTCTAACAACATCCAGTATTCAGTTAAACCACGTGACCGACGGCAGACGTTTGTATCATCCTAATATAGAAGTAAGAAATAAATAACTTGACAGGCCCCACGCTAAGTTGGTAGCATTGCCTTCTGAGCTGTAAGTCATGGGTTCGATTCCCACCCAGGAGAACCATTTGAGTGACGAGCATTGATGTTTGGTCTGTGTCTGAGTGTTAATAATGAACTTATAAAAAAAGTATATTTGTATTCTATCAGCCATCTGGTTAAGTCAACCTACTATTAATTTGGGGCTAGGCGGCGATGTGTGAAATGTCCACCAATTTTATTATTATTTATCATATAGAGGAAATTTCCAAACCGCCACCTAAAAGCCATTGTAATATAGTTCCAACACACACTGGTTTTCTCGCAATTTTTCCATCACCGTTTAAAAGGTATGGTATGCATTTGACCACACTCATAATCTCTGATGGACTCCCTGATTTTAATAGCGGCTTAGATACACAAAAAAAATGCGAAATGTTTCGTTGTTGTTCCGTACAAATTGGGCGCCTGTCTACCATCCACATTCGCATATTGGCTGATATTGCGAGCATATCCGTGCTGCCGAATACATTTTGTCGGAGAAGGATGGCTGATGGAATAAATAATATTTTCAACTTTTTTTTTTCTACTACTTGTATTGCTTATAAATGAATATACAAGCAATTTAGAACGTGTGAATTTACGATCACCAAGGATATACCTGACATTCATTTCATTTAGGCCGCCGACATGTCAATGTATTAAAGTCTCATTTGCTTGTAATCTCACCAGCCCTATACCATTCAATATATATCAATAATACAAATTTTAAAGCTTGAAAAAAAATATATATATATATAAATATTTATTTATAGTGAGCGTATATCGCCAAATTAAGTGAAATAAAAGTTATGCAGAATTTAATGTAACAATATTTTTCGTATTAAAAACTCCTTCTCATAGTGTTTTTTTTTCAATTATTAAAGTTTTTTATTGTGAGTTTCGTCACTACTTACTCACGTAATGAGATATATATAGATAGATAGATATACAGCTGTTTTCTCTCGACCTTCGCACAGCCCTACCGTGTGGATGCCGCCCATCAAAACAAATGACATTCGAAGATGAAAGCAAAAGATGGAAGCGTGTTTTTCCTTTGGTTGGTGAATGAGTATTATGGGTTTTCTTTTCCCTTACTTTCTGATAGACATGATAATGAAATGTGATCGAATTTTGTCAGCCTGAACCAGTAATCTGAATTCAGCGCAACTTTTCTAAACCGATTTTAATTTTTTTTAAAGGTGTTTTATTTAATCTAGATAATTAAACATCGCTGATATATTTTAAATGAAGTGACGTAACAGTCTGTGTAACCGATTGTGGAGCAAATGCTTCGGCTTCGTTTCCCGCACGGGATGAAGGTTTGTTTAATCTGAAACTATGTTTCTAGTTCTTTCATGACCATGAAACAGGGGCTAATTAATGCATTCAGTAATATTGAAAAAAACTTTAAATCGAATATTTCGTCTTCATCGTCTCCATGAGAAGGTTGTCTGGAAGAGAACGCTTTTATGAATAAGAACAAATATTTTACATGTATTATTGTCACTAATCTTGGCGTAAAAAGCGTTTCCATTCGTTCAATCATTTTGGAAAATATAATAGACAAATGAAGATAAGATATAATTACATGTAAGTACTACAACAGGGCACTACAATATGAAAGTAAAGAAGCGTCAGCACTTTTGCGGAAAACATCTTGTCCGTATCTCGTATCATTATGTACAAGCGCAAGGAAACCTTTATTTGCACGTGCTCTTATTCTGAACACAGAGCCAGCGCTGTGTCGTCCCGTACGTTTGGAATGACGCAACATCGCAACATACACTTCAGTAAGTATTGTAGAAGACACAGACCTTTAAATTACGATATGGAACATGATACTTTCAAGAGCACTTTTTCGGGGGGGGGATTTGTTCGGGGAAATACTGCCACCGTACTCATTTCTGCCGCCAAGCAGTAACGCATTCGCGTTACTGTATTCCGGTTTGAAAGGTATAGTTGCCGGTGAAATTACAGGCACAGAGACATTCCACTTAAACGTCTCAGAGTTACGGGCGCATGGCGCATACGATGCGACTTGGGTATTGTCGAAGCTAGTAGGGGAGGACCCAAGTTACATCGGTTGTTATGGGCCGAGGTTAACACCAGGTGGGCTGTCGGCTTGTTTGGTAAATATATCAAATAAAAAAAAAAGTAGCAGGTATGTTATATATCGTACATTTAATCTACATAGACAATCAGAAAAATATCTTGGTATAAAATTTTACTAAAACGAGGGTTTTTTTACTAAGGTAGAATATGTTTTACTGCATATAATATACTGAATGGTAGGTGATATAGAAATACAGTGATACATACTATCAGAAACAAGCTTCGTTGACATAATCGCCAATAAGTCTGAGCACGGATAGTTCGTTAGTTAGATTGAACGTCGAAAATAGACTTCAACAATGTCAAAGTCAAAAACTTTATTTCCATATAATTCATAAAGAGATGGCTTGGAAACGTGCGTAGCAATCGTGCCAACCTTTATTGAGGCAGTTGAGAATGAACAACAAACACGATAAAATCTACGCTTATCTAGCAGCTAGAAATTGAGACTAGATAGCCTAGATGTGTTACTTAGTATGAATGAGATTCATATTTTTTCTCTTTGGCAACCGTGTTCCGCTTTTTGTGACGTCTGCGTAATCTTTATTCATCAATCTGTACTGTTTTATGCTTTGTTGAGCCTAAATCTCACTGTGTCTTGTACAAGAAATAGACGCTTGAGATGGTGGCTAAAATATATTCATTTAAGATCTACGTGCTATGAGGCTAAAAATTTAGTTTAAAGAAGTTCCTGAGCAATGACCGACGAAACAAAACTATACAAAATATATTGCTAAAGATATAAATTGAAATCCTTCATCATTTCAGTATTCAAAAAGTACACCAAATTTACGATATACCATATAACCTAGGCTGAATCAGCTTCAAGCCTTCTATAAATCCTTAGAAAAAAATCATATTGTGTAGTTTTACTCCGTCCGAATTTCAAATTTCGAACGGGCTCAGACGGGACGCGGGAATTGGCTAGACTAAAATAACGCAGGGACGTGTCTTGAAACCGTAAACAGTCACGATACAAAGGTAATAGCAAGTGGCTGGTGCACGAATGCATGGGATGCCAATCGATTGGTAAGCGAGCCGGTCCATGTGTGGATTGGCTGGCTGCTGTTTGTATGTTCAGACGGGTTAAAACACTTGACAAAATATGAGTCATCTAGTTTACCAGAGTATTTGATTAAAAAGAAAAAAAAAAGCAACAAAAGTTAATCAAAATTGGCGTAAAAAAAGTTTCATAGAAATAAATGGTGATAGATAAATAGTCAAGGGAATTTTGTGTAAGAAGGTTACTTTAAATTGAAAATAATTAGTTAGTTATGAATACTTACTACAAATCATACTTAATTACTACCAAACAATATTTAAATTACTTGATAATATCTAAGGTATAAAAATAATATAAAAAGCTCTTCAAAAACTCTCTCAGCCGAATCAAGTGGAGTTTAATTCGTAGTTCATTTATTTGCAAAACGTAGGTATCAAAAGATGACATGTAAAGGCTAGGTTAGGTACAAGTACAACTATTTACAATTTACAGCAATCAAATAAAATAATGGTTAGTCAGTAAAATTAAAATTGAATGAAAAGTTTTATAACAACATACTTATATAATATCTCTAACAGCATTTTTTATTTTAAAATTCAGTGAATGTTGCATATTATTCCAAAGTAAAGAAAAAGAAAAAAAATAAAAAGTAAGTCCCAAAATTCCGAGCGCTATGCCTATCTCGCATGTATTCATAAATATACACACCAGCCCGTTTGCGCCGCTCAATCTCGCCAGCCAGCTAAGCTGCGGTGCCATAGATGTGCCATCAGCTTCAAATTTGAAATTGGAACGAATGGAAGACCCCAGTAATGGAGCAAGTTAGATGAGAGCGAGTAGCGAAAGGGAGCTTCGGTAGGGTTGCCAACTTGTAACTTGTAACAGTTAATTAAATAGTTTGACAGAGATAACCAGTATTTAGAGTTGTGGATGATTTTTATTTGAGAGCTAGTGAATGTCTCCTTTTTTTTCATCTTGTTTCGAGTGACTACTTTATTAAAATTTCGAGTTATGTGCTCTCTCAATCTCTGTCTATCTTTATCTTTCTCTCTCTAGTTTACAGTATCCTTGAAGTATAGGTATATTAGGATAAGGACAAGGAAGGTGAAGAAAAATTTTGCTAATTTCATAAATTTATATTGTTTTCGGCAAAACAAAATAAAAATGTTAATTATGAATATAGTTTTATATATCGTCCATCTGCAACGACAGTGTGACATCTCCAATTTTACTATAATCTGAGATGTCACATTGTCGTCGCAAATGGTCGATATATTAAATAGTTTTTATCTGAGAAAGATGGTTTTTGACAGAACATTCATTTCGTACTATTTTAAATTATATTATTTGAAATTAATTTTGTATTATGTTCTGAAAATATTTTGCAAACTGCCAACCCTGTCCACGGATGACTTCACTCTCTATCGACGTTCCGCAGTGAGATGGCAAAACTTCAACTTTGACTGAATTCCCCATCTAGGTTTAGGTTGAAATGAGAATTTATACAAAAATGGATACTCGCTGGTCGGCGATTCTTTAATTAAATTGTAGAATGATGACTTCAGTCTTTGTTGACTGAATTGTTGAGACCAAAATTTTTAGTTTTTCTTAAAAAATTTGGTCAACATCCATTAACGCAAAATAATAACAAAATGATTAAATGATTCTCCTTCCCCATCTATACCTTTACGGTATCTGTTCTCCATAAGTACCAATCTAACATTATCCGCCATTTTGCTTTACATTACACTGATATTTCTTTAAACATAGCTTATGTTTTTGGTATTCGTGGTGTACAATATCAGTTTTCTATCTGATATCTACTCGTATTCATCTATTCAATTAGATAAAAATAATCAAGGTTTCAAAACACCACCTTTCTTTAAATTCCATATCTAAAAATACTAATTAACTTTCCAAGTAGAAGTGTATTTTTGTTTAATGTACTCCAAATTGACTTGAATTAACTTAATATGACCTCAATTTTTTCTAAATACGCAATATTTATGGTATGATCATCATGGCTTGACAAAAATTTAAGGCATATAATGTTTTCAACTTTATGTCCCAAGGTGACCTGAGTAGATACCTAGTAGGTAATGCTGTCGCTATGGCTCCTTATATCTCTAACGATTAACATAGTGGGCCCATATCTACCGACTATATACCTGGAGTTAACAAGTTGCGTAACTGTATTTACATCAAAAGACAATTAACTAATTACTTAACCTGTAGCACTATCTAATTCTGATAACATAATTGAAAGTAAAAGTTATGGCCTCAAGAGCACCGCTTAAAGTAACATAAAAGTTTTTAGGACATAAAATTATATTATTAAAAATCTTTAAATTCGTATTAAGTGTACCTTAATAAGTTACATCTTCTTCAAATTATAAAATGCACGGACTAAGTTTATTTTTAATGGAATTTCAAGTATATAAATATAGGTAAATATTAGTACTGAAACGTGAAATAATGCAGCAAATGTAGATAAATATGCATTTTTAACTTTACACGAGCAAAGATATAATAATAGGTATGACTTCTCTGCAATTCTACATCTACTTTAATACATTAACATTACATACATATACATATGTATGTATATATACATAACATTACATTACACATATATATATATTACAAAAACAACCCCTTCTATTACTATTACATATCTGGTCCATCCAAAGGTTGCCTAGAAGAAATCGCTATTAGCGATAAGGCCGCCCATTGTATTACCTTAGCTTAAATATTAATCTTTACGAAATATTCATGTGGTGGTCAGTAAATTTATTATCAATCTATCTACATTTTATTTTTCTAATAATAAGAATGCTAGGAAAGTGGAAGATTAAAATCTAGTTGTTTGCGTCGCTAATGAACAAACTAATTTATACAAATGAGTAGGTTCATTAGCGACGCAATTTACACACTCGGTAGGTAGGTAGATATAGTTAAAACATGTTTTAGCTCAACCCAAATCATTGAATATCCCGTACTTCTCAAAATCTAATAAGCTGGCGAGTTCAACCAATCAGAGCATCCTCATCTAATAAGAAAACTAATTTAAAACTTGTGCCGAGCACAACAGCGCCGAATGCCCAAAGTTGAAATCACCCACTCCAGATACGAACCTTTCGAATAGCGCCACCCTGCGGCGGAGAGTTGAAGCTTTTCAATGGCTGTTTTTACGACTTCGCCCCCATCCCTGTGTGCGTGAAAGCTTCACGCACACTCACGCACAATTCAGGTTCAATTTGTGCGTGTGTTGACTTTATGTGTTTATGTTCCATGTAAAAGGTTGCGTTGACGACGCTACGCCACGGTATTTATCTATCGGTCAGATAGATGGCATTGGGTGTAGCGTTTGCCACAAGTTATGTCGAGCACTCACCAGATTATATTGGGAGGGATTCCGAGCGTTTCGGAACACGTCTGTATAGCGAGTTCGCTTCGCACGCGCCACGAGTAGGCAAAACAAATTTAGACACACGGCACTGGTTGAGTTTAATTAAATCGGAGACGTGTTGACTATCGCGAGGTTTTCTCTAAACTGTGATAAAATTGCATGTTTTTCTTTAATTTTCATAGTAACGCACCTCGAAGAAATGTGGAGCGAAACTGCATTGGCTATTGTTAAGTTGGCCAATTTATACGCGTTGGTTACACTTCTGACTTTTATTGATGCATTACTGATAAAGAAGTCATAATAGGTTTTTGTGCGGCCTAAATAGCTTTATGTTGATAAAATGAATTTACACTTCTGTTGCCTTTTCAGTTTTGAGTTATTTTATGTTTCCAACTGTTTTATTGTAAAAATAAATAATAACATGTATAAATATTACTGATTAGAAACCATTTCAAATGTAGGTATTTTTGGATTCATGATCTGAAACTAAACAACCCTCTAAATGTTTCATACTAAATGTCTACCAGATTTTGTAACTTCGTACAGTATAAATATATTAATCACTATTAGAAATGGCTTTTATAAGAAATAGAATCGTACATGAAAAATTGCAAAGGTAATGGTAGATAGCTATATTAAATACAAGTAGTATAATAAATTTTACAAACTTCTATCGAGCATGCTCCACTAAAACATTTTTTTTTGGGGGGTTCTCCCCCAAAGATATTTCTATTATATTTAAAATATCTTTGAACTCAAGCAATACAGATCCTACAATACAGGCATTAAAACGAGGTTTTAATCAAAATCTAATCTAAAATCTAGGATTCAATTCAAATCGTGATTACTCAAACACAATGGACCACTTATCAATTTCGTTATCAGGTTTAATATGCGTAGAAAGTTACCGGCGTTATCAGTTGCCCTATTTTGTTATCAGCAGGTTGCAGGTAACCCAGTGGAATTGTAATTGTGTTAGTTAGGTATATTATGGTATCTGTGATGTACCTTTATTGTACCTTTATTCTGCCATATCGGCCTCTTTACCTGACTACGAAAACACAAAAGCGTGAAGTTACGAGTTCAACTACTAACAAATATTTAAAAATCGTACGATATGCTCGCAACCTTTCATTTGTCAAACAAAAACCTGAATTGAGGATTTACAGGACATGTATTTTTGCTGCTCTTACTCTATTAGCTTCTTTAAATCCACAAATAAACTAAGACAAAGTAAAAAAAGATTTTTAACCCTATACTTGGCAAGAAAAAATAATCTTAAAATATTATAATTGATTGAATTCAGTATGTTCTTAGGGGTATACAGAACAGGTTTTAGTGAATAAAAAAATTCTTATTTTAATAATTATGTTTTTATCACTAGTATCCCACAGGATACATTGCCAAGTTGACCATAAATTTACTTGAAAAATATTAGTATCTACATAGATACACTGCCAAGTTAGCACTTTTTTTTTCAAACATTTTTTATCTAAATGAGATAAAAATTTTCATGAAAATTACATAAATAAATAAATATACGTATAACATCTTTACATATTATTAATAGCATGCTGTGTTATACTTAAAAAATAATCAAATCAGGTACCTATCATACTAATTAGTACAAGATCTGTTTACAGTTCAGGCTTGAGTCTTCTCCTTCAGAGATTTTGAAAGTGTTTCTTCTTCAACTGTTAAGCAGTTTGCTCGTGCTATTTGGAGAAGGGTCTAACTTTATAGTACCTATTTCTATGTCGTATCTACAATTGGTGGAGCAGTAATCGGTATAAGCTGGCATTTTCACAAACCCTATTAACACTATAATGGCCTGAAAATCATGAATATCTTCATTTGTTAAATTTATAGACGATCCTTTTATCTATGTGCTATAAATGTTAGTTTGTTGCACTAAGAGCAAGATGAGGTCATCTCAGAAAAAAGCTTCAAATATTCAATAGGCGTCAATCTAATGTTCGAGGTTTCAAGAAATCCATCTTCAATTTCAGCTACACTGCTGAACTTTTTTCCGCTCCAATTTGGTTTCAATTTCATGACCTTTATCAGTTTTCTTCTCGTTGCCACAACTTTAGCTTTCTTAGACCGAGTAGCAGTCGCAGGTGACGGTACGCTTAGCGGAGAAGGCACAAGATTATAGGTCGTCATGATATGAGTCGCGGTGATGGCACAGACACGCTTTGCGGTGCTGCTGCTATTCATAGTTCGTAGAAGTGATGGGTCGCGGTGATGGCACAAGCCATGATATAGCCGACGGCAAAATCGATGAAGATACGGACTTGTTGACGGAGACTGGAAGGTTTGCAATGAAGTGGATGCCAAAACCACATTCCACTTTTTATCATCCTCATCAGGACCAAGAATGTTCACGACGACGGCAGTGATGGAGGTGGCAAACTGCCGTCCCATGCGTAATTTCTAAACGCACGATCATGGTAGTATGGTTGTAGCTCGTCAAATGATGATTCGCTATCTTCAAAATCCCCGTAGCCCCGACCTAGGGACAAGAGCGATGATTTGGCGAGCACTATTTTGCTGCTGTTCAGTATGTGCTCCTCATCATCATCATCATATCAGCCGGTAAAAGTTAACTGCTGAACTTGAGCCACCTCCATCCACCGATTTCCTGCGATCTTGACGATGTCATCAGTCCATCGGGTAGGTGGCCGCCCTACACTGCGTCTGCCGGTTCGTGGTCGCCATTCGAGAACCTTTATTCCCCAACGGTTGTCGGTTCTTCTAGCTATGTGGCCTGCCCATTGCCACTTCAGTTTGCTTATTCTGAGAGCTATGTCGATAACCTTGGTTCGTCTGAATCTATCTGAATCTATCGCGTAGTGAAACTCCGAGCATAGCTCTCTCCATAGCTTTAAGCTTCTGTATGAGGCCAATAGTCAGGGACCATGTATCTGCGCCATAGGTCATTACTGGCATCTGCTCAATGGTATCTGCTACTGTACCTAACAAAATATAAAACATAGGCTTTACTCAGCCGTGGTGAAGCACCGACTCATAATAAAAGTTGAGTGAGGTGTTTACCCAGCAATGGACGTCGTTCGGTTGAGGTGATAATGATTTTAAAAGCAAATAGCAATAGTCAATAATCAAAAGTTCCCATAAAAATTACCAGTTTCAAACTACTAATACCACTAATCATAAGCTTTCGGTTTCAACATATATCTGGCAATGTATCCACTCAGATACATAACAAAAAAAGTCAAATCTGTAGGCAAGCTGGCAATGTGCACCTGTAGATACTAGTACAAAAACTTGTTTACAGCATGCAAACTTACAGTGATTTCAGTTGTAAAACAGTTTTTAGTTATAGTAAATTTTACTGTTCATAAGGTACATAGCTTATTTTATCAAATTACAACGAAATATCAGTATAAAAAATTATTTTCTTACCTTGCGAGAATTAGACGCAGGCACTCTTTGGCCATTTTGCATTCTACTGACAGTTTGGGGTTGTTTTTTTATATATTACTATTTTTTTACTGTTAGAGCATAAAATAATCTCCCATTATAACATTTTATATTTGTCGATTAGGATTCCGGGTACTCATTAGAATTTTTTAAAGTTACATGTATCTCTCTGTGCACAGTGCCAAGTATAGGGTTAAAAAGAAATTTAACCAATGAAAATTATGAAATTCTATTACATTAATACAAAACTGAGACACATAGCCAATGGGTCACAAAAAGTGACATTTCACAAAGCGCCATCTAGCTCCAAAGTTAACGTACCTTATAGTATGGGAGCCAGACCACTCATAGTTATATATTTTTAACGTAAATAGAAATGCTATTCTTAATAATTTAATAATTAACTATTGAGAAGGAAAAATATAATACTTAATTATCAGTTTATATCCTTCATTATTGAATGATGACATGTGTTATACATGTGTTACAGGGCACATAGGGACTTTTTTGTGTTTTTATTATATTTTTATTTCATGTAATTATTGTTCCTATGTTTGTGATGAGTTAAATGTTTTTATCTATCTATCTATCTATTTATCTTATCAATAAAACAATTAAATTTAACGAGCCAAACACCTTACTAAACGTAAATCTGTACATGAGTGAGGGTCATCTCACCGACCTGCGCGCCTCAGCTGATCGTGCCCGTTAAATCTTTACAGCCTGTGACGTCACCATCTTTTTTTCTCCAACTGATTTACAAGCCGACCATAAACCTTCACAATAACTGTACCGATTGTTCAATACGTCTCTGACCGCAATGTTTTAACCCATTCTAGGTAAGAACCGTTAATTTTTTCGAGGGACTTTTTGCTCCAATTTGTGGAAGTCGTTTTGTGATATGCAAAAAAGGGTTAAGTGTGGACAATGGTTCTTTTGAACGATTTTGTACGGATTTTATAGCCCGTTGCGCAATGTGCGTCCTTGATGCAAATTCTAAAATTCTATTATGTTGAAGTTTTGTGTGGGGTATGTTATTGCGCCGAGCTTTACACAATTACATCTGAATTTGAAATAATACCTCGGTATAGCACTCAACTACAGTGTCTGCGCAGTTTACATGTTACTGGTTGTTTCATCAAAACAGCAGCTCTACATATTTGCGACTTGAAGATATTTTATCTCTGTAGGAAAAGTAAGGTGTAGCAAATTATTTTATTTGCTTAATTCTTTTGTTTGATTAAGATTACAACTAGCAATCAATTTTCTAGGTTAATATGAAAACTGATAAAATGCAAAGGTAACATACTTGACAAGTTATAAATAAAACTCAGCTACAACTTTAAGCAGCTCGAAAATGCAAGTTATCAATATCCGCATCTGAGAAATATAAACCATGAGAGTCTCTAAATTGAAACAATATTTGTCTATAAAAATACGGTAAAAAGAAAATTTATTACTATATTAACACACTGGGGATACTATTAGATGTCCAGATATTTATAAAACAGAAAGTAAGGGGACGATTTTGATATAATTGGATATAAAAATAAAACAGCGACACGTCAAACAGAATAACGAACGAGATATAATTCTGTGATATTCACTACTAGGAAAAAGTATGTTTTTATTCAATTTGGATATAATTATCCAGCTAAAAAGCTAGAGTAACATTCAAATGAGTAAGAGGTAAAATTTATGAAGGCTAATAATTCAGAAATATGACAGTGTATTACTTTTTAACGAAGTGCAGACAGATTTTAATGCCAGATTGCGGTGCACGTTGTAAGATTATGAGAAATTATACATGAATGCATGACAGGTTAAATATTATGTGCTGTTGTAAATTATACATAATTTATGTGTCATATGATAACAATAATAAGCATTCTCGATATTGCTTACATTTGACGATTCTTCTAGTCTTGTTTTTAGAGCTTGGTGACTCAGTGATAAAGACTATTGGTGGTTCAGTGGTCGCTGGTTCAATTTCAAACGCGAAATGACTTTTATATTTAAAAATGTATGCATTCATGATGATCTAAAATTTGTGAAGAAAACGCCATGGCAACATGCCCAAGAATCATAAATTAAAGACAGCTAAAATCTGTCAATCCGATTGGTTAGGTAGGTCTATAATTGAGTAACAAGCTTGGACCGTGTAGATGTGGATTCCTTATCATTTAAAAAGTTAATTTTGAAAATTATATTTTAAAAATACGCTTAACAATTGCGCTGGCATAATCTTCACAACAAAGTAGCATTAGCATTCAGCATCGCAATGTGCTCAACATAATATTCACTTCTCGAAGTATTATTTCAATTAGGTAAGTTTGTAAGTCATTGGTTTGATTTTTTTGACTTTTTGTTTATTCATTTTATTAATTCCCAAAAGTTTCCCCTTCATAGTTCTCGTAGCATGAAACTGTTAGATGGAATAAATAATTGTTATGCTGCCTCTACTCCTCAGCAAATATACAAGTGAGTTTGCTTCTAAACATTTAACATCAAAATACCGCCCTGATACTCAGCCCTGTGACCTATCGTTTGGCAAGTTCAGCATCCATTACAACTATGTGGTATATGCAGGTTTACCACTTTTAAGATGAATAAATATTAGTTGTTTATTTATTCCACCAAATTGAAATCCCCAATTAATTAAACCAAATAAAAATAATAATTCTAATCACCCAATGTATTATGGTAATGCAGAAAAACAGGTTGTATTTTAATGCTGGTAAATTCAGCTGTTTTATTTTAGTTTCACGTTGAGATTTTTGTACAAAAACACTAAAAAGCAATTCGATTAAATTTTGCTGGGATATGTTTAATAAACAGACACATAGCATTGTTTATATATATTATTATTTGTATGCTTAAAAAAATAGAAAGCTCTTTTTGGTATACGTTTTCATTATAAATAGCGGGCCTTTATTTTCCATGAACCTTTGTCATGATCACCAATAGTATCGATTTCTGATTACATCATGTGAAGGTATTCAACACCCACCATCTTGAATCCGCTGAGAACATGTCAATAAAAAGTCCTCTCTTTAGAATTTAAAATTGCTTTTGTGAGCAACCTAAAAACTTAAGTCTTATATATTAGTTTCCTTTACCTTATCAGAATTATAAATTTTTTATACTAAACAAAAATAAAATTTAATTTAGTACCTACTTATTAGGTAAAACGTGTGGGATCGTTTTATTTTTTATTATTATTTACATATTAATTAAATTTATAAAACATTGTTATTCTGATATTCAATATTTTGTGTAATTATTTTTCATGCACAATATTTTATTTATCTTTGTTAGTGCTTGAGCCATTTTGTGACTTTCTTCATTATTACATTATAGGCAGTCTTATTATACAACACAATGTATTATGAATGCCATCTTTTTGGTATTATATAGGTTATCATATTAATACAGTTAAATTACTATGTTCCTTGTGAATCATAATGGTTATTTTTTATGAAACCATAAGGACAAATAACTAATAATACTAGTTAATACACATTATATAATAATATATAATGTAAAATAATATATAATAAAAAAAATAACCATTATGATTCAGAAGGAACTAGTAAATGTTCCTTCTGAATCATAATGGTTATTTGTTATGAAACCATAAGGACAAATAACTAATAATACTAGTTAATACACATTATATAATAATATATATATATACAATAAATAATTATATTGCTTCTTCTTCTTTGTTTGACGCACATATGAAATGTAAAATTAAATTAACTAAATGAATAAAAATAAACGAAATTATTAATATTTTCATTAAATCATTTGCGTTTATTTTCAAATATAATTTCATCAGATTTCATTCATCTTACAGTATTACATCACAACAACTCACAGTTGCGCAGCGTTACATATCGGAGATGGTTTTTGTAGATCAAAATATATACGCGTAGTGTCTGGACATAAATCATGAACTCGTTACAATTTACGAGCAACGCGGGTACTTGATAAGTCTTTAATTTTAAGAATCGATTCACTGATAAGCATATCCACATCGTCAAATCTTAACAATATTCATATTCATATTATTTTATTTCTTGTGTACATGTGTACAAAGCTAAAAGCTAAGAAGCTAAAAGCTTAAATGTCATTAATTAGCTAAGACGAAAAACTGTTTAGGGTTAAGCTCGCCTTTGTAGGAACATGTCTTTTCTATAAGATAATTTATATTATATTATTTTTTTTGTACAATAAAGAATTAAGAATAAAGAAAGAAACTATTCAACTTCAAGTGATACCAATCTGCTGCCAGTGAGATTGAATTAATTCGATTATTAATTTATGTGTTAATACAGTATTCATATAAACACAGACAATCAGTAGCTACTATTAGTTTATTTGAATTCTATGATTTCCATGATTATTAGTTATTACATCAATGAAATCATATGTCCAAAATTAAAATAATTAGAATAATCAATGTTCAAATAATGACAGCTAAACGATAGTTGAAAGAATTAATAAGCAAATCATGTCAGAATTCTTCCACCATTCAATTTAAACGCAATTTCAAAATCAGAAATGTGTTGGAATCTCATATCGCGGATTTAATTTAATCCACGCAGTTTTTCTCAACGTGCGTGTAAGTTAATTAAATATATGTCTTAATCGAATCACTGAAATCTTGATATTTTTGCAACATTAAGATAGCAAATAGTTTCTCATCGAAATAACATCAAAGTTTGCGTAAGCCCAGATATTCTTAAGATAGAAAACTAATATTACCTATAAGATCATCATGTTCAGCATTCAAATGGCTTAAAAGTCTTTAGACATCAAACCTTTAGGCTTGTCAACGAACTTCGAAACGCTAAAATTAATAAGAATTGTAGCATCAGTGCCTAGAATCCTCAGCAGTATAAATCGGATAAAATTAATTAAATATATAGTTGATAATTGATAATATTTCCGGAAATAAATTAATGAACTGAAAATTTAAATAAAATATACACTGATACCTATATTATATGTTCAGTCACGTATGTTTTTACGGCGAGCGCAGAAATATATTTTTTATAGAAATAAATCCCTTGTTAATTGGCACTAAAAGTCCGAAACGCGAGCACTCATTGACAATCAATGTCAACACTATGAAATCTGTTGAAGCGCTACCAAATACACGATCTAGATGGCGGATGTGAACAAAATAAGATTTTAAGATCTTGTCATTTATATTTACAGGCAGAAATTTCCCAAATCTTATCATCCGCTCGCAGTTACATTATAAATTGTCCAAGTCTTAATTTCTATACGGACTTATAATTATTCTGTGTCTGTACGTAACTCGGGTTAATCCACTTTATGTCTACAAGTGTCATAGAAACTTTCACCGCTTAGTTTGTGTAATAAAACCCCTACCTAATCGCTTTCAAGGGCTTTAAGCGGCCATGACCCGACGTGAGTGCCGGTCTGAAGATATAACATTGCGATTGGACGCGTACAATCCTCGTATGAAAAATGAAACGACAGTAGGTATTGTATCATTGTTCAGTCCATTGAACAAATATAGGGTTCAATACACAGTAAATCTTCGCAGTTGAGACGAGTATGAAAACAGAGGTGAAAAATACGATTTATAATAATAAATGTTGTGTATATACACAAAAATAAAAAACTCATGCATTGCTAATGTTATCGGTGAAAGCGAGATGAGATCGAAGCACAACAATTTCAAAATGATGAGAATTCGATATCGTGAAGTAATCGTATCCATGTAACAAAAATTCATATAAGTACTCGACGTTTGACGGACTCGCCTTCAGACTATCATATTAAATTAACATAAATGTGACAAGATTATACCTATGATTACATTAAATTATAGAGTTTACGGGCATATTTGAACTGAACCGGTAAGAAGCTGTGATGGTGACTGTGGAAAATAATATTTGTTGGAAAGCTCAGGTGGTTCTCCGTTCCCCAACGGAGAGTAATTCCAATGCTTTTACCTCAACATCGCATGATCGCTTTCAATAACTTACGACTTACCTATATTAATATAGTATACATATTTATATAGTATGAGCTTTCATGTCATGAGTGGGAAATATAATGAATGAAACACGGCAATGTAGCAAATGAATATTTCTTGTAGAATTAAATACTAGTTTTATAGCTGGTGGCACAAGAACCGAATGATTGATTTCTTTTCTCTATTTTTGTTTATACCATATAAGGTACCACAACTAAAAATCGTTCATAATTATATCCTATTCGTATAAGAATTACACATTAGAAAAACACGATCCCGGTGACTGTTTGGCAGTAATATCGATAAGAATTTATTTGCCCGGAAATATTATCTCAAGGTTGCCTCTCTCAACGATCGCTTCATAGCGCTAAGACCACCAATTGTACTAAGTTCTTAGACTTTTCTTATTTTTAATTTTATTGATTACAATGAAGCATTTTTATAAATACTATAATATACATGAATAAAAATTAAGGATGTTTTATTTACCTATTGCTACTGTCTACCGTCATACTTTTTTAATAGGTACCTGTACAATACCAGTTCTCTTTCGTACATAAATTAGTTAAATAAATTAAACCTATTCAAAAACCATTCACATTTTTAAGGTATAAACCGTGTAGGTACGCTTCATTTGAATATTGAGCGTACATTTCGACATTCAACATTTACATCCAAACTTTCTTTTCAAATACTCGTCGATAAAATTCCTATATAGATTCGAATCCAAAATTTATTCACCGCATTGAAATCTGATAATCTCTTTAGCCAAAATCAACTCATACGAGATACGAGTGAGGGACCTAAAGAATGGAACGATGGCTTTGACGTTGTAACAGCAGAGTGCTGCTGCGAACACCACAATCATTCATAAACAAAATAAGTAGTGTTGTGTGTCACGGAATGACTAAAACTTTTCTGCTGATAGAGATTTAATTTAACTATCGTCGATATATAATGTTTTTTATGGTTCAATATTGGCAAACGCAATCTGATTATTTAGTAAAGATCGTAAAAAAAGCGTTTTATGAGATATATTTGGATCGATTCGTTTGGTTTAGGCCCAGTTTAAGTTATTATCTGATTCCTGGTGGGACGATGTCGCCTGTTCATTAGAATTCCACGCGCTCGATTTTGGACTTTATAGCTTTTACGCATAAAGTTGGTATTTGGTGGAGTTAGAGTAAGGGTGGGATAATGGGGTCATTTGGCCGAAGCGACGTGTAATGTAGCTACATAGGTACCGGCGTGTAGAGGCGTGTACCCAAAGTGTTGGAATATTGGCCTCGTGTATTTGTGCCTGCCTCGTGTACACTGCCATCCACTAGAAACATATTAATTTGTTATGACTTTCTATAAAAGTTAAAATAGATACAATTTTGAGACTGCTAATCTGCCCGGGCATTCTAATTGTTCAGAATTTATGATTAAATTCATCCACAGAATATTAACAATAGACTAGATACTCAGACATTAATATGACAATTTCGGCAATTGCAAAAAACCTTTTGAAATAAGTCAGAAAATGGTCTTAAATTTCTAATTTCCACTTTAATTAGAATCGTGTCACACAAGCGATATGTGAACATAATATGTGTCCAACGCGATTGGTCTAATTACTTTGTTTTTTGCAAAAATAATCCTAGAATAAGTCATTCCTAATCCAGCCAACGTCAATGTCAAGTCTGCCTATAGTTTACGAAGTTGTTACGTCTGATCCAAAACGACTAACGATACATTCATCTAAGATTAACGGGCCGTTACTTAATAAGCTAGAGTGCAAAATGGCTTCCGCGTTGCGCAAGCTCGATGCTCACTGGCCGCACCAATGCCATCGCAGGAAATACGCTCGCAAATCGCCGCTGTGTCGCCTCCCTTTATTATTATCAAAGTAGTGAATAAGGTACACATCGCTTTCTCATTATAATGATCGAATTGCAGCTAGTTTAGTCATGAGGCACAAAAAAATATAACGGAAAAAGCCAGTAACCTTGCATACTGGAAATCTAATAAACTAATCAACTATACAATATTACTCCAAAAATAACTACACATTTTAAATGAGTTCGAATTAAATTTTTATTTTTCTTAAAGATAATCCTATTATTCATATAGCGTATTTCTGTAATCACATAGTTCAGAAACTACAGAAGAAACGGGGAAAATTATGTAGAATTAGTAAACACCAAAAATCGAAAAGAGTTTTGTATGTACACAGTTTGATTTTTAATCAGTAGTGATTTTTACCTTCATTAAATTTTATGAAGTTATTTCGAAAGAGGTAAACAGTGTACCCAACCTCATTTCCCCATATTGTCCGTCCCGCCGCCATTACACTGGAAGCCGGGTCGCAGCGTTCCATTAGCCTGGCCCGTAGGACGAAACCGATCAAGCTTCAAGCTTAAATTTCTACTTAAACAGGTAGAATGTTTAGGTAACAACGCTGCGTAATAATTAAAGTAATAGGATTTTATAGTGAGAGAATATCTTTAGAGTTACAATATTTCATTTGCCTGTACTACGACAGGAAAGTGGAAACGACCATTTCTGGTTTACAATAATGGGTAAAGTCAGGTCAAGTGTCCGGTAATGGTGACAGCATAAAGCACGCATGGTGATTTTTGTAATGAATCTATTTGAAATAGCGTATATTTTTAATTGTATTCGATAACGTAACACAACAAGAGCAGTAGCACTCTCGCCAAGTTCTTCCGGGGAAGTACTGCCACCATGTCCATTTCTGCTGCCAAGCAGTAAGCTCCGGTTTGAAAGGTGTGGTTGCCGGTGAAATTACAGGCACAAGAGACATTCCACCTACACGTCTTAGAGTTACGGACGCATACGATGCGACTTGGGTCTTGTCATACCTAGTAAGGGAGGACCCAAGTCGCATCGGTTGTTATGGGCAGAGGTTACCACTTAACACCAGGTGGGCCGCCGGCTCGTTCCGTAACTGTATCACATAAAAAAAAAAAAAAAACATAAAAAAAAACAACACAACGAAGAAATAAAAAATATGTATAGAGAACCCTGCTTTTTAAAGTCTTAAACCAGTTATGGAGAATATTGTATTAATAACATTATAAGTTCTATTTAATTATGAAGAAGATTTAGCTTTTGTACGTCAAATTGAAACAATATCATTATCTAAAGTGAAAAGAAAAACATTCAATATATTTGCGAAGCTAAAAACATGATAAACAGAGGCTTTCCTATTATGGATCCCGTATCTCAAAGCCCCATAGAAAAAGTATTTCGATACTGCCGAATCAACATTTCCCGTTTTTCCTCAAGGAATTTTCACGAGAAATTTTTATACCGCCTGCCTTGCTGAAACTCTATATTGGGTAAAATGGAGCGTAGCTGGGTTCCTTGCCAAGTATTTTTATTTTTTGTTTTGAACCCAAATAAACTGACGTTATGCTTATGGTTGGAAGCGGTAGCAAGAGCGGCCGTTACAGTTTTAATCAAATTCTGTTTATGTAAGTTTTCATGTTGACAGTTCCTATGAATATTAAAAGTCATAATAATAAGATACATATATCGTTTTAGGTACCTACATTATTTTTAGGATCAAAAACCGCAAGGCATTAGCATACGGAATTTATAAAGTGCTCTAAATACGCACGAAGTAGGCAGTGCCGAGACACCGAATGTTAGCTTCACGCCTGTCTCGTTCTAAGGATCTAAGTCTAAGTCTTGTACTCCGTTCAGAGTTGGTTCTTCTGCCATGGGAACAATCACATTCACATAATATGTTGAATATAATATTATTTTAAAATAATATTATGCGGGTCCCCGAACTTTCAGTGTCTAATCTACTTTCGTATTCTCGCAAATTTGAGGCGGAATAAAGAAGATTTTCTATACTTTCTTTTCAGCTACTTAATTGTGGCCTAAACTGGCACTATTCAGTATTCTTCCTGCTCTGAATACCTTTTAGAGTTCTGTACCAAAGTTATTAACTAAAGTTTACTGAATCAGCAACGAGCGTGTTTAATTAAGTGGCCTGATTAACTTCATATTGGGCTAGTTATATCAGGGATTTGGTAACTTTTAACAGTGTTTTGAGGAGTTGGAATCAAATGGATGTCATTTCAACTTGGGGTATAAACGTCGAGATGCTTTTCGTATGTGGAAAACTAAATATTTCCTGGGAAAATTAAGTTGAGGAATTTGCCCAAGTTTTAATTATTTATGTTGCTGTAGAATAATGGTATGAAGCGGACTAGCTGTACGATGAGGTATATAACTCTTCTGCACCTAGTTAGGGGTACCTTATTGTTATTACTCTATATACGAGTAGTGTATATATTAGTATATTATATATAGTCTACTCACTTGCTTTTACGCTACTAACAAATACTAATGTGAAATCTGTTATACAACAAATAGTCATATTAATTTAAAAGGTTAGACACATATATTCCTAGTAGAAATGGGTAAATATTTCATTTATTCATGATCATTATTTATTATCAGTTCAGCTTCCTATATATAGTTGGAAATAGTCTTTAGATATCTCAATAGATTTCATTGTAATTTAGTAAATACTATATAAGGTACATATGTCGAACATTTAGTTCTAAGACATTTCGGTTTCCTGACGATGTTTTCCTTCACCGTTTTGAGAACGTGGTATTGAGCACACACATCTTTCAATCGGTAAACTCAAAGTTGCACGTCGGGATTTGAACCGGCGACCTTTGGATTGAAACTCGGGGTCAGTACCACGACACCAACTGCCAAACACGCCCAATTATAGGGACGCGACGAGTACCGCAACGCAAACACATCGTAAATTAGACGCACAAACACACTTAATGAGAATAGTCGCACGTAAACACTTGTTTGGTTCGGCCAATGGGGATCATCGCTTGTCCTGATTGTTTGGACATGGACGCTGTATTTGCTCTTGTTGAGGGTCAAGTACTCTTTTCTCTGAATGAGCGTCTTCAAGCATTGACTGGTTTGCTTTACTTTCATACAACGAAACTATTTTTATGTTAAGGGAAAAAATGGCAAATGGAGCTTACTTTCGTAAATACGTATTATTTAATTTATACGCAATGTAAAAATAAGATGAAACCTAATTATATGTGAGTCAAAATATACGTACCTATGTAATGATGTATGACTTTTTAGTTGGCAGCAATTATTTAAAATTTTCTCTAAGTATAAATTCCACATCTACTAAGGATTGAACATCAGACATGCGAAATAACAAAAACATATTTCAATCACGATGTCTTGTTTCTAGATTATAGAAATATACTGTTCCATATTCTAGAGTTGTATTGAATCTGGAAAATCAAGTGTAATACTTGATTTTCATTTACAAAAATTGTCAAAAACATTGTACGGCTTTAACATACACATTTTATCACAGTCCAAATGAACAGAACATTCGTAATGAAACTATCTGCTTTCATTCTTAAAAAGTTTCTAGACGCATCGTCGTGTTTGTTCAGGAGCATTGTCCAACTTTCGTTCAAAAACCATTTTAAAGTGAGCTCTCAAAGTTATGAGGTTACCCCGCATTTGTCTGCGGGCACAAGTATTTTGGGAGACGAGGTGGGTCTGTCGTAAGTAGTGTATCTTGAAGAGTAGGTATCAGTTGGACAAACACGGTGGGACTGGAAGCGGTGGGAGGGGAGGGGGTGGGGGGTGGTGTTTACTACGCTCTGGGGAGGCGCGCGGAGAAATGAAATTGGCAGATATTTCGGCGCTGTGACACACACGTGTAGGTAAGCTTCGCATGCAATGAAAGTTTTGCGAGGTTTTTCCACTTTCGACACGAGATGAATAAAGTAAAGAGTAGGTACAACCTGCGTTTATATTTATGTCGGAAATGAAAAAGAACCCTTGCGTTATGCCGCTCGGGGAACTTACCTACATAAGTAAATAGGAAAATGTAATAACACCAGCCCGAAAACAAGATGCTTTTGTTTGTTCTAGTGCCGACAATCACGCTTGTAATTTCGCGGTATCCTTTTCCTTTTCTGGTGAATTATTATTTTTTTTATTGTGAAGAGGAACTTGTTGAGAAGTATTAGAAGTAAGATAGCACTTATTCCTTTGAAAGTTCGCAACAAAGTTGGTATTTTTCTACGTAAAAGCGACGACAATGAAAGTAATAGTCATGTTTGTTCTCCCCGAGAGAAATCCCTTTCCAACTTCGCGAATATATTCAATATAAAAGTTCCATAAAAATATATCTATACTATACGAAAAATTGTTCCCAAAACTTTTGTGAATTGGCACTTAAGAAACGCCATAAAAGTAAGCCTTCATTACAGAAGAAATATAAATCATGGAGGTTTTCAAGTGAAACATGATTTTTTACCGTCAAGGAAAAGTGCTAGACAAGTAATTCATTTTATTTTGTAAGTAAAATTATCCGGGAATGTTGATATATTATATAGATTATATAGATATAGAAATCGAAGCAAAAATAAATGCTTTCTATAGATACATAATACACAGTGCAGAAAACTAGGATTTCTTACGCCGTGTCGCTTATTAGTAACTATAATCATCACAGTCAGGATAATTAAAGTGGCCAATATGAACTTACAACGTTTGCGAGTAACTATGTATATACCTCACCATGTAGGCTGTCTAAGTAAACATTTCAGAGGCCTTATAACAAATATACGACAGCGCGTGACCTACATGTTACAAAAATATTTTCAGCATAAGCTCACTCATTACGCCGTTCTATAAGCGTGGCATGTCAGTAATGAGCCCGATATGCTTCGCCTACGGTCGCAACACAGTAAAGATATCATATAAAAACAGTAAAATACCCTCATAATCACACATCGAGCCAGCCTAATTTACTGATCCTAGAATGATGTTCTTACTTTGAATTGAATACATAATTTAGAAGATCTTATCAAATTACAAAAATCACATATTCCAACGATGTTCAGGTCCATCCCAGGCCTTTTAGTTGCGTCCAAAGTTAAATAGATCCAATAGTAAACACTAATGCCAATGTGCCAATAGTGACACATGTTTTACGTAAACATGTGTCATGTTAATGGGTGGTACGGCACTTTTAATTTGCTTGTCCTGAACGAAGATCCTACTTCTAAAATCTCTTTGTATTGTAACTAAGTGTAACTTTTAGTCTTTTATTTCAGCTGCTCATTGAAAATTCTGATAATGTTAATCCGTATTACACAGAATTTGTCACGTGTAACACATCTTTAAAATATAACATATAAGATTTCTCAAAATATTTCAAAATGTTGCTTTGTGTTATTTATCATTTCCAAGAACATAATAATTTTCATTTTACAAAACTTTAAAAAATTCAAGGAATGGCACCGACTAATTTAATAAAGTGTAACTACTGATTGCGACTTTATCTACACGGTGGTCACAGTAACCCGGAGACCCTAATTCCAAGGGGCGCGTGACGGTCCCTTTTCTTTGGTGGCCTATCTATAATATTCCAGGGTTGTACGTTCTATGGCGTATGGTAGGCGTGGTAGATCTAAATAATTGACAAAACTGATATATTTTCCCTCAGCAAGACTACTCTTGACTAGATAAAATAATTTGGTGAAAATGTAGTGGGTAGCAATGGGTATACATATACTGTAACACAGTTTCTGTAAACTAAAACAGGAGACAGAGCTACAAAAGTTATGTGTACTCTTACTTTGTCAATAAATCATTTGTATTTTAATATATAATATGAGTGCAAATAAATGATTAGGGTATTTCTGAAGCAAAAGAATTTCTTACGTTATTAAAACTTAAAATATTTGAGCTTTTTGACAGATAAAGCACTCTCGCTAAAAGTTATTGTCTTTGCCTACAAGTATCTAGTTACTAAAATCCATCTAAACATCATTACATAAAATCTAAAGGCATTGTTGCCGCTACTAATTATCATGTAAGCATATCTGGTAACAAACAAACATGAAAGAAAACACGCAATTATTTCACAAGCATTATTAATATTCTTCTATATAGAAACTTCATAATTTTATGAGCTTTCCAACGCTGGACTCTAATTTACATATATCGAATGCTCGATGTCAAAAGGCGGGTGAAGACGCACCTTGACTCTCATATACCACGAAACTTATTGAGGAATCCGACACAGCTGTCATACGAGTACAATATAACAATAACAATAAACAGAGCAGGTACCGTTCCGTACATGGGAGGCAGAATTTCAAAATATCTTGCTCGAATCGTTTGACTGTCAAACAGAACTCACACCAGTGGGCTCATTTCCTTTTTGTTACGGAGAACGTTGTTCATTTACATAAATTTACCTATTGTTATTCTCGCTACGGCTTCCATCTCGGAGACAAATGAGATCGCACAAACTTATTCCTAAAGGAAATTTTGTTATACGACAGCATGGGCCGTATCGGAAACGAGTTAAATTACAGAGGCTCTTTTGTTTTGTTTTAAAGCCTCAAGGAAAATATCAGCCAGGCGGAATATTGATGAGGCCTGTTGGTAGATTGGATTTCAAGGAGATTGTATTTTATAAGTATTTGCGTAACCATTTTAGCATCCATCTCTTGCGTTCGTGATGGGATGTCAGCGAATATTTTCGGAAGTTAATTTTGAAGGTTGTTTGTGTAAATAAATGGTTTAGCTTCGTATTCATTAGCTTTGAGTTTGATTCAAGTAAATTTATCATGAAAAGGAAAAGCATTGTTGGACAAATATTACGGACTTTATTATTATAGTTTGTTAATAACAAAATTAACCAGTCCCATATCTTTCGGCAGAATTCCCACGGCAAATATAAAAATACTAGTAAAAGACAAGGCCTAAATCCGAATTCATATCATGCCTTATCAGAATGGTTTCCGTACGGGTAAACTCGGCTGGTTTGTATCTACGTCATAGCTAATATATAGCTGAGTCCCAAACAGTAGAGACAGAATCCTAAATGTAGATGTAAGTCTAAATGCAGTAGTAGATAGTGATTCGATGTAAGTAATCGAGTCACGTTGGTCATCATACTTTGCATGGGTGACCATTACAACATATTTTTAGCATTTACAACTGAGCGGTTTCGAACTTCGGAGGCACACATCAAACCATTCTTCTGGTTCATAGGGTTCTGGCTTCATAAGTGTGACAAAACAAATCACTAGCCTTCTGAAAATGTTTTTTTTGTATACAAAGTACTAGATTCTACAAAGGTTAAAAATTTAATAATTTAATAAATCAGTATCATATGATTTAATGACAAAATACGTGGTGGTTCCGTTCAATAACTTTCCTCGCATAACAATCTTTTGAAATGAATATGAATATACTGAGACGTGTTTGATCCCTCGTCCTTATACATAATGCTAATAAAATAAACATCAATAAACACACATTGGTCCTGCCATATAGATTTCAAAACAATACAACTTATAGCGGTAACTTTGTTAACTTAAAATAACTGAAGGAGCCGTTTACATGTCGACTGTGACACGCGTAGCTCCAAACCATACGTGCATCTGCGCCGAAAAGGTCTCATTTACTTTACTACTCCAATACCGACGGTATCTCAGCTCTGATAGGATTTGATACGTGGTTTATTAAAAAGATAAATTGGATTAGAGCGTTTCACGAAAAATATTTTCTTATATCTATTTATTATTGTTATGTATCGTTAGAGATTTTATGACCTGCGTCTCCTGTTTTTGTTTTATAAATAAATATATACAATGTATATAAAGGACAGCAAAGTTTGAAAAAATAATGCAATACATTATATTTGTGACCTTATAGGTACTATGGCAATTTTATTTCACAATATAATGTTCGTATAAAAGATGGTCTAATACATTGGGAGTTGTATATTTCAGTCCAAATATATAAGGTTGTTTCAGCTTAAATATTCCACCACCATTGAGAATAAACTCGTATTTATTTGCAGAAATTCTCCGAGTTTCTCTTTACGGTTTAAAACATTTTAATTTGGTGCATTGCTGTCTGGCTTCAGAGAGTATTTCGGACTAAACATCGACAAGTAAATGAAACGCATTTGTATGTAACGGACTTGAGCAAGCTTCCTCTCGGGTCCGATAATGTAACGTATTGCGTGTCATGATGGCAAGTTGTATAGAAGCTTCTACGCCAATTAAATAAATAGCCATCGTGAGGCTACTGATTTTTGCTTACATTTCTTGATTTGATTCAACGACTTGGTTTCCTGATTGGATGAGCCCCGCACACGCACGAATAACGTATCGCCGTTGCATTCTAACTTTAAATTAGGTTATTCAACCGTACCGTAGAAACGGCCGTGTGCGGCGAACTGTTCCTTCGTATGGAATGGAATTAACAATACTACCTTTGTGCCTGATCCGATAAATTAGACTGAAATATTAAATATAAAATTAAGTAACTTACGTGAATAACAATTAAGTTACTCTGAATATAATATAATAAAAATTTCCTCCCGCCGTCATAGTACAGACGACAGTGGTAGAACCAGGACTAACGGTCAAGCCTCGAATACATTTATATCGAGATTATCGCTTAGCCGGCAGCTTCATGTCAAACATGTGTGCTAGATTCCTTGATATATCGAATTAGGGCTTGAAGATGTTAAATCCATAATAAAAGAGTTTCTCGCAATTATAAGTGTGCGGTGATTATAAGATCGGGAAACTGAACCAATCAACCAATCGAATCAGGTATCCAACGTTTGCTGCAAAATTTGGTCTTCTAGACATAATGATTATCTTAAAAGTCACTAATAATACATATTTTTTCATAGCAAATTCCTTGAATTGAATTCCCATCCCCATCCGTAATCCGACCCCCCATTCATTCCGGCAAACTGCCGCCCGCGCCGAGAGGTGGCCATTTCGCCCGAACACTCCTCCGCAACCCAGCACTTACCAGCCGAACTCGAGAACAGCGTTTTAGCCTAGCATCGTAAAAGGAAGGATCTCACGATCACGAAGCGACTAGCGACATCTAAATTCAAATTTTTCCTTCTCAACACGACGGTAGCTTACGACCTTATCTGCATATAGCGAGATGAATTTTATAAACTATTTCTGTGCGGCATCGAAATCGATTTCCCTAGGGGACATTTTCACAGTTCTAAAATAAATGTTTACTATATATATTTATATATTGGAGTGATCAATATAATAACCGTCTTCTGGTATTATTAATCTTAAACAAGGTTGTTATATAACAGTACAATCAGCTTTTGATTTTGTATCTTATTAAACCTGTTCATAAATTTCAGCACTTGGATATCATGATTCAATTAAAGTTTATCACATAAGCAAATTGGTCGCAAAGTGGAATTTCACTGATAACCGACTATTTAAAGGAAATAAAAGCTTATGGCATACAATGTGGAATTGAACCAGTCCAGTAAGTGAAGTCATAGTATTTGCCTACAAAATGTGAACCACTTTGAACTTACCGACTAATTAGAATGTTACAATGTTGCTCTACACGAATATTACTGGCTCACGATATAAATTTAAATGTTTTATTATACTTATAGCGTATATCGGACATAATTTGTATTATAAATTACGAAAGAATAAAAACTTTTAACATATACACTTGGTGTGCAGTACCAGTAAAATCATCGAAACACTATCAAAAGTGAAGAAATCAAAAAGTAGGCCAATCACGTCAAGAAATTCCAAGATAATATAATAATTTAGCAGGCGCCATATAATTTCATGGCAAAATCTCCACTTTTTCTCGTGGGCAAATCTCTGAAGTTTCCAAGCAAAGTCATTGTGAATAGACCCGTAAAACAACGAACAACCATTCATTTAGGGATCTCAAAGTTACGTCACGGGCTTATGAATAAAGAGGGGTCGCCTGCCGGAAAAATGAGGGGGTTATTCAAAGGAAAAAGTTTTTTACGTAAGAAAAGAAGAGTAAGAACGGGATTATCGGCCATTCGCTGACAAGAGTTTTGTGGAACTTGCGGCCTTGTTATAAGTATAGGACTTTTAGTATCGCTTACCGAAAATGTTGGAGAAAAAAGTAAAAACATTCTCCAGACTCTCGTGGGCGCCGTCGTACGTTAACAATAACAAGACAAAAATAATAAGTAGCCGTAATGAGCGACTTCCTGGTCGTTCGTCATAAATACTAATGAGTTGGCTGTGTATTTTATCAACATATTGTACGATATATTTATGTATATTTAATTTTCCAACCCTTGTTAGCAGAGCATAACTCAACAGTACAATTTAAATTCAAAAACAGGCAAGTGGTTTCCGCTGAATGTGAGGTTCTCACGAAGGAGTTTGTAATTATATCTCCATGTGGGTCGGACTGATTGGTTCCAGGATATTATGGAGACGAAGTAATTTCTGTTATTAAAATCGCATAGGCGTGAAATTGGGAAATCAAATTTGACAGGCTTAGTTGGTAGTTACTCTGCCGTCTGCGTTGTAGGTCGTGGGTTCTATTCCCACCCAGGACAAACATTTGTGTGACGAATATAGATGTTTGTTCTGTGTCTGAGTGTTAACATGTATGATATGTATGTAGGTAAATACATAAAAAAAGTACATAAAAGTATAGATACCTGTAAGTATTCTATCTGTTGTCTGGTTCTCATAGTATATACGAGTAGCTATGCTTAGTTTAGGGCTAAATGTCGCTGTGTGGATTGTCCACCAATATTATTTATTAATGGATGAAGACAAACTCTGACTGATGGGTGAACGTGGAAAAAAAAATTATGCGAAATTTGTGCCACCTCTAACTTTATATGATTCTTTATAAATCGTTGATTTTTTATGGTGCATAACAGATGCGTAAATATATACATAAATACATTTCAATAAAAAAAATGATTCCAAACTCAAAAGAAATAAATTATTCATCCAAATTGGTATAGAAAATAACTGCTTAATTTAATAATGTAAATATTTATTATAAATATTAATAATGGTTCACTACACTAATTAATGCATTAGTGCCATCCTATTTCTTTTTTTGCAAGAGAACTATAAATAAATAATTAGTCTCAGGATCTGCCGCAGAATTTAAAACATTTGTCTACTTATTTTAATTTGCTTAAAGTATCTACGTAGATACTGTGATTACGCAACCTTAGCAAAACCCTCAGATAATTCCCCTCCGACCTCTCAGCCTGACAATGTCCTGAGGAATTGCGCCAAAAGATAAAAAGAAAATGTCTTAAACTGAGGAATCTTGCTGCAAAAAAGAGAGTAGATAATAAGGAAAATAAGATTTATTTTTCTTAAAAATTTTGAAGCGCTGTGACCAAATACAACGCGTAACAATTTTGTTTCTTGAATCAGATATATATTTAATTTAGGAGGATGTGTAAAATAGAATGACAGTTACATCCATAGTAGATATTTAACAAAATGTAAGCAACTAAATAATTTTGTCATACGTGTAAGTAATAAAAAAATATCTCTAGATGCACTATTAGGTACTAATAGTGTCAGTGGCTCAACGGCGTGCACTAACCCATGTTGTCGAATTTTTGGTACTAGATGCACGACGTTAAATGAAGCAAAAATATTTCACGGACCATTGTCATCAAAAACACTTTGTTTTGAGAAACATGAAAATGTATTCTGCTGAATAACTTGAATAAGTATAGTACAACTTAACCGAATGTATTTAAAAAGAATCTAGCTGGTAAATCTTGACTCAAACTGAATCCAATAAGAATGTTACCTTGAGATCAAGCAGTAAGTTTTTATATAACACTGATGAACTGAAAGGTTTTTGACTCGCCTAATCTCAGCTCAGAGTTTAATTCGAATTGCTTTGTAAGTTATTAACTTGATAATAAACTTTTGTTAGCGCTCTATTTTGTCTATTCATTTTACTGACAAGGTTTCAAAAATATATCTACATTAATACCAGTCAACTTATATTTTTTTTTTTTATATTTAAATATTGTTGGACATTTCACACAGCGCCATCTAGCCCCAAAGTAAGCTAAACATAGCTTGTATTATGGGAACCAGACAACTGATATACATACTTATATACTCTTCTTTTGTAAATACATACATCTAATACATATTAACACCCAGACACAGAACAAACATCAATGTTACAAATGTCACATAAATGTTTGTCCTGAGTGGGAATCGAACCCACGACCTACTCAGCTCAAAGACAGAGTTACTAACCAACTGAGCTATGAGGCCTGCAAACTTAAAAAACTAGCTGCTCATCATCCGAAGCACGCTGTGAGTGCAAAAGGCTCAGATCTGCGGGATTATATTCCTTAAATCGAATACTAGTCTTGTCAACATTCCTCTTTGGAATGTTAATACGCGCTTATTAGTACTTCATATGCGAATTATTTCAGTTACGAGACAGAGATGGCGTTATCAAATTTCAATATCTTAATTCGTGCTGGAAAAGGACGGTGCACTCAACTAATCTAGACGTTACAAAGTTGCGACTTAAACCGAAATACTTTACTTTTAGACTATATGACTCAATGTACAAACCCTTCAAAGGATATTGTACTTTGTCATGCGTATTTTAGGGCTTCAATTGGATTGGATTAAACGAGCTTTTTATGTCCTTAGGGATTACAAACTAGGATTCTCATTCGGTAAGCTTTTGTTACATTGTAGAGTCAGCAGTTCAAATATACCGTCGCACATTTTCGAGGATTGGACATTTACAAGTCATTATGTAAGCGGTAATTGCTGATTAAATTTATATATGTTTTGATATGCCTTTAAAGCAACCTACCGCAGTTTCACAAAAAAAATGGCATCTGGTGATAAGTAAAATAATAAAACATGCTGTTATTATTGCGTATAACAATTTTTGCATAGGAACTGAGTTATTCTTCCAATATATAGGTATATATTATAGGTTTCACTTAACAAAAATAATAATAAACTTTATTTAACATTTAGCGCACATTAATTTAAAAGAGAATGAGATATGTCTATTAAAATAATAGCTGTGTGTGTTTGAAATATTGAGATGCACAAAAACGTTCAATATCTGAACTAGGAGATTAATAAAAGGGCATTCAGCGGTTATAAATGAAAAACAATTCGAGCAGAGACCAAATTCAATTATTTCAACGTACAGTCATCAGCACAAGTTATTCAAACTTTGTCGCTACGAGCAAATAAATCAAGCGCGCGATCGCACCGCCCCCCGCGCCCCTCCCGACCCGTTTTCAAAATGGCCGACACTGTCAGCTTTTTTTTGCTCTCCAACCATGTTGTCGCGCTCATTCTTGTTTTTGTTAAGAAGATTTGTGGACGCTATACAAACTAAACGCGCTTTTAATTTACGTTAAACATTAACAAATATTTTAGGTTTCTTGATATGGGTTAGTAAATATTATTTTGTGCAATAAGTATTTAAATAAACTCATTTCTATAGTACATTTGAGTATATAAATAGATAATATTATAATATTACTATTTAAACCTTAAGTCTCCAACCAAGCAAGACTGTGATTTATATTTCGTTAAGATCACTGAACCTAGCCAAATTTTGTCTTATTAGAAAGGTGCGCGCCTACGTAGCTTTAATAACTCCTTAATCTTCTCAAAGGATAATATTTGACTTTACTCGGTACAAGTTGCCTTGTTCCATCTTTATGATTTAGGTTAAGTTCGTTCCGAAAGGATTAAGGCGGCTCTTAATTCAACGCTCCAGGCCGAAATAAATTTAACGTTTTGGAAGCTTATGATGAAAAACTTGAGACACACGCATAAGCTCACTCTAAATATAAAGTTATAACCACGATAACATTTTGAGATTCTAAAGTGGCATGGGATAAAGTTTAGATCGCGATTGTACAACGTATATTCAACTACAATGTTGATTCGCCGCGCAATTCCGAAACAAATACATAGTTCAGTATTCAGCTTCAGCACACACGAGATGAATGTGTTTCACACGAGTTTTGCATCAACGCGTCTGTTTCCTCTACATTTTATTAATCAAAAATGCACGTCAACATGAATTGCCTTGCAATTCAAGCTCCAAATGATACCTGTGAAGCGTAAAACGTGTACCGTAACAAAATAAAACGCGCACAACGCACGATAATTGAACGGACACACGTATCGATATTTTATTTTATTTTCCCCTTCCAATTCAGTTTATTTTCTGCAAAGCGCCTCTAGCGGAATGGAAGGTAATTGTAGACTACAGTCGGGTTCGCTTCAGGGAATAATTGTACAAACAGAAAAGCCTCTGGGAGTGTTTAAAGTCAGACTACGTTGGGTCGTTTACGGAGCCTGCGCGCTTAATGCCGGACCGAGGACGAAAATTATCTATGTAACGAGCTTCGTAAAAGCAATGGCAACTAATGAGGCTATTGGGTCTCTCGGTTTGTTGTGCGAATATTTTTATAGGGCATAACTTTAATTTTGAGAGGGGGCGGTTAATTTTAATGATTATGCTAGACCGTGTTCGACAAAGCGCCGTAAACCGATGAATGCTAAAAGGGTTGGATAATGTGAAAGCGTACTCACAGATCCGGTAGCCGCCGTCACATGGGACTCGAAGCCGGGACACATTGCACGTCACTGAATATTTAAAATAATGAAAAGCCCGGGCATTGGGCGTTCCCTTTTAAAAATGCACTGCACTTGGATTTTACTGCGGCCGTGCAGGTTGGTCGAGCAAAAATTCTCAAGACCAGGCTAACAGTCTCGTAAAGGAGGTGGTTCCTGTACAGAATAAACATCGGTCAGAACGTGTTGGTGAATGGACACTCAAACTGAACTATACCTATACAACGCTCCTCACTGAATTAGAACAATTTTGACAGTATGTTCCCACCCAACCGACCCAAGAACATCTCTCACTCTCTGCTTTCCTTATCCAAACATACATTATTTTGGCATACGTTTGGACAAAAGATAGAGGGGGGTGAAGCTGCTAGTTTCTCAGCATCAAATCTGACTTTAACTACAGAGTTTTGGAGACAACTATTTATCGTAGGTATATTTCAAATGACGAATTTGTTCACTTTAGAATAGCTAACGGCCCTAATTCTCCATCATTCCTTTTATCTAAACATTTGCCATACAACCTGTACAATGATACATCATATATTATACAGATGTATTTTAAATTAATTATCCTGTCATCCACATCCGAACTGCTTATATTTTAATAAGAATTTATGTCAAAATGATCACGCCATTAATGATCACACATAAATTCAAATATGACAGTTAAAATTCGAATTATCATTAATCTATTAACTATGGAAAGCTATTATCATTAACATGAAATCAGATCATCAGATTTAGAGTTAACACATACCTATGCTCAGGTTAAATGGTAAAATTTGATTTCAAGTTACTTAGATCTCTTAAAAACCAGTCCCTTAAAACCCTACCCATAAATTTACACTAAAACGTACGTATTACGTAATTAGGCAGCTATCTCGCAACGATCTCATCAGGAAAGAATAGCGACACAAATTAATTCTAATTAGTCCACTCTATCTTGCTCAATGCTGAAACGAGGACCGAGGAATGAGGAGGGATCTGAAAAGTGAATGTACCGAAACGGTAATTTGATTCGGTTCTGTTCCCGGATTAGTGGTCGCCATGCGCCATTTGAATAATTTTGTCGTTGATTTCGGTCGAAGAAGTTTATATACACTTTTTATTTGCTGGTATGTTAATGGTGCTTATCTATACGGTAGTGTAATACTGTAATACATTTTTGGTATATTTTATGAGAAATCTATGTGAATTACGTAAATTATACACACAGATGGCTTATCTTAAGCGAATACTGATCAAACAGTTTTTAAAATTTAACAGTGTTAAATAAAATTGCTGTGCCCTAACAGAGTTTATGTTTGTATCCATTAAATATATTAAGATCTTTGTAACAAACATAGTGTCTACTGTCATCTACTGTTAGCTTTTAGTACACTCCCAACCACTCTTTAGCTATTAAATACTCTTTCCATCCCAAGGTTGTCTGGAAGAGATCGCTTTATAGCGATAAGACCACCCATTGTGCTTCTAATGTCTAAGTTTCTTTTTTTTATTACTATTTGTAATGTTCTATGGTGTACAATAAAGCATTTTTATTATTATTATTATTATAGTGCAACAAATGCTTTGAATTTGATTTAATATAATTTTGATTGTATAACTCATTAAAACAAAATATTTTCCAATGGCTTTAAAATCTTCAGAAGTCTATAATATTATCTACACGGCCGGTCTAGGTATATTGCATTCATATACCTCATATTGTATGTTTTATTTTTACACCTTAAAAGAGCTTTATAGATAACTTGAAAGTTTATTATGAAAATCATATTAAATACACAAAACACTGTATTTTACTTATTTATATTTAAATATCCTGCAAAATTATTATATCAATCATCCTGTAGAAAGTTTTTGAGAATGAAAATTATTATGTATTATTTACTAATAACTAGATTTTCACCTCGTATATACTCACTCACTATGACATATATAATGAATAATGTGTTCTAATGAAGTAATTTACAGATAATACCTACGTACCGACAAGGAATAGGGTGTGTCCCTTCTCAGCAGCTGGTTATTCATTGCCTATCGTGGGTTCGCTCGATACCTACAATGTAATCTTAAAAACTCATTTGGTTAACTATCTACATTACCATACAAATGCTTCATTATTGTATTTATTTCTTTATAGTCATCACCGACGTTTTAACGAGGAAACGCTTCGATTGATAAAAACGGCGCGTGGTTTCTTTATAACATTTGGAAATAAATGGGAGTTATAATATTATTCAAGATTTATATTAACTAACGTATCGCAGTTAGGGAAATCAAATATGTTTATAATAATTATTAATTAAAACTTTTTCATGGGTCTTCTTCTTCTTCTTCGAGTCACCGGTTCTATCGAACCAGTGTGGTGAAAGGATTTTAAGTGCGCCTCAAAGAGGCTCCTTTCGTGCACTCGACACATGTCTTCGAATTTTTTGTTCTAGGACATGTCGGTTTCCTCACGATGTTTTCCTTCACCGTTTTGAGAACGTGGTATTGCGCACATAAATCTTTCAATCGAAAAACTCATAGGTGCACGTCGGGATTTGAACCGGCGATCTCCGTATTGAAACTCGGGGTTCAGTACCGCTAGACCACCACGCTCTTTTCATAGGTGAAACATTGGGACATGGTTCTTGGTGAATCGTTTCCAGGTATAGGTTTAAAAAAGTTTTGTTTATTAAAGTGCAAGCGGAATTATGTACTATTTCTCCTCGAAAGCACAGACTTAGTAACTTATTATATCTTTAATTTAATAAACTTGTTATTTTATGAATAATTACATTAGAATGCTTAACGATAACAGACATAGCTATCTCGAAACATTGTCTTAATAAAATGATCCCATTATATTCGATTCACTCTGGAAATCAACATTATTTCTGCATAATCAGATCTGGGACCGTTTCCATGCAAATGAGAGATATAAATTAATATAAATATTTCTATAAAACATACCCCTTAGTGACGTTCAAATTTGTGGTTATTCAAAAAGGTTCGTATTCCATTTGCAGATCCGACCAATTGAATTTGATGGGTTATTTTTGCGCTTCAAAAATGGCGTCAGACACGTTTTTAGTCTTTATACGAAATAATGGAATGGAATACTGGTTCTTTATTTTTGTATGTTAGATGAATCTTAATGTTATTTTGCAAATTAGTGTAGTTCAAAGCTATTTGCAGAATTATGAACTAGTTTATATTCCATATTTTTCTCTAGTAGTAGGAGCATAGTACTATTTTCTGTGAAATAAAGAAAATCAGCCAGCATTTTCTGTGAAATAAAATAAAGCCATTAACAAAAGAATGTCACTTAAAATCCGTCGCCGAGTTATGAGTGGTGTAAGCACCTATAGCCTCCAATAGAAGCTGTAATGAAAAGGAGTTGAAACGCGTCGACAGAGTTGATATACGGTGAGCAAACGCGGCTTTACTTTCAAGTATTGGTATCGTACATTTCTTGTGTGGTACAAGTTACAGGAGAATATTAAACCATCTAATTCATAATATTTTCTTTTTAAACCTCGTTTTTGTAATGGGTTATAAATATTTCCCACCATAATAATAAATTTGTCAATTCTAAAAGATATGTTGAATATGAATATGGAAAGTTTTAAAACCGCTCGTGGAACTAGATGATATATTGCTTTGGAAATTCTGCTCAACCCTTCCTAAGAATACCACCGATACAGATATGGAGCTGTTGGTGACATATTGTATTGAATTACAGAACGAGCAGATAGATAGAGCACCTAACAAAATCTAACACAACTCTTCACAATTTCACTATTAGTCATGGAAATTTGAAAATTGGAAATGAGAAAAAAAAGGCCAACCCAAGAATTGTATTGCGGCCCAGCCGTTGCGAAACACACTCGTAATATGAGTGAATATGATTGCTTGGCGGTAGAACTGGGTACATTCACGATTCACAGGTAGGCTGAGCTTAAGTGAGCTTTTCACCTGTGCGTTACACTATGTATGTATATATGTGTCTATATATGGGAAAGTAGATATGACGAGAAGTGAGATTTTCACCGCCATTGTTGTCTGGGGAACAACTCGGCTAACCCTTTCTTCCAGTAATTCATTCCTTAATATTCGGCTGCCTGAACAAATCTTATACCAAAGAATTTAACAAGAACTCTGGGTGAAATGAATTAGTATTTAGGTATAATGGCAGTATTATGCTATTCTTACAAAACACAGTTACGAATTCTTCCAAATATTTCTGCACTAGAATTCCCTGTGTTGCCGGTGCGGGACAAACACAGATACATCCACAACATAGTAAAAAAATATGCTTACCACACACAGTTTATCCTGTTCAAGAAACAGTCCCATCACTCCAGACATTTTTTCTACCGAGTGAGCCTTGAAGCCGTTCATACCTTACATAGGTATGAACAGCAGATAACTTCTGAAATAAATATATATATAAATATATATATAAAATAAGGTTTGTAATATTTTTATGTAGTAGTTTGATGTATGTCACTGAAGAAATTTGGGAATAACCTTTTACACACCCTCACACCGCTGACTAGTAATTATATACGAACGAATCGCTTCAGTTTGTGTTTTGACTCGAATCAGGAGCACAAAAGCTGTTTCTATATGGAAATTTTTACGTATACTTTACTAGCTTACACTGCCTACGCTAGCATTGATTTTGTAAGCATGAGAATGGTTTATTAAGGGACGCACCATACTATTGAAGTTGGAACCGGTTTTGACTGAAAACGTTTATGCTTAAGGAAATAGAGCGTGGGTGAAGAAATACGTGTAGGTACACGCGGAAAGAATCTCAGTGGTCTAGTTGTACGCACTTGAGTTTTAACACGGAGGTCGCTGGTTCAACTACATGCCAACTAGTATTTTTCATTTGAAAAATTATATGCGCAATACCACCAAAACGGTGAAATAAAACATCGTTAGGGGACCGTCATGTCATAGAACCAAAAAATGGTATAACAGTGTCCATGAAAGTAGTTTCTTAAAAGCGTTCTTTAATCCTTCATCACGCTAGTTCCAATGAGCAAGTGATGCAACTAATAGCAGCACTATTATCTTTTGAATTTTGTTTTTCACCTTTCCTTTTAACATAAATGTTTGCTCTTTTGTTAATATAGTGTAAGTAAAGTACCCTAGTTCAAAGGTATATCTAAGAGTGGAAACTTGGTGGGAGAGAAAGTTCAGGCGGAATTCGTATGCGAGCCGGTGTCATAAACACATAACTTATATTATGAATGAACATAGAAGGAGGGCGTAATAGCGCGGAATGTCGAACGAATGCCTCCCGCCCCGCTCCCACGCCTCGCGACGCTCTCTGTAGCCTTGTTACCCTATTGCCCTCATACTTTTTAATCGTTGACAATTATTTTAGGAACGATTTTAATTCCTTCAGTAATATTTATATTTAATGCAAATAAAATAAGATACAATTGTCTCATATTTCTGTAATATATTCAGCTGGTTTTCTCTGCGTATTATTAATTTAAATAAAGTAAGGCAAGGTCTTAATCTTAAGACAGTGTTTTGACATTTGACACAGCGCCATCTAGCTCCAAAGTAAGCTAAGCATAGTTTGTATCATGGGCACCAGACAACCGATATAATACTTATATACTTTTTTTTTGTAAATTCATACATATTAACACCCAGACACAGAGCAGACATATATTTTAGTCACACAAATGTTTGTCCTGGGTGGGAATCAAACCCACGACCTGCAACGCAGAAGGCAGGGTTACTACGAACTGAGCTGTGAGGCCTGACAGACAATTTATCAATTTACAAACCAATTCGATATCCTTAAAACCACAAAAGGCGTTATTATTTTAATTATTATTCTATAACGGATAAAAAGGAAAGAAGTATAAACGACATGATTTCGATATATTTTACCTTCATTATACCGCTGTAGGTACTCGCAGGTACGATAGACCGGTTTCAAGTGAGTTGTCACTGGTAACAGTCCGATAACGCATAGTGACGTAAAATTTGCCTTGTTATACAAGATAACTGAGACTGGTTCTAGGAACACAATATAAATTACGTATTTCATTCAAGCGATGGTTGCAGCAGATGGCCCGCCTGATTTTAAGCTTTATTCTCTGCCTATAACAGACCGACATACTACTCAGGGACAGACCTAATAATAAACACGCTAGCGTGGGCGTAAAAATCTTGGTACAAGACATCTTTTCGACTTTCAAAATAAATTTTCCAAGTTTATTTTTATCCCCAGTAGTGATGAGTGTTCATCACGTTGGAGATACCTAAAAGTCGGTCCGTCGCCGCCACCAATCTAAATAATTGACCCTCTGTCCGTCCGTCTGTACAATTTCTTAGCCGGACCAAGAATGCGAGGAGACAGCTTTAATAGAAAACATTTTTTGTTGTATTAGGAAAATGATGAAAACTACAAGTAATTTAATGTAGAAAAACGGTTTATCTTTTGATAAATGGGTTATGAATTTTGTTTATTGTGTTAAACTTAAGAAATCTGATATATAATAGGTAAATTTGCCATGCAAGCGAAGTGAGAGAGATTGATTCTTAATTTACTTGGACGAATCGTCATTGCGGTAATTTATTATGTATGTATGGTGCTATCCTATATAATAGAAGCTACATCTAACCAATGTGATTATTAACTATTGCCACATAACGTTCTGAAAACAGTGAATAAAAACAGAGTAAAAATTACCTCGTTCTCTTGGACTAGAAGTTTTTATTAGGCTACTTATATTCAGCCAGTAGACAGAACACTCATTATTAAAAAATGTAGCGGTAGCAGATAATATTCCAAATAATAGAGAGAAAGTGCGACGACGCCATAGCTTTCAGTTCTCGCGTATAGCAGTAAAGGGTGAAAGCAAGAAGTAAAAAGAGGAAAAAAGTGTATTATTAGTCTCTTACCGAAATGGAATTGGAACATTTCGCTGAGAAATTTTCAGAAAGTATTCACTTAGCTAAGGTTAGAAGCGCTTTTACACTTTTACCTCCACATTTTGATTGAACGTCTGAATAAAATACGAAAAGATTTTCTTAAAAACACTTAAATGAAAATAGATTTTTATAACGAAATGAAAGTATTATATTTCCAAACCTCGTTTGGGGAATTTTCTTCGATATACCTAACTCTCTCAAAATATCACCATACATTTAAAAAGAATTAAAGTATATAGGTATCTGGTTATTTTACGTAACAATTATTAACTAATTATACAAAGTCTTGCGTAGGTTGGAATGTAAAAATGATGTATTCAATTTTATTCAGTGCTAGCTACTGATATAGAGCCCATTACATTGTAACATTGACTAAGCCCTGCATATATATCTGTTAAATCAGCTTGATCGGAAATGTGTAGGCAATTACATTTCATTTGTTTATGACTGTGATTGAATCAATCATTTAGTTGAGGCATAACTAAGTAGGTAATTCCCTAGGCTGCTTTTTAATGACTGTTCACCGCAATGTGTTTTGATTCCTTATTCAAATTTATATTTAGAAAGAATTCATATATTCTTAAATTAAAACTCTGAATTAAAAATATTTCTTTTATTAACATCATATTAAGTTCCGCTATTTGGGTAATGTCATAGATAAAAATCAGTTTTTATTAACGCAACTGTCTATCGTTAATTTGTTTTGGGAACTAAAAATACGTTTGTGAACCGACAAGTGTAATCGAATAGGAACCACCCCATTCCTTTATAATCATGCTGTCAAACATCAAATCTAGTTTTTATTGCATCACATTCGGCTCCGACCAATCGCTACGGCTTTTTCAAAAATCGAACTGTCAAACTTCAATAATAAAGACCTTATATTTTTACACTTTGACGATGCCGCCACGATGAATGGCGCGAAGGTAAAATAATAGTACTTTCGTGAGGCCAACATTCATTGTATACCCATCCTGAGGGAGAAGTTACGACCGCGACAGGTGTGATGCCGAATTAACTTCTTATATAAAGTCGCTTTTTATACAACACCGACGGCTTAATGAGCCAGGGGATCATGATAATGAAACGCGAGTTGTCTCGGACTTTCCTCACTCGACCTCTTTTCTCCGTTTAATTAAGATATTTTTGGGGGAATTAAAACTGATTCTCGTACTATTTAGTACACAAACTCATGAAAAATAATTATATTTTTTGAGCTACCAGCCTTTTGGGAGATTTCATCAACACTAATCCGGTCCCTGCAACAAAAATAACAATATAACTTACACAAATTCTACTCGAGCGCAGTGTTAATAATATAGAAAATCAGTGTCACTTTAAATCAAGTTGAATGTCTAAAGAACGATCCTAAAACTCGTTCCATTTTCGAATTTTCGTTTGGTCCGTTATCTGATGGGTGGTCGTTGAACTTCTTGAGATTTTAAAATAAGAATGTGACACGGCGTCGGCTGGTTGAGGGTACTCGTATGACAGCATGTTTCATTCAATCAAAACAGCGGATGCATTGTTGGGATCAGTGACCTTTGGAGACAGGCGCAGAGATACGTAATGTATACTTGCTTGTAAAATCAATATTCATGATACGATGCAAGGATAATAGAACCTTTCGTATTTGTGGGCGTTATTATCGAACCACCTACCTGCATTTTATTGTCAGATCGATATATTTTCTGCTTTTTAAGTATATCAAAGTGCCATTGGACGCTTTATCATTTTCTTCAGAATTGGATATTGTCAACGAAATAATACGAAGAGTTTTCGCTTCGGGTAAACCAATTAAAATAAAATCAATTAATATTTTGATATATTTTCGCTATAATTAACATTTTATAAGAAGACACACATGTTGATTAAATCGTAGAACTGATAATGCTGTTCGCGGATAAAAATGTTTCCATTAACTTTTAATAATTTTCGGGTTTTACTTTTTGAATGCTTACATTAAAAAGTTATTTTGTGTCTGATATCACATTTCACAATATCTTAACTGCATTTCTTTTATTATGTCGGTATTACGAACAGAACACTACCGGTAACAAATTGTACTCAATGTAAAATGCATAAAGTCTCAGCGGCAACTCTGTTGGAAACCACAACATCATTGAATTAATTAATTTATTGAATCGACATTGATGTTTGACATGAAAGTACTTGTACGTACTTACAAGAATTGAAATAAGGGCGGGGCGAAGGTTTTCAACAAATATTATTAAGTGTTGTATCCATGCAAAATCGAGTATTGATTAAATAATATACATTTTAACTAGTTTTGCTCATATCTTATATCAATGCATTTATTTTTCTGTCTTTATATCATGTTAGTTAAATAGTTTCACAAAAAGTGGACGAGGTTAGCTCAAGTAACCGGTAAGCTCAATGTACCTTATGACTAAAACAAAAGAAAAGTCTTATATTGTCAGGAAGTATTTTATTCGCAATAGAAAGTAAACGGTTGTTTTTTTTATTTTTTGTACACTTTTAGCCTCCAAGAGTTTCCATAACTCTATTTCCGATTTCCAGAATAACTTTATCTTCACTACAAACACTAATTAAAGTGCACAGCAGTATTTCATCTCGATAAAACACAATTCCCAGGCGCCAGATGTATACAACATTTTATAGCTGAAGAAATTGAAAGCCCGCTGGTAGACAACTGCTGAGTATCGGTTTCCTATTAAAATTTATAGGTAAATTTTCCGCACACACGCCTTCACCCCTACAGTGCGTTCGTTCATTTGTAGCTTGGTCTTACTAAGTTCAAAACATGTAGGAGGTAAAGATATTTACAGATAAAATAATGCTTTTACTTTGGGTGTACAAAAAACGATACCAATCAAAAAGCATTTAATATAAATATGCTATAATATAAAACCCATTGGGCTTTTTAGTTGCTGAAAACAAAATTGAATTGTATGCACAGTCTAAAATGTAATAGCTCGTACTTTTTAAATTATATATATGTCTATAAAGAAAGTATTTTTTTTATATAAATTTTTCTTATTTTCTTACTTTGAAGTTTTGAACCTAATATATTCGCTAATACATTCGCTTGTACAAATTTACAATTTATCGAATGTACATTTGTACAATATTTAATTTTAAAAATTTGTTATAAATAAATGTTTCTCCCCTTATTAACCATTAGCAACACATTTAAATTTAGTTTTCTGGTTTCGCTGAAATCTCGCAGAGCACGGTAATTCGTCTTCTGTCGGAGTCATTTCAAATCGATTTACGACTTTCCAATCGGTAGGCTAAATTTAAATTATACACCGGCAACATACCGAATCTAATTTTCAAAAAAAAAATGTTTGAAATATTCACAGTGTTTCAAATGCAAACGCAAATAAAATTGTATGAGGAATCATTAGCTTAGTCAACAAAGTAATAATCAAAACAACTAAAACCCATTAACTACAGAATAGTATATTGAAAGCAAAAAAAAAATGGTTGTCTGTAAAGTCGGTTTACTGACGATAGTTGAACGTGTCAACGTCTTAAGAAAATACTGATGGAATGGTAGCATTTTTCAAAAGAAAATTTTAATTTCATTTGTTTAATAGATTTTTATGTATATATGCACTTGATACTCGATCAAAACATGTAAATGTAAGAATTAGCAGCTGTCCACGCAGACGCATCGCTCACTCAAGTAGGAGAGAGACGGATGTCGAACGCTGCCGAACGCAAAGGCCGATTGTGCTTCTTTGTCGCTCGTTCCGCGCTCTCGCTTGCACTTGCACAAGCCTTACATGGAACGCCTCAGAGCGAGGTAACGCCGCATGAGTCATGTTTTTTCGTGCGTGCAGCCGGCTCTATCGAATTATAAGACGTTAACACGTCAAAAGCTCCTGAATTTTAATCGTTTGTTGAACATTACTTACGTTGGTCACGCGACTGCACGGATCGTACTGAGCCAGTGTTTGTGGGAATGCTGCTATTTTTAAATCAAAATTAGTGCTGTAGCTTCTTAAGATTTTATTTTGTAGATCAAAATTACTTTCAACATTACCAACATGACCTTTTTTAAATAATAACGCGTATTTTATTCATCTGCATTGTGTCTACTAAATATGATAACGTATTTACTCTGTAAAATGTCTTTACTTTGGTGTACAATAAAGAGTTAACCTATCTTTTTGAAATATTCATTAATTGCATCGTCACACGATATTAAATATTGTTTGTATAAAATAGCATTTATGAAATGAATATAAGGTTTCTCTGGTTTTATATTTAATGACATGACTCACATTTTGAATTAACAGCAGCTATTTCTCAATTTTTAATTTTGAAGCTACGTTACTGTTTCCAAAGTCAAGTTTAACGTTTTCTAGTAGTAGAATTTGATCTCGTAACATTATTCCTACATTTAATTCTATGTTCATATAAAAGACCCATTTTTTTTAAGTAAAATGATTATAAATACAAGTTTTAATTGATAAAGAAGGTTCCAAAAGTTTCTATTCTTTATATTTGCGGCAAGCTAACTGATATTTCCTCTGGCAAATATTATCAGCGAGCGTGCCTTCAGTAGTTAAAAGGTTTCTGTAGATGTTGTAAGAACGAAAACAACAAAATATTGATTGAACGATCGTGGCAGGCGATACCGCGTATGTTTATACTATTTTTGTTCCAACGAATTTTTATCATTCTCAGGTAGCGTCAGCACAAGCATTGGATAAAATAATTATAATTTTCATCTCTTATATGAACACAAAATGCTTTATAATATGTCAATGTTTTGCAATAACTACCTAACTAGGTATAATTATTTTCACAATACAAAACTTTATGTGTTTTTAAAAATTACTACTAGTATTATCATTAATTGTATTATGAATATGTATAATTTTCTATTTAATTAGGTACTTTACCAAAATATTTAATAACAAAACGAAATTTCAAACAAAAACAAAAAATTTGATTTCAAAAAGTGTTAGTTGATATTCGAAAGTTTATTAATACTTACTTATTGCGTGTCGAAGTGTGAAAATATGAGGTTTGATAAGCTACTTTTCTTGCAAACTGTACTCATATATACAGATACGTCGTATTTTGCTCTACAATGCTGTATACATAAAATCGATTTTAATTAGTGCCAGCCATCGATATAGGCGGCTGGTCTAGTTCTAAGTAAGCCAATGGGATAATTATAGCGTATTATTTAGTATTAGTTTTATCAATGTAAAGCAATAAACATTGAGGTCTTGTGATAATGTTACCAGCCTTTTACCATAGATAATACAAATTGCTTTTGCAAAATCTTTTTTCTCATTAGTATAATTGCTAATCCAGAAATATAACTCTAGGCATAGTGTGAGAAGTCAAACTAGACTAACAGTACTTGTTGACCATCATACTGTACGGTTAGTACATTTAGCCTTCAGCAAAAGATATCCCATGTAGTTCTCCAGTTCAGTTCCCTGATTGGACGAGCCTTACTGACACACGATTCGTTTGCCCAATGCATTGGGCTTAACGAATCTAACCTGACTTTAAGTTACTGATGATACAAGCTATGCTTAGCTTACTTTGGGGCTAGATGGCTGTGTGAAATGTCCACCGACTGTCTTTTGATGTAGAGGCTCCTTCAGATGCCCTGATTCAATGTATGCATCGGGGAACCTATGAGATAACCCGACGCATACAGCTCGTACCATGCGAGCCGTACAGATAATAACCAACAGACAAGACTATTGTCCTGTCTGACCTCACATAGACCCTAATCCGAAAACGAAATGACATTAACATCATAATGATAGTATTATTGTTAGTATTATGAGGCCTACAGTTGTAACAGATAGAGCACATTAAGTAATTAGGTCTACGTACAGAGCTATCCCAAATCCTGTGCGTATAGTTATTTCTGCTGTGTTTAAGTCTGATCGAAGCGTACCTTTACTACTAAACGGTACCTACCTAATGTATCAGCTTCTTTATTAATTTATGAACTCTTGCACGATGTATCTAATACATGGGAACCGGTGCTCAAGACACATTTAGGTAATCTACGTCAATTTTATGATGATTTAACCATAATTTAACTAAATATTCTGTACCCACTATGTATGAGCTTAAAGCACGAAGTAAACGTGTGGATACGACAGCAAAAGTGAGCTTGTATGAATAATTGCTTCATAAATAATTTGATGAACAATTACACATTTTGATAAAGTGGGCGTATTGAATATATGTATACCTATTTAAAAAATTCTTCAATTAGGTACTACTAATAAATAAAGAAGAAAAAAGAAGTCATAAAAATTATCATGTCATTAGGAATGTAATTGTAAAATACTAAGTATGTATGAAAGTCATGGTAAGACAGAAACAAGTTTTGCCCTAACCCAGCTGATATGGTGTGACATAATTTAAATATTTCCGTTCCTAATTTATTAGGAAATATACTATTAAAGCCTTATTATTAATATATATATATATATATATGCTCATGCAAGTACAGCGTAATTTCATAGTTCCAAAAATATGTAAATTTACATACAGGCATGCAATATTTTTTAAGGAAATTAACTTTAACTTATGAACAGTAGAAAATATTAATAATTGTAAAGAAAATTACAATTAAGGTCCTTCCAAAATTAGTTTTTCTTGTTGTTAAATTGATATATTATTACTATTGTCAATGAAAAAGGTGGAGGTTTATCCACACCGTCCTTTCTTTTATTAATATCTCTTTGATAAAGTGTACACAACCGGAGTTCGTTTCGCTGATTTAAATAAATTACGAATTGAATTAAATGAAATAGCCAGTGTCCCGCCATCTGCAAAGAATATTCTAAATTATTTGACACTTTTTTTTACTAATTTTCTTATTTAATGGGCAAATTTCTTGAACAAAAATGTTTTATCTTCATATTTTTATATGTTTACGATTCTTCATAATGTTTTGTAATTTACTACTCGAAGTCTTTAAACAGAATTTCATGAATTTTGTTATTTATTGAAAACAGGTTTTATAACAAATTAATTAAAATACCTAATTATTTGGCGAGTGACACACTGTAACATAATGTGAGATCGTAATGAACTATACAGATAAATAAAACCCTGTCCGCCTGAGACACATTTTACTAACATTGCGCTAAAATATTTCTCATGAATATCAACACATGAAAAATCTATTTTATTCCTTCCGTAAAATTGATCTAAGAGATTGAACCCGTTAAAACTGGTACATTAGAGATAACCCAGATATCTCACCTATGAGTATTTTATTCCTGTGTATCTTTGTCTCAGACTACTAGGCTTCGAACCAATGGCGGAAGCATATAGACGCTGACGGTTTGCAATAACAATAATGTGGGTGCGGATCTGGGCGACCTGCCAGCCACTATCGATCCATGCCAGCCCACCTCACCAACTTATCCTGACCCCCCAATACACATCTCGAACCCCCCTTTTTCAGCAATCAGCATGCGAGGACGCGGGCCGAGGCAGCGCACCATTGTCTGGTTTTGCAGATGTACAAGTAGGTCAGAGGGAAAATTTACAAACACTACTCTCGAGGATTTTTCTTCTTCTGAGGGGATCATTTCCGGGTCAATGCAAATGAGGCTGTTGTATCCGATGGAGTGGGAGATGATGGTTTGATTGCGAGCAGTAAAAATACAAGTGATTTCGGGAGTTAAGGTTACTTAAAAATACAATTCTTAAGGCCGATTTATTCTTGTTTACAGGAAAGTTGTTTTTATGTTGTTTGCGTGAAATGGAATGAAAGTGTGCTGAAAAATCTTATTCAAAGACATTGTTTATGTTAGTTCAGTATCTATTTTTTTAAATTTTTTTGCACATAGGCGGTAGAATTAAAATGTATAGAAGTATATTGTGTAGTATTTGGGAATACGTGGTCAAGACGACGAAAGGCGGTGTTTACCAAGAAAATACGTAAGACATAGTATATGAAATTACTTAATATATTTATGTTTGTTCTCATACTTCGTTTTAATGAAATATCCACTAATTGAACTTGCAAAGAAAATATCCCCAACTCGTTTGCCTATTTAAAATAAACTATAATATGAATATTGTTTATTTTGTCTCTAAAATATTGATTATCTCTTCCCACGTGTACCCTACCTACCTACTCCACTCACCCAATCTACAAATCTTGGCCCACTTACGCAACAAAATATTTTCCTACCTCAATAAATCCTTACTCTCAAGTATCTCCTGTCTTATTTTCGGGATAACGTCAAGTTTTACTCGGGATAAGTCTACCTATCCAATCCCGTGCCTACTTACTTAACTGTCCATCTTTGGAAGAGCCATAAAAGAGTTCCGGATTTCCTTATTCGAGCTGAATTGTATAGCTTTGGAGGGGAACTGGAGTGTCAAGTTATGCTGGGTAAGTTAAGGCAGTGGAAGGACCGTGGGTCGACAATCAAGCGAAGTCGAGATAAAATATTTAAAGGTCACCTTTAGGCCTTTCTACACCGTTGGAACTTAAACGATTTAAATTCTTGAGTGTGTGCTTTGTTCACGATATTGGAAACACTTGGGAAGTTGAACGGTTCCAACCAATTACATATATATTTTGAAGAATTTAGTCGCTTGAAAACATGATGATTTTTCGATGAGATGATAAGACTTAAGCATGGCTGGCGTTAAGGAACGCTTGAATATTTTGTGTAGGCTTGTTAATTATATAGATTTTTATCATACCAGTTATTAATTTCTTAAAGCTCCATACGATGCATCTAATTTTGAGATTGGTAATTATGATTGAACTCTGTTTATAATAAGCAGCAATAATTTTGATAAGATCTTCTAGTTACAAATTTTATTTTATATTATTACTGTGCTACAAGCCCTATCTTATGAAAATTTTTATAAGAATTTGTTTTCATACCAAAATGTATATTAGGTTAACATAGTTTTAGTAACGTACTCGAAAGAATGGGCCTTATTTCACTGATTATGTTATATGCCTAGTTATCCTACTTTTAAGGCATCTTAATCGTAATCGTAACTGGTTCAGTGAGGAAAGTTCCATTAGGTAAAAATGACGATTTTAGTGTTTGACCTACCTACCCTATTAAGACAAATCTTAATAGGGTATAGATAAATAATAATAATATAATAAAAACCGGCCACTTCTCAGACAGATCCGCGCTAAGGATCTCAAAATAAATGAGGAATAATACTCATTTTTGGAAAATATAGGTATATAACATAAACATATTGTGCTAACTACAGAACTCTGTGTGTGTAAGTAAATCGCACTTGGTCGCTTTTTTTTTTAATATCAGCGGGATCTTTTACTTTCTCAAAATGACTGGTGTAAAGTTTAAGCCACGTAACGTACACCGAAATATAACAGTTGATGTAAAGTAAACATATAAGCAGCATACCTTAGTAGTGTCAAGTTACATAAGTTGTGACCAGCACGCGAGGGTACGACGCTTCTTTAATAAAACTTGTTTTCTTACATTCTTCGAATTCAGAAATGATTTATTTCGCTCACATTACAAAAACGTGACAAAAACTAAAATTCAAAATAAATAAAATCGAAACTAACCGATCGAAAGTTTTTGACTACAGTTATATACCAACCTTTATCTAGGTTTTAAAGCCAATATGGGTTTCTGTATGTTAATTACATCTAAATGTTATGTTGACGTTTCGATTCCAGAAATTTGCAAATAAATGGGTTTCATGTGTAAGTAAACGCCTGTTATATTATATTTGTTTAAGTTTTTCTAGATTAGTTGGTTTTGAGAGTGAGAATTTTGGGCAGTTGTTAAATAATATATTAGAATATATGTTGTTCAAATAAGTAAGGAATGTATGCTCAAACATACTTAATCATCCGAGTAAACCAGGTAAATCAATTGTAGCTAGAATAATTCGTCTCTTTTTTTCTTAAGAGGTTTATAATTATAACTGATGAAAATAATCCAGCATCGTCAGGCTAAAGCAACGTGAAATTTCAGCTGCATTGCTTACAAAATTAATTCTTTGTATAACTAACATTCAGAAAATAATGTATATAAATTGCTAGTAGCTACTACAAATAGAACCAATTACGTCCATTCTGTTTTTCTACTCAAAGCCAAGTAGGAAGAAATTGTACTATGATGGATGTTTGTTGCTTTTCGATTCAGTATTTTATGCTATTGTAACAAGAGATTTTTTGGTGAACCATCATTGTTTTTCGAGGTTGGGTAGGCAAGTTTGAGCCGTATGCAATGGCCGACGGCACGCCACATCGCGTGAGCACTGAGCCCTTCGCTCCATAGCTCCTACCTGTGGTTAGCTTCACATAGCAACATTGGCAACAGATGTAAAGCAACATTGTATGTAATTATCGAGAAACTAGCCTGCTTATAAATACGTCAATATGCATTAATTATCTTTGGTATCTACACCATTATTTATTATTATTATTATTATAACTTTAGATTTTTAAATTGGTAGTATGTATTATTCTAAAAATATTATTTTTAGTAATGTGGATACAGTATTTTATTTTAAGGTACTTAAAATGTTGCTTGAAAATACTTGTATCCGGTTCATTTTGTCCGTGGAACATCGCATACGTGTAAACAAGTTAAACACTGCCGTCGGGCCTCAATAATATAAAACATGTGCCGTACACACCACCCACCCACCATCTCTCTTTAAGAGCAGTAGAACTCTCGCCAAGTTCGTCCGGGGAAGTACTGCCACCATGCCCTTTTCTGCCGCCAAGCAGTAACGCATTCGCGTTACTGTGTTCCGGTTTGAAAGGTGTGGTTGCCGGTGAAATTACAGGCACATGAGACATTCCACCTTCACGTCTCACATTTACGGGCGCATACGATGCAACTTGGGTCTTGTCATACCTAGTATGGGAGGACCCAAGTCGCATCGGCTGTTATGGGCTGAGGTTACCACTTAACACCAGGTGGGCCGTCGGCTCGTTCCGTAAATGTATTACATAAAAAAAAAAAAGAAAAACCATATTATTACTACATAAGCGTGTGAATTTAACATAATGGCGTAAATCGTTTTGTTTCATTTACTAATTCATATCAGTGAATGGTGTCTGGTTATATTACCAAGTACGAGTAGGTACCTTTTAAAACATCGTACAATAAGTTAATTTACCATCTTATTCTTATATATATTATATATCATCTTATTCCTTCTTATTCCATCTTACATAACATCATACGATCTTATTCCTTACATACAGCGCAAAAACGTCCCAATATGCTAGCCATTCTAATTTTTCATTATAATTTTCTGTAGGCATATATCTATGGCAATATATCTACAACAAACCCACACAAATGTCATCATCCACCAATTAAACAATAGTTTGTATGCATAAAGCTATTCCACGTTGAGTCTGGTAGGTGTGTGCCACACAAATAGTTTGATTAACATTCAGAAATCGCACACGAGTGTCAGATTGTGTTTTCGGCAAAGATTTTGGCGTTCCATCGTTAGTCAACAGTTAATCGGCGAGCCTAATATAGTTCGCTGTGCATTATTTAAACAACGCTGTAGGCCGACAAGTTTAGTTGGTGTCTATGAGGAAACTTGTGTATGAATTTATTGTGAAACATATCTGAAATAACATGTTATAAAACAATAAGTTAATGTTAACTTTCAAAAGCAGTTTTTATAATTACAAATTATGGGTTTATTTTCAGTATATATTGAAGTAAGTAAATGAATGTCTCATTACGAAATAAAAATTATTCATCAGCTGAGCTTTCGCATTAACGTTTTTATGAGTTATATATCTAAGCGTAATGTAAAAATAATAACACAACGTCACTTCCTTTTCTTCAAAGTGGTAGGTATCCTAGTAGATACTCATTATCAGTAAATAATACTTACAAGTATATCTGAAGACCTGAGAATATGATGATGAATAAATGAACTATGAACTTTCTGGTTATTTCAATATTTTTAAGACCGTATATAAATATATATAAACGCTAGCCATGTTTCAGTCACATGAACTTACCAAAACAAGCTGATAGCCCGAAACTATAACAATATCAATAATAGTTCACTGAATAATATTTTCACTAATTAAACAACTTTATCTAAGTGACGTAACCCCGTATCACTTGCCACACACGTTACATCACAAAAAAGCACTTGATACAACTCATTCGCTGTATTAAAACTAAAATCACATTAAAATTTAATAGCGCACGCAAGACTTTACCGGCAAAGTGAAAAATTACAACTGGTCCACATTTTTGTAGCAAAACCATAGGAATATTTTTTTATAGAGCATTAGTGGAACTCAATGTCACAGCCGTTGTACATTTATATTATGCGATAAACGATTTCATCTGTTATTGTAAATGTAACCCTTTTGTATAATGAGGTAATGTTATACAAAAGGGTTGCTCTAGTTTTTGCTCTACTTTTTACGGTACACCACAGTTACGAAACAAAGTGGTCATTACGAGCGAGGCTTTCTGGAAGAATTGACATCAGTCAAAAAATATGTTATTCATCTTTTCAATGCCGTTTGTATAAAAAATGTTCGCGTTAAAAGGCTAAGTTTTTGCATAATAAAATGTAGGTACATATTTTGAAAACATTGGTTACGGTTTTAATAGCCGATTTTTAACTGTGCAGTATTTTAATGTAATGAAATCCACTAGTGCTAGCCATTCCAAATCTGACAGCCGGATTGTTTTGAGAAGTGTTTTAATTCGTCTAATGAGGATTTAGAGTCGGTAAATTCTGGAGCTGGATTTAAATGCTGTACTATTGAAAAACTGTTATTAAAACATAAATTTATGGGATTTTTCATAAACAAATGTTCAGAATGTCAAAATTAATAAATCTACCTACACAAAAAAGAGGTTCTTTAGTCCCATCTAAGTACGTCCCCTATTGCGCCCACTAATCAGTAGGTTTTGTTGAAGTTTTGTGTTATTCATATTTGTTTCCGTGATTATCTTAGGAACTATCAAATCAAATTCGTGCCAATATACGTGTTGGTATATACATGGTATATAAATGGAGTAGGTGATTCCTTTTTTGAATAATCAATATCGCGCAATAGTGCAATTTAAAGCACGTTCAAAGTTTAATATAATAACACCAATGTGCCCAACTCCAAAATTTATTTGAAAATTTCTTCAGTAGGTATCAGACGACAAAGCATGTTGTAAAAGCAATCTATAAGAAAGCCCAAATACAAAACAAATACTTTATTATTTTTACAATTCAAACGATTGAGGACGCATGGGCTATGTATTTGGGAATTTATAAACAACAACTTTACGAGTCCATTTTTATCCAGTCTGAAATAAAACTCATCCACACCATGCGCTGTCTTAGTATATCTTTTTTATATCGAGGGTTTCATTCATCTGGGATTAGGTACACCTATAAGTCCAGCCTTTAACGTACATAAAGTAGTTGAGGCTTAAAAAATGAATGGTGGAAAAAATGTTATCAAAATTAGATTTTTTCAGCGCCCGTCTCCCCCACTTCACGCTTTTATCCCTTTTAGTTGTCATGATTGTGTGAGTTAGTATTTACTTTCGGAGGGGAGAACTTTTGCGTGTAGTAGTTAATACGAAGTTCTGCCACTCGATGGTAGATGGCGCTATTTCGCATAAATCAAAAAGTGTAAGAAATATAACAAAAGTATCAACTTAATGTATTTTTAATAATAAAAGAATATATAAAATTGACGAGATCTTGATAATTCTAATAAATTAGTTTTTTAATTTAGACAGTGCTGCCGCAGTTTAAACGGAAAACGTCGGAACTAATCGCTGCATCCTCAGATCGAGTTGTTGTAAGAAATGCTTAATAATGTGGCAATAAAAGCTTAATCACTTCCACATAATGACGTTTTTGTAAACAGGTCTCTGGTGCTTACGTCGTTTTATTACGATCGAAACTTGACCACTTGTGTTTCAATTCATGCGGGCTTTCCTCATATCAATATTTTTATTTCAAATTACAATATGTACCTAATACTTAAATATTGTGCGGTTTTTACACCCACATTACCTTTGAGATTTAATTATACTGGCGGATTTGTGATCTTTTGGCTTTTATTGTATGAGTGTTATGGTAGTTCGATTCTACGACCTTCAAGGAGTAACTGAACTAGCTAATGGGATTTAAAATCAGGCTTCCGACACGGTCGAAATGAGAAAATATGCACAGAACGTCTGCACTTCTCAGCGCACAAAGGCAACCTGTCACTAAGCGCGGTTTGCGATCTAGAGAGGGCGGTGACTTATCAACTACCTTTAATCGGATCATAGAAATCGAACAAATTAATTGTCATTCTTTATTAAATCAGTGTTTTTTTTTTTAAGTTTTGTTGGAATAATAATAATAAAAATGTTTTGCTTCTTTGCAATTCTGAATAATTTTTTGATCACATAAAAGACCCATTTTTTCACAATACTCAGTTTTTTTTTATTGAATATATATTATAGAGAACCGTACCTAAGACTTGAATATCTCTAAACAACTACTGATCATTCTTTAAAATAGTTAGTTTAACAGATAGACGTTCGAAATTTTCACAAAAATATGTGAAACTATGTCGGAGTTTCTATAATGTGTATAATACAAATCTCAAAAGAAAAAAACAAAAAACATCACAAATAACATAGAAGAACTATTTTTATTTCTAGAAACGATCAACTTGGTATGAATATAGGAACAACCTAAAGATACACAACAATAATACTTTTCTTCAAGTTGCCAAAATAAAAAAAAAACAAAGATTTTGGTACGCACCTAACCCTCAGTACGATGCAAGCGTAACTCGCACGTTACTTTGCTAAGGGTTGCATTTGGTTAAGATGTCACTTGTTACTATATATGTGTGTATATATGTTATAATAATGACAGCCTGAAATAAAAAATAAACGAATAAATAAATATTGGTGGACATTTCAAACAGTACCCACATAGCCCCAAAGTAAACTATATATCATATATAAGCTTGTATCATGGGAACCATACAACTGATATAATACTTAGATATATATCTTTCTAAATACATACACACTCAGACACAACAAACATCTATAATTGGCACACAAATGTTTGTACTGGGTGGGAATCGAATTCACAAACCACAGCGCAGAATATTGAAAATGTTTGAGTAGGGAGATTTTTTTAATAAGGCTGCTGTAATCACCTAATCGTTAGGAAATGAAAGGATAGGATTGTGTTAGGAAGCTATACTTATAGTCAGACAAGTATTTAAACTTGCCCAAACCCAAGATATTTTAGTAGGCAGAACTAGAAGAAGAGAAGAAGTAGAAGAAACTTATGACCTATTTACCACAAGTCGAGGACATTACCTACCAACTGGGCTGTAACGCTTCAAAATTAGTATTACGAGTATGTGTCACATTTCTCAGTGGTTTTTGTATTATCATTACCTCTATAGTACCTATGTCTGGAGAGCTAGATGAATCTCGCTCTAGGTAATTTTTGACCACCATTAAATGAATAATATTATATGTTGGGCACCCTGAATTAGAATCTGGTAACACTCATGTTATAAATTTACTGAATACAAACTACATTCAAAAAGTGTAATTAAAAAATGAAATGTTTGGTAGAGCCTCAGTAATATTATAATATTGCTTATTATTATTATCTCAACCTTATGGGTAACACTGTCGTGGGAATATAGACGTGAAAATTGATGAGCTCATGGCAGGCAATATTTTCCAACGATTAATTCAGCCAACACTTACTTCCACAAAAATTTTCTTCAATAATCAGAGAGCAAGGACTTTTTTTATACCAAATTAATAATTAACCAGTCTGGGTAACACAGTAAAACAAACCTATTTACATACCTAATGGTTAATAAAGCTCAACAATAACGAAATTAAACAATCTTGTTAGACGAAAATAAGTTTTTGATTAACTGGCGTTATTATTTCAAAGCAATCAAAAAGCAAAAAATTTAACAGCAGAACCTGCTGTTTAAGAGCAGTAGAACTCTCGCCAAGTTCGTCCGGGGAAGTAATGCCACCATGCCCATTTCTGCCGCCAAGCAGTAACGCACTCACGTTACTGTGTTCCGGTTTGAAAGGTGTGGTTTCCGGTGAAATTACAGGCACATGAGACATTCCACCTACACGTCTCAGAGTTACGGGCGCATACGAAGCAACTTGAGTCTTGTCATACCAAGTAGGGGAGGACCCAAGTCACATCAATTGTTATGGGCCGAGGTTACCACTTAACACCAGGTGGGCCGTCGGCTCGTTCCGTATCTCAATCACATAAAAAAAAAAAAAAAAAAAAAAGAAAAAAAAAAAAAAAAAAAGAACCGATGCTATTAGAAATATTTTTAGGAATTTTGTCTTAGTTAGGATATTATGCGTCCAGCGTCAATGACTTGAACTAATTAATGATTATTTTATGACGCCATCGTGTAAAATTATTTCAATTTGCATGCAGCATTATTTTCTCATATATTATAGACTTTTTCCAATAAGAAGTGCTATTCTTGGCGCAATGTCACCCATTGTTGACTGCCCTCACAGTTCAGTTGGTAGTTCTTCTTCTTAGTCGGTATCTTCATTGCTGAAGGTCGTGTCTAGTCTGACATGTTGATCACTTGGTGCACTATACTCTTCCATGTACTTCTGTCCTCGGCGGTCTTAATAGTTTTGGATATTGGCAGACCAGTGGGCGTCTTTACTAGGTCTGACCAACGGGTAGGTGAGCGACCGCGCGGTCTTTTCCCGTCGACCTGCCCAACTACCATTAGCTTCTCTAGTCAGGTAGGTTCTCAGTTGGTAGTAGGTACCTACTAACTCTGCCTTCTGCGCTGTAGGTCATGGGTTCGATTCCCACCAGGACAAACATTTGTGTGACAAGCATTGATGTTTGTTCTGTGGAATAATATTACTATCTGTCGTTCACTGACATGACCAAGTTCATGTTTTGCAATAACTTCAACGACGGTGGTCGACAAATAAGTAATGATCCAGTTAAATATTAATACTTAGAATAGACCGTATACAATGTAATGATATCTAGGAGTAGACTACATTTATTGTAAATTTACAACACATAAATATAGTTTTATTGCAAACTTGATATGATACGGTTTAATGCATTTCATTTGAAATTTATAAGCAGACAGCTTTTTGTCGAAGAATGCGTTCTACTAGAACCTTTCAGTCTTACCACACAAACTTAATCTATACTAGCTGTTGCCCGTGACTTCGTCCGCGTGGAATTTGGTTTTATCAGGCACACCTATTTTACCCCTCGGAAAAGTAGCTAAGTTACCCCTTGTTACATCAGCAATCTGCCAATGAAAGTCCCGTCAAAATCGGTTCAGCCATTTCAGAGATTAGCCGGAACAAACAGACAGACAGAAAGACAGATAGATATATTATAATAGATATATTTAAAAAAAATATAGTTTTCGTATATGTTTTTTATTTATTTGTATAGAATTAGTTAGTTTATTTTGAAATTCTTAACTTCTGTCTAAGGCTGGTCATATAATATTAAATTTTATACCACAAGTTGTAATTCAATTGTTATGTCCTTTTGAACGACACTTAGATTACAGCTCAATTTTCTCTTTTAGGGTCCAGTAAAAGTCCAGTGCCAACGTTTTTCTAAATACAAAGATTTTTCCCACTAGAACTGGCTGAAAAATGGCCAGTTTATTTAACATAAGTTACAGGTTTTTAAACTATCTTTCAATTATTCAGGAAGAAGACAAGAAGTAAGTGTACATATCATGGATAGTACAAAATATAGATGTTACAGCGACAGTTAAGTCAATTCTTCAAAATGATATTGTCTTAGTAAAATTGCACAACTTGACAGCTATCATCGGAAAAAAAGATTTCATCGACAGATTCATTTGCGCATATCATAAAATAAAAAATTTGGAGATTCATTTGAAAATTTCACAACTGTCAGAAGACATTAAAATATATTTAATTGAATTAGAAATACTTCTTTCTTGGATCAGTAGTTTTGTTGTCAGTTATGACAACAGTCACTTTTGATATTTCTGACACTTATAACCTGTTTTAACTATTCACCTTGACAAATCAGTCTTTTTTAATATCACTTATAATTTTGAAGTTTGTCTATGATAAGATATATGTTATACCCAGTTAAGGAAGTGTGGTTTATTTCCTCTCACCATTCCAAAGCAGGTTAGTATCTAACTACTTGTTTTTCCCTCTCACCAGCCAAAAGTATATAGGTTTAGTTCCAAGTAGGTTAAAATTTGTCATGATAAGAAAAGTTTACACGCTCATACTCCTGCAATATGATTACCTGTCGCATGTACCTCTAATAGACATACCCTACGCAACACAAACATAAGAGCCTATAAAAACATTATGTTCGCCACATGCCAACTTAGCTACGGAATACTGTCACTGACAGTTAACTATAAATGTGAATATTAAGTTTCCTATAACAAAAGCTGTTAGCTGTTTGATTTTTAACTGATACTTGTACCCATTTAGAGTTATCTGTGTCACTGGTGGCATGGACATACCCAGATACGCAACACGACCATCCAAAACCAGAGAACAATGATTAAGCACACTTTACAAAGTTTACCCCGGCTGAGGATCGAATTCGGGACCACTCGCTCTACAGACAAAGGCCACATTTCAGACAGGTTGCAATGTCGCAATCGCAGGATAATATAGGCTTTAGAGTTCACTTGAGTTTCACGAATATTATCATAGGACTCATCATCTTTCATCATGAATCATGAATCTTTCATTAAGTCTTATAAACAATCAAACATCAAACATGACAGGCCTCACAGTTCAGTTGGTAGTTGTGGGTTAGATTCCCACCCAGGATAAACATTTGTGTGATGAATATAGATATTTGTTCTGTCTGGGTGTTAATATGTATTATATGAATGTATTTACAAAAAAGTATATACCTATGTATTCTGTCAGTAGTCTGGTTCCCACTGTACACACTATGCTTACTTTGGGACTAGATGGCGCTGTGTGAATTGTCCAGCAATATTATTATTTATTATTATGACTGACAGACAATGTAAGGCCTAAACTACTGGCCTTAATTAATATTTAATTATATAATAATAATTTAAGACGTAAAATTTTAAGGGTGTGTTCTTAATAGGACGCAAGCGCTAAATAAGAAAGGAATCATGGAAATTCGACCCCGAAAGGGTCTGTCTGTTCGTTCCGGCTATTATTTGAAACAGCTGTACCGATAGCTGATTTTATAAGGGGGAATTTAGGCTACTCTTCTAACGGTTAATTCAGATAAATATTACTAAATCACATAGCTTCTCTTTTAGTCACTAACTGAATTCAACTCGAGTAAAGCCGCGGGCACAGCTAGTATGATATAACATGATCCTGAAGAACGTATTCCTTTTTTTGTGTGCTATAGTAACGAAACTAGCGGATGGCCCACCTGATGTAAAGTTAAACCCATAACAAATGCATATGCATGTAACTTGAATCCTCCCCTACTTAGGTAATGGAATTAGAAGATTCGGGTCGTATCATAATGTACCCGTGACCATGGGATGTGAAGGTGGAATGTCTCTTGTACATGTAATTTCCCCGGTACCACACCGTTCAAACTGGAACATAGTAGTGTTGATGAACATTTGTTATGCTTGGGTTCAGAAATATGTGTAGTGGCAGTAGTTCCCCTGATTAACTTGGCACAAGGTCTTGTGCCTGAAAATGTATTTGAATCTTTGTAGAACAATATTGTTATTTCGTTTCTTTATTGTAATTTGTGTATGTAAATTATTATCAGGTTTATTCACTAATCTGCCAGTCGTCCATTAGAATAAATAAACACGGATTCTCGAACTTAGCATAAGCAAATAATTATTTATTTTTAAATGAAATATTTCATCAACTGTGTTGTTAAATTGAAACACAAATTATTATTAGATTACCTGTTGTATTATGTATATTTTTGTATGTAATCCTCAGATACACATATACTATATTAATAAGTATAATATAATATTTCATTTAATAACTCCAAATGCTATTTTTTCTTAATCTCATAGAATAACAGTTTTCATACATCCCTCTTAAATCCTGCCTTGGAACTGTTCGCTCGTATAACGAGCTACGAAGCGCTCCGCCTATTTCATCATGGTGGTACTTCGCCTTAGCATCTCACCGAATATCACTACAGATATCTGCTTACCTCTTGTCGAATGAAATATCTACATATAACTCTACACGTAACAAAGTGGGACGACAACACCTGTGCGAGCGAGATAAATATATGGAACTGCACTCTGTTGCTAGTATTTTTAAGCATTGCAACTGCAACCTTAACGTGTTAGAGAAAGGGTTGATTTTCGGTTGCAATCGTGCACTCTAGTATCATTGGAAATATGACGAGAAAGATGCGTTCAAACAGCGAGTGGAAATGAGACAGGAATAGTAAATTCACTAGCCATGTTGCAATAAGCTTCCATAAAATCTTCAGTTTGTAAGTTTGCAGGGTGTATAAAAGATGGCGCCACGGCATTGATTTTGCACTAAAATGGTGTGTTAATATTATGTTTTATATTTTGGTAATATGGGTAAGTAAGACCTCCAAGCAGTTTCATAGTAAATGTTTGCAATACCTAAGAAGTAACAACTTAAATAAAATAGTACTATTTAAAAATTATTTATGTAGGTATATGTTGAAATAACCTTTCCTTCTACGAATAAGATCGAATTTAGTATTGCACAAATTGTTTAAGATATTTCTAGGTAAAACAAACAGCTAAACTAAGTAAGACATTACAACAAGTTGTCCTGAACTTCAAAAAACAATGCTAACTTTAAATGTAGGATAAGATTTTATTTAATAAGGTTATATTATTTGATTAAATTCTTATTAGTAAATAATGTTTCGGAAAATTATGATTATATTCTTAACGGAAGCTCTTGCAACGCATTGTATTTAATCTAGAATTAACCTAATTATTTCTCAAATCACAAAAACTCTTAGGTTACTAAATGCATGACCATTTTGCTACGTTGTACATTTATTTTTTCGTGTAACTTTAATATAAAATCGAAATCAAAATTGCCTTTGAAACTTCCGCGTTTATTTGCCGGTATGAAAACGAGCGCTACTCACGCAACCGTGGCAGCTTTCATCACAAATTTGCGGCTGTTCTATTTTTAAACTGTAGCCCACCATACCAACTTTGAATATTCAAATTTTGTACTCACATTTGTTTTGTTCCAGCGTTGGATACGTCAAAGTGTTCAGAGAGAGAGAGCGGGTCGCGTGCACACGGAACGCGCGCGGTGACGTCCGCGTCACTACACCGACGACAACCGATTTAACCTTGATTTTACACGAAAAACGGCGTACATTCACACAAAAATCACCATCATATTTCGGTAAAAGTACGGAGCGAGCCGAGATGTGTCGTCCGTGGCCGCGTTCGCATCTAAACGGCCCGAGTTTTATGTTAGATTACAGACGTAACTTTTATAGATCCTCGGTGCTATATAACGCGGTGGGCGGGTTCAGGGGAGTGAGGACCTTGTGTGCAAGGTGGAGAGGCTATAATGGCTCGTCGGGTCCGTTGCACGGGTGTCATTAAATGTCGCGCGACGAGGGGAGAGGCGGGGAGGTGAGCGAGTAAAGTTTTGGGTATTGATTGAATATGAGTCGGATTAGTAGCTAATGATCAACAATTGGGTGTTGGTTCCTCCTTAGTTGACGCTGGGTTCCGCTGTGGCGCAGCGGGGGAGCTTTGGTATTTTATCTTCTATCTACGTTTAATGGTGTATATACTACGCTTATGGGAAAAGAAAGTTTCCAAACGATGAAGATAAAACGACAACAAATTTCGAGGTCAGAAACCCGACTTAAAATTACCGACTACTTTTATTTATCATTATTATTATTATTATTATAGACTACCTTAAGCGCCTATCTTGGACAAAATGAGGTATAATTAATAAGTTTACCAGTTAATTACTCAAATCAGAAGAAAAAGCAGATACTAACTTCTTTCAAATTGGTTAGGTGGCTCTCTTTCAGAATAAGTCAGGGGAGAACTGGAAGCCATCGACTTATCCACTTTTTCTTATAATATAATTCACACTTTTCCTCGTTCACTGTATTGTCACTGAAAAGAAAAAAAAAACATAAACCCATACATATATATTACCACATGTGAGAGCGTGGTGGCCCATTGGCACTGTCCCTGAATTTCAATCCGGAGGTCACTGCTTCAAATCCGACATGCACCAATGAGTCTTTTTGCTTGATTAACGCAATACCACTTTATCAAAACGGTGAAGGAAAACATCGTGAGGAAACCGACTTGTCCTAGATCAGTGATCAGAAGACATTAGTCAAATCTCTGTTGAGTCGAGCATCTTTGAGGCGCACCTAAAATCCTTCCACCACACTGGTTCGATAGAAACGACCCATATGTTCAAATAAAACCATTCACTCGACTAGTAGTAGTAGAAGGTAGTACCTACAGCGAAATCTGTTCAACAATTTTGGTCTAAGTAATAAACATCGAAAGATCGTTACAAACTTTCACACTGATAACAATAGCGTGATGCCACCAAACTCGAGATATTACGCGGTGATCTAGAATACCTACCTATTCCTACTGCAGATATCGAAGTAAATAATCCACAATGCGTAAACATTTATTTATTTATTTTTGTTTGTGAACCTAGGTATACATAATGGTGGTAGGGCTTAAAATTAGGTCACTAGATTCTGCTATGTGAGCATACAAACATTGCAAACGTATTATTGCCAAAAAATAAAAATAATTAAACAATATAATAATATTAAACATTAATATTATTATATTGTGTATTATTAATATTAAACATTCTTGGAATTCACGACATTGTTGCAAAAGTTATATATATTTAATAGAGGGGAATCACGATATGAACAACGACTATGTAATTATGTAGAGAGGCTATCAACCCCTACGTACAAGATAAATTGTATGTAATAATTTAAATGAACAGCGCCATGTATTCAAAGAAAGTACATGACGGTATAAAGACATTGAGCACGATTCGTAGATATTCGTAGAGTAGCTTAGCGTTGCGTTGCGCCACCAATTTAATACAAAGTGACATGTAAAACAAAAGTAAAATCTGACTGAAGTAAAAAAAGGTTCTAGAGTAAATCAGTTAATCCCCATACACAAGTAACACGAACCTTTAACCTGACTTAAATATTAAAATAAGATCACAGACAAAGATATTTCACATGAAACAGATCGATCGGCGAAACAATCATAATTAGTAAGTTTAACATGCCTTCCTACACTGCGGTACAAAATATTTGCAACCATCTCATATTCACTTATTTACTTTCAACAAGTAGTTTATTACGTAATTTTCTTTCATAATTGAACTAATTGTTTCACAATATTGTACAATTAAAATCAATTTTTCAATTAATATTTAAAGTTTCAAACTGTATGTGTAGTAAATATATTAAGTATAATATATTTGCTACAGACACAGTTTGAAAACGAGTAATAGAAACGATAAATATTAATTGAAAAGGCGATAGTTTTTGTCCTCACTTGTATAAGCACTAACAAGGCCTAAGAAACAGGGTAAGTAATTCCTTTAAAATTTTAGATAACATTCCAACACCCTCGCCGCTCGACACATGGGCTTGCGAAGTATGTATACATATGTTTTGAGACTACCTGCGCGACCGTTATAAAGTGCCTACACACTTGAGGACGGTATCAGAATAACAAAACGTCTTTTATAAAAGGGAATTTTGTCGCGGACTTTTAAGGCGGACGTGTTCGGAAAGTAGGAAGGAAAAAATGTATTAGTTAATTTTTCCCCCTTCACTGGGTGGAAATCTATTAAGTATTTGAAGCATATTTTTTCGAGTAAATTTTCTTTTTTTCTGAAGTAAACTCAGCAATAGTTATGCAACATCTGAAAATATTTTTTTTACATTTGTTTAAACGTTTTTCCTTACCTATTCAGCTATCCAGCTCATTTATAAAGGAACCCACTGTTTATCATGCTATCGTATGAAAATGATAGGTTTTTAAATTCCTTAAATGAAACTCAGATGTACGCACCGACCTACGAAACAATTTTCTTCTGTAATAACGAAAACACTTTTCCTTTACTGCCAGACATTCCTACCCAAATTAGGTATAAACACTCGACACATTTTAATAAAATTCTCAACCCTTCAAAGGAAATTCTCGCTTCGCCGCAGAATGCCGCCATTAAAGGGGTCTTAGACTAGTCCCTGTAGTTTCCTCCGTATTGCCACGGAATAAATAGATTCAGAAGTAAAACCAAGTAAGAGAATCTGGCCAATCCGACTGATAAAATTTTTGGAATGCAAAGAGACTCAACAAAGTTTTTCTAATATCGGAAGCCAAAATAATGTGTGTCACCCGAAGAAAAATACGTACACCAAGATATCCGCTAATAAGCAATGAATTATCTTGATAGTGTCCTTATAGTCATTAAGGATAATTTAATCACTAACTGCCAATATTTAATACAGTTTTATTTAAAAATCTAAATAAGTGACGTCAAGAAATGACAAAAAACAGCCATTATTACAATGAAAGTAGGTATCCTTTTTTCTTTCAATTAAAAAAAGATGATACCCTTTTATTTTACGGGGATATTCTGAGAAAACAAAATTATGATATGTTAGAAAATAATCTTAGTAATATTTGAATTCTTTATTTCTTAAATTTATTATATAATTCTTTTCAGTCAAGTCGAAATAAAGCAATTCAACACGGACCTTCTAGACATCTCTATTCTGATGTTGCCAAAAACAAAGAGCTGAACAGACGGGGGATGGCTTTAGGGGTGGGAGGTAGGTGGTAGTAACAGTTTTACGATGGGATGTGCGGATTGCTCATGCGCGTTGCATGTCTGCTATTTGCATCGGATTATCGACAGTTCGGATGTCCGGTACGCAGGTATGTTTATAGCGGCGGACATTTCTACGGTTGGATGGCAACCCTGGATCATTTTTGTCAAGGGCGAGTAAGTTGCACGTCGAAAACAAGGAAACAAGTCTGATACTGAGTATGAATACTAGCACTATTCTCTTCACAGTTTAAAAAGGTATAGACACTGCTTTTATTAAATTATTGTACCAAATTGGTAGAATTTCTTTCACTGGCATTAGATTGTTCAAGTATTTTAACCTTACAACGCCTGTGACTTAATGAAAGCTTTGTAAAAAGCAATACCCTAAACAATAATTATACAGTCTTGGAGTAAGCAACTATTACTTTAGAACCGAGACTCATTTTGTGTCTAGGAGGTCTTAATAGCTTTCAACCGACTCTCTGTACGATCGTTAAGATCTAATGAGAGGAATCCCAAGTGGTTGTAAATGTCTAGCTAGTCTCCTGTCTAGCATTCGACTAATTTAATTAAGTTATTGTAAACTGATCTGCCCTCATTATTCATAAAATAATATCCTAGTATTCAAAGAGAAAAAGAAATGTCGCAACGGTACCATCTTTTTTTGGGACATATGATTTTGACAGTTATATACATACGATCAAAGATTGGAAACGATCATTTTCTCATCTCTTATATATTCTGTTTAAGAATGCCGAATTAAAATGATTAGCTAGTAGTAGTATTAGACAAGTATGTGTATAAAATCTTACTCATAACTTGACAATTAAACCCATTGTTTATCAATTGAAAAGCGGCAGTGTCATGTCCATAGACAATTGAATAAATTATGAAATACAGACATTGTTAATATGATAATAGAAAGGAATGGGAAAATGATTGACTGTTAAATAAGTATGCTCATATATCCCAATTGAATATACGCTGGCAAGGAATTTATATTACCATAAGAACATAATTACCTATTCAAACCTATTTCTATATACCTACTTATTCATTGATATTAGACACGCCCATCTTTAAAAACGTGCTAATGAAATATTATTTATCAGTCAGTGCCTAGTTGATGATAATGTAGTCGTTTTTCCGGTTTTTTGACTTTTATTTATTTCCTTATTAATTTGATTGCTCAATTGGATATATATTTATAAAAACAAACATATATTACACCAACAGCCCCTTCTATTATCATTCCTATCTCTGGCCATCCAAAGATTGCCTGGAAGAAATCGCTATTAGCGATAAGGCCGCCCATGGACCGTTCTTTAGCTTAGTGATTTATATTTACGAAATTTCCATGTATGGTGATCAATAAAGTCTTATCTAACCAACAAAATAGAGACACAACAGAATGCAAAACTGCTAATTTAGTATTCATAGAGTTTTGATGTTCAAAATTATTGTACCAGAAAATAGATTCCCTTTTTATATTCCCTCAAAGGCTTGTGTAAAAGCTATGTTTTTCTTTTGAGATCCTTACGAAATGTTTTATTTATGAAAACCTGATATTATATCCAACAAAACAAAACGGTATGCAAAGCAGAAGGTGGAGTATAAGGATCACATTTAGAAGCTTTTTCACTATATGATACTTCAATTGACTAGTATATTTTAGTTATAAATGGAATAAATAAATATTGGTGGACATTTCACACATCGCCATCTAGCCCCAAAGTAAGCTAAGCATAGCTTGTATCATGGGAACCAGACAACTGATATACATAATTATATACTTTTCTTTTGTAAATACATACAAATAATGCATATTAACACCCAGACACAGAACAAACATCAATGTTACAAATGTCACACAAATGTTTGTCCTGGGTGAGAATTGAACCCACGACCTACAGCGCAGAAGGCAGGTTTACTACCAAATGAGCTATGAGGCCAGTCAATGTTATATTATTAATTCTTGCACTGAATTAGCGTATCATAGGAATAAAATTCTAAGGTCACTGTTTCAACACAGTATAAATATAATAAATGTAATAAAATACATAAATATAAATGTAAGATTCAATATTTTGTGATGGAGGCTAGGTAGGTAGTAGCGAGTTGAACCGGTAGTCGTGACGCATCTAAAAAGAACACCAGTAAGTTCATACAAATTCACTTTTATGAACCGATTAAATAGAATCTGCATTTTGCAGGCATTCGGCTACTTTGTGACAACATTGTGTATGTGTAAATGATCCATATAATGGAGGTTAAATGGACGCTTGGCATTTTATTCTAGATGTCTCTTACGTTTTGCCTACTTAAACTGGAATAACTTATTGTCATAAATTATTTAAGAAAATAGCCTTTATAACAGCTGTACTTAAAATCAGCATTTGCAACATTGTTGAACCATCGTAACTGTTCTGAAATGAAAGCATTAATTGCATTTGTATATTAAGAAAGGAAATTAACATTAATTGGAGCTAAAATATTATTTTATCGACATAAGTATCACCCGACTATAATATAATATTCTCATATCAGTAATACTTTACAAGATAATAGAGAGAGAATAATAGAGAGTAAATAGATATACAATTTAAGGACCACGATAGGCGATCCAAGTGTTCAGTTTAAATTCCATTTCAAATTCAAGTGATGTGAAAATTACTTAGAACATTCTTGATTTATCTGGGAAAGGAAAACAAATATGTACTTTGGATATTTTTTATACAATATTTTCTTTAAAAATCCATGAAATAAAATACGACACATTTTCTGACCATCCAGGCATTTATCAACAACTTTAGAATATAAAGAAAAGACCAGCCAGTAGAGATTTACTGTCACCATGCCACGAAGGTCTTCAGATTACATTACCAAATCCCAGTGAGAGAATCCAGGCGAAGGTTCAGACTATTTTCAAACACAATAATGAACATATTTTTATTGCACTTATCGAGTTTAAACTGATATTAAAACAAAACTATTCCCCCTCGTATTATGAAACATAAATATTAAATTCACTGAGACTGAACGAAAATACATAAAATTATAAAAAAGCCAGAAAGCATATTTTTCCTCAAAATTTCATTATCTGTTTTTGTAACAAACTAATATTAACACTTTGAACTAGCAGCAGCACCTTTCACAACAGAATGCCAACATAATATTGACGGTCAAAATCAGAAGGCCTTGGAAGGATTGTTTATTTAGAATTTGCATAAAAATAGTCACTCTATTGTTCCGAAGGCAATAGCGACCTACTTTCTAAATTATTCTTTTGCTATCTTGTTGGGCTGTCGAAAAAAGAGCTTTGCTGGTGAATGGTGAAAGTTGAATAAATTAAAATACATTTTAAGTCCCTCCTTATATTACTCAACTTTAACATTCATTTACAAAGAATACACAAAAAAAACTATTTTTGTTTTTGGCATTTGCTTCTGCTGATTTCGTTATTAAAGTGCATGTATTGTTGCCGACAACCGCATCATTAAAATCGAAAGACAGTAATGCGAATGCTGCTTGTCTATAGAAATGGGTATAGTGGCAGTCGTTCCCCAATCAGACTTAACACAAATTCTGCTGATATTATTTGGTTAAAATGTTTTTACGTTTTATATAGTCTGTTGTGTTGTGTGTGATATATGCTATGTCCTATACATAGCATATATCACACAACTAATCTTAGAAATAACTGCAGGAATTTTGGTACAGTGTCCACTAATAGATATATATCAATTCACGGGGAAGAGTACGTAGTTAAGTAGTGTATATAATTTACACTATAAATATTAATTCTTGAATACAAAAGAATTTTTATAGTTTTTTTTCACAAATTTATAAATTCTTTTACGCTATCTACATAACTTGGATGGTTTTAATTGGCGATTTATATGAAAATTGAACGCTTCTTGATTTTATGAATACATTCGCTTATAAAGCTTTGACTGGAAACATTTTGTGACTACCAAGGAAATAGAAATTATTTTATTATCATCCGGTTTAAAGACACACAAGTAGTAACTATAGTAATAACAATTTTAATTAACTAGATACTTTAATCATGGGTGGTAATTTAAATAAAAACTTGTAAATGTAATGCCCCTGTAAATGAATACACTGATACGTATGCCAATTTAATGTTAATAGGTTTATGTAGTTATTATGTAAATTCATACTTCTAGTACCTGTAATTTGTAAGCAGTCTTAATATTTATTTCTCAATTGTAAAATATGAAGCCTCTCTCTAGCCTCAAAGGTTTGCTGAAAGAGTACTCTTCTAAGTGTATTACTTGTCACAACTTTGTATTGTTTTCTGTGTACAAAAGAATGATCCATTAATATTAATTTAAATTTACTATTCATTTATTTCGTTAAACTGGCCTCATATAGAATCGCGGAGTTTTGAAGCTACCATTACTGGTAAATTGGAATCACTATTTCACATATATTGTTTACATTAAATATTATAAAAACAGTATATTGGTGGGAATCGCAGCCATGTCTTTGTTCAGCTCAGTTGGTTATCGTAAAATATTAACACGTATGAAACGTTACTTACTTGTTTGCGTTTCTACTAAGTTTAATATTGAATAAAATAAGGTCAGTCATTAAAATTCAAAAAATATAATTTAAGATGATATTATTAGTCAAAGATATTCTTCATTTTTAAATCACTCACGTGTATATTTGTATATATCATATGTAGTTTTATTTATTGTGTAGTAGTTATTAAGGTAAATAAAAATATTTTCTTTCTTTCTTTCAAATAGCCATGTTCGATAATAAACTATTCCAACATTGGCTAGGTTATATTTAACACATTTACACAATACATGCAATTGGTCGATCAGTTTAAAGACAGATTTAAAATAAACACATTTGATACTGATCTTATTTCAACGACAACCTTCGTTCGAAGAGATTGAATGACATTTTTATGCAAATGTACATACCCGCCATGCCTATGGATAGGCTCAACTAAAAAAAATAACCCTATCGAATTTAACAATCAATGTTTTCAAACCGCCTTCGACTTTATTTGTTATGATAATTATGTGAAAGTTCGGAATTTAGATTTTTGGTAAATTAAGAATGGTAACTTTGTTGTTTGGCATCCAAGCGTAGAATGAAACAAGGGCTACGAATATATTCACTTAATAACAAGTGCTATTTTATTTCTCTGTCATTTTTATCGACTATTAGCCGAGACTGACAATTGTTTTATCTTAAGCAAGGATTTGCTCAACTGTAATTGATGGAGTATATGCCTGGAGGTTTTTAGAGGGGTCAAAAGTCGAAGGTGGTAAAAAAAAATCTGCCTAGTGTTTGGTTCTAGCAGACTGGATGGTTTTGAAAAAGCACTTATGAGTATTATCATTTATATATATTTATAATAAATATATATTTGTATATGTATTTATGTATATGGGTAGTATAAGCATGTGCAGCCTATAATTTATTTTTGAATGTATAATTTGTCCAATTATATTTTTATCCAATCTTAGATGAACCACAAAGCCCCATATAAAGTCCAGTATTTCTTGTCCATCCCAAGGTTGTCTGTAAGAGATCGCTTTATAGCGATAAGACCGCCCATTGTTTCACTTTTTTTTTGTACTTTGTATCTGATTGTTGTTATTTTGATTTTGTGAGCAATAAAGTGTCATCTATCTATCTATCTATCTATCTACAGACTACTAAAACTAATAATTTGTTCTCTACAGCAAAGTAGAGAAAGTTTTTTTTTTTTACGTAAATAATAATGGAACGAGCAAGAGGCCTAAGTGACGTTAAGCGGTAAACTTGCCCATAAAAAAGACTCACCTCCTCCCCACTTTAGTATGGGAAGACCCAAGTTGATTTTATTGCGCAACTTTGTCTCTAAATTAATATCTATTAATAACGGTCAATTGGTACAATCTGTTTGGTATTTCCAGTAGTTATCAATGAACCTACTCAATCAATTATAACGAGTTTATCGAACTTCACGTGTTCGATAGCGAGGTCATTGTGCTTAGGTTTTATATGAATCGATCGCAACACATCAATACAACTGACTCATAGGTTAATTTAAGATGTATATGCACTGATCCGTTTGACTGTCAACTGAGTTAATACATTTGTTTACAGTGTCTTCAAAAATTCTTCAATCGTAGGTAAATCTTTCATTTCACGAATTTTATGCCATTAATATTTTTGTAATACATATCTGTTAGAGTGCTTGACCATAATCAAATAATTTTAAATAAAAAAAAAAAAAAAGCGCCACGCGACTCGTGATTAGGATGCTTGAGTGCTTGGTGACAGAGTATCTTAATTATTTTCAGTTTTCTAGGACCACTCAAAGAATTATTATTAATAATTGTCCTGTAACCAACCTATGGATTTATAAATATCTAATCATTATTACCCTCGCACATGGTTTTAACTTACCTTTCCATAATTTGTGATATTTCAGGTTACAGGAGACTTACGAGGGTTAGGTGACGCGATGTATATAACCTATCAAATTACCTAAATTATTTGTCAAACCACTATAAAACTTTAAAACCAAAAATATTAATAATACAGGTACTGAAAAATGGAATGGGGTGCAAAAACAATTTACAAGAATTTGAATATAAAAAGATTTTTGTCTTATTACTCCAAAATTATGTAGCTACTCCAAACAACCTTGCTCATCCGATGTCCTTCGTGGTTCATTGTACACCATGCTTAACGCAGCTATGCTAAAGGTTATCTTGGCAGAACTGGTTTGTAACTGCCTTTCCTTCAGTGCTTGCGTGTCGAGCATGGCGACACCACGCCTCTATGTTCCACACGCAACGTAACCATACAAATGCATTTAAGCTACTGGCAATGTATGCAAGCGATGCGGTGTTATAGTAAACAAGTGAATTCACATATAAAATTCTAATTTCAAACAGTATGATGATACATATTGCCAGTAACTGTTAGTTAATTAATGGATGGTACTCACCTGCTCCCCAGCAACAAGTCCTCGTGATAACACAGGTATAGCACAATGCACAATGTCCTTCCGTCTTGACACTATCACTCGCGTATCTACACTCGCGAATGACTGATTTTTTTCTCACGTAACGGCCCATTAAACTTCTAGATTTCTATCTCACTCTTCGACCCGATAGCGGTAAGATGCGAGACAAAGAAAGGCTGTGGTTTATGGGTTGTTGATAGAATTGGTATCCGCTCAGTAACGTGCCGCGGTGTGGTGCATATTTTTATTGGAGGTGACTTTGTATGAAGGGGCGTTTAGTATACATGGCTATCAATTAAGGATTTCAAAGATTATTTCAAGCGTACTCTTGTTTACCCAAATACATATAGCTCAATTATTTCTCGGAATCACGTCTTGTGAGTTGTTTCGACCATAAATTAAACGGGACTCTCAAAATCTTAAATTTGAAGATTTTATAGTATATTAACTGCACCCCGCGGTGAATAAGTCAACCCACGGGAACACTGCACTTTTCTGCAATTAAAGTAGCCTATGTGTTAATCCAGGATATAAACTATCTTGATACTAAATTTCATCTAAATCCATTCAGCAGTTTTTTTGCGTGAAAGAGTAACAAAAGTCCATACTTCATCACAAACTATCACGCTATTAATTAGTAGGATTTTATTGTAGTAGATATAGATAGGTTTCATATTCTAAATAAATTACTATGCAAGATAGATTTTAGAGTTATAAGATGAGTTTGTAGAACTTGTGCTAAGTTAGCCTGGAGAAGTACTGCCACCACACCTACTGCAGAGCAGTGATACACTCTACTGCTGTGTTCCGGTGGAAGGGACAGGGTGACGGTGAAATTGCAGGCGCATGAGACGTTACATCCCCGCCTCGAGGTGTTAGACGCTACGCAATGTGACTTCAGTCATCTCATACTTTGGTGGAGAGGACTTGAGTCACATTGCTGTTGTCTATAGGCGGCGGTTACCATATAACATCAGGTGGGCCATATGCTTGTTCCGCCACATATATCGTATAAAAAAATGGTATAATAATATACTAAACAATTAATATAAGCGACAAATTTCAGATATATTAGTTGATGTCATAGCTAATTGTATTTTTTACTTTTCTTGGTTATTTTATGTACACTTATTTTATGTGAATACCCATTATTTGGTATATTAACTGAAAACACATAATAATGATCTTGAAAAAGAATGATAATTCCTAACCTTTCACTAAATAACTAATTATTTTAACGTTTGATCATCCTATTTTACAATTTTGATATATTAATTACAAATTCTTATAAATATTTCTGTAATAGGCTAGAACATAAGCAAAGTATTAGCAAAGAAAAATGGTAGGCTAATTTTAAATGTATACGATGCCACATATTCATTCTCACCAATAAATACAAATAAAAAAGCGCTCTGTTGCTTACAGTGTCAGTTCTCCAGAATTGCCAGAGCTGTTGGGATATGAAATAACGACCTGACAATTTTGTAATGGAAAATAATTGTTGTTCAATGTAAAATCAAATGGGGCAAATCATGTATTTTGATAGTTTTCAAGTAAAAAACGAATTCTAGTTAGATTAAAATATAGAAAAATACCTTTATCGTTCAAAGCGCATCGTAGCCAGCGCTACATTCGTAGCAAAACCGTAGACCTATCTACGTAAATTGACAAAATTACAATTTTATCAAAAAATTCACCGCGTCCGAACAAGGTTACTTCGTACGGAAATATACACGAAAGATGTTTAGGCAATATAGGCGTCGCCCCGAGCGCAGCCGTACGTTCATCTTGTTTTATACCACTGCCAGCATTGGAGAGCAGAACATCAAACGACGTTATGGCCCCCGGACGTGCCGGCCGCTGCGACTGCGGGAGAGGGATGGAAACACGAAAGAAAGGAGATATTGCAGTTTCAAAAGATTTATTATGCGCTACACAAACAAACATCCCGATCGAATATGAGATCTAGTTTTGCTGAGAATTAAGTTTTGGCGCAATGTGTTATGAAAATTGATGTGACTGTCATTTCTTTTGCAACGGAAAATACACCTGAAATCAAATTAATTAATATTAATTTAATGTCAAAAAATAGTATTTTAGTTTAAAAGACTGCTTGATGAAACATATAATGTTATTACTATGATGATAGAAAAATAAATAAACGCCATAATATATCAACATCATGTCAGTTTTGAGATTGAGAATTTACACAAATGTTTTATTCATTTTTACGAATAAAATATTATAATAATTCAATAATATAACAAAAAATATAATTAACTGCTCTATAATTTTGCTACTGAAAACGGAAAACCATCAGACTCTTTGACAAACCAATTTATTAGTTTAGATTACAAAAAAAGCGGAAAATAAAATTACGTTATCCCCAAAAAACATATACCCTCTTTCGTAAATTTTCACATGAGACAAATTGGGGTACCGTTTATCTGATAATGTAATTATGTACCTATAGCGTTACGGGACACCTCGGCTCACTCAGCGTAATTGAGTGCCTCCCCTCTCCTCCTATTAGGCAAATCGAATCTGTCTCCCCACCCCTCCTGGGATGCTGGGATATGTGAACGAGTGGACATGGCCTATGGAAATGGCTGGTAAAATCCCAATGTGAGTGTTTCGCTAGAATATTCTTAATGGGCAATCTAGTCTTCACGATAATAAATATCTTCATTCAAACAATCAATAAACACACAAACTAAGTAAATAAAAAAAAGGCTTATTAATCTAAAAAAGAAATTAAAGAAAAGAAATTATTATAAAACGAATACATGAAATAGTTTTTTTCAACTTGTTTGTGAAAGCCGGTTATTTTTATTAAAAGTTGGCAGTACCAAATTGATTAATTTTAAAAAAAGTTTTATATCTGTTTTTGTCAATAAGATTAAGACTCTTTGGCACCACATTCTTCACCTAAAATATTTATAACTGCAAAAAGTAACTAACTCATTAATATGTATTATATGAAACGCTAACACTGCATTTGCAATTGAACTAGCTGTTCAAATCATTGGCTGTGGCTTGGCTCCATACCAAGGATTCAATTTGCGTTGAATGTAAATAAAACGAGTGCGAGTTGCGTAGAGGTATTTGGATTTACGGCACGGCTTGCTGTGAGAATTTAGGGTATTTCAAGCTACCAACATGCGCTAATGTATGAAAATCTAATATGTTTTTTTAGAGCAATTAATTGGTTAAAAATGATTAACAAAATAAGGGAAAATGTATTTATATCTGTATCTAAAGTGGCTTTAGCTAGATATTTCGCTTTAGATCATTTATCTGCGAGGTAGCGCTAGAGACAACTAATCGTAGTGAGTAGCACTTCAGCATAAAAGTATTTCAAAATTATCAGCTTCTTCGGAAATATTTTATTACAATTACATTTATACAAATAATGCGTTATACTGTATTATCTTTATGTTGCGAAATTATATTGAAGGTATGTTTAATTTTTTTCTGGTACCAATGCTTAAACACCGTTTTATCTGGCAATAAAAAAAAATTTGAAAAGCAATGTTTCATAATTATCAGTAAGTAGTATTTTGGAATATAAATAAAACCAATTTATTTAAAATACTGGAACCGATATGGTCTCCCAGGCTTTAAATTCGAAAAACCTTTTAAAATAAAATAAAACGGACACTTTCAGAAATATGTTTGCTTAACGGCCAAAGTAAATTAACTCATACTGATGCCAGTAATATTATATACATACAAAAGAAGTCAAATTATGATGAATGAAATGAATTTTTACATAAGATAACATTAAATTGAGTTGTGAGGTTGTGAGCGAGGTAAATACGATATTAAGTACACTATATTTAATATGCATCTTTAACTTGTTATAAAGTTCAAGCACAGTGGTAGGTAGGCTATAAAAATAAGGGTAATAATTTTTTAAAAGATACTGTAAAACACCTGACTGCCTCAAACAAATACCCAAATTAACATTAAGAGGTTGTTACAAATTCAAAATGGCACTTTGCACTTTGCATAAGTTAGTACAGTACATATTTTTCGATTTTTGTATTGGGGTGTTATATATTTGACGAGTAATGTGTAATATATTAATAACATCTTTTTATGCGAAAAAGTGAGGAGCTAGCTTATCCGGCCTGATTTTAAGTAGTAACCTCTGCCCGTAACAATGCATAATGACTTGGGTCCTTCCCTTCTTAGGTATGTATGGGAAGATCAAAGTCACATCGTTTTGGGACATTCCGAGGTATAACCTAAAAAAATCGACAACATAATCTTGTTATAACCCGTATTGAGCCTACACAGGAGTAATCGTAAACCCCATGAATTTAGTCTTTGAATTCGAAACTATTTTAGTAATATAATAATTTCCAAGGATCCCTAACCTGTTTGAACTCTGTTTATCGGCATTAATGAATTTATAGCCAGACTATCTGCGCCCCGCGGTGTTACCCACCGTGAATATGCCATAACAAGACGAGAACGCTGCACTTTCCGGGATAAAAAGTAGCCCATATGCTATTCTAGGCTTTACTTATAATCTATCACTGTGCTAAATTTAATCCAGATCCGTTCAAACGTTTGTGCGGAGTAACAAAACATCCATCCATTCAAATTTTTGTTTTATATAGTAAGATAATAATTAAATAATGCCTGAACGTGAATAATGGACATCAAACAAACAAACTTCTTCTCAATCCTTCACATAATTGCCCGTTTTGACGTGGCATTTGGGCTTACGTTTTATTTCAAATGAGATAAGATAATTGCTACGAAGTTTGTATTAAAAAAATATATTATTTACAATACATACCTACATATATTTGAGGAGTTCATGAAGCTACATACTGAATTCCTGTTTAGGTATACCCACTAAACCTATCTCCAATTGAAGAGATTAAGTGTTTTGACTTATTGTCTTTAATTAGCATATAAGAAAAGTGATTGACGTAATACTAAGATAAATACAAAAATTGAATCTGTTATTGGCTGTATGATTAGTTTTAAGAGTTCACTTATTTATTGTTAGAGCTGATTCTGTTTGAATAATAAAAATATAATTAAGAGCGTGGTGGCAAAATGGTATGGACTCCTACTTTCAATGTGAAAATTAAGAAAGAAGAAAAGAAAGAAAAATATTTTATTTGTGGAACTAAGCTAACAGACTACACAGCTACACAGAACATAAACAGAAGACACAGTTACCTAACTAAATATCAATTATATAAATTAAAACATTTTGAATAAGCCTACTGTTTAAATTACTGTTTCAAATGATGAGCAGGCCGCCAGCGGCTGTGTTAGTGCCCTAAAAACATAGCATAGAAACTAGTATGATATATATTTTACATATTTTATAAATCTTAGTAATAAAAATTCCAAGATATGTGAAATCTACCAACTAGGCTCTCATGTGAGAATAAATCCCCTTTTATCTTGCATGCCGAGAGTAAGCTGTGTCAATGCTGGGAGATTATAAAGCTGGTACGAAACTGACTACAGGTCATGTACTTAATTGAAGTATATAACATTTCTGAATACTGTACCTATTTCTTAAATCTTGTAATGTAGTTATTTCTTACAAGGATAGCTTTTGGAATATAAACTGTAGACTCAAGTAGATAATTCGTGCTGCATGTAAAAGTTGCCAATTAATGTACATCTTAAATCCTGTAATGTAACAGGCATTCCTTCAGGATGTCTTTTCAATATAAAGTATAGACGCAAATAGATAATTCTGAGGTTAACATACCTATAACACTAAACAACTGATTTCATTGCAGCATTCACTTACGACGCTACAATGTTGTTCACCATTGCTTCGGATATCAGAAAAAATACCATTGAAAGAGTAAAATATCGTCGATTATTCCTTTGCCCGTAGAGCCAATAGGATCAGGTTCCAGATTTAAACTGAAAGCGTCCAGAGCGCATGACCTCCAATGCTTTCGGTCTGATGCCCTTTTGTCATCGATCTATAGTTGTGGGGGGGAGGCGGGGAGAGTCAGGATATAGTGGTGGTTGTATTATAAAGTTGTCTTGGATCGGTTCATTTATATGCTAATCTGTGAGGCGGCAGGCTCAGAGATAACCGGTAGATCCTTGCCGCATACCATTCTTGGGTTACTTTGTTGTCACGTTATTGGTTGGAACTTGAGTTTGATATCAATATCCTTTTCATATTAAGCATATTACAAGCTGTGTAAAGCCTGTCTTATTAAAATCAACATACGTTGATATTTATATACCTATCGTGCATTTGGGAGGCCAATGTGTGCACTCAACACTTTCACATATGACTTTGAATATCCGTTCTCAAATTGATACCAGAAGGTACAAAATATTAGAGAGGTTTCAAACAGTGAAGCTTTTACGGCATAGCACAATATAATTTAATTTCTTTTACAATATGGTACACGTTAATTGTAAAGTGGATAAAAAACATGTTATCAGGCTCCGAAGACTAGAATGGTTAAAAATCATAAACTATTAAAGGTAAACTATTACCTACCTAATAATCACTACTATCGGTCTTAATTTAAAATAATGTTACCAAGGATTTGTATTGTTAAATACTTAGTTCTCATAAATGCGTAAAAAAGAAACAGTGCCACCAAACACAAACTTTTAGACTCCAAATTAAGGCGAGCAGTAGATAAGGGACCATAGAGATGTTGCATTATTGAAGAATAGTCATAGAAATCTACAAATTAATTGCCCTAGCTAAGTCACTAAGCATTAAGGCCAGCTTGTGCACTGAACATAACTGAGAATATTACCACCTTACAGAGAACTAAGTATCAGCCCAATCGTTTTATACCGATATAGTAGATATATACTTAGATATGTACTTACTTATACCTATTTATTCCAGTTGCAATGAAATAAAAGCTTATGTTTAAGGGACAGTTATTTTGAAAGTTATCAGTCGAAGTCGCTAAGACTAGGTGGCAATTTTGTTCATATTGTAAGATTTCCCCTGGATGTAGGATTATCAAAGAAACGTTTACTGGACGAACGTGTTTGTGACACCGAATAATGGATATTTCAAGTTAGTGGTAAAACAATGGTGGGGTCTCAGCACGGGTCATGTCTGCCTTCCACGCAAGTGTAACGCGTTGCAAAATTTGACAACATTTTTTTTTCCTACTGCTTTGAGGGTTACTACGAATAATTTGGTGATAACAGTGCATACTCTAAAGTATAACTAAATCAAACAACAATAATAATAATCGGCCAAGTGTGAGCCGGACTCGCGCTAAATATCGGGTATAAGGGACTTATTATTTTCTTATTAACTCGGACTTCAGGTGTTTAGCTTTAAAAATACCCCATCTCAAATACAAAGTTACCCAGCTGTCCGTTGCATCATAATAAACATATGTAATTATGTAATCAGATAGGTTGTATTCATAAAAATAAATAGTTTGAAAAGTAATGTCTCTAATTTCGCACAGTTATCTGTATGTTCCTTTCTCATTTATCACTTACAATAAAAGAAGAGAACAGCTGTAGTTCCACTTTTGACCACATTCGTGATAACTCGCGTTGGACTTGTCACGTTACAGAGATGCGTTTCCAAGTGTTTGCTATTATGAGCCACTAGATGGCGTTAGTAACATTTCCTTGAAATAGAACTGTTTCACGATGAGAAGTAAATTTCATCATTAAACATCGGGTAACATAGGTATATTTTCACCTATGATTCAATGTAAATAATTCGTTTGCTTATAATAATAAGTACGGTCATGAAGCCTTCTAATTGTGGGACCACTGGTAGATATCAAAGATTCTTTACCTTCTTTCTAGGCTATGCAGTGTCTGTTAATATTTGGGAAGACAAATAAAAATAATAGTATATTTATTTCCGAATTCTATCAACCAATCATTACCAGAAAAAAAACCAGTTTTTGTGTACCTATATAACTATACACTACAGAACTAGCCCTAAGTTTGACGAATGTCTAAATATATAACCTCAGGACAGGACAGGACAGGCCTCATAGCTCAGTTGGTTAGTAACCCTACCTTCTGCGCTGTAGGTCGTGGGTTCGATCCCCACTCAGGACAAACATTATGTGACATTTGTAACATTGATGTTTGTTCTGTGTCTGGGTGTTAATATGTATTATATTATGTATTTACAAAAGAAAAGTATATAAGTATTTATATCAGTTGTCTGGTTCCCATGATACAAGCTATGCTTAGCTTACTTTGGGGCTAGATGGGGCTGTGTGAAATGTCCACCATTATTATTATTATTATTATATTATTATTATTATTATAACCTCATAATTTATTTATAAAATTATTATTAATGGGCTTTTCACCCCCACCTACCCTACACAGCTTTTGTTTGTACTCCGCCTCGCGCCGTTCGATGGTTCAGAGCGGTTCCAAATTATTCTGTCCGATATCGGTGTCATACCCTAATCCGATAGCAGGACGAGAAACACGCATTATTTAACTTGACATCCGATATCGGAGAGGTCAACTTCAAAAGCAAATAGGTGTAGTTATTTTATATATTTAACTTATTCAATCGATTACGAGGAACCGCTCTAGATATGTTGCTTCTACACAATATCTACCAATTACTTCTACATTTCTAAATCCATACACCAGGTAAAGGTGATCAGTGTGTGGGTCCTCTAAGTCTCAGCAGTGTGACTGATAATATATAATACATTACTATCGTATCGTACCACGTATCATACTTACTTACATTAATAGTGCTGACGCGTAGATACCTTACCATACCAGCCTCATGTTACACTGCAGAACACACCTGCTATCGAAAAACGAGAGTGAATGAGCTTTAAATCTATCAATAGATTGCCGAATCCTAGCTATTTTCAAAGTTTTGGTTCAGGCAATTATATTCATTAATCATATTTTCTAAAATGCTATTCTTAAAACTACTTAAGATTATTTATTGAGTAGATATTATAATCTGTTTTTTTTTATTTACGATCGTTAATCAGAATCCTCTGACCCAACTAAGAAAACGATGAGTTATGATAAAAAGCATTCTACTGCGAGAAGCTTCCAGCTTTCACAAATTTTTTATTATCTAAGTATTCATATGGGAAGTCGACTTTTGCTTGTAGAATGTGACGTAGTCCCAGACTGGGGTTTTTTTTTTAATAATTAGCTATATATCTTCATCCTCCTGCTTGCAGTGGGAGTCTGTGTCGTAGACAAACATAGATATACAACATAAACATCCAATAACCTAGAAAAATCTTAAAGCCCATCGAGGCTTGTGAAATGAACTTGAAAAAATATCTATTAGGCAAATTCTTTTTTGAAAATCATTCACCTGATGTTATCTTTATTCGCACTAGAACTGATTGTCACTACAGCTGCAATTAATTTTACATTTGAATATAAAAGACCGGCTTTGAGATCGATTTGCTTATGCAGTACCGTCACATTTCTTAGTGGAGCTGAGGTTTGTTCATTGCATTTTAGGCCTTAACTAGCAACAAATAACGCTGTTTTCTTCTTAGCTTTAAGATGAATAGCTGAGCGCTGAGTAGACGTAACGGCTCAGTGTGGTCATGTCACCTGTCGCGACGTTAAAATTATATCATAAGAAAATAACGTAAGTACCTATTGAGCCGGAAAAAATCATGACTCTAGTCAGCCAAGTTAAACTGCCCTGTGTTTCCTATATTATAATAACAAATAACAAGTTTTGTAAAAAAAAACGAGCATTGGCGTTATAGCTTGCGATTACCATGGAATCGAACTGTCATATTACGTAGTCTCCAGGTCAACTAATTGTGTAACAAATATTTCATAATTTTCTCCGAAGAAATCTACTGTATGAACTAAAAAGGTAAAAAAAAGTAACCAGGACACGACGAAGTATTTAATTTTTTCCCCTTTCATACATTCTTTTCTAAATTCGTCATAAAACTGTCGAGAGCACATTCATGTTTAATCATACATTATTCTTAACAAAACCTCGCGTATTTCTGGCGTGATTAACTACTTTAATTTATCTGTACAATATAATTATTACGAGACCTTTAATTATTACAATAATAGGTAGGGCTCTACAAGTAAACTACGGAAACTGTGGAATACAGTCCTTAAGAGAAGCAAAATTTATATATCCGAAAAGCAATGTTATTTATGGTAATGTTAGCGACATCTAAGTTTACTATTCGTATTAAGTACTTCATACACAAACCAATCATTGAATACACTCCAATTTCAGAATTATTACTTTTCGGATCAGTTAAAATAAATTGTCAAATGTTTCACAAATGTACCCACGTAGGTACACCCAAATTTCCATACGTCTTAGGTAAGAAAACATCAATGTATTTTCAATTACATAGAAATTCGGTCACCTAGACGAGGTCGCCATTTTGTACAAAACACCTACTTTTTAATCACTATAAAGAATTTTACGGGACAATACAGATTTAAGAATAGAACAGTAAACTACTATGTTTACAATAGAAACATTCATTAGGTAGGTACATAGATAAATATAAAATGTATGTAGTTAGATATTACAAAGATGATAATCTAAAGACTGAGATGATTTAACAATTAAGATCTCTAGGAAATACGATGATAAAATAAAGATTATATGATACACGCCGTACCTAATAGTACATACTATTAATTCGTTCTATGTAGAGCATGATACAATTATCATATAGATTGTAATTTAGCTCCTGTATAAATAAATAATAAAATATTCAACTAAAACAAAAATAAAAGTAATAGACAGGCTCAAGCGAACAGTAATGATCAATAGGACAAAATTAATGCACTTGCCCATAATTACCTCTAATTAATTGATTATAACATCAACTTCAATATCAAAAGTCATAACAGTAACTTAATGTATAATTCTACTGGAACCGAGTTAAAGCTTTGTCAGAAATCCATAATTTATAATAACAAAATTTACGAATTATGCAAGAAATTAAACAGTAATAAATATTTGATCATAATCTGATTTCAATAACTGCTAAATGTACTTATATTCAATCCATTGACGAATGTTGATGGTAGTAGTTTGACCAATATAGCTAACGTTTGCACTCTATCTAATTGTACATATATCGTACCTACAATGCGCCAAAGTAATAGATATCTATAACTGCCACCAAAGCAACCAGAGTCATTTAACAATTTGGTAACAAAAATAAAAAAAGTAACTGATTATGACTAATCCACTTCCAAACAGCGATACAAATACAACAATAAGCAGTCTCACAAAATATTTTACAAAATTTCCCAATAAACTATCTAGAAACTATAAATTTATCGGTGACGTCTTTAATATTCTCGAAATTCGTACTCATAAAAAGACTTTAAAATACATACTCAGCGCTATTATCTAGATATCAATAATATCAGGAATCGTTATCTACTCATTTACTTAGTCTCGTTAAAATTACAGAACATATCGTAATTAATACTATACACAAATCGACGACACAATTATCTTAGTATGAGATTCTCTGGGACTGAGAGTGCGCACGGCGCAAAGCACAGCGTCCACGCGGTCATGTATTCATAATGCGAGTACGAAACGGTATAGCGCACACGCTCCTCGAGTCAATCGGCTAACAAACATACGGATGGCAATCCTCACGAGACCTTAAGTACGGCCACAATCCTCACATTGTCCTTTGGAACTGTCCTTTCGATCTGTCCCGATTTAACTGGCAATACCGTGGTGTAGGGGGTAAGTCCCAGAGAAAGGCGCGGGTCACTGATGGTGCTTGGCGGGCGGCGCGTGGTGCAGCGCGACGTGGTGCGGCGCGTGGTGGTGTCCCGCGTGGTGGTTGTGGTTGTTTGCGTTTGAGTTGTTGTTGTTGTTCTGGGCCGCCTGTGCCGCCTGCCGCTGAGAGTTCTTCTTGTTCTTCATTCGTCTATTCTGAAACCATATTTTCACTTGTCGCTCCGTCAGGTTGAGGTTCCGCGCTAGCTCCCACCTCTTCTGTTTGGACACGTAAGCGTTGAAAAGGAACTCCTTTTCTAGCTCGAGAGTCTGGAACTTGGAGTATGGCTTGCGCTTTTTGCGCACCGTCACTTGGCCGGTCCAGTCGAGTGGGTTCGAGGATCCGCAGCCGACCCCCACTCCGACCGACATCGACAGGGAACCTGCACAGACAACATATTATTTATTACTGGCGCGTGAAATGTAAATTTAAATGATTCACACGGTCCACATGGTTTGTTGAAACAGACTATACAAAATGTCAAACGCGCAAATAATTCTTTGGCACGAGTACGCTAGCTCAAAGTAGTTCGCATCAAAGCGTTTATAATCAATGATTATTTGACTCTTGTGCGACGCAGTAACAGAAACTGTAAGAGACACAATATTACTAATTTGGTTTTCATTTTTTATTTTTCCAATACCTCTCCTGGCCACTCGGTAGCGCGTTAATTACGTTTCGCGAACGCTTTACTGCCCCACGGCCACAGTGCATGACATTTTTAACTACACAGCTATTTCCATGCCGCCTTCATAGAAACAATTGTGGGCTGGTTCGGTGCGTTAGAAGTAACACATACCACGATTTATGCGACCGGTCCTTTTGATGAGATCACCGACGATAAAGTTTGTATGCGGCCCACGATAGCCGATGCGTGCAGCAAACTGCACCACTTCCTATTATTCAGAACGGTGTACTTATGGACGTTGCGAAATAGATGCCTTATTGTCTAGCGGATGGATGAAATGACTCGTGTCGTAAGAATCGTCTTCTGAGGCAAAATTAGCTGCTACGTTTTATTGAGTATAGTTTTCTTAGTGTCTGCGATGATCTTTTTAGTATTCTATTGTTGTATTCTATTGCTGTATCCATTTACGTTTGGTATTTTTTGAAATGCGAGGAAGAGGTGGGGCGTTAATATACAGTAAAGCCAATACTATAACTTACGAATTTTGACTTTGCATCTATCACTATATTACATGGGAAAGTTAAAATAAAATATACTTGTTTTGGTGTATCTACAATATAGTAACAATTTTTTGAACAATTATTTTGCAAACTATTTAATCTATTTATAGATCTATAGCATATTTGCAGGGTTCTTGAAAAACTAAAAATATTGTCTATTTCAGTTCAAACCCTTCAGATAGCGTTATTCTTTATTTCAAATATTTATGTTTGCATAAGAATATAATTTATTTAATAATTCACAGAATTTAATCTTGGTAAGAAATTAAAATATATATAATTAAGTACAACTCAAGTTGTTTCTCCAAAGCAGAAACTGGTTTGTTGATAGAGAACATAATGACAAGTTGAGTTGTCAATTATGAGGGAATAGGTAGCGATCAGCGGTAATAAAAGTGCGGGTTCTCTTCGACCGTAAAGTTTACCTACCTGACAGCGAGCTTTGTCTATTTCGTGGAGGAAGATTTCTTTACGGTTAAAGAAGCTTCCCTCCACGCTTAAGTCAAGGCAATAGAGCTCAATTTTAAATGTCATTTTTTTGACATACGTCAACCACTTTTATAAGGGTACATTTCGTCATCGTTATAGAATAATTGAGAATCTTTAAACCGCTGATTATGATACTTTTCATAAGGAAGAAAGGCAAAAGCATCGTTAATATGTAATAACATAAACACGTGTTTATTTATCATGTAGTAATAGAGGCATTCCACAAAACGTTTACTAAGCCATAAATGTACAAATCAAAGTCAATGTCAACCTCAGGTGAGTTGTAAACACACAATCATAAAGTGACGCGAACACTCGTATAACTTTTTCAACAATTGTTTCCTTTTAATGGGCCATTATATGCGCGTTTTACGCAAAATTATGTCAAGTTACACCTCTGGTGTAACGGAGGCGCGATAAACCCATCTTTATGGTTCGGCGATCGAAAGTGAACCAGCGCTTAGCGGTTTGTGAATGGAGCCTTTTTATTACTCTCCTATTGACATGGTAGTTTTAGTAATTACCGGCCACTACGCGATTTGGGGAAGAAACGACTATTATTGCAGTGTGACGTCGCGGTTTTATGAATCGTAAACGCGATGCGTATCTCTGGTGGGCCGAATGATATGCACGATCACGAGGCCCGCCGCGCCGCGCCGCCAGTACGGACTCGCGGCTCGGTAGCCCGCGCCACACTATTTACTCTCTTGTTTATATCGTCTCATCAACCTATAATGTGTTTATTGGGGCAATATTTGGTTTATTGCCACTACACAATCGGTTTATTGTCTTAACGCTCAGGTATCGTGTTTATTTATTAGTTATACATTTTTATTGGCTGCTTTATTTTACGTAAACTTTAATTTATCGTCGGTTGTATAGTGTTTTACATTGCCTATAAAAAGGCGCTTACGGTTCGTTTTTAAACGTTTGTAGCACGTGTTTTGTTCATTCATCAAATTTATGGTGTTCGGTGGGAATTTGTTTTGGTTTGGGTGCTCGTGGCTTCCTCTCGCTAGCAACGGTGTTGCAGTTTTGTTTTGAACCATTAATATTTGTTTATCTATTTGTTTCCAAAATGTTGCCAACATACTTTTAGCTCCTCATCAGCATTACAAGTAACATGTATCAGGATATCCGGCCTGCGATGAAAACTTGTTGGATAAAATATTATTGTACAGAACACCATTATGTTATATTTTATCAATTTAGAAAGTGACATGTAAATATACTTAACGTCATAGAGGCTATCAAAAGAGTGATGAACGTGCAAATACTGAGTCGCGTACTCGTGCCAATCAGTCGCTTTCGATACAGAGATGCAGTCTGCCATGATGGTGTGCATTTAACTGTTGATATGACACCCACATAGCGCGCAGCGGGGCGGGGGGCGCCCGTGTGTGAGTGCGCACACACGCTCAGCGCTCGCTGTGTGGGTGCGCCGCGCGCCATCTAGCGGCAAGCGGCGCCCCGCCGACAGGTCAAGGTTGACAAACTCATAAGAAATTATTATTTACAAATTAACTTTATCAGCTTCAGCTCGAAGAGGCGCCTCAAGCTGTAAACTTATAAAACATAAAATAACGCTCAGTTAAGAGACCGAGCCTTGAACCGAATATTCACGTTTCCGGGTACGAAACTTATCAGTTTATAAACGAAAAATGTTATTCCGCGCGACCCGTTCGGATCTCGATAAGTTTGAAAGATTACAAACAGCGCTCGAGCGGACGCCGGAAACGTGAGCGCCGGTCCGAAGAGGCGTTATATATAATGCATGAGTAATACTCACCGGGCAGGGAGCCCGGAGGCGGGTACGGCGCGCTGGACACCGACTCGGGAGCGTAGTTCCGGAGGCCGTAGGCGTCGTGCGAGAAGCCGGACGCCTCGGACACCGCCGTCCGCCTGTCGTCGCCGCCGACGTACGACAGCGGCTGGTCACCCCGCGGGGCCCCATACGGGTAGTTCCAGCAGGGCTGAGAGAACCCCTGATGGCAGCCGCCGTCCGCGTACGGCTTGTACTCGCCGCTGCCGGCCGGCCAGAACGGCAGTGCGGACTTGCGCTCGCGCTCCACCGGCAGGTTGTAGTAGGTGGGCGCCGCGGGATACTGGTGGTCGAAGGAACCCGGCGCGTCCGGCGGGTAGCCCCAGGGCTGCTGCGCGTGCCGGATGACGCCGGGCTCGGGGTCGTACCGCTTCGCCGGGATGTGGAGAGGCGGCTGCGGCGGGTTGGAGCCGACCGAGGCGGGCGACGCGCTGGACGCGGAGGGCGGCGCGGCGGCGGGCGCGGCCGGCGGCGACCCGCCCGGCGGCGACGCGTGCGCCTCCTCGTAGAGCGCGCCGCCGACCCCGTTCATCATGGTCCACCAGGCCGGCCCGGCGGAGTGGCCGGATGCGGGCGCTGGCGACGCGGCGGCCGCGTCGCAGGGCGCGCCGAGGCCCCCGACATGGTTGTCAGGGTACAGGGTGGCGGCCGGGCAAGCCACGGGGGATCGGGACGGTCACGGGCGGTTCACGCGCGTCGCGGGCACATCGCACCGCGAAAACACGCGTCCCACACGCCGCAGCGGCACATGAAAATTATAACGCGAGCCCGATTTAGCTAGCCGGCCGGACGAGAGGTGACCGCCGTCTAAACTCTGCGGGAACTCCGCACCGGTGGGAGATTCTTCTACGCCGAACGGTCACTGATATGATAAGGTGTATAACTTGGTCGAGTCCATCGACTGCAATTTGTGTATTGCGAAAAGCGTAAATTGTTTTCGGTGATACACAAAAGTTTGGAAAAGTCTGTTTTAACGTTTGTTCGATGACGCAAAAGTATTTTTTTATTTATGTTGATTTGAGTGAGCGCGCGGATAGTTGTCGCGGGAGTCGTGTGTGGGGCGACGGGCGGGTCGGGTACGCGAGGCGCGCGATCTGCGGCGCGGTCGAGCGCGGAGTGCGGCGCGTGTGTCCGTGTGCCGCGCGGCGCACACACGCGCGCACCGCGCCGCGACATCTAGCGTCGGGCGGCGGAACTGAAGCCCCGCGCCGCGCCGACCCGACACGCGAGTGCTCGTAGGCGGGCGGATGCCAGGCGCCCAATCACTCCAATTAATGTTATTGCAATGCAGCAAATTTTAAATTATTACTTAATTTTATAATATGCAGTAGAATTTTATTAAGAATTTTTTTCTACTTGTTTCCTTTGAATCACAATTTTCTATTTTAAATTACTATGTAGTGACATCTTGTCCTAATCAACTAAGTATTGAGTAAAACAATTACTGTGGCTATTCGTGATTTTCCGTAAAAGCCGGTTAATAACCGCCTACGGACGGTTCAAAGGGTTGTGTTGAGGCGCGGGTGCGTACTAAAGCGATTAATGGAGGCAATATAGTCATAAACTGCCGTTTAACCAAACTGCAAGCGTCACTCGACCATCTACCATTAAAAAACGCGAGACTTTATGACGGTAGCTCACATTTTATTGTGAGTATAAACTTAATTTTATCGTCTGTTAATTTCACCACAAAATAATATTTGGTACCTACTAGACTAAATTATATAATTTAATGGCCATTGTCAAAGGCAAGGCTATTGATTTTCAATATTAACAGTTTGAGTTCGATGATTTAATTGCAACATAAAATAATAAGGTCATTGTTCTACGGTAAACACCTCATATTACTCTTTTACTATGACTTGGCATTATGTATAGGATTTTTTCACGTGTGAGTATAAAAAATATACCAAGTTCCTGATTCAAACTGCTTTACCCTTTATTTACTTAATATTTTTAATGCAAATTTTACATGAATTATTTTTACGTACCTCTTTACCAATGTAGAGTGTAAATTATTTCACACACAAAGAAAATTATAGATAATTTGAGTTCATCAGTCAAGAAGTAAGTTACAGAACTCTGCGGCCCATCCCCTTTGCACCCTTCATTTCTTTTCAATGTATGAACGGAACAATGCCTCGTACAACCAATAAATTTGCTTACAATTCACACCTTATACTTGTTTACACAAGACACGGTGATAAAATACATCAGCGAACAAAGGAATAACATACATGACGCGTAACGCTAAATCTTGTTAACACAACTTAACAAGGCATTATGTTAATAGTAACCGAATTGTCAAAATATAATACGATGTTTCGAATTTTTTGGACTTAGTACGAGTGAGTAGCGTTTTCACAAGTATTTTTGATGTGAAACATCTATAGCCGCACGTAAAACCGATTTCTGGCTTGGCGACGCGTCGCCACGGCATGAGCGCTGATTGGTCCGTTCAAGGTTACGACAAATCATAAACATTATTAGTGATGGGGTACTTAGTTTCTTACAAAATAATGTCGATGTTTCACATCTGCCAGGCGTCCCGTGACGGCTCACATTTTTTTTTATTCATACATCTTTTTTGTTTTTTTGCAATTACTTTTAATTAACTGATAGAAAAACAAAAATGCAAATTAAAAAAAAAAAACAACCTATTCATATTTTAAAAGCCAAAAGTTTTTTTATATAACAAATTACAAAAACTAAACCCTTTTCTGAATGCACCATACCTATATGTATAATATGAGCTGTTGTTTATGTATCTTTTCATTTATGTATCTTTGAAGATTGGCGTCTAAATTAATAAGTACGCCTGTCAGTTGCACTTAAATCGCTGTTCGCTTACAGTGTAACCACATACACGTTGTACAATAGCTGTTCCTAATTTCCCACATTTACACTGTGTTGCACTGTAATTGGTGTAGGTACTACAAAGGACAAGGTTCAAGAATGGCGATAAATTTGCACAACTGTGAACGTGTCAACAAAACTAATAACGCGGATTATAATGTTCCTTTGTAAAGTACAGGAGGATTTGTATTTGATTTATAATGCCCTGATTTATTTACCTGATTTTCAGGACTACATTTTTAATGTATGATATTATTACCTAACACTTTACTTGAAAGCAAATAACGGTCATTTTTATTATTCAAATCTGGTTAAATAAACAATCTTATACAACCAAATGTGGCTTTGCTTCACTGGCATCTTAATGTATGTGTATAGGTGTATGTTGTAAACAACACAAATCTCCATATCTTCATGTTTAAACGACAAGCGTACAGCCGAGAAAACGGACATATCTCTGTCACGAAGATAGGAACACATAAACAAATCCCAAAAGGAAAGTAACATTATCTACAACGCACAAACAGCCAGACACGATGAATGACAGAAACAAACATAGGAACAAGTGCGCGCCTGTATGGTGCCTCTAGAGGGACGTATTCAGGGAACACACAGCGACCTAACCTAGATAATAGACCTTGATTTTTCTTGCTTGACTCTTAATATGAACTTGAAGAACAAAAACTGTATCACCGAGTTGAAGTTAATTCTTTGATTTTAATTTCATTGATCTATAGGTATAACACTTTTACTCAAATATCATATTACCATATCATATCTCATATCGTTTTTACTGACGTAATACGTGTATTAATAAAAATAATAATAATAAAATGAACCAATCGAACTTCCTGTTTTATAAAGTCCAAAGTATGCCAGAAAATTAAGCTTAAAATTTCTGTACAATGATGTACAAAATGTGTGTGCAGATTATTTGCCAAGATATGTATATACCTACTGTATGCGGTATGTTTGTCTGTATTTAGCGCGATGTTTTACGAGTGTGGGCTTGAGAGACAGACGCCCCGCACTGCGTACGTCCACGGGCCGTCTATAAATATTTACGTTAGGAAACTCTCCAGGCCAATGGTCGGCCATGTAAACGTGGATAAAAGTGAGCTTTCTTATCTGAACATGTGCGCCGGAGTTGCGCAAACTGCTCCGTTGCTAACGTGAAAATCAGAAATAAATAGGTTGTAGATAAAAGAGATTGGGTTTTCGAATTGGAACAAGGTTTCAAGTGATTGTATTTGAATTGTAAAATATATCAGAGCTGACGACAAACTACGAAAAAGGAAATATTTACAGAAAAATATATCTTTCATATTGAGGACTAAGTAATTTACATGAAGTGGTTTGTGTTACTAGCAATATTATTGTCATAAGAAGAAAATGCCCCTGTCATGAATTAAAATTCCCCCTTTTGTTTTTGCACACAAAAGTTTTGAAAAACTATTTCGAATATACACCTACAAATCTTTTGCTTTACAAGATTAATAAATGTTTTCATTTAAACATCAATGACACACGACTTTGTTTGATTACAACAAACCTCAGATCAGTCAGAAAACGTCATGAAGTTGGGATAAACGGGGGCTAATGGTTGGTCGTCGTATAAAGAATTTAAAAAAACTTCATGAAATAGGTTTCTTCGGCAAAATTCCTTTCTCGATATAACATGGATTACTTAACTGTAATAATACCGTTAATCGAATTGACGATTCGATTGAGGTTAAGAGACCTGCTTTTTGTTGGGCGATAAACGCAATTTCTTCAGAATATTCGAGCTTGGAATTGCTGTTTTATTCAGTTTTATAATGAAAATCGAGACGGGAGAGCAATTTTCGAAAAATGTGTCGATGCAGCGCATATGTACCGACATTATCAGTGATCGTTCGGCGAGCAAAGGACAATACTAAAAGCATACAATAACTTTTTAATTGCTCCAGTTTGATTAATAAATATCATCAATTTATTAATAAATACTACATTTTCCTATTTTTCATAAGAATATTAATGGAGATATTCATATACTGATTTCATTTATAGGGAATACTGAGATATAATAGTATAAACTATTAATGAGGCACATAACTGAGACATTTTGTTATCACTTTAAGTATTTAAGTAGATACTCTAAGGCATTATTGTCATCATTAGTATAAGTATTGCGGGTTCTATTAAATTAATAGCAAAAATATCTGTAGTGTAATATACCTTGTCGTAAACTCGCGAGCGACGACTGCGTAAAAGGGCAAGGCAACCTGTAACAAAATAATTAGATTTGAATAATTGAATTAATACAAACTCCATTTAAAGCATCTGTTCGCAAAATAGCAGTTGATTGTGCGTGAAAAAGAGGGCAACACCAGCTGAAATTTGCAAATCATATGTGAAATCGAGTAATTACAATATAGAATATAAGACTGAGATATATATACATATAGAAATTCATAAAACATCTACATGGGGCGGCTCGAACAAACTAAGTTTTCTCTACATTCGGATTTTCGCCTGACATTATTCTTGGGAAGGCTTGTATAAAGATTCATGCTTTGCCTTCATTTACCTTCACAAATCCATGATGGTTCTAATTAGTTCACAAGCGAGTTCAAGCGTAGCCAATCAAAACGAGTAAAACCTTATTGGACACAATTATGTTTAAAACATGTTAATTTATACGTGAAGTCGGCCCGGCCCTACTTGTCCACAAACCTTGTTTTTTATGATTGACATTTTGTAGTAAATTTTTATAGATTTTAAACTACGCAGGGTCATTATCACTTCATAATAGAACCCGTTTTAGTTTCTACTTTACCAAATAAGCATATGTAGAACATTGTACAAACTTATTTGTTTATATTTATAAGCAAATTGTGCTTCAAAACAATGCTATCAAATAATTTACAAGCAAACCACATTTAGTTGCCCCTTCCTACGTTGTAGCAGTTGGACCAACACGCTCTCAGTCACCGAGTGTTAGTAATACATTACTAGTTATCCTATGTAAAATCTCTTGTGCTTATAATTTCTCAAAGGCTAACATTTAGTTTAGTATGGCAGGTATTTGGTTGTCCAGTCTCAATCCCATGTTAGGTATGACTAAAGTCCTACATTTATAATGAACTTGCTTAAAATTAGAACTACGTACAGTTATGATCTCATTTCTCTTATGTGTTTAGAGACGAACATAGCAAGAGTGTCAGCAGCGCCCTCATTCACATCCATTAAAAGCCGTGTGAGTATACATTACTGTGGCTTCATATGCATCATGTCAGCACAGAAACCCTTCAAACTACACGACTATATAAAAAAACCAGTGTTAAGAATTACATTGTAAATAAAACGCAGTAAATGGTAGTGGTAGCCTTAAAATAGTTCACCGTAGTCAATGCGTGACTAACAAGGGAACTCCACTTAAATCATCGCCGCTCATTAAATGAAACAAGCCCGTTTATTTTAAACCAACCCACAGTGATCTTACTTGGTACTAACTAAAGTACTTACGATTTTTTCCTACTAGAAAATAAATTATAAGTAAATCCTTCTTACTCATTCGATACTGCCGGAAGTCACGAAGTTTACATAAAATAGGTGATTTGCGCTGAAGTTGTTTTTCGGAATTTCTTAAGGGGAGCGCCCGTCCCACTAAAAACATGTTTACAAGACTTTTTAGGCTATTTGTATCGTAAAAATCTGTTTAGTGAACACCACCAATTCATTATTGTGAGGATTATTAGTAGAATAGTTTAGTACTAACATTGGTAACTAATATTTATTTAGAAAAACTATAAGGGCTTTATGGATATATATTTTCAAGCTATATGAGCAGTTTCTTAAATATTTTCTTTTTTCGTATGATATTTAATTTGTTAGAATATAAATGACGAATATAATATCGTATTTAATTAGATACCTTTTAGGTATAACATGACATACAACATTTGATTATTGGCTTATACGAAGAGTCCGAAGAGTTTGTCCAGAACTCATTTTAACTTATCGCCGAGTAAAGTACCGATGTTCATCTAACTTCACCCAAACTTGGATTAATCCGTTACAAACTTTTCCTCTCTTCAAGTACGAGTAAATAGAGGATAGAACTATGGCAGAGGGCACTCGACACGACATTTACGACTCAATCCCGAAACATAGGCCGGCCGGCACACAGTTAGGCCTATCTCCAAATTAATTAGACCTACCCTCTTACGGATAAACACACCCAGGGTTATCGTTCTAGGGGTCGCCATAACCTGGTTTGAATAGTGGCTGAACTAGTTTGGGTGGTTATTACGAACTGTCATGTTTTGTTATCTAAGCCACAAGTATTATTGAAACTGTTATCCCACGGTTGGCGTGACTGTAGTTATCTTTCGGAATGAACTTAGAAGGGACAAAATAATTTGGAGGATGATATGAGGAATAGTTGCACGCAGGAAAGCAGTGATACGCCATATTGAAAACTAGCTTGGGCGGCCTGAGCATTTTGACAGCAGGATTGGCCACTAGCCTGCGTACTTTCAGTATCTGATTTGATTTTATGAACACAATATTGCAGCAACAATAAGAGCTTTTATTGTAAGAAAATGACCATTTCAACATATAGCTAATCAATCACAATAGCTTATAAAAATATTTAAATAATTAATGTACTTATTCGACTTTTTTACACTATCATATAAGCAATATCCCCTGAAAATGCTATGTATGTAAACATATGTGAATAAATAAACAAACAGCGCTTTTTTCAAACAAAACTTTTTAAGATTTCTTCAAAGATTATACGGTATTGTATTTTACATATTGATCGAAGCATGTTGTTTGCTAAAACACAAAACAAAATAAAGATATCTTTATACAGAGAAGGGGAGGTCCGAGGAGTTAATGGCGCGAAAACTGACTGGATCATATCCCTGGCTTTACGACACGAAAACGGCCGATTCATTTGCAATTCTAAATGCGACTTAGTGACGGCCCAAATCGGTGATGTCAAAACAACTTGCGTATGTGAATATCTAATTAGGTGCTGGCTTTTGTAATGGTAAGGAAATTTTTGTTATGTGTATAGGCTGAAAATCCTTACGAATATAATATCAGTAACTTATTTAGTTTGTCCTTTTTTTACACTCCAAAGGAACAGATTATACGTGGGTCCTATGGGGTAGGTATAACATAGAAACTCAGCACCGAAGACGAGGGTAAAATTTAGTTCACGAATATTGCAAATAGATGACAAACAAACTCTTTTGTTTGTAAATCAATAAAAACTCATATTAGAATTTTTTTATCAGATAACCCTGAATAAGTCGGTAATTAAACTAAATATTTCATATAATATTGACTGAAGATAAATATGACCAAAAACATAATTTCAATTATTCTTAGTAACCAGGTAATTATAAAAACAGCTTTAAATAAATGCAACTAATAAAATATTCTAAAGAAAAAAATATACGTACAGAATTCAAAAAAGGATTTATTTTATTTCCACATCAAAGGAATTCACACAATGAATATGCATGGCGAAGTATACGCCTATACAATTTAATTTTGTGCCTACTTGTAAATCTTACATAGAATCCACGTCATTACCGAAGTCCCACGGCGTTAATATGAACTACGAATAAAATGCTCAGTAATATGCTTTTGCATAGAAACTAGCGCCACACCCATGAGACTTCTCGCGGTGTGGACTGTACCTACCAACAGAGTCAGTAGGCTGGTGGTCCCTCTATTTGCTATTCCAATCACTCGCATATACTCTCAAGGACATATATTGTGATTCGTAATCGCTACCGGGGCCGGAATAGATCGTTCTACCGATAGGTATACGAATCGGTCGATGAATTAGAAGTCTACGATTGTCTACTAGCTATAGTGTAGTAGGTACACGTAAAGTTCAAAGCTTGATGAAATAGTAGAACTATTTGAAATGAATTCATAATACAATTACAACGTTCAATAAAAACAAATTAAGAAATCGACATTCTTAAATAGTTTATTATATTATATAATAAATAGTCCACATAGAGTTTGCGTTTTTACGGTACATTTTCATGCGTAGAACAAATTCTGTCAAGGAAACTTTACTGTGCAATACCTATGTAAATTTATCGGCGGCGGCTCGGTAACGTACGTCTTTTGGATAAGTTTGGCATTTGATTGGGTAAGCAATGTAAAAAGTTAGAGGATATAAACTGAAAGTGGTATAGGCATTTCATGATCTAAAAACCTTACGTTGGTACAGCTTTGAAGGCTTAGTAGATATAGATTGCCCAGGGTAGTAAACATAAGATAATATTGAATGAAATACTGAACTGAACTCTTAAACAATGACGAAATATTTGTCATCTCTTTTAAACATTACAGAATATTGGAGCTAAATTAAACATTGTTGACTGTGATATTTGTTGCAAAATTAAATTCCCACCCTCCATAAAAAGGTTTAGAATATCATACGAGTATTTGTAAGTACAAACATTAAGATGTGTAGATACGTGACTTCTTGCGAAAATTTGGTCAAAAAGGTTTAAGTTATAACATTTTGGGGCTCAAATATGCGTTTATAAATGCAAAAAAATAAACTTTAAAGCATTTTCACATGAGATTAAAATGTCATCGTGAATGACATAATCGCAACATTGTTATGACTTGTATAAAGATATAATTTATCTGGGTTGTAAATTAAGGCTTTTGAGTTAATTTGAGAAGGCGGGCAAATTAAAGGAATTTTGTTTGCAGGTGGCTTTAGAGGTTTAAGAATTCAGACATTAATAAAATGTTTTTATATTTTTAATGTTTGAAATATTAAAAGAACAACGAAAATTTAGTTGGATATTTCAATCCTACTGAAGTAGCTCGCGTTTTTTGCCCTTTGTATTTTGGGTACAGATTTTGCAATGGTTTTTAAACTAACCTACTGATAAGCTAAATACGTAACACAACTGAGAAATAGACGACATAAGTATTTTTATTCATATATATTTTAATTGCCTTTTAGATTCTGGTAAATAAATTGTAATATTCAATAACAAGAATTGCACGCTATTCGAACATACAGATAGGTATATTTATATAGATAGGTATAATAGAATACACATAAAATATTCTCATAATACCAGTGATTATATTTTTTATAAATATTTTTCCCGGTTTCCGGTACCCGGTTAAGGTTTTACTACAATTATTGTTATGAAGTTGCTCTATAATCATTAAAATATTCCTAATCCTGACAGAGTTTCATCTTAAACGTACGAAGAGCAAGATGCAACATAAACTCATATTACTCACGACCTACGAGCAAAAGGCAGTCTCTACCTACTCACACGTAGATTAAAAGGACACAACATGCAATAAAAATGTAAATCGTTCCGTGGGCGGGTCTTTGCATGCTCATGAATGCACATAGAAAATGCACAACAAAATATATCACACTAAAATGTTTTTGTATGAATCACTGTTAAGCTTTGACGCTTGAGGAATCTGTGAAAAATGCAGGTGGCTAATGTTACCGATGTAGCTATGAAAATTGAGGTCCGTACCCATCATAACCCAGGTAGGTATTGAGTGGAGGAAAACTTAAGGATCATCTTAAGTCTCACCTGTGTGTGTCGTGGTGTATTCTAGAATAACTTTGAACTCTCGTCAAAAATAATTTCAAGATCAGTTGTATGACATAATAATAAATTACTGATACCGATTCTAAAACACAATTCGTCGGGTTGACGCGTTAGTTTCTCCGATGAGGTTATCGAAGAGGAAGCAAAGAGTTAATTTCATTAAAATAAAAAGAGTGAGTTACAAAGAATTGAATGTATGTATCTCTAACGAAGCATGGCCAAGTTGAGGGCTTATTTTAATTAAAAACATGTGGAAATTAATTCTGAAAACGGATCGAAATCGACTCTCTGATTCTAAATTACGGAAGTAATCTAACAAAGCGTGAAATTAAAGGCACTTTTAACTAAATGGGAACCCTTCTATCTAAAACCAATCAGAAAGTATGGATAAGTTAAGCCAGCGTTGATTTAACAAGCAAAAAGCGTTTTTATATTCTAAATAATAAAGTTCATATTCAAACCTTAGTATCATGTTCTGTGTAGCGTCGCCGCCTCACCTGTTAGTAAGGTCGACCGCGTGAGAGCCGCGCCCGAACCTTACCACCAACACGCCTGTAACAAAAAAAATGGTTTTTTACAACTCAAGAATAAAAAATTTGTTGTGTAAATCATTTAGAAACCAATCATATCACTTGAGTAACCCACCAGTAATATACTTTTATGAAAGAACTACATTAAAAAAACTAGTCCTGATTGTTAATTATTTTGTGATATAAAATGACAAAGTTAAGACAGTTTCCTACTAAAATCAATAAAATTAAATTTAATGAAAGTAAACATTGTTAACATTATAACAGATACTCAATAATTGCTGGGGATTGTAACAGCCATACAAGAGTAAATTTTGCAAAATTAACTATATTTTACTACATTTTACTACCAATGCGTAGTCTATTATTACTTGTAGCATTAGCCTTTCATATTATATATTTTCACAATATTAAAGGTCAGTCCGGTATTACTGTGTAACCCATATTATAAGTGTCATTCACTTGTTCCCTATCTCTTAAGCTCATTGTCGACTAAAGTGTAGTGGCACAGAAAGAGGTGGTTGTCAAATTGACGTGATCCTGATTGCTATATTTTGATTACAGTTAAGGAATGAGCAAATTACTCTTTGGTGTAAAGCATTAATCTCCACCGATAAAATGGAGTTGTACATAAGACAGAAATACAGTTATTTCTGCTCGAGACATCGAATTTGGAACGCAATTTGCGCCAATTTTCACCAAACCACAGAAATGGTAACTAGAACACATCAATTTATTTAACCAAAAATATGTGTAAGTATATACTGGGCGTATTTGGTTATCCCAAAAATAACTGATTCTGCAGAAAAATAAAACAACTTTCCCCTTTGAACCTGTAGTCTTTTTAATCGCGGGCATTCATTTATAATATGGACTTTACGTGAGCTTCAGTGGACGGCATGTTTTACAACACATTGTTGCACTGTTGCACAAATAGCCCCGATAAATTGGTAACACACATTTATAGAAGTTTACTGCGTAGTTAAATTTAAAAAAGACTCGCTCTGTGGACTTTTAGGACATGTTATGTGGACATTTAGTCGGACATTTTCAGACATGGAACGTCATTGGGAAACAATATTTCCTTTATTATTTTACTTTGTATAATATAACGCGTTTTGAGTCATACAAAATCGTAAATTATACACATAATGTTCTAGAAACAAAAGAATCATGGCTGTTCAGAAACTGACCACAGCCGTACAACTTATATGTAGTTAAATAAAATATAGTTAAGTACGATATATTGAATAAAAATGCTAAGTTATTAGACAGTTAGCCAATTTTGTTATCAAGGTTATCTACTTAATACTTTTGATTAATGTAGTAAGCATCGTTTCTGCTTTATCTTTGGTCTTATTAGAACACATCTTTTTAAAATTAATGAATGCAGTATTAAATTTATAAATCATTAAAATATACACCAATTTTCGTTATTCAAAATCTCATCATGATAAGAATTAACACTGGATAAACGCAGTAAGTTGTAAATTATGAACGTTGATAGGTATCTGATAATAATGTCGAAATCGCTCGCCGTGGCCGCGGAATTTTAATTTTGTTTTGCAGAGGTGTATTCTTTTGTCTTTATAGTCGCGGGATACACCTGGACGAAACTGAACTAAACTGGTGAGGCTGGCAAACTAAAAATGATGCATAAACCATAAACAGTGGGTGATTCCGGGCGGGGTATATTGTGATATAATATAAGTGCGGAAGTACTTGCGCCAAAATATAATGGATAAATTGAAAATCTGAATGCACAAACCATGTCTTGCCATTGAGAAAACTCCAACCCCTATATATATCCAAGGGCGTATAAACAAAGCAGGCCGTATCGATCACAGTGGGGCTTCCGAGCCTTCCATTAGCAGGGTTAAAACGAGTGCGAGCCCTCTAGAGAAAGCTCTAGAAATCTCGCCATAAATGCCCACAATTGCTGAATTTATTTTATCGTTCACTCCACTTAAGGTATAAGACTGAAAACTGTTCGCAATGTTTCCCCTTAATTTGTCCAGACATTTTTTTTTCTCTGGCCATAAAATATTTACGGGGCTCAGATGAATTCGAGAGCGTCCTCAATCTTCCGCTCGGAAGAATTAATTCATTTTCATGAACGAACGATATAAATATTTATTCGAAAGATTGCTTATGGAGTTGTTTTCGATAAGGAACATGAAAAAACATTCATGAATTTGTAATTCGATAAATTATCAGGAGAGGAGAAAGCTTCACGTTTGGGACGGTGAAGTCATTGAAGATATATTAACTTTTATATTGACGAGTGTTATATTGGTCTTTTTTCGAAATATTTTTAAGATCTTTCTATCTCTCTCTCTTCCTCTCTCTCATTATGATTGTAGCAAGTAAAACTTAAAAATACTTGTACGTTGGAATCGCAGTCACTGGCCACTCAAAAGTTTCTAGGTACTCACAACCTTAAAACCCGGAGCACGTCCTCATTCCCAACATATACCTAACTATAAGCTAAAGTAATAACTGAGATGGTGCAAAAACTCAGTGCATCGGTCTTAACTTCTGAGAAGTGCAATATCAGTAATCTCTCCGAGGACGGCGTCGTTACAGCGTGGATGTGACGATGCACTTACAGATAGCCTGCAGAACAAGTTATGTATTTTAAACAATATACCCTACTAGGTACTGCATTATTTTATACAAAGCAAACAAGAATGAATTTGCTTAGGATGCCATCAGACCGAGTATTCAGGATTTATGTACAATATTTATGGTATAAAACTCTGCGAGACATATTTATGAAATCATTTGATCTTTATATATTTATGCAGCTTACTATAACTAGTAGTACTTATCAGTTTAGAGCAACAAATCTATGGATAAAAGTTCCAAATTTACTTTTGTATTTAATTATTATAGTGAAAGTTATAAGAAATCAAAAAATTCTGAAATTACATAAATAATAAAACGTATGTTGCCTTCTCTATGGAAACATATTTGTGGATATATTTTGGAGTTGGCACTTTGATTTCGTGTTTTATTGTAATAATTCTGCAACAACACAACAGTTCACTGAGACAGAGTGAGGCTTGTCACGCCAGACCCTATCACGCTACCAAAAGTAACATTTCTTTCAGTTTTGTTACTAATAGTTACTTTTTACTACCATGCTTTATAAAACTTTTCTGGGTTAAAGATTTTACTTAAGATTTATGAATGACTAATTCCAGTGAAGCTTCAAATTATTTCACAGAGATTCAGAAACGCAATGCTGTTTAGTATGCTTCTCTTCTTCTCGTATCTGGTAGGACGTTTGATCAATTGAGCTATTTATAGAAGATTTTCAAAGGGATGAGGTAGAGTATATTTATGCTCGTATTAACAATTTATTTATTAACCTTAAAATACCTAACTATATTAAAACAGTCCTACTAATCCAAACTAGTAAACTAGAAATAACATTTAAAAACTAATAAATTAATGCATCTTCAAAGAGTTTTCTCACAAATAATTTATTAGACATGAATAAAACTCTGAAATGTATAAACTTGTTTACTTATGAAAATATAGTCTCTATAAATACTGGAGCTATCTTGACTTTGCGAGTGCTGGCATAAAAATGCTAATGAGCTAGTGACACAGAGAATGAATAAATATTAATATTATGGTACAATCTGTTAGAAACATTGAATATTTATAGTCTTTAATAGCTCATTGAATGTGATGCCTGAGAATCTAGATAGGCAGAAAGATAATACATTTGTTTCAATCTAAACTACACATACGAACCAGATAAGAACAGAAAAGAAACAAAATGTAGGTAACCTATGCAAAATCATCTACATAATTAATCGATTGATAGGTTGAAGGAAAACTTATGTACGATTATATTATTAAGTACCTATATAAGCGTTATAAATAGCAAAGCTTTGGTGCGCGCAGTGAGTTTAGAGAAATGAGGATAGATAATTTGACTGATTATTACTAGCAATGTCTTACTACATAATGATATTATACTAATTATATTTACCTAATATCCACTGTTATTATCTCACAACTTTATATATTTTGTTAGACGGCAAATTTAACCAAAGCCAAAAGTTTTTCTACTCGTCTAGCAATTTTTTTATGACATGCGTATGATACATCTTTTATGACACGGTAGAGCGTAAACCAAAACCAAACGTTTTTCTTCTTGTTTAGCAATTTTCTCCAGCACTGTACAACTCTATAACTACCGACACAACCAGTATAGCTATATATATGCATGGAAGTGCATCAAGCCATCCTTTATGGGTAGAATGTCATAATTTGGACGAGCGAGATAACTCTTTGTTTTACCGGCTTTACGACTTGATAGCGGACCATGCAATCTGATGCATGAACTCCATGTTTGTGAATATATGCAGTTCTGGTCTCAAGGTAACCATGGCTATAAAATATGCAGGAGTTGAAAACTTCATATGCACAATATATTTATTAATATGGACCTATCAAATGACTTTTTTTACTGGTTTTACTTTAGATAAGGGGATTTTTTTATGATTTTTGCCTTAGTTGTCTATTTATGCCAAAAACTGCAAACACAATTTCAGCAACAATTTTTGGTATGAATAAAATAATGCACAAGTCGGTAAGTACAAAAGTAACATACTGTAAGAGATAAATCCGACGCGAGGGGACTACACAATGATTCAATATACGTAATCCCAAGACATGTGTGTCTTATGTGGACTTTTATTAAAACCGACATAACTTAGGCCAAAATGTTTCAAGGAATAAAGAAAGTTAATATCTCTTTAGCAGTGAGAGATATACACGAACGTCTTTTCGTGTTACTTAGAGTTATGTTTTACTTACTCAGATAAATGAATTACTAAGAGTTATGTAAAAACTTTCAACTTCTCTTAATTTCTTTGTGTTAATTTAAGCACCTGTCCCACCGCCGCCAATTAGCGTGAACCCAGCCGAAAGTAAATAGCTATATTTTATGTAAGAAGAATCATTCATGTATTTTATACGTTTCTTAAGCAAGAAAATACTCCCTCTTTAATCCATAGTAACGGTGGTACAGCAGCCTTAACAAATGTTTAGTTGTTAGTCAAAGAAAGAGTGTTCTATTTCTAATTGGTAAGCCAACATGCAAAGTAAACATTAAAATAGAATATACAGAAAACCGTACACTCAGTTAATTAGGAAACACATAAAGCATTTTTATTTTCAACGTCTCAAAATACCGTTGTTCTCGTACATCTGGCTTGAAAATTATTTCAGCCGAGGCTCCTAATTCTGGTACATTTGCGATGAGCTTAGCGGGAACGCGAGCGGCGCGCTTTTCATCTTTGAAGCGCAACATTTACATTTTCGTCTCATTTATTTGCTATTTCAAGCCACCTTCCCCCCTTTCCCATCCCTCCCCACCCCTCATTCGAATGAATAACTCTCAGCGTGCGTCAGAGAACGAAATTGGGAAGGAACGCTCTATAAAGTCTAATTAAGTTTGAAGTGAATGCACAAATGTAAGGAAATATAAAAAAGCCCATAATAAAGAAGAATTTATTTTCTGGAATTTCGTGTATTCGTAAGAGAATTATAAAATGAAATGCCTGCGGTTACAATAAGTTTATTATTTTATTTTGGCGACTTACATTTTCATGGCTTGTTTTATATAAAATATGGGTTTTGAAGAAACTGTGTAGAGTTTTTATTGTATATACTGACAATCAAGTTTTAGCACCATATTTTTTACCCTTAACTCGATTGCTTCAATATCTCATTAAAGAGTTCGTCACATTAATAAAAATATTATTAATAACCATAAATCTTTTGATTGTGAACGTAAATCAGAACAGAAATTTATACGCTTCGGTAAGGAGGAAGCGAGTTGGCACATGATCGGAATGTAATTGCCTTATTCCGGTATTTATTAAGATATTTTACGTAGAAAAATCTGCTTCTTGTTATTCTGTAGACGTTTCGTATAAAAATAATGCGTCCCTTACGAACCTTTTGTCTTCGGGGCGGCAACGATTCTATTACTAAAATGATTCGGTATCCACCCTCCTCCTCACTTGACATTCCAAGCTTGCAATGGGCAGGATGCAACTGTTGGCTTCGTGATTGAATTATCAAAGAAGGGACTGTAATTAGATTAGCCTGTCCAATTCTAAAGATGGAAACACATTTGCTTTTTTCCATAAAAGATAAATTACATACAGACGACAGAGTGTTTCAACCACGTAATTTCCTAATTTCATTAAATTAATCGATGAATTTCACATTTCTAAACATATTTTCATTAAAATGTACGTAGGATCATCAAACCCCCTGACAGACGTCACAACAGCTAAATACATACTTTGTTTCTTGAGTATTAAAATTGGTTGTGGTCTCCCCTAATCCTGAGCGACACACTCCGAAAATAACCCCGTTGTAGGGGCACGTTCCATTCCCGATAGAAAAACAGGAAAGGCTCCGAACAATCCCGGAATATAAATGGCCTTGTTATATTTTTCGGGACATTGTGATTCATGAAGTTTGCGGACCCTGACCGTTTGATTTGCGGAAACACTCCCACTACTGTTAAATCACAGTGCTTCGTAAGCAACCCGCTTTCCACTAGGTTATTGATGGTAGGTACAATAAAGTTAAGCTGGATAATAATAAATAAATATTGTTGGACATTTCACACAACGCCATCTAGCCCCAAAGTAAGCTAAGCATAGCTTGTATCATGGGAACCAGACAACTGATAAAATACTTCTATATTTTTTTTTTGTAAACACATACATTATAATACATGTCAACACCCGGACACAGAACAAACATCTATGCTCCTCACATAAATGTTTGTTCTGGGTGGGAACCGAACCCATAACCTACAGCGTAGAAGCCAGAGTTACCTACTACCAACTGAGCTAGTACCAAGTGAGGCTAGGCCTTATAATAACCACTAAAGATTGTGCTAATAGCATTACCTTTTTTAAGAAGCACTAGACTAAGTAAGTACTCGTATAAAATTATGTAACAAATATAGTCCGATATTGAAAATATGTTCTGTTTAAGATTTTTCATCGCAATCGTATCAAGTCTCATGATATATCTTACTTTGTAAAAGGAAAATAAAAGTACGCATCACAAAATGAGCTCGAGTTTTTATTCAAACCGGTGTCGAAGCAAAACTCCGCTCAAGTTATTAACATTCGTATGTAAATCGGCCATTTCGAGCAGAGCCTCGTCAGCGCAGCCTCGAGATAAGTAAAGTGGGTTCTTTTTACCGTCTGTAATCATCTCAACGCTTTCAATGTATTCCCCGCTGATTATATTGAAATATTTTTTTTTTACCTGTAATTCAATAAAATATGATGGATATTATCAACCTCTCTTACGTCAAACTCTGAAAATTACAAAACATTGACAAAGAAAATTCGTGCAATAATTGTATAGTTTTGATATAGGGATTTTTTCATTTACATGCATTTTAAGTTAAGTCACTGCAGATGTAACTTTATTTTTCGAAGAAATACATAATAGGTACTTTGTTAAAGTGTGACATAAAAACTAAGTAAATTTGAGAAGAATCAGTATTTTAAGTAAGGAACATAACAGGTAACGGTTTTATTTTGGTAAATTTTATATTGTCGAAACAAGTTTATTTTATGGTATGGCTCTGGTACGTGCCATGAAAATAACCCGAATATCGACACTTTGGCAGCCTCCGTGATTCTTGTTATATCGAGTATCAACTTTCACAACATCATTGCATTAGCATAACAAATCAACAGATATTATAATAACAACAATGCAATAACAAAAGATGAAAGGACGTCTGACGTTGCGCAACATTGAACAAAGGATCGCAATATGAATATGAATGGGTTGTTTGCCGAAATTGGAACGATCACAATGAAGAGAGTATTTTGCCTTTTTTCTTTCTTCGTGACAAAATACAATCTGGGTGTCCTAATGATACTTTAGTCATTTATATACTTTTGTTAACTACTTTATGAATCTTTCAGAATTTGTAGAGCCTGGGTAAGGAGTTTCGTGAAAAATAGAGTTTCTTCAATTGCTGTGCCCGGATATTTATTAAATTACACGGATAAGGGCGTATCTCGGAAAAGATCAAACTAAGCTCCCGCTTCGGGATGCGCCTTCAATACAACGAATGTGTTCAGGTTAATTACAAATTGTGTTATACCTAAAATGTTGGTGGATTTAAGGAAAAGCGAAGTTAAAACTGTGTTTAATGCAGTAGTAAAAAGTCAAAACATGTACTTACCTTTAAAAACATTTAGGGAAAATACTTAATTGCAGGTATCCTATATCGATACAATGTACTTAGTGTTAAGAGGATTTTCTATTAATGTTGTTATTATAAGATTGGCCATAATTTATGTATCGTAGTTTATTTAGTAACTATTTACTGAAAAAACAAATAAACTGAGGTCATACCGAAGAACAAAGAAAGAAAAAGTTTAAGAAGAAGTTTCATGAAAAGCAATAGTTATACTTTTTTTTAATTCAATAAGCCAAAAAGCTTCCCAGTGAAGAACATCAAATCCATTTCCATCTCATCCGAAAATGTTATCTCAGTAGAACTGTGGTAGAACTAAACAACTCACTCTAAACGGATAAAACGTGTAAACAAAACTGACCTAAATATCCTTACCATCCAAGACATTTTGATCTGTAATGCAAAAGGAGAAAGACTAAAGTCCTTTGCAGAATAACCCCAAAGTGCGTCTTTATTACATAAACCTTAAACATTGCTGGCTCAGTATAACCTGAAATCTACGAGTTAACCAGACCACAACTGAGACTATTCAAGTAACTTTTAGGATAAATAGACCCTAATTTTGATCGCAAAATGTAGCCAACACTTTGAAAAAATAAACATTGCTCGTGTAATTTACAAGACACGAGATTGTCAGTGTAATATTCGTGAATGTGCTGAATCGTTGAGCGCCGAAAGCGATAAATCTTGGATTCTAACGTCTGCTGAAAATACACGATGAAAATGTAATGCTTTTATAAAGTAAATGATAAAATTCTTCGACATTTAAGAAAATTAAATGCTGTTAGATATATGTTATAGTTTTTGATGTGAAACATCTATAGCCGCACGTAAAACCGATTTCTGGCTTGGCGACGCGTCGCCACGGCATGAGCGCTGATTGGTCTGTTCAAGGTTACGACAAATCATAAACATTATTAGTGATGGGGTACTTAGTTTTTTAAAAAATAATGTCGATGTTTCACATCTGCCAGGCGTCCCGTGACGGCTCACATTTTTTTTGTTATTATTTTTCTCAAAATCATACCTAGGTACTTAAATAATATCTCGGTTGACCAATAATGGTTGCATTTTATACTTCAAATTCACTGAAGGTAAATTAAATTGTTTTTGGCGTTGTCGGCATTTGCAAACTATCGCAGTTGATCTGAACAGCTAGATGCAAAATCAGGTGCGTACACATACAGCATAAGTTGAGTTATAGAAAAATCTTTTATTTTATTTTGAAATATATACAGTTTGATCAGATTAATCTTGAATCTGGTATTCTGGTTAATCTTAAACTTGTTTTCATTACCATTTCTCTAAAGATGAATCTGGTCACCTTTGATCTCATAACTCAAAACAGCGATTTGAGCGATAATTTTTTGCATAAAACAAAATATAGAATCACCATCACAAAAATTTTTCATACATTATCATTCCGCGTCATGACAAAATTTTAATGTTACCTAGTATAAGTAATATCAAAACTAATAATTCATTTTACTTCATTCACACACAGGACTTAAGTATTCGCCGTGAAAGCCACAGTTAACTGAAAGTTTGAAACTTCACAAAACCTAATGATTTATATTGCCTATTGTTTTGAATAAATTTGCATATTAATGTCCTCAAATTATTCATGTTTTCGCTTGAATGTCTTCAAACACCTTAATATCGTCTTTCATATAAATTTGGATAATAACTTAATTATGACTATGAGCCAAATCTGGTTATCAACAGAAAAAAACATCTTAATACTATCAATAACCTATCATAAAAATAATAAATAGTTGTGCATAATTCATCCAGACAAGTATCGTTCCAATAACCAATCTGTATAATATATGCGACGGCCATCTTGCTTTGTCGGCCTATCAGAGTGCGGCGCGCTGACAGATACAACATGGCGGCGCATACCTGCGCGCTGTATTTGTGTCATTCCCTATTATTAAGCTGAGGAGGACGGACGCCGGGCAGTTATTAACAAGCATGGCGGTGTTTTGACAGCTGCTTGTTCATTTTTAGTTCATTCTTTATTGTACACAAAAAAATTACATATGTGATATAAAAGATACACAAAAGACATCTACAAAGGCAAGCTTAACCCTAAATAGAGTTTTCTTCCAGCAAACCTTTGAGGATAGAAAATGGTTGTCAACGAAAAGTGGGTATGATGTGTACACTTACACGAAATATCATATATATTGTAAACAAATAAATACATATATAAAATGATTGAGTTTTAGTTGTATTCATTTAAGATCGTATATTGTATTGTATTGAATTGTAAGAATTTACTGAGGTATATTTTTCAAATTAAGAAAATATTCTTTAAAATGTTAAGGTTTTATAAATATTTTTTTAAAGAATCGCAGATATAGATAGAAGTGGTTTAAAAATACAAGTACCTACGTTTACAAGCAAAAGGAATTAAATTTGCTATCCAAACAATAAATCAGTAAAGTAAACGACCAAGTTAAGATATTTAATAAATGATTATGATTATGAGTAGGTACCTAGAAGAATGAATGATGATGAATGCTATTATTTATACAAAGTAATTTATATCCTTAAATATTTACACCAGCAGAAGTCCTCTTGTGAAGAAATCACCGAACGCATTCAAGTTTTTTGTTAGTTTTCGGCAGAGCCTTACCTATTACTTCCAACAGTTCGATTTAAATTCGTGTGTCGAAGTATGTTAATAAAGTCTGTGACGAAAATATGGTAACAGATGTTTGGGTTGAACGAACTCTGAACATGCGTCGACGCAGTCAAACCTAACTATTTATAGCTCCCACAATAACTTGTCAATCCCAACCTATTCCTAATTAAGTGGTATTTTTTTTTTGAATTGACGGACTGATAATAATTTTACGACGAAATAATTACATTTTATGGCAATTCAAAAGTCATAATACTTTAATAGTGTTAAATAAACTTTATGTCACTAATCAAACGTTTAAAAAAGCGTAAATCAATTTTCATTACACTTTGTTTTTATTTTACGGTATGTAATGTCATAAAATTAAATGATTTATGAACTAGATTGTGATAGTATTTAAAGTGTGCTACGTTACTTTTACTGGACTAAACATTTTGCCAATCTGATGTCTATCAACGAACAATCGCAGCATTTTGTACATTTTATATTTCCTTTTTAATGGTGACGGAATATGAAAGAAAGAATGAAAGAAAATACTCTTATTTGACCACACACAAATACATAGATAATACTTTAGGTGATGCTCATAACAATACCTATAGAAAAAGTTTTTCATGCAAACCGCATGAATAAGTACTTTTAAATATAACATAAATGTGACTTGTAGAGGTTTTAGAGTGCAAAAATATGTTTGAAAAAATAAAATTCAAATATAAAAAAAAAAAGTTAGTACATAGTAATAAGGACAATAATGATCATTTTATATGAGAATAAAGTAACAACATTGTAAAGTTTATCTTGTTACTAACATCCGATATGCTATCCAATTTTCCACTGGAAAAATATCTGTCCTGTAGCAAATAAATTGCCTGGCGTTATTTTTCTCAACTCTATAATTCTTTTTGTACGTAATGATGGGTATGATGGCTAGTAGGTACCTACAGTCAGCAAGTTAAGTTCAAAATAATTTATTTTCCTTGAACTATTAGAAAAATAAATGAAAAGTCCGAATTATGATGTAACCCAGCATGACAATAGCGACTGACCTTTCATTTGGGTAGACCTCACGCCAAACCTGGGATTATATCCAGACATCCGGTTAATTCTCTTTAGGTCAAGGTAGGAATTTGAAGTTAAAAGTTATACATAAATACCTTGTTTTATTTAATTAGATACGGTATCATGGTCCAGTATATACATGTAGGTATAATACATACATAATAATATTCCAGGAGTTGCGCTAATCAAATGTAGAAACATGTTCATACCTATTAGGTTCAAGAGCTCTTACTACTTTTAGTTGAAGAAATGAATTGCTATTTTTTAAATCCTGGTGTATATTTTTTTCTGTCGGTAGATATTTCGCAATGACTGTAAGGGCCGATGGTAGGTGCTTAGACAAAATTACATTATAAAATGTGCTTAAATTCCCTGGGGCATCTGGGGAGGATAATAAAACCTTTTCTTTATAAATTACAATAAACGTACTAATTTAGATTCAAATTTAAACGAACGGAGTTGATTTGACATTAAAATTCGGTTCAATTAACATTTTTTGCGAAGATCGTCTATTTCAAATTTCTAACTGAATGATAATTTAAATTGATAATTAATTAAGCCTATAAAAACAACTGACTAAAAAACTACTTATGTTTGCATTATTTTTTGCTTGCTTTTCGTTAGGTTCGTTTATGGAAATTGTTACCAGACAAAGGTATTCAATTACATTAAAAAAAAAACTATTACCATAACTTAGGTTTCAAAATTACTAAGCTAGATATAAAGACGACTATCCACTTAAGTGACTTTAGTTCCCAGAGGATTACTGCCATTTTCTCAAATTGGAAACTCCAACTGATCGAATCTACAAACTTGGACGGTAAAAACTTTCTTTGTTACCCAGATGCTATCGAGTCAACTCTTTCATTCAACTCACTGAGGGAAACAAAACGGGTTTAGGACGATTTAGGGGATACAAGAGAAAAGTTTTGAGAAGGACCTTTATCTGGTGATGTTAAAACTTTTAAATTTTGAGATTAGAAAAGTTCTTTTGTTCATATTGTTTGCCTTTGTCTGTCCCAAAAGAATCGTATATTTTTGGAACATTTTTTTTACAGAATTGCGCATTTTTCCTTGAAGAGGTAATTTCAATTTCGATCGCCTACTTTTGAAAGAAAGTGAGTAAAATATTTTATTTTTGGAACTAAGCACACAATATAAACAAAAGACACAACTACCTAACTAAATATTAATCATTTATAATTATATATTTTAAAGAATTTTGGATAAGCGTAGCTCTCACAAAAAAGACTAGCTCAGAATAAAGTTAATTGGATGTTAAAAATTGTTTGGAAGTTTAAAATATTTTCGTCAATGTCATAAACTTTATTTCTATGGGCATCATAATGAAATGGCGAGGTAACGTCAATACCAAAACGTCACCTAGTGGACCCTTGTTACACTGTGGTGGGAACATTGACGTGATCAGTAGTGACCTCGTCGCCGCCATTGCTTTCCCACTAATACCTAACTCAGGTAACACGATCCAGCAATTCACTCTCTAAATAATCCGCAAGCCAGAAAAAATCATACACCCACAGTCCGGGCTACAATATATCAACTTTGTTAAAATTGACCTTTCAACCATTTATCGATTCTACCTGTATAAAAATAAACAAAAATTAGTAGGTAGGTACTACATATTCAATTAGGCGTATGTCACTCATATGAATCTTGTTGTTTACTTCTTATCTTATTTATTTATCTTTTTTTTCTTTATCTTGTATTTTATTATAAAAAAACTCTTATTGCTATGGATTCGCTTTATCATTACTTATAAATTAATTTAAAATGATTGTTTGAATATAAAGTATTATTAAGCGTCTCCCTGCAAATGAGTTCACCTGCGTATGAATAAGGAATCCGCCGCGGAGAGGCAGTAACAAAATATCCTCCCGGGGATCCAATTAAAACGTTATATCCGCAGAATTCCACGGGGTCGAGAACTTTCTGAATACCACCCCAAAAGTACAGACAGAACGAACAGAAACAAAATAATGCATTACAAAACTCTATTTTTAAAAGGTACCAGTATTATTAGAATTAAATATGGTAAACATTAATGCCGCGTGAGATGAGTTTTTCCAAGGGATAAGAAAACATCACAGAAAGCCTACTTATATTGGAAAAAAATATATTTTGATCACAATTGGAAAATATCTTATAATAAGAAATAATTATTTGAAACAGAGCAGTGATCGATTCACCTACATTTCACATACTTTGAATTTTTTTTTGTACGTAATGACTTACCTACGTTGTATACCCTTAACGAGTTTATAAAATAGAACAAGCTTATAAAAATCAAATTAAATGTTTTTTTATATAGTATGCCCAAAAACGACTAACCTGCTATCTGTACTAGAAATTAATTGCTTCACTCGCATACTTAGAATATTTCTCTTAGAATAATCTCTCTGCCAGCGTCTTGCTTCAAAGAGTACTCCCGTGCGCAAGAATTTCATATTAGTATATTTTGTACTTTACACTGACATACGCAAAATACTGTTATTAAAATATAACAATGGTTAGAAATATTTAATTTTAGATTACTACTTTAATTAAGCAATCTATAGCAGGTACTGATGTGATAAACCTGCGGATAAGTCATATTTATATATTTATTGAAACTTAAACGTTATTTAGGTTTTTTTTAACAGGTAAATTATGTAGGTAATACTCAATTGGAAATTCATATTCTTGGAAAATAAATGAAACCTGTCATAATCTCCCATGCGTCGCAAAGGACACGTACAGTATTTATAAATAATAACATAAAACAATACCCCGGGGCTCTTAAGAGTTACATAAATCGCGCCCCGAGAAGAAATGGATTACTTGTGTAGCTACGCGGCGCGCCATCTAGCCGGGGGCGCGGGAAACCATACCGCGACACGGTTACACCGTAGCTAGAATATATTTTTAGGAATTTTCTGTTGAGTATTGGAATGTTAACGACCCATTCTGTGTATTATGCCATAATGAAAAGTATTTATTTATTTAGCATACCATAAGACATCTAGCACCGATGATTATTTTTAATCTTAGTTGAAGGTGATCTGTGACATGAATCTGGTGTAAAATGGTGATTACCATTGCTTTTTGATTTTTGCAAAACCTGGAGCGATGCTGGTGCGATTTGGGGCATTTTTTGACGTTACCTTACAAAAACACCAGCAAAATTTTGTAATAAGATATAGTACGTACAGTTGTGTACCTTATAAAAAGTAGCAAGATTTACTGTCTTTTTTTTATATGACAGCGTCACAATATAAAATCAGGCAGCTCATAATATACGTTACCGTAAGTTCTCAATAACTTAAATTAGTCAGTAGATATATAGGTATGTGCATTATTTTAGTCATTTCGACCCCACTTACCAGAGAAAAAATAATCCAGCATAGTCAAAATATGTATTTAATAATGCATTAATTTGTAAAGTTCTTTGACTATGTAGTCAACTTTAGCTGAAGCATCTTGAAGCCCTGTACGGACTATCGGTGTGACCGCAGCCCATGAGTTAGTGTTATTGCGCGGATTTTCCCGCTTCCGTACACACATTCACTTACACCCCACTTATTGTGGGTAGTAGTCGTAAAAATCGGTCGGTATTATTTTAATAAATTGTTTGTGTTTTCGAAACATCCATGAATCCCTCCTTAACATTTATTCTGGAATTTCTTTGTTACATTCACCGAATGGTATAATTCTTATAATTTCTCTTTAGATATAGATAACATGAAGCCAATGATCATAATTTTCACACATTATATCGTGCTTTCTCGAGTAATCATCATGATACCTATATTATTTTGCTTTGGATGATAGGAGAAATATGTAATAATTATTGTAAATCATTAAATTCCTTAACCGTATTCCTATACAAATTAGAAACATTAAAAAATCTAAATAAATGACCTTTCCTCTCAATAAATAATTTAGATAATTAGATGAAATATATCAAAATTTGTGGCAACACATAACAGTAGAACTTTGTAGTCGCCATACCATAATTGCGCCTGTAAAAGCTATGGAAAAGCCAAATGCTATTAGCACGAGAACCAAATAAATGCCTTAATAATAATATTGCCGTTGGACCAAATATTTTGTTTTATATTCTCTAAAACCTAATTAAGAAGCCTTGTACCTAATGTGTAGGACATTTGTAATCTGTACCTTATAGTAATGCAATTATAAATGAGTCAGCCCGACTTAGAAGCTTCGCGGGTGTTCTTACACCCAGTAGGTAAGTTATGTCTGTCTGTCCAACTTTATTACCTCATTAGTACTAATAAGCTCTGACCTTATTTATATGTTTCAGGATTGAGTAGTTGGAGTGTAAATTGAATGGTTAGGTAAGCTTTTAAGGTAATGAGAAAATGTTTCGCTTGTTTCCCGTGTCATTTTGTTAAGCTATATTTTTCTTATCTGTATCCGTGCAGAAAATATAAAGGAAATTTTATTTTTAATGAGACATTACAATTAATTTTGTTTAAATTACAAATATCTCACATTACAGATATATATATAGTATAATAGATATTACAGATACTCAGATGTCTATACTTATGGTTTTAAAAATATTCGGTCTTTAAATGACGGCTAAAAAATAAGGTAAACCTACACAATATAAGAATAACAAGAATGTATATAAGAAACAAAAAACCTATTACGGATTAATTTACACATGATTAGCATATTATTATTATTTAAAACATTAATTACAGATTCATTCAATTTATAGTATAGTACACATATTATTGACTCGTAAGACACGTTCTAACGAATGAATCTCATATCAAAATAGTTAAAATAAAACAAAATGACCTCTAATAATACGGAGTCAGACTTCGCTCCACTGAATCCGTACCACGATAAATGTCCCTCGGTTGGGGCGCTAGTGTATACGTGAAATCGAAGCATAGCCATATTATAGCTTACGTTTCAGTTACTTCCTCTAATAGCCGCGAGACTTCTTTCGCGGAGCGCACACTAACGACCTCAATCAGAGTTGAATATCACGAACTCAATATTCATGAAGACCACACACAGATCTTAACCGGTCTCAATAATTTACAATCATTATCGCGGAAGGGATTAATTAGGAGGACCAAAGTATAAATAAATAAATGTACGATAACCTCAGATATGTATCGCATGAGTTATTGTCAGCAAAATAGCCGGATATCATAAATATTCAAATTAATTTGGGAGTATTTGATGATTTTGAGTAAAATCTTTCAGCAAGCTAATGAAATCTGTTTGGAGTTTATTTCAACCTTTTATTAATAATGTAAAAGTAGTAAATATTTATTCAAACTCGGGTGAAAGGATTCCATATCTTCAAGTAAATACTTTTCTACAACATCAGTGAAATTCTGATGACAAATTCATGCTTTATAAGTAACTTTTTCATTATGTATATACTCTTACAATCACTAAAGGTAAAAGTTGGGCCAAGGAAGTTTGGTACTTATTACATACCCATAAGATCTCTTTTCCATCGCGAACGAAGTCGCAAAGCAGTATTCATCGCGCTCCACCAGAAACTGCACGTACGCAAGACAAAATGAAAACATTTAAAAGGTTTGGAATTAAATAACATCATGGTTCTAAGCACAGCACTACTTTCACGTATAAAATCTGGAGTCAAACTGACAGACTGTCACATCACATACAGCTTTCTCTTTGCTCGCAAAAAACTTATTTGAATTTTAATAGAAAACTGGGTCAAATTGTCTTTCTAAGAAAAGCTTGCGCCGCGTCTTTTGACTTCGTTGAAAGCTTCTGGCGTAAGTAAACAATGTTTTGTTCCATATTCAAATTGCTGTTTGTTGTTAGACATTTGCATAATTTTTATTGTTTTGTGTAAACCCTTTTGGTAGTACAATTATGTCCGTTTTCAAAGACTTAGTTGATTGTTTGACAGTTTTAGCCATCTCAAAAGAATACTTAAATAAAAGAAATAAATATTGGTGGACATTTCACATAGCGCCATCTAGCTCTTAAGTCAGCTAAACATAGCTTAGGTATACCTATCATGGAAACCAGACAACTGATAAAATACTTATAACTGTACTTTTTTATTTTTCTAAAAACATAGATATGTATAAGTATAATACCCAGGTAAAGAACAAACATCTATATAGGTATGGTCGTCACACAAATGTTTATACTGGGTGGGGATCGAAACCACGACCTACAGCGCAGAAGGCAAGGTTACTACCAAGTGAGCTGTGAGGTGAGTCGTAATATATCAAAAACCTCACATATATTTTTATTTTTATATGTATTTACAAAAACCAAATATGTATATAAATATTTTATCAGTTGTCTGGTTCAAATAGTGCAAGCTATGCTTAATTCGGGTCTAGATGGCGTTGGGTCAAAGTTCCATTAATACTAATTAACCACTCGGTACTCCACTAAGCTTTAATTACCTCAAGTTTTGTAAGCACATTTCTCTACTTTGCTGAAAAGCGCCATCTTGTGAACAATAGGTGAACTATTTTGGCTTCAAAGCTCCTCACTGAAGTTATGGTGTCGTAAGTTCGTTATGAGTAGATATACATTTTGTAAACGTAGCCCTGTACTAACCGATAGGTACCCATTAAGTGATTAAGTAGATACTTCTCGCAAGTGAATGTTAGGAAGTTATTAGAAACTTAACTAGGTAGCTATACCTACTTTTTTGTCTAGGCTTTGTCGTATTATATGGATCGTATTAACTAATTATCAATCAAAGCGGTCGTCATGGCTTGAAACGCAAGAAGTAAAAAATAAAAAGATTATTTAGAAAATATTAACACAAGTGTCAGGTTATTCTCAAGAAAAAGTTCCGTAGAAAAGTTTGTTTCTAATTGAACAGCACCATCTATGTTGATATATGAGAACTAAAACGTAAAATACTTTGTCAGGGAAAACAAACAGTTTTCTTACGAAATTAATAAGCTTCGTAAACTACTGGATGTAATTTAACTTGGTGCATGTAAAAATCTATATAATGTGTAGTGGTAGTAGGTACTTCCCTGGATAAACTTTGTATAAGATCTATTGGTCGAAAACATTCAAGTAATAAAAACTAAATTTTTAATGTGTTTAAAAATCACAATATCTGGGTTAGCCAACAAATATTTATTAAATAAGTGTTCATCTTTGTATGTCATTAATTAAACAATAAATAATATTAATTAACAATTACATTCCCTCTAATATTATTAACGTGAAAGTTTATGAGGATGTATGGATGTTTGTTACTCTTTCACATAAAAACGGCCCAATGCATTTGGATGAAATTTGGTCCCAAGATAGATTATATTATAATGGATTAACATAGGCTACCCCGAAAAGTGCAGTGTTCCCGTTGGATTACTTATTCACCGCTGGTAACTGCTAGTTAATAATAAATTGATTTATTCGATAACACTCCAAAATTCTTTGCAAGGCACTCTTAAAGAAAAAAAAAATCGTCAAAAACAAATATCCAAATGTTTAAGACCCCTGCTACGGGATAACCTCTCCCAATAAGTACACACGCAACACACACATCCACATTTCCAACAAGTGTGCTTTAGAGTTTAAACAGGCCATTGACATGCCGTCCTTACGACGCCATGTTAGTTCGTTTACCGTCTCGCTCTCTTCAATGTGATTTCTCATTGGCCGTACGAGACAGGTGACTCCTATCTCTGTCGGGGTGAGCTGATCGCAGCGTGACTTAGCTCCATTTGAGGGGAACGGAATAAAAATGACTAAAAAAAGTCAGAACACGGCGATGCCGGCCGCCTTGCGTAATCGAGCGGACATTATTGGAATATTTTGATAATGGCCGACCGCTTCCACGCGGGGATTTAAGTAGGTGTGGTCTAAACCTGATAAACTAGTACTGTTCTGTACCTACAGATTAACATTTATATCCCAAAATGTAGAGATGTTTAATATTACACCCGCGGCAATATGGTGTGTTGCCTTGCATCGACAGGAATTATGAGGTTTATTTAGCTGGTATAAAATTCTAATTATATATTTAGTCAGCGAGGAACTTTTGATAACTAATATCTGGAATTGGAAAAGTGGAATCTTGGTATCTTTTAATTAGTCTTAAGTCTTTAATTTATTAACCTATTCATTAAGCTAGCTGTAAGATTTCCTAAAATTGTAAAAATTAAATAAAATAAATAAATGAGAGCAAAAACCTTTAGACCTTTAGAATTTAGTCTCGAGTTAGTGCCTATAGGTGCCTACATAATACAATGGAAATAGATGTCCGGTGAAGAACAGGAGGATAATAAAAATTGAGGCTATACATTTGTCTGTTCATAAGTTATCTATCTCGGTTGGATTTGCACAGGTCATCATAATATGTACCACAGGATGTTGTGTTAATAAGCGTAGAGGTCCAGTCTTAGCAAACATGGAGTTTCAATCAGAAGTGTATTGAGTTATTATCCTAGTATAAAATATAAAGGCTATAAGATAATAAATTCCTAAAACGTAATATGTACAAAATCTCACCTCGAAGGCAACGTTTTTCAAACGTTCAAAGGGTTTTTCTTTCTTCATACCATCTTGATGAGATCTGAAACAACATAAATTTTTTATTATTGTCTGAAAGGTATATTATATAAAAAATACCATAACCAAACACAGCTAGCGTGTAAATAAAGGCCTTAGGTCAATAATGTCTAAGATCCAATACGTACTAGATGCACTAAGACTTCCACACACAGGAAGCGGAGTAGATACTACCTACTACAAAGCGAGAATAGAACACGTGACTTTTTTACGTAGCCGACCTTGCAAACTACGCTTCAGAAGGTTGTTAGTTGGTACTAACTACTATGTATTACTGGGGTAAATATCGGTAAGCCGATTTTTGTAATAGTTCTAACATTAAACTGGCCTTACAGAGCTCAGTCGATAGTAACCCTGCCTTCTGCTCTGTAGGTCGTGGGTTCGATTCCCACCCAAGACAAACATTTTGTGACGAACATAGATGCTTGTTCTGTGTCTGTATCTTAATATGTATTATATGTATGTACTAGCTGTTGCCCGCGACTTCATCCGCGTGGAATTCGGTTTTATCACGCACCCCTATTTTACCCCACGGAAAAGTAGCCTAAGGTACTCCTTGTTACATCAGCTATCTGCCAGTGAAAGTCCCGTCAAAATCGGTCCAGCCGTTTCGGAGATTAGCCGAAACAAACAGACAGACAGACAGACTAAAAGTGTAAAAAAGATTGTTTTGGTATATGTACCGTGTATACATCCATATGCATTTAGTAAAAAGCGGTTATTTTAATATTACAAACAGACACTCCAATTTTATTTATTTGTCTATACAAAATATATATACAGTAAAAAGTATATAATTAATATATAATAAATTATTTTGAAACTTAATATTACCTGAGTAATATCTAATGATTGAGGTTAATGTATTCCATAAAATAAGTTTACCCATTGAGAGTGAGTTACACTGAAAATGCACGAATTTCATGAGAACGAAGCATTGAATACAAAATAAGGTGATGCGTGTTTCTCAAAGGTTCCGTGAACAAAGTCAGTTAGATGAGAAAATTGATACAACTCACGGAAACATTTGGGTAAAGTAAATCAAACCTTTATAGGGGGTTACATTAAGGTTGGTTTACTAACAGATAAATAAGCCGACGCTGTAGACTCGCCTCGTGGCGCGTATAGATCGAAAGCGCCAGCGGTCTCCATGCAGCCTTTATATCCCCATCTGTACCATTCTGTATTATTCCCACTGAGAGACCACAGGTCTACTGTAGCGAGACTAAATAGGCTTTAATTTACCACGAGTTCCCAATCTGAATTTGTGCATGTTATAAACCTTCGAATTTTTTGTCCTAAGATAAATCAATTTCCTCACGATATTTACTTTTACCGTTTCAGGAAAATGGTAGGTCATTGGTGCACATCTGGATTTTAAGTAGTAAGTGGGTAATGCGGTCTATAGCACTGAGCCACTACGCTCTCTATTAGTACTTAGGCAAATTAAAATGTTTTATTTGAATAAATTGATTATTATTATTATTAATATTGGGCTCTATATTACTGAAGAGAAACGTATAACACTTATAAAAACCTATGAAGATATCCTTCACCCAATTCAAGATGATTAAGTTAGTGTGTGTCACGCAACAATGTGTCTCGCCTGAGGCCACACCTTGAAGGTGACATACCAACCAGTGTGGGCAGGATATAGGTAGATATTATAAGCAAAACACAACTTTAATAACACATCTTGTTTCGAGTTCTCAAGTTATTTAGACGAAGGTTTCAATTTCCTACGCTGACTTCAGGATATGTCGCATTTAAACAATTTAAACTTTATTGTGCAATATAAAGACAACAATGTCAAAATCCATCGACGAAAGGAAACATTTTCCGGCATTTCATTCAACAAAAAAGACTCCAGAGACGTGTGCCATTATACCAATTAGGACTGGGCTTTCTAGAAGAGAGGCTGGTTTAGGTCGTTAGTTATTAAGTATACTACCCACCTAGTCTTTGCTAAGCAGGTGCTTTAGATAAAATGTGAGTGAAACCTATTTATATTTAAGTGGTCTTGGTATATAATATAGTCATAAATTAGTAGTCACCAACTTAGTTACAGAATATCACCCACATAAATATGCGCTGAAACTGAACTCTTAATAGCGTAGGTGCTACTGACGACATGTAAAGCTGTATCACCAATATTAAATATTACAACTAATATTACAAAGAGGTAAAATTTGTAAGTTTGGATGTTGGAGGTAATCTCCGAAAATACTTATCCAATAAAAAAAATGCACCACAGTAGAAAGCGACGTTATCCCTGAGTGCTAGGATATTTTTTATTCTGATAAAGACGAGTTTTAGCAGTAAATACTTAACGCTATCCGTGCAAAGCCGGGAAGAGAAGCTAGTGCGTCAAATAAAAAAAAACCTAGGTTTCTATTCTGAAGTTTTTATGTATCCATGTGTGACACAGTGATAACTTCTCTTAATATACCCTGTCTTGTATGAGTGTTAAGAGTTCAATGCCTGAGTATATAATCAGTGACTTGAAGTCTTCATTTATACGTCGTATTTTTACGTAGGGTTCCTTAAGATATTTTCAGCCATTTCGTGAACTTAGTAATCTACACATAAAACCTTATATGCAAGTTAGCCACAATGCACAACGTCGAGTATTTATCACCAGTCACGAAGTAAGATAATCTTTAGGCATTTAATGTATGTTGACCGAAGCCCGATATCACAGAATACTGTAAGGCTGACACCTTTATGAGGCTCGGCCAAAGTTTAATGTTGCTGAATTTATGACGGGGAGATATGCCGCGCGGTGCAGTATTGCATTTTGTTATTAAAATAAGAGAGAGTTTCCTTACATTTATATTTGGAATATATAATTATTTTTTTTGCTTAATGTACAACAAAATGGAGAAGGATAGTAATAAAAAAAAATGCGTTTCATACAGAAGCTCTAGCTCCAAATAAACATAGCTTGTATTATGGGAAATAGATAACTTATAGAATACTACCCATACACATAAATATCTATATATACAGGGTTACAGGAAAAGTCGTGCTAGATCCGTTAAGGGCGTGGAGTACCCATCATTTCTGACTTATTTCACTATGAAACACCCTACCCTAAACTTAACCCTTTTCGAGATATTCGACTTTTAATTTTTTATTGAATAATGCCGATTTTTAGGCTACGAAATTTATTTTTGTTTATTTTGTGTATCTTATTATTATTATTATTGCATTTTTACATGTGTAATAAGATGCTTTAGGACATCAATCATTAAAATAGTGCATAAGTTAATTGAATAGACCGTAGTAGACAAGTGAAAGTAAAAAAATAAAAAATATATTAGCAAGCTTATTTTTCTCTAAGGGATATCTAAAAAAAATATTATGACACTTGTTCGGCAGATATTTTTTAAAATATCTACGTTTCATCAGCTATCTAACGAGGTCTAACAATCTAGGGTTTGTATTACATTTCGTGGAAAAAAGTAGAGAAAGACCCAGATTTTCTAAGAAATATCTTGTGGACGGATGAGTCCAAATTTGATAAAGATGGCATAACCAACTATCACAACGTCCATTACTGGGCCCCAAAAGAACTAAGGAATCCCAATAAGAAAAGAGTGAAAGGGTCCCAACGAAGATTCAGCGTGAATGTGTGGATGGGCATTATCTCTAATCATTTGATTGGACCTTACTTTCTCCCGGATAATCTAAATGGGGAAAGCTACGAAAATTTCCTGAGAGCAGACTTGAGTGATTTGCTGGATGATCTGCCACTCAACCTGATCAGGGACATGTGGTTCCAACACGATGGCTGCCCTGCCCATTTCAGGAGAAGTGTCAGAGACTGGCTGGACACAAATTATCCAAACAAATGGATAGGACGAGGTGGGCCGTTGCCATGGCCAGCAAGAAGTCCGGACCTAACTCCCATGGATTTTCATGTATGGGGGTGCATGAAAAGTCTTGTGTACAGCGAGCCGAATCCAGTTTTGTCTGTGGAAGACTTAAGAGAAAGGATTGTGGATGCAGCAAATAAAATGAGGACCACGTTGACCACTGGAGTAGTGAAGACTGGTCTCCGTAGAAGGATGCGACAATGTTTCAGAAATAGAGGCGGCCATGTTGAACATGAACTGTAGAATAAGAAAAAGTTGTGTGAAAACCTTTAATAAATGACATTTCATGCATACCTAATGTTTTATTTTACTTTTTAGGGCTAAGTATAAATTTTCTTCTCCACTGTCGCCTATGAAACTAATTTTTTTCCAATGCATTTGAATAAAACCCTAGATTATTATACCTCGTTAGATAGCTGATGAAACGTAGATATTTTAAAAAATATCTGCCGAACAAGTGTCATAATATTTTTTTTAGATATCCCTTAGAGAAAAATAAGCTTGCTAATATATTTTTTATTTTTTTACTTTCACTTGTCTACTACGGTCTATTCAATTAACTTATGCACTATTTTAATGATTGATGTCCTAAAGCATCTTATTACACATGTAAAAATGCAATAATAATAATAATAAGATACACAAAATAAACAAAAATAAATTTCGTAGCCTAAAAATCGGCATTATTCAATAACAAATTAAAAGTCGAATATCTCGAAAAGGGTTAAGTTTAGGGTAGGGTGTTTCATAGTGAAATAAGTCAGAAATGATGGGTACTCCACGCCCTTAACGGATCTAGCACGACTTTTCCTGTAACCCTGTATACGTCACTCAAATGTTTATCCTGGGTCAGAATCCAACCCACGACCTACACAGAAGCGCAGAGTTAATACCAACTGAGCTATGAGGCCAGTCAGGAATATTACTATGTTTTTACTGACCTTTTTTTAACCCCCATTCGTATCACATTTCACTCTGACACAGATCTGAGAGAGATGTCTGAGAAATATTAGGATAGGTAGGTACTAGATATCTTATTATGGTGGTATAGTCTTACTATGCCTGGTAATTAAGTTATTTCACCTGCACCGACATTTTTCATACATGCGAGTGCATTACTGCTTGAAAGCAGAAAATGGTAACATCTGATGGATATGACAAGTACCATTAGATTCAACATTATGTTACCGGTAATATCCATTGGTTATTTTACAAATGGTAGCAAAATAAGCAAATTTCCTTTGTACTAAAACGCAAACATAAATGTCAACATGGTAAACATATAACCCACAAGCCAAGTGAAAATTACGGCATTAAAAATATTTACAACGCTATCAAAGGTCAGGAGCAGCTCGACTCGGTCGTATTAGTTTACTTATGACTACGAGCACGATATGATATAAGGCTAAACCGATACACTATATTTTCTTGAGTTACTTAAAGCACGCATTTTACATAATTAGTAACGTGAGAAAAGCTGGCTAGCACGGTACTGTTTACTCATAAAATGCCGCAATATGTAATGGAAAATTACGAAAATGGTTTTTTTAATAGCTTATTGCATTTTTTAAACTGCATTTTTTATTTTGCAATATTGGCAGTTATAATGGATAAGATATACCTACAAAATCAGGATTAAAAAAGATATTTCAAGCTCAGTTAATATACAGTGGCATTTAAAAAAATGTTGTGTGATATTGTTTTCACAGCAGGCTTGTAAGTATATAGTATATAAATACTTACTAAGCGTGACCAAACAAAAAATATGCCTCCTACATACTACGGAAGGCACATTGCTAACCTACCGCAAAAAACATTCGAAGTTTCTTTGTTTTTCTTAATAGTGAATCATAAAGCCATGGGCATTGAACTCTAAATCAACTGATTACGGTTTTTAATGGTTCAGTGCGAATATTAGTCAATTCATTGTTCGCTGCCCATTGTTCGCGGAGGCTGCATGGTTTAATGTGAAGCGTGCTGCCATGGTAAATTCATAATGATTTCCTATACACACCCACTCATGCACCCGTACAGTGTTATAGGTAAATCAAATCCTTTTAAAATATCAGGGCAAAGACCTAACCACTATTTTTTTTCATGTGATTTAAGTGAATGTCGTACCGACCTGACGGCCCACCTGATTGAGTATTTCGTAATTTTATTTAAATGAGCACATTTGCTTCAAGAAAAATTTCAATACATGGTTCTTGGAATTAACTATAGTTTATTACCCGTAGATTTTGACATAATTTCTCTCTCGCCGTCACTAGACATGAGTTTCAAGAAAACATCAAAAAGGCATAATTCAGTGAGACTATTGATATGTTTAAAACCATTTACTCTGAAGTTGTATTGTGTATTTCACATATGGATATAAATAGTAAAAACATACGACACCAATTTAGATATGAAATCGTATCGCAAACTAATCCTATCACATATCCAATAATTCAAATCAAGTCGGTACGCAAGTCATAAACATCCAAATGTAAGATAGACGGCCTTAAGATACGTAATGTACCATTCAAACGCCATTCGAATCGAGATCGCCCAAACACCGGTTGTTTGGTAATGTTGTAAATCAAATCATCAATTATCGACAATCGTTTACACTTGTGACGCCGCCGTGTAAACAATCCGAACGTTAAAACTAGCTACCTATTTTACGACTATTCAATTTGGGGGAAAATCGATTTTATTCGCTCGCTTTTCAATCGGATCACGCGTAAAGTCGAGCGTTGTGTTTCCAGTTAGTCCGTATCCGTATTTTTTCATACGGAAGTGGTGGACGGCTACGACCAGACTAGGAAGACAGTTTTGTAAACAAACTAATCTGATAGTTTAATAACCTTTCATGATTGTAAATTATATAAGGACATAAAATACATAGCTCCGTACTACAGTCATCTAAAGATGTCATTATGTAATAATAATCTTATTGATTGCTTCAACAAATTTTGTTTTTCGTGAAAGTTGGAAGTATTGTTCATATGGAAGTAATCTTTCTTATATACAGTCCAATCATATTAAATTGCAGATAAATTTCCATGCATCTGCAATCTTATGACAAGGACTACCAGTCATAAGATTGCAGATTACTTTCAAATCAAACCATTAACCTATACATTTCATTAAAATACACAGGAGTATAATACCTACCTACATTACATATTGAAATTTCTCGTAATGGTAATATCAATTTTCATAACTTACCTACAATCAAAAGCAGTTTCTTTGATTAAAATACGACATAACACTAATTAGGGTTCGTTAGATACTAAACTGGAATAGGACACATAAAATCACTCTCAATTCACTGTAAGTGTGGCCAGCGGAGTCAACTCGACAACTGAGCTATTGCTGCGACAATTGTATCACATATTCATTCTCTAACAAAATACTAACAAATTGATATGTTTATCTACAAAGGACTATAAACTCATTCAAGGCCCACCCTTTATTGAAGGGATCCACCCTTCTGATTCAAAAAACTGCAAAATATTACATAAAATGTTCCCCTATGACATCCCCTATCTCGGGAGATATAATTTTGGCTAACTCATAGTTCCGGGGAAATGTTCCGTGAAGATATTTCGAAATTTAAATTCTTGACATACATTATTCATAAAGATTTCCCCGGGTTATGTTCTTCACATGAGAACTAAAATTGGTATCACCAAAGTTATGAATACAATTTCTAAAAGGTGCACCTTTGTAGCAGTATGTTATATTGGACATTCCATAAGTTTCTCCCGTGGTAGAAATAGAGAACATTAATTTGTACCTTAAATAAGAATTTGAACGAAATATTTTTATTTAAACCTACCCCTAATTCCAACAGCCCTAGTTTCCCATATATAAAATCATCTATCATATCTACCAGTCATTAATAAGTACCCATGACGTTTTTTATACCACTTGTAAAACTATAACATCTCGAACATCGTTTTCCACACTCCCACAATTGCCACCCTTTCGAGAACCCTAATATGGATGACATGGCTATTAAAAAGCAAAATACTGAAGGGATAGGGGTGTCCTGTGTTTTAATTTAGGATGATGGTTTGATGGGAATACTTGGTATTAATCCCAGGGTGGAAGAGAGGAGCGGCTGCTTAATTGTCAAGTAAAATGATAGAAACAAAATCTTATCCCAACAAATGTGAGGCACTTACATGGTTTCAAGAAATAAAATGTAAATTTTTACCGCACATTATTTTGAGGTATACTTATTGTAGTTTATGAATTAATTAATATTGATAATCACGCTTCAATCAACAATTACCGTATAAGACAGAGAAGTTTACTCTACAAACACTACCCACAAACTAACAAAAATGGAAGTTTGTAAAATACCAAAATTTAAATAATTAACACGGGGCACTCGCGTGTGGTAAGCTAATGAAACCAAAGCCTTCAAGCTGTCATGAGAATTTATTTCTTGTATTAATTAAAACGACACAAAATAGTAAACCCGTTCATAAATTAAGAAAATATTGTACCACATCAGACTAAATTTCAATAAAATAAAGTTACCTGGAAAGTAACAACATTGATTTATATATCCTTTATGAACTGGAGGGAAATAAAATAATTCAGTTTGCCATACTATTGCATTCATCTTCATTAGTTAAGTTTATTAACGAAATTCCATTCCACTGTCTTGCATTCTCGTTTAAACTAACGCACCTCAAACAATAGCGCGTCTGATTAATACAGTAAAAATTTTATTTTTTCCGTTACGCAACTTTTAAATCAATTTTTAACAAAAAGGTGAAAATTTATTATTCACCGTCATGACTTTTCCTTGTATTATTTACTCTGTGACGAATAACTGAGATTATTCCTTATCACAGAAATTAGTCCTAAACTTTTTTCATCTCCTTTTCATATATTGCAGCGATATTATACTCGACTATCAGTTCTCTCAAACATAGTCCAATCAGTGTACAATTTCAAAGTAAAACGAAGGGATGTTAAGAGGATACCAGTCTATATTTAACCGTTGTTTTTGTTTCCCCGGTTAGTTGTCGGAGCACTAATTCTGTAGTTTACGAGTGCGCCTGCCAGATCGGGCGGGCTGGGCAGATGCCGCTCCCACGCCCTAGGGCCTGTACACACAAACTCAAGTTTTCGTATATAATTAGATCGGATGGCACGTAGCTGAACTGGTGGAGCATGATGACCTCATGGTATGGTGTGTATCTCGACATTTTCAATCCAATATTCTTTTGTTCAGATGGTAGTGTGCCAAAGATTCATCACCAATGCATATCTTGTAGAGTTATTTTTAAAACTATTTTTTGTCTTATATAATTTTATTATATATTGTTATAATATTATATTATATTAATAACCTAATTCAGATATACTGTGGTATATCTGAATTAGGTTAGTACCATTTTAAGTTCATCTACTACTGTGAACGTACCTTTACTGTCTGTATACCCGTTCTTATTCAGCCAACGATGTTTGGAATAACGAAAGCAGAGTCGAATAATTTATCGTTATTAATATCAGAGAAAATGTTTGGACTTCGATACCGTCCACTCGACTTTTATCTTGGTCGTGAAGCTAAGTGAGAATACGTGTTGAGATTGGTTTATTTAAAGGGGTTACGATTTTGTAGACACTCAGTAATAGCTTTCATTCGTTGTGTAGTGTCTATCTACTTTGTCCATTAAATTGAGTATAAAATGCTTACAAAGTGATCATATTTATTGCTTAAAATGGATTGACACTTAATGAAATATTGAACACTCTCGCGTATTGAGAATATGCCTGTGACTACGCAGTGCGAATATAACACGGGAATGAATGGTACGAAAAGTTTTCTGTACTTTTCTTTAACTATTCAATTCAAACAAGCCATAATATATATTTAGAGATATCTTTTTATCCACAAAGGGTAGACAGATTCTACTTCGTGACTTTAACTTAGAAAATATTAAGCCTCTTTTACAAAGACTTTTAGTATGGGAAGAGTTTACCACTTGGTCAACCAAGTGGGCCATCTGATCGATCCATAACTTAATTACTTCAAAAGTGACAGTTTGCCTGTTGGTTGTAAATAATCCTACAACGAAGTACGAATTTAATACCAGTGAGATAAATTTTATTAGCTTTTATATAGATTCTGTATTCTTCTTATAAATATATCTGTATTTTATTACAAATTTTTTCGCAATTTCTTGACACCCTACATTCGAAATATTAAATAAAAACACACTAAGGTTGATAGAATTACAAAAACAAGATAAATATATTAAGCTTATTCATAAAATCAAAATGGCAAGCACAATGGCATTTATACAGTTCTGTAAATTTAAAAGTACCAGAATATAACCATTTCCCATAACATAATAGTTATTCATAATAACATTTACAACCGCATTCGGAATAATTATGAATGGTAATGAAACACTGAATTTGTAGTCCGTAGGCACGAGTCTACCAATCATACATAAGCTACCTATCTGTTATAAATCTTAGCTTTTTATGTACCATTAAAGCGGTTTTATTAGTTATTAACACGTGTTAAGCGGCTAAACACTAAACATTTGTAGAAAACTACGATCATTAACGTAAGGGTGATAGTGATACGGACATATTGAATTAGTTCTATAAAATACAGATTATCTTAGGTAAAAGGTAGCATTTGTATTTATTACCGGTATTCCTTATTGTTTTTAGGCACATGAGATATTCCATCTTGAAGACATGGTGGTGGGTGCAATATTAAACTATAATAAACTGGCTTTACTAAGCGCCAGTAGGCATAGACTTAAGTAGTATTACTTTAGTTGCAAACTATTATGAGAAAGGAGAACAACAGCTTCACATCAGTAATATGCCCAACCCATCAGTCTAATCAAATAAAATTCGTTTTAATTCTTAGTATTCTTATCACAGCTTTAATGAATACCGAAAATTATCGATGCTAAACCAGGTCAGTTTTCATACGACGTTTTTTTTCCGTTTTGAAAACAAAGTAAACAGCTCAAGTAAAAAAAAAAAAAAAAAATGTTTTTTAATTCTCTCAGCTCTCTTCAAACGCTGTGCAATGTCAAACTGAAACCAAAATGGTTGATTATCCTTAAAAACAATTAAAAAGAAACAACAAATAAACAAATAATTACCCTTTCGGAAAATGATTTTTACTATGCTTATGTTTTTTTCCGAATGAACGACAAACAAAAACAAATAACGACCAATAAAATGTATATATTTACGTCAAGTTTATATATATCCACATGATAAACTAATATTTTTAATGATTCCCTTTACAAACGTTGAAAATGATAGAGCAAATTCACTATCAAATTAACGTTAAAAACCAACGTAAATCAATTATACCTCTCAAACACATCATCGACTTTTAAATCGTAATAAAATGCACAAACAGCAGTCAATTTATTTATTGCCCTTAAGTTGTAAAACGATATTACACGCTATAATGACGTGTGTTATTGGCATATATTTCAACCATTTTACCATCAATGACTACATAATCAAAAGTTTATGTTCATTGTTTAATAAAACAAATTAACCATTCAGTGGACTCACTTTTACAATGATAAACGGTGAATTCATTCCAACGTAAGTTTCTCACGGTTTAAAAATACGTTTCGTACTTTGCAGCGCATTTAACACATTATATACTGCCCGTCGTTACCTATACGTATACATAAAATGAACGAGTTTCGCAAGAAACGGCCGGCAACATTGTTGTCCGATGCCACATGCGCCAGACCGTATAAATTTGCGCTTGATTTATTTATTACTCACAGAATGTCAACAATACGGCAATTTTAAAAGTGAATAGGTTTGCTCGCTAAAGGGTGTCCGAGTATTGTACGCGTACCCTTATGCAAAACAGTACGCTGAAACTGAAAGTGTATATTTCTAACAAAAGCTCAAACTTGCGCAACCTTTACATAAATTATCGACACGCATTAACCAAATTAGGATTTCCTTTGCAAAGGTTTACAAAAATCAGACAAAACCAGTTTAAACTGGACGAAAAAACAACATCATTGCCCGCATTGTCTCCGTCCTTCGGTCGTTACAAGCTATTTCTATCAAAGGGTAAATTTGCATAATTTTGTTATCACTCTCTTTGGTTAAATATTTTGTGTTTTGCGGTAAAGTACTTTCGTTTTTGACTATTACGTCCTTTATAGTAGCTATTTGGAGTCCGTGCGAGGCGGTTCAGTGCGTGATTTGTGATAATATTGAAGGTTACGAGTATAACTTGGAAAGCGAACGTTTCCACGTTTTGTAAATAGTCATGTCGTACATATTCCGATAACTACGTCGCTGTTGTGATTTATATTCAGGTGAGTTCGTGTTACCGGATAGTTAAGTTTTTACTGTCACGATAGAGGGTCGCTACTCGCTACTCGCCCGACCCGACGACAGCCAACGGCGTGATATCAGCCATGCATCTACCCGTGGGCTATCTTGTACGTGTAAGTGTCACGTTTAGGGTTCCATTTATTGCTTTGGCGCACAGGTATAAACTACTTTTGTAATATAGAGGGATCCGTGAGAATGTTTTGAAGCGAAGTTTTTGATATGGCGCCGATAAAGTCAAAACGATTTATGGACAATTACTGTCTATAGTGTCAAAAATATCTCAAAGTTACAGGTGAAAAATCTATATTTTTATGATGAAAGATAAACATTTAGTAGGAATGAATTTGATTTGGTATATAAATAGGAACAAACACATTTTATAAATTCATAGATATAAGAACTCATTTTACTATTTATGTAAATTTGTTGTATTTGGTTTAGGCTTTACTGAGAAATTTGAATGGAATTTGATGGTTTGTAAGTATATATGTAGATGTTTTTTCTTTATGATTGGGCAGTGGCGAAATTATTTCAAATTAATTAATTTTCATATTGTTGAATACAAAATATATTATGGTAGTGAGAACGCAGATTTGATTCCTAAAATATAAATACAAAACATTTAAATCCGAACACTTCTAAAATTTTGATCAATCATTAGATGTATAATTTAAGTACGATAGCTGAAAGTAAGTTAGTATTTTTCCAGACCCAATATCCTGGAAATTAAAATCATCAATTTTGTAACTAATAATGTTTTTGCTCAGAAAATACGAACAACAAAAAATCTGTCTCATACACCGCAATCCATCTTATAAATTAAAACCGCGCCGTTAAGCCCCAAAGTTTCAGTCGCGATTTACGACATAAAACCTACATAAAAATTGCCTACCCGCACAAACGAAATTTTGATTTATCGTCCCAATTATAGAGATCTAGTGCAATTAGATGGGTGCGGGTTTAGGAATGATTTATGTTGATTCGAAGTAATCATGGACAGCCTGTGATCCATCAGACTAATTCTATTTTATGACATCCCCTGATGAATAACCGCATGCGGTTTGACGCCATCTTGAATTGAGATATTTGCGGTCAAGACAATCCACTAAATAAAGGTTATGTAAGACAGACAAATATACTTATATACGTTTATATCTAAAACTATTTATTACAAATTCGATGACGTCCCTGATATTTATTTACTAGTTAGTAAAATATGTACCTACTCGCTAATTTACCTTTTTATATTACTCTGTTACGATGTAACCTCTTCTGGTATAGCGCAATTCGCAGTAAAAATCATGTAGTGATTTTCTTGCCTTTGATTTTACCATTTTCTTAAGTGGTTTGATAAACTTAGAGATTTTAATTTAACGCTTGATTACATTTCATTAACGTGCATTATTGTGCTGTAACACGTATTTCTATCGCTATCAAACCAATTTCTCTCTTTAATTACTGTAACCATTGTAATAAACAAACCTATAGCCAATTATAACTGCATTATGAAGTTTTCGGATGAATTACAGGAAATAATGAAAAGATTTGAACAAAAATAACATTATTTTATATATTTATATATAAAAGAGTCAAATATTGTTTATATGTGCGTCTTTATACTATTTTTTAGTTACAATTTACAATATGTATATATTATATATTAGAATTTATATTATTTCATTGATATTTTGACACATCTTGTTAACCGAAAATTTTATATTTAGCATAATCTAGCTTCTCTTAGAAAGTTGATATGACATTTCAGTGTCATCAAGAGTAAAGGGTTATTTATCAAATAACAAAGTTTGTAGAATAGATTGGAGCCACCAGAAAGTCATTGAAAGTTAATCCAAAAGTAATTGACTCAAGCCGAGAAAGCTATAAATGCTTATTGCGTATACCAATAAACACAATTAATTCTAAGTAGTTTTATCCATAGAATGTAATAGACCCCGGGAGTTTCCGCAATTTCAACATTGTTCAATTCATCACGATCAAATACTTTATTAAAGTACCAAATATTGTATTTTATATTTTAGTAATGTCAAACTAAAGTAGCAAAAGTTATAGGCATTAATTTTTTGTGTTCTTTACTGCATAAAGGGAATAGCAATGATCTAGAAATTGATTTTCATCTACGTTTGAGGCTACGAGAGAAAAAAAGATACTACTGTATATCAAGGCAGGAAAATCCTTAGTAATGGAAGATTAGAAATAAACTTGATTCAGGAGGTTGCATTACCAATCAGGAGTGCCGAAGAACAGAGACCATAAATAAGTCTGGCATTTTGAGAACTTCGCCCGTTTACGTGCATTGGCAAATACTTAGGTACAATGCGACAATAAACTTTGCTAAACACCATACGCTCTAAATAAAAGTCAATGCTATTGAAAATTAAGCTTTATAGCCCATGAAGCAGGCAACAACTTCTTTCGAAACGAATGCGGCAATCCAGCCTTTTCGCAGTTGTGACCGGCGATTTGAAAACAGATTTATGATCGGGTACGATAACGGGTTTGCGATAAAAATTTTGCCATTCCGTGAGGTGGGCATGCACTGAACGGGAAAATGTCTGATATCTGACTCAGACGAATAAAATTAAAGCTGGATGCAGTATGCAGTTATGCTAAAGCGAGTTGTTGAAATATGAACAGAACATTTCATTTTATTATTTGCATAATAGAATGTATATATCGATATATTGTGTATTAGTGTTACCTAATATATTCTCTTTTTGTGTTTATTATTTTTTTCTGTTGTATAGTTGGTTTGTCTGATTGTGACGTCACCAAAAAGGTCCTAACGGAAGACCAGCGCTGGTTGCTAACCAGCATAATGCTGAGTTAGGGCCTTTTTGCAACACAGCTATTAATTTTATATTCCTTGTAATTTTTATTAATATTTAATTATGTCATTATAACTTTGCATTTTCCTGTTGTGTGTTGCAAATAAATATTTTCTATTCTTTTATATATATAGACACAGTGCATCTTATATAATTAATAATTTAAAATTAAATTTACCAACAAAAAGTGACAATAAATAAACCATTTGATAGAAATGTCAAATGTTATCTATTATAGCGTCAAATGTTACGACCGTTGATATTTATTTGTGTCGTTAGTTTTCAAATGTTTCATAAACGTTAAAATTCACATTAATAACGAATTTATTAATAGTCCTACTACTCTAATGTCACTACATATATCGACCCAATGAATAAATAAAATAAATAATGGTGGAAATTACGCAGCGCCATCTAGCCCCAAAGTAAGCTAAGCATAGCTTGTATCATGGGAACCAGACAACTGATATAATACTTATATTCTTTTCTTACATACATATAATACATATTAACACCCAGAACAAACATCATTGTTACAAATGTCACATAAATGTTTGTCCTGAGTGGGGATCGAACCCACGACCTACAGCGCAGAAGGTAGGGTTACTAACTAACTGAGCTATGAGGCCAGTCAAAATTGAAATGACAGGTAGGTAAATTATAACAATTTACTTGTGTTTATTCATCATTCGTTCGACATTGTGTAATTAGTTGCAATCTAGTATTTCCGGTGAATGAAAATTATTTCTTTGGAGAATAAATATCTATAACCACGTATATATTTTATTTCATACCTACCATAATGTGTTTCATTTACTACATCTTTTCTAGAGCATACAATATCGGAAAAGCGTGTAACACGAGGTACCTATCATCGCTAGAATCAGGATCACGAATTCTAGTCGTGATTATTATAACTATAGATAATGTAGATATACTTGATTACGATTGGTTTATGGGTTAAGTGAAGGTAATTGCTAGAGTGTAGTTTAAAACCTCAGCTAAATATACTTGAAACATAACAAAATACCAGCTTATTTTAATTATTAACATTGTTATACGTACCTATATGGATATATATAATAAATTTATATTCTCGTATTATTGATATTCATATTTCTACATGTTGCCGATGTGTGGAATTGAGCAGCCTATGTGTTAATACAAAATCATCTATGTTTAAAATTTCAGAAATTTATTTATTATTTTTGTCAGGATCGTAGCAGGAGGAAATCCAGAGGCAAAGATCACTGCCTACCCCTCCGGGAAACAGGTGTGATTTTATGTGTGTATTTATGTATTTTGGCGTGTAGTATAACACACATTCAACAATTCAAGACATATATTAAGATGTGTCACTGTATGATTATTTAAATAATAATTGATATAAACGTGATTTCTTGAATTCCCATGGTCTGATGTCGTTCTGCTCCACGACACACAAAATACCTTGTAATATCTTAAGCATTAGCCAGTATTAGGCATGTTGTCAAAGTAATAAACTAAATATAGCATAGATTTATTTACTTGAACTCCTATTTCTTGTCTGTTTTCCCCATGGAGGGTGGAATAGGGTTTGAACAAGCGTCAAACTTAGCGCAAAGTACGCAAGATCTTATGTGTTGAATATTCTGTACAGTTCCAAGCCATTTATTTATGAATTGGATAGAAATAAAGTTTTTTCATTGTTTTTACTTTCGACTTATACTAATAAATATTTGTATAATCACCAGATCTTGTTTGATTCAGTAGGTATCACTTCGCGCTAAGATATTATCTGTTATATATTTAACAGCGTTTCGCATTTAAAGTCCCACCTAAAAGTATTTGACCATTATTAGAAATAAAGCAGCTGAAACTATCAGCAATGTTCCATTTTCAAGAATTTTGTTATCAGTAAATAGTCAGTAGCAGTAGAACTTGTGCTAAGTTCGCCCGGAGAAGTACTGCCACCACACCTGGTAATCGGCCGCAAAGCAGTGATGCACCCGTATTGCTGGGAACCGGCAGAAGGGAGTGGGTACCGGTAAAATTGCAGTCGCATGAGACGTAACATCGTGTCTCGGGGTGATGGACGTAACCCAATGCAACTTGAGTCACTGCGTACTATGGTGGAGAGGACTTGGATCTCATCGCTGTTGTCTATGGGTGACGGTTACCACTTTACATCAGGTGGGCCGTATATTCGTTCCGTCACTTAATCACTTAAAAAAATATTCTTTGAATACAGTGCTGCACTCAGGAAAAATATAGCAGTCAGCATTGCCACTAGGGCGCGCTAAAGTACTTACTGCGCCCGTAGCCCCAGCAACAGTCAGCCAGTATTAACACCGTAGGGTTTTTATCCAGCAGGATTTTCTCTTAACCCATCCATCGTTCCAATGTTTGTTCTCTCCACGAGAAGTTCCAAGAGAAGTTACAGCCAACATCAAATATTTTGGAACGAATAGGCGTTGTGAACAACTAATAAAAAACGTTGTATCAATGGAATATGCTCTCGTCAGAATGACAGTTTTCGTGTATTTTGTTAATTATGAAACCTCACTCCAGAGATAGGTTTTTTTTTAACATACCTTTATAAAAATGTTGTTGACCTCAATATTTTTATGCTGACTGTACAAGGTATATTCTTGGAAATACAAAAAATTAATATAATTTTAAAATGATTAGTATAATGAAAACTTAAAAAAAACTAGGAAACTTATTTTAATTTAAATTTCGGTGTTAAGCGTGTGTTTGTTGATACAAGAAAGTTCGCCTCAATATAACTTCCTTTACTTATTACGTTTACTATTTAAAATGGTAGAAAACATTATAAGGAATCACATAAAAATCTAGATTATTTTAGGTATATAAACGCATAAAAAAGGAAATTTTATGTACGATATATGCGCACATTTTTTTTTCTAAGTTATTTCTTAAAACTAACATTTACTAATAAACAGGCTAATGAATACAATTAATAAGCCAATTTAAATAGATGTAAAACTTACTCACTTCTAATCCATGAATCTCTTAATTCTTGTAGCACAAAATGAAGTCATAAATTTTTATGAACTAAATTTGAGGCACAGTTTTTTATTTCCCAGATTCGCGGTTAGGGTTCTAACCGAGTTGGAGTTCGAATTACAAGTTCGATTGTTCGAAATATGAAATGAGTATCGGATCGGATGCCGCCATGTTGGCCGAGCGTGCGTAAGCGCCTACACACCGCTAACACTGCGAAATTACAGGCAGCTCGCGATCGCCGGCCCGTTTAAAAATAAAATAAACTTAAAACAACGTCATATTGTGCACGTGTGTGCGAGTGGGTCGGTATTTATTTATAGGCTAGTAGCTATGTAAATACGAACGACCGGCTCCAGTTCGGTATTTCTTGTGGTTTTCCAACGTCTCAATTCGGCCGGCTCGGACCTCGGTCAACCTAGATATTTGATTATTTGTGACTTGGTGTGGAATTGTAAATATGAGTAACCTACTGTTAAGCATCGTAAACTGCATTATTTGCTGGTAAATTGCAGTTGAATTTACATAGTAGGTTTTATTGCAGGCTAATAATTGGAACCTAATTTTCTAAATGAAAAAGTCGTGGCTATAAAAAAAAAACATGTCGTTTTAAATATTATATAAATGATCTAGTCACATGTGCATTGTGATTTTTTTTCTAACATCAATAAATGTTCTGTTATCTGACAGGCTGGTCATTTTGTGAACCATAGTCCAATTACCAGGTCGACCAAGAAACTATTTCGAAACTGATGTAGGTATTTGAAATTAATCATAATATTCAATTTATGAATGTATATAATTTACAAACATATATAGAGAGTATTTGCCGCTTGGATAAATACCTACTACACTTTCTGTGACCATTCTACACTGGCGGACCGACTGAAAATTATGCACGTTAATGTATAAAAATTGTTGGATAAAAAGAAAAGATCCCCATTCCAAGCCATTTCTTAAGAAATATCTTGAACATTTTGTAGCGAATTTAATGGACTTAAACTTGAGCTCGTGTAATTGGCAAATTCTTGTAATTTACTATTAAGAAGCTTGGAGAACATGCTAATTAATTACATTTTGTCCAATTAAGAACCAGTATTTAGTATAATTATATTTAATGTAACACAGTTCAAGTGCTCATTCATCAATAAGTAACTAACATTGTTTGTACCTAAGTATGTACATTATGAAATATCAACATAAAGGTATATAAAAGTATATATTTTCAGGCAAAATCTAAAATGATAAAAGTAATATGATGTATCATAGTTTCTTTAAACATAGCAGTATTCTTCAGGCCACACAGGGGTAAGCAGAGACTCAGTGCTACTTTTTGCCTTATCATAGATGTGATGAATGGTGAGTTTATCGTCGCCACTGTTTTCTCACGAATAACTCACCTGCCTTCCAAATAAGTGCTACCCTATTCAATCTAGACGTTATTCCATAATGGATAGACTACTTCTTCGTATTTAGTAATTTTTCCGCACAATTAAAGTGCAATTTGTAAAAAAAAAAATATATTTTTTAAACAAATAAAATTCGTTAAATTAAGTTTTTCATTTAATAAGTTTTATAAAGGTTAGTGTAGACGTGGTATAATCCAAACCAGATATTGCAAGGCGTATTTCAAGCGCGGGCGGGAGGCCGTCGACCCCGACTCCCCACGCTACTTCCAGGGTTGCCAGATGTCGATAGTAGGAAAAATTGTTTTTGTACTCCATTTACTTCTTTGGAATTGAAGGTTGGATAGGAGATCTTAGAACGGAATTCAAAAGACCAGTTACATCTTCTGTGTAGAACTAAGAAACAAATTAAGGATATTATATCAAGTATTGTTTTCGGGGGCGGGTTTGAACTGGAATGGATCTTTGGAATGGATTCAAGTTGAGTTTTTTTTTAATCACCATTTTACTTGTTGTTTTCCGTTCATTAAAAGATATCTGTTATTTTAAAAGCAAGCAATTCAGTTGTAGCAATTTCGTAGAGGACCTACGAATTACTCTGTTAAACATTTTTTGGGACTATTATGAATACTCTTTAATTTAACTGGTTCATCTTCTCGCTCGGTAACAAGTCAAATTCGTGCTACATGTTTAATAAGTAAAATATAAATAGGTTTATATATATTGCGACATTTAATTTTTGCGGAAAAACCTTGATATATTGATCGAAATAAGCGAGGAAGATCATTTAAAATTTTAAACGCTTTCTTCCAAGACATAGGTAACAACCCTGCAGAAACTCCGCGTCCGCTTTTTAAATTTACTTCGCCTCTGACAGCGATCCTGTATAAACACACCCTTAAAGTACAGTTACCGTACGTATACCATACTTATCTTTACAGTAATTTTGGATTGAATCGCTCGTAAAACAACCTACGATATGAATAATCTCATGTGATTCCTTAACTTCGAACATTTCAAACTGGGATTAATTCGATTGAGAACACCCAAAAGTGTTTTGTGTAGGTGATTAATTACAATTGCGCGAATTGTTGATTTGTTTGGTACAAAATAATTAATATGTTTATTGGTTGGTTCAATGAATTGCAGGAACATGTGGCAGCGTTATTCAAGGAAAACAATGAAGGTAAATACCACGTCTTTCTTTCAGTCTAGTTTCTCGTCAAGAAATCTAGATTTCCAGTAAAATGAGACCTTGAGGCTTTAATTCCTTTAATTACATGTGTTAGTGATAAGATTTGAATATTTGTCACCAACATATTGCATATATGTATACCTATTTATCTACATGATTGACAGCTCCATAGTAAAGTTAGTAGTAGCTTGTAAAGACAGGGGACCAGATTCGAACCCCGACCGCGGAAACGTTTTTGTGATTGGCATAGTTTAGTATCGAATCGTAGATTTTATGAACAAAATTAAGAAATAAATCTGAACTAAGTACAAAGTGTAAATAGGCAAAATTTAAACAATAAATGCATTATGTTTCTGATGCGTATAATGTTCATACCCCTGCAACATAAAGAATCCTATTGCAGAGGTGTTTGAGCGCGTGTAAACAATATTCTAAATATATATCATTCTGTTGACGCTATAAAAACAGGTCGAAAGAAAAAGGTGACGACGGGTTTCCGTTGAAGATACATATCTCGAGGTAACATGGTCAGGAGAAATGACCAGCATGCTAGTTACCACACTCAAATTGAAAATCTGCCGCCAAGAACCTAAAGGCGCAACACAGAGCTTAAACATCACTTCAGCCATCCAAACTAATCCAGGCGTTACATAGCGGCACTATCATCAGTTAACGCCAGGTGACATATTGAAATGAAAAGCTGGAAGACTGGAAAAAATATGCGTGAATATTTTCGGTTATACCTACAATGAGATATTTTTCCTATTAGAATTGATACATCGAACATAAAACTGCATTCCAGCCACTCCAAAACTGATAAATATCTTGTTTATTTTAATCGCTCAATGAATTTTGTTTTTAAATAAACAACTTACTTTACGACAGCAGAATTGATTTGACGAAATTGCGTTCACCTTTTCCAAAATCGTTAAGTAAAAATAATCTGGTCAAGTTATCGTTCAAAGATTTTATCTCCGTGTAGTTTGTACCGGGGATTTCTTGGGGACATAGACAATGTTTCTGCAGGGGTGGCAGCCTAACCCCTCGAAAACAATAAATATGTCAGTGGGGGGGTATTATAAGACGCCAAGACGTGGCTCCGTCTTAACTAGGGATTGGATCTCCGAATTCCAAATAATAAATTGTAGCATCGTGGAATTAAAATATTTCAGTTAAATATGTGATTTATTTATTTCACTCACATATCAATTATAGTTTATCTCGATATACAATAATGGAAATTAATAGAATTAATAAGATTAATAAAAGCTGTTACTTTATTCAGTGATTGGAGTTTTAGCTTCAAAAATAGGAAAAATAATCTTGAGCATTCGATTTTATTAATGTTTTAAATAAATTTTAATAAGTAAACTCAATAATCTAAACTATATTTAACTTGCTAAAACTTAACAGTTTAGACTTTTAATATATATTATTGCCATATTATTGGCAGAACTTAAATATCCAATAACGAAAACAATATTTAGAATTCATATTAAAATACTAAAATATAAAAAAAACAGTATTCATATGCGGTCATACTGATCCTTACTTTGAATTAAACCAACACAATTGCTTAGCAATACGATGCTTCCACGCATCACTTACCGACGCGACGGCTGAATATATTTCATTACCACTATGACAAGGTTGTGTAAAATAATATTTTAAATTATTTAATAAAACAACAAAATTTCACAATATTAAACAAATCTACATCGTTAAGCCTTTTCAAAAGTCATACCCATGATAACTTAAAGTTACCTAACGCTTATAAACTGTCGACGACGCTTGTAAAAAAATATGTATCAATGTAAAAAAAATGTATTAAGTATTAAGTAGTGACATTCAGTCAACTGAATACGATAGAATAAAGGAGTGTTACATTTTTAAATAAAGGAAAAAATACAGAATAGTAAAAAATCAAAAATCTTCAGTAATACAATTTTAATTCGTTTAATTTTCTGGTATTTATAAATGTGTCGTATCAGAATCCAAACAAGCCCATCCCTAACCTTAACTTCTTATAAAATTATTACAGTGCAACTTTCCCGATGAGTCCGCTCCTAATAACTTTATACTTTTTATTGCCGTGTAGGATTAAACGGAGGTTTTATTTTGTTTATGTTCACCGCAATTCGAGATGGGTCTTATATTTTATATAATTTGCTCTTTTGTGAGTAAAAACTAGTTGGAGATTGAATTTTGTAATTAATTTTAGACCATTGGATTTGTTTTTGTTATATTTTTTTATTTGTAATAATATGCTTTATAATTATTATTTTTGCGCAACTCAACAACGGAAAAAACCGACTCCATCGCCAATGAACGAAAATGATTCCTCGTCATCTCACACCTGAATGATATATTTTTTCCACTTATAATGATTTCGAAACCAAAGTACTGAACCAATTTTGAAAAATTTTCTGTGGGACTCATCCATTCAAATATAAAGTATTTTTTTCAAATCGGTTTATAAATGACGGAGATATCGGGTAACAAACATAAAATATACATACTCCTTCATTTGAAGTCAGTTGATAATAAATAATTTCAGCCGATTTATTTTAGATTATGTAATATATTCCGAAAAGTGACTTATTTTAATTTTGTTAACAAATAAATATCTCTGGGTCGCTTGTCCGTCGGAAAAGAATACCGTCCGGGCAATGTGTCTAAAAATCTGATATAATAAAGAGTTTACTACAATACTGAAGTTGAATTTACTTTAAATTATATATATAAATATATGTATATTAGTATTGTTTATAATATTTATGCAAGTAGTCTAAACAAACTCCCAAAAACACATATTTTTCGTTGTCTCGTAAATAATCGAAACATTTCAATCGCAACCTCTACACTCGGGTTTACTTTACCACAAAAACAAAAGAGCTAAATTCTGTCGTCTATTCGTCCCGACCTATTTAGCCCGAAGGAAAACACTTAAATAAACATTGTATCTGCAAAGTAAACAAAAAGAAAAAAAAACGGAAAAAGCGAAAAAGAAAAACGACTTCGCCATAAAAGAAAGAGCAGAGTTGGCGAGTGCGGGCGCTCGCTCAGCGGTCCCCGATTGGGTCTCGGCCGTTACCCCTCCCCTCCTCGCCAACCCTCCCGTCCCACCCCCCCACCCCCTCCGACCCCCGGACCGTAACTCACTGTTCACTTGTTTTACGGCCACCATTTTGTGACGTTACCTCGCTCGGCAGCTCGCGATAATCCATACTAGCGGCTGCGAGTGTGTGCGTTACCGGGCTTGGTAGTGGTAGGGCGTGACGTAATCTTGCTGTCTGACTAAATTTTCTTAGTCATAATTATATTAACTACAATTTTCATTCAAGAAATACTTCATGCTTATAGATACATGTAATAACTACCGATCCGGTTTGGCTTAAGGATAATTACTCCAATAGACTATCGAGAGTTAACTGATGTTCCAGCTGTGAGAATATTATAATAGCTGTATCATAGTACTTATTAATAAACAGGAGTAGGTAGGTTTAGTAAATATAGAAGGCTTAATTATGTACCTATAAGCTTACCTACATATTGTTGAAAGGTATCTATTGATATAGTTAAATTTGACTTTAATATAATTAATTATACATTATTTATGGTTTCTTTTACCTACGGGGGCCATCCATTTGGTCTAACTAATATAATCTTTTGACTGACTACCGACACACCCGCTAATAGAGGGCAGTGGGTAGGGAAAACTAGGATTTGATATTCACTTACACAGGCACTCTTGACTTTTATCAAACAGGTGTGGTGTATAAATACACACGTTCATCCATTAGGCGGGCATCATTATCCCCCGCTGAGTAGCGCGACATCCATAGATGCATGAGGCGTATTGGCTGTATCAGCCTATCTTTACGTCTTAATCCATGTAATTACAATTTCACCCTCCCGAGGGTTAGATTTCATTGTAATACTGCGAAGAAAATACCTAATAAGATAAACAAATCAAGTAAAACTAATACAAGAAGGCAATAAATAGTTCATAAATGTGGATGACTCAAAAGTGTAAATTATTTTTGATATTTTTTTTTAAATTGTTTTATTTCCTTTAGGAACAGATTAGTTTTAGCGTTTCATAATTTATTATTAATTCTTTTAACTTCAAGTTGGGAATTATCTTTTTATGATATCAATTTTTTATTTAAGTTTCGAGTCTTATTTCGTTTTATATTGCTCAACTATGATTTGGTAAATAATGCTACTTAATACAAATTAACAAAAAACAAAACACTATAATAAAAATTATTGTTCATAATCCAATCTCATACATCTCCTACCATCTTCTCAAGTGGGCCTGACGTTACATCTCCCTTATCTTGGAACTATGATTACAAAATTACCGCCACCATAATGTCCTTAACGCCGCCCGCCGCCGCCGCGCCGTCGTAATGGGTGGGCACTCATTAGTGGGTCGCTCACGTAACGAGCATCGGTGCCAGTAGCCCTAATGAGGTTCAATGATGATGGTATGGTACTTATAGGGTTCACTTCTTGTTCCTGTAAGTTGTCTGTTTTTTTGTGATGCGAGTGAAAAAACGAGTTTACGGCCCACCTGATGTTAAGTGGTAACCGCCACCCATAGACAACGGCAGACGACTCAAGTCCTCTCCACCAAAGTACTGACTCAAGTCGCATTGCGTTGCCTCCATCACCCTGAGACTATATTATATGTTATTTTCTATATGTTTTGATATATTACAAAAGAATATGGCATAAGAACCGTTTTAATTTAAGCTGCAGTTCAGGTTGTTTTTCGTGCTTAGCTCATATTTTAATATATAGGTTATATGTTTTTGCTGGTTATATGTTTGTAATTTCCTGAAATTAATAAATATTAACCTACTTTTTTAAATCAAGTTAGTTTCAAATACATAGATACATATTATGATATTCGATGCATGTGTTGAACTTATAAAATGTTGGTATTTTAGTTATAGCCGAAATCCCAATTATTTGAACTCAGAAGTAACCAGAACTATCATCAAATCTTTTCAATGTAAACTTATTTCAAGATTACTACAGAAAAAACTAAAGAGCGCAAAGAAATTATCGTGGTATGCAAATCAAACGAATCCCCGAAACAATTATTACCATAAAGTTCAATAGCGACTTCCATAATCATTCAACACCATACAAATTGGTACATAATTATTGAACACTCGGAACTTTTGTTAATTTGTACCAATAAATGGTAATATTATGGCATTGTTCGTTTTATTGAGCATATTAATGAATGTTTATGCTTATAGGTTTACGGTGCGTTTGTAAGCAAAACAAACTTTTGTGATTATGGAAATGGGTTTTGAAAGCAGAAAAACCTAATTAGCATTTATTGTCGAAAGAAGTGAAGTTAAATATTAATTGTAAACTCAAAATTATTATTTCTGTTGTGTCACTTCAAACATCTATTACAGTACCAATTCCTAGTAAAATATTGCGTTGCTGCCTTAGTTATTTCTGAAAGTTTATCCGACTTAAAGGAACGTGCTATTGATATATTTATCCCTAAACTTTAAGTCCCATAACTCAAAGTTTTAGTATACCGCCACCTGAAAGATTGATGACTTTCAGAGCACCTATCTTAAAATATCAGTTCACGGATGAAACGGGAAAGGGAAAGATGGAGCCATATGTTCCCAATTGGGTCTATTTTGCATTAAATTTAAACGATTCTGAGCCTTATTGCTTAAGAAAAGTGGAAATTCAACGTTTCAGATAGATTTCCTTCGTGGTCCACCTCTGAGGTGTCATCCGAAGTGTCGATACATTTCACAATTGTCGTAAAGTCTGAAGACGGAAGGAGAGAGCAGTAAAATTATCATTTTATGCCGTTCGACGACTGAAATGACACGGGAATGCTGTAAAACTGATTTATTGGAGACATCCCGAGAGTCACATGCTGAATTTTTGATGAGAACTTTGTTTTGAGACAACCCTAGCATAGAACTAGGATACTATATACGTCACAACTTATATGAAATTGCTTCAATTTTGAGTATCAGTGTCCGATAGACAAGTAAGTGCTAACCTGAGCGAAGCTGGGTCGGGGTCGCTAGTAAATAAATGAATTCGAATAGGTAAATATTTTAAATAAATGGATTACCTACATATACATTTTAAAGTTACATAATTTAACTTAGTTTTTTTAGGTTTCTAAAGCGAAATTATAATTAACAGTAGGTATAATTCACTACAAAAGGAAGTATCTCTTCTAATTACCTGTATTGTAAGTCACATCTAATGGTCCATTGGTGGTTAGGAGAATCTGATTAGTTCGGTCAGCCACCGAATTTTATGACCCTATATTTCCTGATTAAGACCGCTGGGCTGAGTTTCGTCCTCTCTCGGCCTTCTAATAAACGGATCATTGGATTCTGCGGGTAAGGTATCTATTTAATTTATTCGATTAAAGCTTAAGGCTGTTACTTGTATCTTTTTCTGTGGTCGTGACATAAATATTGTGCTTTAAGTATTAAGTGGTACATAAATATGTGCTTATACGTCTAATGCGACAACAAATGATGAGCCCAAAAAAGGTGTGGTAAGAAAGTATTTCAACAATCTGGTAGTATTGTATTTTCACTAAAAATATACCTGTGCATTTAAGTATCAGCTTTACTAAAGATATGAGCTGGAGGTAATTAAGTGATTCCAAACGTACTTGCCGCATTCAAAATATACAACCGAACCAAATTTAAAAGATATGTAGAAAATTGAACATTATTTTCAATAATCTTTAACAGTAGTCATAAGCTGCAAGGATTTATCGTAAAGTAATGGATTATTACAGTATGCCCACTAAACATAATCCATACAACTAAACAAGTATTTTACAAGCCATAAAGTAGGCTGTGAAATGCTCTTTCGCATCAAAATTACCTATAAAAATCGCATAATCAATTTGTTGGTAAATAATAGCGGGGTAATGGTGCAAATTAAAGGCGCCTCCACACATTGCTGATGTTGCTTACTTCCACGAAAACGATAGAATTTAGTTTAGATTGTCACTAGTTTAGGAGCCTGATTATGAAAAACTTTTTAGGAATTTTAATGTGGAATAATTTACTTAAAGTTTGTTATGTTAGGTACCAAGTATACTTTTGTACTTGTATATATGTGTTGCTAAGACAAATTGACCTAAAAACTATATATGCTTATAACAAGTGCTCTGACAATTTTATTTTTGAATGTAAATCAATGGTGGTACAGGAAAGATGGCCCCCGATCTCAAACTCTGCCCATAACAATAGCATTATCTTGGCTCCTTCCCTACTTAAAATCAAAAGACCCAACTCGCATTGAATTCCGTCTGCAACTTTGCGACGTATGGGTGCAAACACAGTACGTGTATCTGGGTGGCGGAAATAGATATGGTACTAGTACTGAAATCATAGTTAATTTATGCCATTTTCATTTTATAGATACCTTGTATATGTACCTATAATTTCTTTATAAGAAATGTCTGACTACAGTACCAAGTCAATGAATCTAAGAGTCTTCTGATTAATGTGAGAAGTAAGGCTCTCTCACTAGCTAGCACTGATCGTACTGACAGGCTTTATAGCTCAGTTGGTTGTAACCCTGTCTTCTGCAATGTAGGTCGTGGGTTGGATTCCCATCTAGGACAAATGTGTGACTAACATAGATGTTTCTTCTGTGTCTGGGTTTTGATATGTATTATATGTGTGTATTTACAAAAAAAGTATACAAGTATTATATAAGTTGTCTGGTTCCCATAACACAAGCTATGCTTAGCTTACTTTAGGGCTAGATGGCGCTGTGTGAAATTTTCCCAATATTTGTTATTATTACAGTTTTCAGCAATTGTGTATTTTTAATATATGTTGTATGAACAAAATTAGTTTAAATATAGGTAACTAGATACTTAATTTAGTTGTCATTATGAGCTGTGTGTTGCAGCCCTTACCTACGGTATGAATGTGAGAAAAGCAATTGAGTCGACCTCTCGCGAAAAACATATTAAAACAAACACAGCTGTAAAAATAAATCTAACTGCCTATAAAACTGCCATAACTATCACTTAGCTGCCATTGCGCGGCATTAATCTCAATAAGTTCAAAACGCACTGGCAACATTGTGTATTATACAGCCTTTGTCACCAAACACTGCATGACATTAAGCAATTATACATAACGGTAAAGAAGTTTGATATTTATAAAAATCTTTATTTATTACGATAAATCCAAATTTTGACAAGAATTTACACAAACGTAAATCGTCAACAGGAAAATAAGATACTAAAATTTATGAAAATACTAAAAATTGCATATACTTTAGAACTATTTTCATATAGGTATCTAACACTATTAATAAATAGTTCTGCTTCTACTCTCTTAGAGGTGATCATTTATTTTGAGTAGACAAATTGTAAATTATAATATGCTTGCTTGCGCGAATGACACTTCATGTAAATTTTCCGTCGGGTTGTAAAATATACAAGATTAATTTATTATCCAGTTGACTCTTGACCAGCTAGTTGGCATAATTGCGATATATTTACTTATGTTCAAGATAAATGTGGGTAAAACAAATTATCTAAAAGTGATAATAAGGACCAGCAAATTATAGCTTATAGGTACTTATACCTTAAACATTGGTGCATTTATTCAAAGCCCGTTTATTAAAATCTAGCAATATCTGAAATAAAATAGTAAAACTAGGTATTTAGTCTAGTCAAAATACTGTTCAAATAGCGATCGGGTAGGTACTGAAGCGTTTTCTGTTTGGCTATAAACTTTTATTTTAGTAAATTCAGACTGCGTCTGCATTTTAATATATTCTAGCCATAACTCTCAATGTTTGGGTGATAAATTAAAAAAAAATGAAATATTTACAATCTATTCGATAAACAGCTTTTGCATTAAATTAAAAATCATCAAAAACCATGTTACAACGATAATACTTCTACGTTTAAACGTATAAAAATGGAAAGACAAGCAATTTTATACCTGTTTCTGGATATAATGAAAGTGCATACCGCGTTTATCTCGTGCCGACCTAACGCAACAATAATAAAGACAGTTTATTAGACATCTCGCCACGAGGTGTTATCGACTTCAATTAAATATATTTTTTATTGGGATTCGCTGGAAACGCCCCGCGGTCAGTTTATTTTCTTTTAGCATATTATTAAAGAACTTCTTAGATTTTACGACCGCCTGGACAATGTATAAAAACATAAAATATTTACCAATTTTAATCCATTATCACTGTGACTCCCATTCCATTAATCTGAAAAAAAAGACAACACATTTAACAATAAAGTAGTCAAACTATTTGTGACAAAGTTTACGATCCAAATAAACATAATTAAGAATCTCATAGCAAACATAAAGGACCCCGAATAAATCACGCCTAAACACTCTTGATACCATTATATATTTAAACGCTAAGAAAGCATCATGATCCATAAAACGAAATGTGGGCCCGCGTCCTTCGCAACAATGAATTCGAATAAAAAAAATACGCGGAGCAAAACGGAGATCGCTTTTCTTCGATGGTTACTTTATATGCAAATTCCTGGTAATAAAACCGGGAACCCTTCTCTCCTAGCTTTACATAAAGAGCGCAAGACTCGAATCCTACGTTTTATGTATTTGCGAATCGAAGCTGTTTTATTGGTATCGACTATCGATTCGCTACGCCCGCATTCGAGAATTCGGAAGTAATGCGGGCTATTTCCAGTTTTCATCTGTAAGTCGTGCCTATTCGATCGCAATCAAAATTTCATTGCCTTGGATAAAGCTTTCATTTAAATGCAGTTGCGAGCAAATTTTCTAATTTCACATAAACCACTTCATCGCCGGAACTAATTTTTTCATCTGTTTGATTACTGGATTTTGCTATCTCAAATACCATCTCTTTTTTATTTTTCTTACGCAATTTAATATATATTTCGAACTTGTGATAAGAACTTTTTCTGCCTTATCTAAGTGCACATAAGTGCTTTGTTTCTTACCTAAGGTCGTATATTCTAGCTAAGAGATTACATTCTCCAGGGATGGCGAGGGCAAGGCACGCTTGTACCCGACAAGGATCTTATATATTTCCATAAAACGTACATTTTACGAGCACACCTACGGCACTTCACCAAACTCGCTTACTACGAGGGCAGAACAATTTGAAACTATTTTAAGAGAAAGCTCTTGATAACTCTCATTGCTAAGTCATACAATGAGCATAAAAATGGTTTCAGCATTTCAGTTGAAACAAAAAATCAAAAGAAGTAAATATTTTTTGGCTTCTATATTTACCGCGTCAACATAAATTCAAATAGAGAAAACGTGTTTCCTGAAATTATTATTATGATGTTTCAGCACTAAACTAAACGATTATATACATTATATGTCATATTTTTTTGGAAGAACAAGTCACCGTAAAATAACATTTAGTGCACAATTAATCTGACACGTCGAATTAATACCGACCCATAAAATAAGAAATGAAAAATAAACAAGGAAACTGAGAAAAGCGCATCAGCTCTTTCACCACGTCACAAATTAAAATTATGTCACTGAAAACGTTAAATGCCAAAGCGGTTCCCGTATGATCTAGTTTTACGACTCGAGCTTTAATAAAAATATCTAATAACATTCCGACATCATGTTCCACGTTACCTACCTCGCCCAAAACAAACGTACCAACATACCATAAACAAAATATATGTATCCAATTACTCGGCTTTCATAATTCCATATTTTTTTATCTTTTTTCGAATTCAATCTCCTAAATTATTACACATAATATTCGAACTCGATGCTTTTCCCCGATGAGCTTGTAACTAGAACTGTGTTGGCTCCACTATAAACTTCATAACAAACTGCCACACAAGGCCATATCTTGTGTATATTATGAGCTTTTTCGTTTAAGCCAGAGTGCTGATGCTATAATCCAAAAACGTTTTATGACTGATTATCTTGTAAGGAAAAACCAACTCTGTCCTAAACAGCAATAGGATTTACTTATAATCTTGTTTCCATTTTGTGTTGGGATAAAGGATACACGAAGATGGAACGCCCTTTGGATGTTTTACTCAACTGTTAATAACACGGAGGTGTAGATATAAAATGCCGACTTATTCGACTTTAAATGTATTATTTTAAGAAACCTTTCATTTTTATTTTAATGAAACTTTATGCTTTACTTGCTTCTGCACTCATAACTATATTGTTAATCATTTCAATTTAGTAGATAATAAAACCCAAAACAGTTCTGACACCAATGTCAATCATCTATGTCCCATAATTTCCAAAAATGCTATATTTAGGCTTTTTTTCCTTTCGAGGAATGTTCACGTAAAATTTTACGGACTTACTCTCAATGGCTTCCATTACATAGAGTTTCTTACGTTTCACGCCAAAATTTAATGTAGGACCCATAGGGGTCGAGTTTCCTAAATTCTAAATCTGCGCCTACGCATTACAAGGAATACATCTCCAAAATTTCAAATCTGTGGATCCGCGGAGGCAGCATATTATATATATTGCAATTTTAATACTAATTAGAAATAAAATAATAATTGTCTTTTAATTCTAACGTATTCCCAGTTTTTTTTTTTATGTGATGCAGTTACGGGACGAGCCGATGGCCCACCTGGTGTTAAGTGGTAACCTCTGCCCGTAACAACCAATGCGACTTATACTTGACTACAAAACTTTTATAAATATTATGAAGTGTTTTTCGACAGTATGAGAGAGATAATCGTTCCTTAAAACATCATTAAACTTAATCTTACAGCTCTTAACCTTGATACAAGCCTCAGCTGCACTCTTCCATCGTAAACATCTTCCGTATTTTCTGCTAGTTTTATCATCAAGTAAATGTTCGGAGGGAGGCAACTAAACCTCTCCACTGGAGTGCATCACTCACCAACTAATAAACTCTACCCCTAACTATCATTCTCATTACGACAATGTTGCTCGAACATCTAAATTACCTATTGAAACAGCCGTCCATTTGAGTTATAGTAACATAAATTCATCAGATACGCCCTCTGAAGACTGTCAGACTGTCTGAACCTCGATTTGTATTAATAAACCATGTGTATAATTGGAAATTCTCATGAACAACAACTGTATTAAAATCTTCAGAAGATTTCGAAAAAAATTATGGATTTACAAACGAATTAAGACTCCATTTTTTTCTCAATCAGTATTAAAAATCTCATAAATGTCTTAAAATGGCAAACAAAAAACAATTTCGAGTTTTCGAACAATTTTCGAATAAAAAGTACCAGATTATGGTAATATGCAGGTCGTTTCATTACCAGTTTCGATGCGATTGCGCTGTGACAGGCAATTTTGTCTTCAATTTTATTGGAGAACTTTATATTCAACGTTTATATCCAAGTTATGTACGATACAAAATATATTCATGTTTTCGATCACGACACTGCGTTGCCAGAAAATATTATGGGCGTATCACTTAAACGTAGTATATTGCTGGATAAATGATTCAGTTGGCAAATATCTCGCTCATTCCTAAAGCTAACAAACATGTTTACTCATAACAATAAGTGTGCCACGTAGCTAGCTATAGATATATACCCTGAAGACATTTGGCTCGCTGGGGTCGGTCAGGGCTGCTTCACGTTCACATCGACGTTAGCATTTCTTTTGTGAACGCCCCGAATTGCCGACATAAAACTCCGAGACCTGTTTTTCTTCGTGATATTTTTACTGCTTATATTTCTCGATGTGTTCTTATCAGCTCCAGTCGAGCTAGACCCGTCCCTTTACATTTCAGCAAAGAAATATCGTAAAAATGTACGAAGCAGTTTCGTGTAAATAAAGGAAGTTTCCGAGTTTCGTAATTAATGTTGCAAGGAGATATCGTTGGGGAAAGTTTTTTCATCACGTTCGGCGGAGGCGGGGCCGTAATGAGCGCTCCCGCGGCGTTACATCGTAAAAACACCATACAACTTAATAAATAAAACTTGGGATTCGTGAAGATTTATCACGAGACCCATATTGCGATTCGTGACTTTAGCTCGAGGTATGGTTTTGTTTTAAATAAAAAATACACGGATTAGGGCAATAAAAATAGAGATATATATCATAGAAGCGGTTTGCGGTCCGCCTCTCATATTTACAAAAGTCGCTGTTTGAAATATTTTGACATTTCTTGGTAGGCGCGCCGCATTGCAAACGATTGCGCGGGTGTTCCTTCATGGAAATGGACTGGTTATTTATCACGTCTCATTTCAGTAAGGTGAACCACTCTGGATTTTATATAATGATAAGATTCTTCACAATATTCTACAAGAAAGCAAACTAATTCGATAGCTACGCAGGTGAAAAAAATATCTCCATCTTGATGGGTCACGTAAATTTCCTGTTCAACCCATTTCAAAATTCACCCGTGCGTGTACATTCATCCCACGTACACGGTCTCAGGTGATATGAGGAGAAACACGACGGTCCAGGTTTTATTGTTATTCCCACTCTGTGAATTGAATTTCAAATAAGCAACCTACGGTCGATAGTAACTTCCTCTGATAAAAAATCTTTAGGATAAGAATTGCAATGGAACAACCATATCAGTTTTTATTACGTTCTACTTACACGTCATTTAATTACAAAATAGTTTGATAGGTCATATAGTACTAAATTTGGACTAACACGGATTTTGGTCAAACAGACAGCAGATTGTTTTTTTATATCATATGTACTGGTGGACACTCAGTGCCATCAGCCCCAAAGTAAGCTAAGCATGGCTTGTACTATCGGAACCAGATAACTGGTATAATGCTTATATACTTTTTTGTAAATACATACATACCTATACATACATATTAGTACCCAGACACAGAACAAACATCTATGATCGTCACACAATGGGTGGGAATCAAACCCACGACCTTCAGCCCAGAAGGCAGGGTTACTACCGACTGAGCTTTGAAGCCAGTCATTATATTCAGTTCAGTTCATTCATTATGTCTCGGGTTCTAAAGCTAACTTTAAATTTAATTTTGCTGGAACGCCGGCTTTCTCTTTTCCGTCGGCATTATCTCCGACGTTTTATCTTCAATGTAATCTTGTTAAGAGCCCCTCACCCTCTCACCCCTCCGGGAAGCAATAACGTTGAAATCCCCGCATTTGGAGCTTCCACTAAGCCACGAATTACAGCGGAATTTTTAGCTAAATTAGTTTGCACCTTTCTGCGTTTATACCTATATAGAGCATTGCGTTATTTATGAAACTGTTGAAACAACAGATTACAGCCAAGCAAAAAGTTTTAAATGGATTTTCCATTACATATGAATAATCTATGATCTGTCATTGTCTCGTAACGTGCCAAATTGACAAAAGCGGTTTGACGATCTCTCGGTTATTTGGAACTATTTTATGTTTGTTTATTTTTGTATTAGCGTACGATGCCGTGGAATAAACTGCCCGATGTGGAAAAGTGCTGTGGATGTGTTACCGACTTGAAAACTGCCGCCGCAATAATTGCTGTGCTTGGTATAGTACGTATCACACATACTGATGGAATCATTGAAAAAACATACAAATTTGGATTACAGTTTTCCATTTTTCCCAAAACAGACACTTTTATGACAGCTTCACACTCCATTTCCTGACCTAGTTTGTAGTGTTTCTAGTTTGTGTTGATCACAGAAAACCATATTTTGAACCTAATTACTATTTGAATGTCTCATTCAGTCCCAACCTCATCATACCTATCAAAAAAAAAATTACTGAATCTTAATTCATCTGCAGTTTATTTAATTGGGTGTCTTATATAGTTATTGTTTTTCGCGATCTTGTTTAATATTATTAAACTTATCAATCAAACTCTATATCCTGTGTTCATGAGCATCACACTTATTACTTCTTAAGAGAACCCTGAGTCACGAATGCGCCCACTGCTCTAAAATAATGAAAATTAAAAAGGCCGATATATCCGTAATGGTGAACTCTGCTCAAGTAACTCTACTTTTAATTCGTATTACTAACCTACGTTTACTCAAGTTGATGTTAATGTTGTAGGTAACAAGTCCAGCCCTGTCGTGGGCAGTGGTGAGGCATTCATACGTGATACGGGTGTCATGTTTTGTTACCACCGCAGCGAGTCGGCCGGATATCGTTGATATCAATTTAAATAACATTGTGAGTACCGATAGAGCATCTTCACATGAATTCCATTTATAAATGAATCTTAAGTGTATTTTTTGGTATCGCTGTGTTGGGAAATATTGGCAAAATAGTAGTAAAATAATTCTAGGTAGTTTTACCAGATTTATATAATGGTGAGGTTTCATGAAAAACAAACATCATGTAAATTAGTCAATGAAAATTCTTTATTGTACGAGTACTTTATTATACAAGAATACAAACAATAACCTATATAAAATATGCGTACAATGGGTGGACTTAACGTTAAAAATAGATTTATTCCAAACAACTCTTCATCACCATTTTGTGTGATTGTATTTATTTTAATTATAACTTGCAGAGATATCAGTTAAATTCAGGAAACGTAAGTTGCTAAGCACAGGGTCAATGAATGTTTTCTTCTCCATTCCTAACAACTTGATTTTATGTACTGCCTATACAGATCTTTTACTATTTCCTCAACGCACGCGCCCTTTGAGGCTTTCGTCCTTGATTGTTTTTTTAATACAGCCTACTTGTGTTCTGTTTCAGCTGAGTTTTGGTTTCGGTGCAAATGCTGGACTGGGCCCTTCATGTCTAGGTCCCAACAAAAACAAAACTGAACCCGTTTTTCGAGTGAAAACGGACCCAGAATCTTCTCAACTCGTGACGGCGGTCAAGTACATTGGATGGGTTGTATTAGTTGCTGATATCGTGTTTTTGATCAGCAGCGTTTATTTCTTGTACAGAATATTTCATGTGAGTGTAAAATGTCGTAAGATTTAGATTGGCAAAGTTTTTATTCATACATATACATACTCAATGTAGACCATAACCATACTTATTCCACCGGCCAATTAACCCGGTGTATAAAAACCCCATCATTTTTGAAGGGTTCTCATCAATTATAGCGAACAACTAAAGTTTCAGAAATGGATTATTGACTATATTTATATTTACCAATAGCATTTCTGTATCTAATACACGTTTTAATTATAGGAACCCGTAAAAAAAGCTGCCACGATATTTATTTGGTCATGCATCATTTCAATTACTCTATCGTTTCTCTACGGAATGCTCTACATAACAGCGTGCATATCAATCGGAGGACAATTTCCTGTATTTGAATTCGGATTCTCATTATTTGATGTCGGACGTAAGTGTGTTTTATTTCTTAACATTTGGATACGTTATAGATATAATAAAAATAATACTATTTCACTGAGTAACTTTCAATATTAGAGTTTTCATGATGAAGGAAATGAAAGCTTTTAATTTATAACTCTTATCGGTAGAATTTATAAACTTCCAGACAATAAACCATATGAGTTATCTGTCACCATTAGCCTTACCTCAGCATTATCCATCCATCTGCCATTGTTCAATTTCAGTTTGGATTATGTGGATTTATTATGCCTATGTTATAAAATGCTTCGTTCAAACTCGTGTCACACGTTTGGGCGGTGTCTCCATGTACGAAAAATTCTCAAAATGTTTACCCGCAAAGTTGATCGAAAATTTACCGCGGCTTTCCTTTAGGTTTGCAAATGTTATTGATGATTGTATACTTATTTTAATTTTCAGTGTGGATCTACTTTTTAATAGTAGTTAATTCCTACAGAAGGAAGTCCTCCTAATGAGGGAAACCAGGCTATGATAAGCTAGAGATGAACTGTAACGAATGAATCATGCAACTACGAGAAGAATTGGTGTGAGATTTTTTATGGTCTTTTATTCATATAAATAAATGCATAGGAAAAGTTTTTTTTGTTTTTATTGCCCAATTGAGTGTGATTATTACAATTAAATAATATTTAAATAAAATAACAATTAATCAGTGCCATAACTTGCGTAGAAATTACAAGAATTTTATCATTTTACATATAACAGAACGACGACTTAGTAGTATAAACACCGAATTTCCTGAATGTAATTGTAAACATACTTTATAACTTGTAAAAAAGTACTACCACGTTCTAGAAACACTGAAAAAACATCGTGAGAAAACCAACATGTCATAGAAACAGTATGAAGGTTAGGTAGTCTATTCATTCTCACTTGTCTACCTGCGTCCCTGTCGTGAAAACTTAAGAATTTTGTATATAACAGATGAATCTACACACAACAACAACAATATAGAAATTCTTACAAATTCTTTGTAGTAAAAAGTAACAAGCTATTGGAGTAAAAAATATTTTAACGTACCATGCAAATTGTACTTTATTTATTTATTTATTTAAGTACACAAACATCATATATATTACACAATTAAACTAATTACTTTGTACCAATTAAGACCTCTATTTATAATTATTATAATATTCATAATGGTTACCTGAGAGGTAGGCATCACTTAACTTCATTTAACCAAAGACATTCAAAACTTCATCCGACAAACTTTTTTGAAATGTTTGTTATAGGTATTTCAAAGTCACTGTCAAAAAGATAAAAATATCGAGGTGTTTAAACGTCCTCTGTTTTTCTATTCAGCCAAAAATGAGGATGTCAAGTATATTTTGATACAAGACAAACAAACTCCACTTATTATCGCAACATGGGTGGAATATTCGAAAGCTTACCAAAAGTGGACCGGTGTTGCTACTGCACCAAAAACCTTAAAGCGGCTTGCTTACTTATAGATATTTGGAGTATGGTAAAAATCTTCTCTCCTCTTCTTTTCACTTTGTACAAATTCTATTAACCAATCTACGAGACAGTCTTTTTATTTGTATATGTGGCTAAATACTACATATATATAGCAGCAATTATGTGACCTTTATAGAAGTAGATGCTAGGCAACTTCACATTGCCACTTTCAGCTTTTCAGCAAAAGATTACCTTTTATCTATTTTCAAAGTATATTCGTTTTACCACCTACAGTTCTTCCCACTTCATCTTTCCTATTCAAAAATCTATGCTCAATAATTATTGTCTTTTTTTTAGTTCGCCACATGCCAAGAGTTCAGGATGCTTCTCTGGCCGGCATGTGAGCTTCAGTACGAGTCTGGTGGAATACAAGGACCACTCGTGGTGGTAAAGTGGATGCTTTTTGCAGTAAACCTGTTCATGCTGACCAGTGCCTTCGCATATCTGCTGGGAATTTTCATGGTTATTACTATGTCACCGATTTATGGTCCAAATTCACTGACAAAGGACACTTTCTTGCAACAAAATATAATTAATAGCAAGTAAAAAATATCAACTAGTTAAATGTAATAAAACAATAATGGATATAAATACTAAACATATCAAATAACTTCTATGATTTTGCTTGAGCGCGCATCAGGAATCTTTATTGTTATCTTTATATAATTGTCATCTTATAGTATTCGAGTAAATTATTTTGGTATAGTATTTAAGTAAATTATTTGTTATGAATATTTTCTTTTCTTTTCAGTCATTCCCCATCACTGCAGATGTGTTCATAGGATGTGGAATAGCCTCATCAATATTAGCTATTGTTTTTGCAATCATGGTGACAGTGCAAATGATATTCGCTAAATGCACAAATCCCAGCGACGTTCTTTGTTTCATTTTGTTTATTATTTGTAAGTTCACTTTATTTTTGTCGAAGTCTTAAGCACATTTTTTACATATGACCATGAATTTTTTTAAAAGTCTATCACATTTGTACAGTGAAATGTACTGATAATTTATATTGAGCAGAAAAAACTCCAAAAAGATATCTACATAGATTTTTAAATATGTCATGTAATAATGTCCATTTTCTTTGTTCCAGTATGGAGTTATTTCATCATCATTGTAAGCTCGTACAGAGATGACATGTGATTTATATTTTAGTGTGCTGAATACTATGAATATATAATTTAGATATTTATCAGAAATTAAAACGTTTCTTTTTGTAAGAGTTATTTAGAGCATTAGAGTAATGAGGTAATTCATTTCATAATCATACGCACTTCACAAACAATTTGGGCATAAACAAATCTATACTTTTCTTCTGGAACAAGAACATCTTTCGAAGATCATAAAATCTTAGTTTCATTGTACATGTCATCTACTGTTTTGCTTCTGGAATGCCTTGATATGTTTTCTTAGGCAGTGTGAGAACCACTGTTATGTACTTATTCTTCGAGTCACCGGTTCTGTCGAACCAGTGTGGTGAAAGGATTATAAGTGCGCCTCAAAGAGGCTCCTTTCGTGCACTCGACACATGTCTTCGAATTTTTAGTTCTAGGACATGTCGGTTTCCTCACGATGTTTTCCTTCACCGTTTTGAGAACGTGGTATTGTTATGTACTGATAAACTATCTTGAAAACCAGAGGACGACAGACTGCATATTGAGACCATACTGAGGCCAAACTCACGAATAGTAGCGAGTCATTCTAATTTCATATCTTAGATCTTCTCTGAAGGATTTGAATGAAAACAGGCAATTTTAAATAATCTCTGATGATATTATTATAATAAATAATAATAATAATTAAATGGAATCTTTTTATCCTTAAAAAACATGCTGGAAAAAGGGATCTTTTTTGTGAAAAATTGAAGTACCTTCAAATGGTAAACAACATGATGTAAGTACATAAATGTAAAATTTTATGCTGACTGTAATATTATATATAATATTCGAAACATGCGTGAATTGCTTGTTCATCTCGTGAAGAGACGTGACTTTATTGCTGTAAGTCATTTACTCTACTCTTGTAATGCATCAATGCATGTTATTATGAAAAGTCATCATTCTATCAAATCTTGTCTTCTAGCAGCTGTCAATCACTACTGTCAAAACTGTTTACGTAATCTTCTATAAAAAACTTTTATTTTATTTATTCTTTACTATCTTGGAAAATAATATATTTTTACTATATTTATCAGCGATGTCTATTATCGATCAGCTCCCAACAGTTGACAAATGTTGCTTGTGCATCAATCTCAAATGGGGCACCATTTTCATTGCACTCATCGGTATTGTAAGTGTTTTTTGGTACCTACATCATTCCAGAGCCATGAACTAGGTCATATGGGGGTCCGTAGCTACTGCGGAAACCGGTGCTAGCAAGGAGCCGGCCTAAGTCCTTGCCACCAAGTCGCGTTGACTCAATGCGCATATGCAGATATAATATCAAATCTTGCAGGAAAGTTAGTTAAATATTTTTACTATATGAATAATAAAATTTGGTTACATTATTCAGACTTAATCTATATTAATTTAATGATATAGATTTTTATTACAATATATTATGGAATATTGTATAATGTTTATGTATGATAAAGGATTATAAAAAGAAACAATAGACGAGCTAGACTCATTTTCAAAGGACTGGTCTCAAATAGCCCAAAACAGGAAGTCTAGATGGAGGCCTACGCCCTACATGGGGAAAATGCAGGCTTATAATATAATAAGAATGATTTTATTGTTCCCATATTATATAATTACCATATCCGTTAACTATTAGGTAATAATCATATAAACTAACTAGAGGAAGGATAGGAACATTAAAGTCATCGACAAACAATTTTATTATTAATGTTCTTTGCTTGTTTTCAGTTTTCACTAGGAATCGGCGCATATTCGTCCTACACTCGTCCATGCATTGACAAGAATGATTTCCAGAAGTTCATTGACTATTTCGCCTTCGTAGTTCTTGCGATTCAAATTGTTGTGTTTATAACGAGCATTCTATTAATATATGGAGTTATAGCGGTGTGGCACTTTTCCTATTTAATTTGACATCACCTTTATAAACATTACTTTATCATATCAACTTAATTTTTTCTTGTTTTTGCTTGTGTCGTAGATATATTATGCTAGCAAATGCGATAGGTGTTTTATGGAGCTGTTTAATGATTTTATTTTGTTTACAAGTTGACGTGATATGTGAAGAAAACACATAATACTTTCTTTATTTTTCAGAAAAAGCCAAGAACTGCCACGTGGTTCATGTACGCGGTTCTTGCATCAATTGCAGTGTTTTTGGTGTTTTTCATAATATCGTTGGTTGCGGGAGTCACCAACACCAACTGCTCCTTCCCACTGATCGATGTGGTGACAGCTATTATTCGCACAGTCGGTAATATTTTCTTTTCCCTTTTCTCCAAAATTCTCATGAAATATGGTATTTAATGATATATATTTTATATGTGTAAAGTTATCTTCTCATTAAATTTCATTCATCGCTTAGCGGTTTCTGAAATACATTTTTTCGTTGCACATCTAAATTTCTATTCTTAGTGTGCTCCAGGCTCTATAAGGTACACATGTACCTTTAAAATGTAATGTTTAGGAATAGCGGTTTAGGCTGTACTTCAGTTAGCCAGTCAGGACGTCAACATAATGATGATTTCCTTGAAAAATGTGTTGGAGTTGTTCGTGGAAAGCAATTATGGCTCTGCCTATACCACTTGTTCACTTTTTTTCCATAGTACAAGCTATGCTTGTTTTGGGTCTAGATAGTGCCGTGTGAATTGACAAACTCTAGGCCGCGCAACAAAATTATGAAAATTCTTACTACAGTACCTAAAAGCAATGTAATCGGTGTTTTCTGTTTCAGTTTGGATCTACTTTGTGGTCGTAGTTAAAAGCTTTCAACCAGAGATGTGATTTTGCAAAACTGCGGTCTAAACTTAAGATCTTGTGAATTTAAAATGTGGAGTATTTTGTATAATAAAGCTTACCAATTCGTTTTTGAGTTTTAATTCTAACTCACTCTGCCGCCGGTTTTGCAGCTTATTTTCTAATTTATTTTAAATAGGCTTTTACCCGCAGCATCGCTGGGTCAAGGTATATCTCAAAAATATCGTGCTTTTTTTCTAGGACTAAAAGTAGCCTCTGTTATTGTATACGTCGATCACTTGTTTCGTTGCAGCGCGAAGGAAGGAAAATTTATCACTCTTTTTTATTAAGTAAATATATTTGGACATTTCACACACAGCGCCATCTAGCCCCAAAGTAAGCTAAGCATAGCTTGTATCACGGGTACCAGACAACTGATATAATACCTACTTATATACTTTTTCTTAAATACATACATATAATAAATATTAACACCCAGACACAGGACAAACATCTATATTTGTCATATAAATATTTGTCCTGGGTGGGAATAGAACCCACAACCTACAGCGCAGAAGGCAGGGTTACTAACCAACTTAGCTGTAAGGCCAGACTTAAGTTCGATGCCGGGAGAATAAAACCAATATCTTCAGACAAGTGTATACAATAAATAACCGCGACCATATCGTAAATATGAGCGTAATTTTGCTGCGATGTCACTTCACAAAGACGGAGGATCTCGAAATTCTAATCATGAAACACATTTAGGCGCTGATTACTCAGTATCTCGGTATATTAAAGCCGTAGATTCGGTCAAAGCGACCGCTTCTCATTAAGTCTGGATCCGCATCAGCATTAATGTCACTCCATCTGAGAATTTAATTATCGCGACCCACCGCCGAGCAAAGGGTTACATGGGAGCGTTTCGAACCCCCGCTCGTCTGCCCCTTTTTGGGGAGTACTTAACTAAGGATACACGAATGCTACGTCAACTTTATGTAAGATAATATCACAATCGTTGAGGAATGCTTGTACCGTACCATACCATCCTCTTAATGTTATCACTGCAGGCGCTACTGTCGACAAGCGAGAGTGAATAGTCTTTAATTTTCTATTCGAGTCACTGGTTCTCTCAAACTAATGTGGTGAAAGGATTTTAAGTGCGCCTTAAGGCTCCTTTCGAATTTTTCGAAATTCGAAATTCGAGTTTTCGAATTTAGAGTTTTAAGATATGTCGGTTTCCTAACGATGTTTCCCTTCTCCGTATTGAGCACGTGGTATGCGCACATAAATCTTTCAATCAAAAAACTCATAAGTGCACGTCGGGATTCGAACCGGTGACCTCCGGATTGAACCTTGGGTTCAGTACCACTAGAACACCACGCTTTTGCATGGTATTTAATAATAATAATATGTATTTCAAGCGAAAATCTCCTTGGTGCCCGTCTACATATGAACCAGAGCAACAAAAAGTTAGTTTCTAGGATGCTAATACCTGTATGATATATCCTCACCAATCCAGTACTTTCGTAACTGTTTGCTTTATGCTCAGACAGGTAACAGTAAAGTTCAACCGATTAAATAAGCATTTTCTCAAAACTGTAAATGAAATATTGTGTGAAATCAGTATGTTCTAGAACAAAAATGGAAAACATGTGATAAGTTCAAGAGCCTCTACAAAGCCTCTTTCAGGCGCACTTTGACATGAGTAGAAGTAGCAGTAACTTGGGTATCTATAGATATTCGTGAGTTGTCGGCCTCGGTCAGGCGACGCTCGTCTCATGATATTTTTACAACGGGGGCGACGAACTAGCTGCATCGCTCCCCAACTTCAAATTGTTGAAGTGATCTCTCAGCGTCTGAGGTAATTTGAGAAAGTATCTGTAGATACATTTTCCTACGAAATATTAATAGTTTTTGTTGCCATTAAATTAAAACTTAATTTAGTTTCACCCATATATTTATATCCATACGATTAGTTTCGTTTATAATAATAATTTAATATTGGTGGACATTATTCTTCATTTATATTTTATCATGGGAACCAGACAACTGATATAATATTTATATACTTTTTTTGTAAATACATACACATACCTACATATTAATATCCAGATACATAACAAACATCTATGCTTGTCACACAATAAATGTTTGTCTCGGGTGGAAATCGAACCCACGACCATTAGCGCAGAAGGTAGGAAAACTACCACCTGAGCTTTATTTCGTTTATTGACAACAATCACAACCATTTTTACAAGATGGCAAAAGGATCTGGTCTCCTGTCGAACTGCGCAGTGCTTACTACCTGATAAAAAAGTCTCTTGTGAATCTGAGTGGCTTAGTAGTAAATACTTAAAAACTATGCCAGCCAAAGACGTTGACGGGACTTGGTGTTCAATCCCCGTTCGGACAAAATATTGGTTCTGGGTCTTCATGCAAGAGTGAATTCAGTAGAGATTCTTTCGTTGGTTACTAAAATGTTTTATTCACAAAGATCCGGCGATTTCTATACACGAGCTTTTAGTATCAAAGAGTGACATCGTGGTAGCATCTGGTAAAATATGGTAATCGTAAAACTGGTCTTACAAACAAAAGCTCTATGAGTATACATTACCCTGAAGGACGCAAAGGTCCGCGTCCGTCCCTCGGGCGTTATTCATAACGCACATAAAACCACCCTTACTGTGATATAAGAAAATATTTTACTTTGGAAGGAAATTCCGGTTCTACAAACATCTACGTATCTTTTTCGGAGGAAGGCGTTCGTATCATGAATTGTAATAAGGTCACTTCGTTTGAAATACTTTGTAGGATAGAGAGAATAAAATGTATAAATGTATAGTAAAGAAAAATGTATAATAATAAATAATTTGGGTCTACTTCGGTCAGGAAAGTGACAACCTATAATGTGTCAGGAAACCCAAAGCCTAGCCTGATAGTGTTTACTGAAAGATACGCTTGAAAGTAGGTTATATTTTTAGGAGTTCTAGGGATGGACTAATTTAGGTAATAGGTAAGGCAGAGCCATCTGTATTTCTGCCTATCCCACATTTAACGGGCGGTATTTTTGAAAATAATAAGTTACCAGTTAAAAAGATCACACATTAGGCAAAATTATAGCAGATTTTTAAATAAAGTTATGATCCCACACAAGTAAAGGGATTTTTATGCGTCTAAGTATCGTTTTTGCTTTATCGTTGAAATGGTTAGGAACGCATAAAAGTCTCTAAATTGGTAAGACTAGTGCATAATAATGTTAGAGAACAAATAACAGAAGGAGGCCAAGTTGTGTGGACCGGAATAAAGTGAAGCAAATGCATTACGGCTTGGGGCTAGAGCTAGAGACGGGTAAGGTAGCAGTACTTCCCCGGAAAAATTTGCCATTAGTTCTACTACCTAATGCTATTAGGTAGCATTAGGTAGTAGAACTAATGCCAAATTTTTACGAATTCGGTGGTTTTTTCTACTTCACTTTTTCACTATGGATATTTTGATGGCAAACATCACTAAAAACTTAGTAGGTAGGTAGGTAGGTCATATATATTGATCCAATTCTTTAAGAGGCAGGTTTTTTTATTTCTTCTTCTAACTTACTCGCCTTGGCTTAGAAAAATGAATGCTGTGTCAGTGCTCTCTCGCAAAGCTTTCATAGACAAACGAGATGAATAATACATTCTCTTTACCTACTCATTTTATCCAATCGGAAAGCAACGCCATCTATTCACTAATCAAGTCAATAACTACTACGAAGGGCGCATGCGCGAACAAAAATGGCCGCTGCGATCAATACAATGATGCCACCCTACCTCACCCCAAGTCGCATCACATTATCACTGACCAAAGAATAATATTCCTTAAGCCCATTGAAATAAGGTTCAAGGAAAACAATAGATAAATCTTTAAATGTATCTTTTGTTTGCATACCTACTTCTTATAGGTATGGCAGACATTTCGGTAGTGAGGCAGATATTATTGGCGCGGAGAGTTACCCACGCCGCGCCGTGAATGAGTAGATGCCGATGATTTTAGCTCTAAACATCACACAACATCTACACACTTAACTTAGCACATAAATCTGTAGCTACAGTTATGTAGGTATTATTAGATGCTAGCTATAAATGTCGTATCAGCCTATGATTTTGCACTGAAGCATCTCTCGAGAAATGAGTGTAAATGGGATCTAATCTACTATGGTAGCGCCATATAAATAGATGGATGTCACATCAAGTAGGTATTTGGGTCTAGGTCATACGTTTATAGGGTGATCCTAGGTACCTAGGTATAGGTACGTTGGAACTCGTATCCGTATTTGATCCAGCGATATCTGGATCGAAAGTAGGTATAGTAGTAGGTAGTGGGTAGGTACTAGACCGCCACGCTCCTTATCATTATCCACTAGGTAGATAAGATAGGACTAACGCAAAATAAAAAAAAAACCTTAGTTTTAGGTATCTACCAGGTACCTACTAGGTACCTACATTATTCTTGGTAAGTTTGAATAGAAGCGAATAACAATATTGCTCTAGATTTATACCACGGATACGTAGAATTCATTCCTGTATCTTACTTACCATAGAAGTATTATAAAACAAATAAGTACATAAGTATATGATAATTAATGGCTGTTATGTAATTTTAACGAATTAAATAATTTATTTTAATAGGTATTGTATGTATATTTTGATTCTATAGACTTTATCCAGGTACTAATATTTTTTAACAGTACATTTAATTTAACATTATCACTTATCTATGTGAACTATTTACTATAATATTATTAATTAGGGGTATTGGGAAAAACTCCGCAATTGCATTTGCTCTACGTTCCTAAATAAAGGACAAAGAGTGCCATCTATTAGCGGATCGTGACACTTCGTTTACTACGAGAAATTTTAACGGTTCCCAGTGCGCCGGTGGCGACATCTCTTGAGAACAGTGTGAATTATTTAGTTGTGTAGGGAATGGTAGCGTATTTGTGACACATTTTTGTAAAGGTTTAAGGTATCTGTAGTAAGGTAACTTCAAGTCAGTATAGATGTCTCTTGTATGATTAACTAACGGCTTATTAGATTAAAACGAATAATCAAAATTTTAGGTACCGTAAATGAAATTACACATTATTATGCAAATTTTTGTGTTTTTTTTATATTACCACTTTGGTAAGCATGCTGAGTGTCAATAAATAATGTTAACTACTTTACAGCACATAGATATTTTCCAATTAATCAGAATGCTATTTACCGTTTCTAACGGTAAATGGTTATATTAGAAATTATTGAAAGGCAAGTAAATAAACAATCAGGTAAGTAGCTAATAATTTTTGTAAACTAAAAAGTCAACAGATTGCCCATGCTAATCTCTATTTTATTCAAAAACCGTAGTAAAATGTAGGTAGATATCTAAGGAAGAATCCTCAGATACCTACCAGTAATCAAGCTCTAGCTAAATACTGTATGACTGTTGCAAAGGACCACATCCATACGTTAAAAATTCACAAGGTTGCCTAGCAACCAACAAGAATTCAGAAATGGCTAATCAGCCGCCAGATGTGATTGGTTGGTTTGGGCGCCATTTGTGAAGGGCCGGTATCTTGAGGCCCCTCCCACACTCGCAGCCGAAACGAGCCCGCCTCTGTTCCACTGCCATGTTGGCTACTGTCACATTTTGACATTCAGGGCGGAGCGTAAGATATAACCCGATTCAATTGAAAAGTACCGATTCGTCAATCTTTTGTATCACCGTGCATACTTTTTGATTCGGTTGTATTGTAAGATGCAATATTAGCGGGCCAGTTTTCGGGCTACCATTTTGGTGGGTGTAGAAATTCGGCACGCGAATGGAATATCAAGCAAGAAACAGAATGAGTTATGTGACATGTGGGGTTGGTCCTTGGGTGCGGTATACACTTCCATTTTGAAAGTACTGGTAGAATTGTAGGTATAACCTATACCTACCCATCTATAATAGGTAGGTAGGCATAGGCAGTTACCTAGCTGTTTTGGTGCATATTTACCCCAGTTTTCAAAGTTGCAATTGACCTAGTGCCTATAGGTACCTACTAGACACCAATTTTTATTTTTTGATAGGCCTTACAGCTCTGTTGGTATTAACTATGCCTCCTGCGCTGTAGGTCATGGGTTCGATTCCCATTCAGAACAAACTTTTGTGTGACGAATATTTTTGTTCTGTGTCTTGTTTTAAAATGTATTTATATGTGTTTATTTACAAAAATTAAGTATAAATGTATTTTATCTGTTACCTGGCTCCCAATTCGCATAGTAAGCTATGGTTATTTTGGGGCTATATGGCGCTGTATGAATAGTCCAACAATATAAAAAATGGGTAAGACTGAGACGTTACAGTAGCAATTCTCATGTGCATGTAATTTCACCGACAATCTTTCATACTAGAACATAGTTATACAAAAGCGTTACAAAATTGGTCTGATGGCAGTACATACTTCCCTAGACGAACATGCCACAAGATTTGGGTACTGCCTTATCTTTCCCAAGTTCATAAATTATCTACCAACTAACAAAGAATAAACTTCACAACTACTTCAAAATGTCTTATTACCAATGCTAATCCGTGCTAAGAATCTAAACTATTACCATTAACAAAATATTGCCAGCCATTACGACGCCGACGGTACAGCGACTGGTGTCTGTCGACATACTAAATTTATAATTATGAGTCAAAAGGTTAAAATATAATATAATATATAATAATTTATACATAAATCAAAATATGTTTCAGTTTTTGCATCTGTTTCACTCTCTAATCAATGAAAAGAAATCGACACATACCTACCTACACTGAACTTTCGAGCTGTCAATCTTAATGTATATTGATTTATGGATCCATTATGTTTGAGACATTATTCGTGAGATAAGTAGGTACCTACCCATTCTTTTCTAAAATCCTATCCTCACAAAAATAGTGTAAGCCTCTTGGACGCCACGTTTTAGTTATTTAGTCTGTCGTTTACTCAGGAGAGAAAAAGATACACTGACCTAAACTTAGTTTCAGTTTGTTACTTTGTCAACCTGTGACAAAGAAGCGGCCCTTGAGTCAAAAAGAAACAGTAGGTACCCGATGACATTGGCCCAGAAGCTATCAATTGTAAAAGCTGCCAAATTATCAACTGCAAAATACTACAAATGACCACAGAGTAGGTGTAATCTACTACAACTAAACTACAATTTTACAGTGCACTTGTAAGTTTACGAGAAATAACCGACCTGTAAAGTCGGGCACGATTTATGGACTCAAAAGTTCATAACTCCACAGTGCGCAAAGACAGCTTGCACAGTTCACCACAACTGCTACATGTTACTGCGTTTTTGTACCTTATTCCATTTACGTAGGTAAGGTAGGTACTATTTTAAGTCTTATCCTACTATGGGTCCTGTATTCGTACCTACTTTTTGTACACTCTATTGTAGGTACATAGTACAAATGCTTATTTATCGTTATATTATTGACATACTACAGGTAACTAGGTTAGGTACTAAGTCCCTTATACCTTTGGTTTAACGGTTTTAAATTATTAATGTTAGTGTATATCTGTTAGGTTTTATTTAATAAAAATAACTATAAAAGAACCTCTGAGAATAACTATTTTGTATGTATAGGTACCTGAAAATTTAAATTGAGTGATATCTCTTAATTTTTGTAATAATTACCTGAGTATGACTGAAATATGAGACAAAATTCCTGTTTACTTTTAGAAGAAAAGATTACCAAAAGATTACCGCATACAAAACAAGCACATTTTTGAGATAATATTCACGTATTAAGTGTACGTAACATCGCAATAAAAATAAAAACCATTCATCAAAAAACATCAGCAGTATCGAATCAAACTCAACTAATACGCAGTAAAAGCAACATACCACTGACCTAACTAAAGGCACAGTATAAACAACAGTCAGTACGCATTACGTAGACAGTAGCCTGTCGGCCGTCGCGAGTTCATTTCTCGCTTAGTTAACTTTACCGCCCGAAGCTGATTGGATATTGATTAGAATTCGCAGTTTCACTATATTTTTCAATCGAGATTCTCGGACGACATTCACACTTACATTATTGTAATTGACTTTTTTATTACGGCTATTGATTTAATAAAACAACTTTTGACGTTAATAAGAATTATCGCCCGTCTTGGTTTCATTTTGTTGGTATAACATTCACTCAGGGGCCCTATTCCCAACTCGATCTCATACCTACGTAATACTAAATTCATTTTTCGCTTAACTAATACAACTTTTGTCATAGTAAAGAAATGAAAATAACAGTATTTTATAGAGTAATTCATGTGTAATATTCTGGTTTGCCCGAAAATTATAAAATATAGCCTAATTACTTATGAGATCGGACTGGGAATAGGTTCTTTATGAAGAAATTCTATTCCGTAGCAAAATTGGCAGTCAGTAAGGTTGCAAAACGGGGTCACGGATTCGATCCCCCGCCCAGGCAAACATGTGTGCGATGAACGTAACATTTGCAAACTACCATAGCTCAAGCGCTTTTATATACATTATAATACAAATAAACCTATGTAGGTATAATAAATACAACCTACTACTAAAAGAGGGGGTTCTATTTCCGGCTGAGATGTGTTTTGAAATAATTTTACTAACTTTACTTTCTTGTATCACCCTCCCACTATAGTCACTTCAAGAAATAAAGCGTGAATTTATGTAGGTATGTAGGATGTAAATTGAGTTAGATGTTAAATTCAGCTTCAAACGACTAATATATCAATAATTATGTCTTATTAAAAAATAAAATAATAAATAAATAAAAAGATTTATTCACAAAAAAAGCTTACAAAGATTACAACATAGATCGAAAACTACGACATCGAGATGTAAGAAGTAGGCTATGGCACCATAGGATGAACCCCTGATTTCTAAACTAAACTTGTAAAAAAATACTTAATTCTTGAGTTAAACTTTTTCCAAGCTTACCCGAATACTATTTCAGGGTAGGAACTTTTCTAATTTAGCTCAGAGCTTTTGGGTTTGAGTAGAGTTCACCTCGTGAGGTAGGCACTTCGATGATGCCCATCAAAGAGTTGAATAACCAACAAGAATGTCCGAATACAAACTCAGCATTCAAATTATAATCGGAACCAAACTGTCTGAATATAAAACTGTAACAATAACAACAAATCGTAAACGCTACTCAAGTGGACGTTTAAAAATTGACCTCCCGCTTTCAAAATGACTTTACAGCCTCAGTGTTGCGCAACTGACTGGGATTTCTCGTTCTAATCCACTACTTGGGTGTCTAGTTTTATGTCGAGGAGTAATAAACTACATGACTCTGAATCCACTCATGGTCTTCGAATACCATGTAACAACATGAACCTTATGTCAATGCAGCAAGGTGGAATTCAACAGTTCGGGAATGTGAGGGGCCGGCGAGCACATGAGTAAATGACTATCAGAAAGCGAGCTTCCTAAGTGGTTATTTCACCATAAATGATTTTTAAATAAACCTTTCGATTACGTCTTTGGAATTTTTCATGAGATGGCTTTTTAACTTAAGTAATTTTTATCTGAATGTAGTAGGTAACATACAAGTCTAGTTAAATATATATCGGTCCAACTACATACCATTATTTGACACTTGGCCATGTTTCATCAAAAAAATCACCTACGAGCAAAAAATCTAACGAAAATTTGTAAGCCCCATGTCTGTTATGAAACACATAAACATCAGGTGGGACATCATCCAGTTCTGCCACCAGACTCGCATAAAAAAAAATGGTAAAGTAAGCTGTTTGCTGTAATTGTAGACATTTACCATTTTTAGATACGATAATCCACGACCAGCTAGAGTATCGCCATTGTATGTAATAGCAATAATTCTTCTTCTTAGTTTGATGGATTCAGAAGTTATTGCTGGATCTCGATATCACCGCCCACTGGTCTGTGATTTTTTCGTAAGTTTGTACTAAATAAAATTTTAGATGCAATGTATTTGAAGATCATACAGTGTCGTTTCTGTCCTGAATATACTCATGTCGCTCGAGTGCACGTGGGTGAATCAAGACGCTAGGCTATTATGATTTTACGGCTAGTGTCAATCATTTAGCGAATCAAAAGTTGTATAAGGATGAAATAAAATATTATAAATCTAACTTTAAAGGAATCTTTAGAAAGACAAATTCGTAGGTATCAAAGAGACGTCATATTCAGTTTCCGACCGTCATCCCGTTGAACTCACAATGTTGCCTATGTATTATATGAGAGCTAAATGTGGGGATAGAAAATAACGTGACGCTTCCTCACTTCAAAATAAATTCATAGTATATAGAGGTATGCAGGGTTATTGGTAACATACTAACAAAGTCAACGATTACTTTTGTAAATCACAGAATCTTTTCTTCTGGGTGTTAATATGTATTATGTAGGTATATGTACCTATTCACAAAAAGTATATAAGTACTTATCAGTTGTCTCGTTTCCATGAGTTGTCTGGTTCCCATGATACAAGCTATGCTTAGCTTGCTTACGGACCGGATGGCGCTGTGCGAAATGTCCTCCAATATTTATTATTATTATTTATTTCACAAAAATTGGAATTTTAATGAATTTATCACAAATTTTGAAGCTACAATACAAGCAGTACAATCAGTAAATCCAAGATACAGCTGATATGGTCGCAGTAATAACATCAAAAATTTAAAAATAACTTAAATTCTAAAAGGCGTAAGACAAACGTTAATGGAAGTATATCGAAGATGCCCTTAAGAGTGTATTGGCATACAACCAATAACGCTATACATTACGTTACAATAGGCAAATCATATAATACCACTTGTATTGAGTTCTTTCTTGAGAGCAGATAGCTCCCATCCATATCCAAATGACCCTATCCATAACAACAGCAAACACATTTACCGGAGCCCACCCTTAGTAAAGTATGGCAAGACCCAAATTGCATCGGATTGGGCCTCTCTGAGACTTGCGGATAAAATGGCTCGTGGCAGAAGTCATTGAACCAATCCTATTTATTACCCAATTCTGCCACAAAGCAAAAGCGCTGAAGCAGCAATAATATTTATTTATTTTTTTCAACTAAATGTATAGCTGTATCGCATTTTGATTATTATATTGGTGGCCCAGCTAATTTTTTAAGCATATTTAACTTACCTTGGGGCTCACCTTCTTTTTTAGACTCACTCTTCTCTTTTTTAATTAGATTTCAATCAATATAACTATGTAATGAATAAAATGTATCTTAGATTAAGTTTACCGAAATAAAATGTTATTATTATAATAATTATAGCACTGTTTTCGGATCGAAGTTACACGTAAATAATTTGTTTTTTGCAAATCTACTCTTCTGTTTAACCGTGTGCACAATGTACCACTATGCGCCACTATTTTATTGTATTTTTTGCATTAATATAAAGTGTTATATTTCTAGTTTATTTAGATACTTGTGATTAGAAATTGTATAAACCGTGATGTCGAACTAATTGTTAAATATATAACGTGGTTTATATACTGACTGCTGACAGTGAAGACGTAGCGGAGTGCAAACGGCCTAAATTGTAATATATTTTTTATTTACTACTTAAATACATAGTAGGTATATGTTAGTATATATATATATATTGTATTATATATATTTATATACAGTATATATTTCAAAGTATGGAAACAACTTTTTTGAAATTAAATCTTGGTATAATTTATTTAAAAATAGAAGTCAACTCGTCATTCCGTTTTTTTTGTTTTTCAAACAACAACGACCGAGGTCATCAACGAGACTGGTCTAGCAGAATGATAAAAAAAGGTTTTTACTTATTTTTCTTCTACTTATTTTTATGTTGATCATGAATATAGGAAACTTGGAATCTTTTATTTATAAACCTTTTTCTGATAGAAGTTCTAAGTAAAACGTTATAATTTCATACTTCAGTTACTTAAAGATATCTATTTGCTAATCTCAAAACGGTGTCAAATAACCTTATTACTTAGTGGTTTAGTAAATATTTACATATTTTACTTTACTTAACGTTACTAAAGCCATTTTAAGTTAGGTAGGTACCTATTTAAAAATGGTTTTTTACGTTTAATTCAAAAGCTGTCGGATTAATTACTGCGTTTTTTTTACCTACTTACTTCTAATAACTGTAGACCAGAAACTTTGGTCATTAATTACCTGAACTATATGTGAATTTAAGGCAGTCCCTTGAAGGTTTTTTTCCTTAAAGTCCCGTACTCACCAATCGAGGCTCTATTATTACCTAAGTATAAACCCACATATCTCTGGGTACTTTTAAAGGGATCTATCTTATGAACCATATTAGGTGCAGGTAATCACAGAATAGTATGATAATCCGACGGAATCCCTGACGAACTAAAGATTTATGTATGCAGCACCGCATACATTAAACATGTTATATTACCTCTTTTTTTCTTTTCTTCTCCATCATACAAACGGAAATACTATACAAAATTAAAAACGAGGCAAGTGCGAGTCGGACGCGCGTTGTGGATACAAACAAACGGAAGATAATGTGACACAGAACTCTTGATGCTTTACTTTTTTGTTAGTATTTAATTGGTTGACTTTTATTTAAACTGAACACAGTTAAATTCTATATAAATAGTCGAAACTATCAATTTCCATTAGATATATTGAAATAAATGAAATGGCCTATTGGCCACTGCAATATCACGCATTTTTTCTATATGTAGGCACAAGTTTTTCAGACGCTGAGATCCCCTGTTCTATTTCTACACGTCGCAGTTGGCATGAACAATACAAATAGCCTATACAAGCTTCATTCTAGGCATAAGCAAATTCAAATCAGATATCTGAGATATTAAAAAACAAATCCGATTGTTTTTGCTTTATAATTGTAGAAGTACCTTAGTTCATAAAGAACACTTAACTTATGTAAGTAATAATGTAACATAAGTTATAAATAATTTCAATGTCTTATATGCCTAATGATCTCATATAGGTACATAACAAATATACAAACCATATAAATAAACATAAAGATGTGTTTAGTCTTTCTCTATCATGGTAATGTCAAATATGATCAAATCTGAGGTAATTAGATTAGGTATTCTATAATTTAATGAATAATAGTTGTTCATAATCGTATTTATTGGCTGCAAAATATTCCCATCGATGAGGTATTAATTAAAAAAAAAATACCCAATCAGAATGTCGATGCCGCATAATACAACGACCACTTTAGTTCACCACACAAATCGTCATGATAATTAAAATTCAGCCAGCACGGAAGTTAATTAACAAGACATTTGCAAACTACACAATCTCAACGACGGAACACAACACCGCTAAGGTCGAAACGGTCCGTAACTAAACGAAGTCACAGACCAAACAAAAGGGGTTCACTTCACGGCATTACTGTTTGTCTATAAACATTCAAGGCAATTACCACTTACCTGCGACACGCGATCACAGATTTATAGTCGATAAACAGGTATCATCACTTTTAAGAGTTATAAATTAATTATTCACTTTGTGTGTGTACGGTAGGCCGTGCGGCCTGTCGCGGCGGAGTCGGGAAACGGTATGGCATCGTGGTCTGGCGGCGGGCGGAGCTAAGGCGCGCTACACACGCTGCGCGACCAAAGCCGCGCATATCTCCAGCCCGGGAAATACCATCGACCCCTCGTTCCTTCAGCTTTTACGCGCCTTTTGCAGGTAATGACGCTTTGTGCTTTCAGTTATCTACCATCATCGACGATTGTTCCATTATAAAAGGTAATTTTTATTTTGATAAATCGCTTTGACACGTTTTTCAAAGATATGGTTAAAGTAGTTTATTATGATCATGATTTTGATCAGATAAAAAACAGAGAGACTTCTTTGGAGATATCTATATTATATATATATATATATTTATGATCTTATTTAAATTTTGTTTAGTATTTTTTGGCTTTGTTTATTTAGAATAAGTATGTGTGTGTGTGGGTCCATTGTCACCTGAAATAAATGATTTAATTTAATTTAATTTAATTTATATCGTTGAGCGATAAAATCAGCCCGATACATACAATAAAAAATATTCAGCTTTTCAGTACCAACTGTATAATAAACAATAAGTGCTCTCTGTGTTCCCGTTTCCAAATTAAGTATACACCCGTGCAATTAAGAAATCATTATAATTATTTATAATAATCCGATAGCGATATGAAGAGTAGGCTTTACCGTAAGAGTAATAAAGGAAGAGGTCTTCTGTACAAACTCGATGCAGAAATGAACTGTAAAATGGTGTACGTTTAAGTTTAGTAATAATAATTAATAATAATTTAATTTCTTTATTCAGACAACATAAGTCCAGTTAGGGATGTTAGTACTTAATAACTAGACACGATTTAGTCCTCTGAGTCAACTTATACATCAGAGGACAATCAATCTTATTCGAAATAGTATTCAGGATACTGTTACTGGTCCCGCGCACTGTGCGCAGCAGTGAGGCTGTATTCTTACGCCAGACGGCATCAAAGGTGTCGGTGCGCGCCTGAGTGAACATACCTGATGCGCTACAGAAACGCGGGACCCGCAACAGTGCCCTGAACGCGTTATTGAATTGGACCCGCAGAGTATTGTAAGCCTTTTGGGTACCTATGCTGGAACCACAAACTCGCCGAGTACAGAGATGTACAGTACGCTTTCAAAAGGGTGACTTTGACTGCGTCTGTACATCTTGCGAATCTGAAGTTTAATTTGTAGTTTAATCTACTCAACTCGATTTAATATTATAATTATATTATTAATGATTATTGGGGACTGTGTGCGCCGCGCCTCCTTGACAGTCTGTACTCAAATATCTTTTGCAGAGGACCTTTCAAACTAAACAGATAATCGGTGCCTACAGTAGTACTAGAACGTATACCAAGTTCACCCGGGGAGGTACTGCCACCATACTCATTTCTGCTGCGAATCAGTAATAGGTACATTCGTGTTACTGTCCCGGTTTGAAAGGTGTGGTTGCCGATGAAATTACAGCCACAAAAGACATTATTATACCTTCACGTCTCAGAGTTACGGGCGCATACAATGCGACTTGAGTCTTGTCTTACCTAAGTAAGGTAGGACCCAATTCGTATTGCGTGTTATGGGCAGAGGGTACCACTTAATATCAGGTGGGCCAACTGTTCATACCATAACTTAACCAAATAAATAAAATACTAAGCATCCTAATTAATAATAATAATAATAGTGGACATTTCACACAGCGCCATCTAGCCCCAAAGTAAGCTAAGCATAGCTTGTATCATGGGAACCAGACAACTGATATAATACTTATATACTTTTATTTTGTAAATACATACATATAATAAATATTAACACCCAGACACAGAACAAACATCAATGTTACAAATGTCACATAAATGTTTGTCCTGAGTTGGAATCGAACCCACGACCTACAGCGCAGAAGGTAGGGTTACTAACCAACTGAACTATTAGGCCAGTCATTCAATTACAATGATGTATATGATGGTCTGAAGACGGAGACGGAAGATACTAAAGGGTCTCTAGGTAAGGGTCTAAAGGATCTAGAGGACGTAATTTCGTTGAATCAAGATTGTTTAGATGTATTTTAACCGACTTGAAATTTACGATTCTGTGAGAATTCTAAAATAAAATAAATAATCATTAGGTATTTCAGTCAAATTGTATGCAATAAAAAATAAAGATAGGTACATCTATTAAATTCTTACTCTAAAGCTTCAGAGAGCAACGCGTAGTGGCCACACGTAGCATCATCGGGATTTTATGGCGCATGCGTTGTTTAATTTAAATTGTTTATTTAAAGACAACAATAGTTTAGTTTAATTAGTGAAATTGCATACATTGAACGGAAATCACAGCGGCACAGCGTAATCCGGTGAAGTTTTTATTAAAGTAATCACAACTGCGGCTTAAATGGAAGGTGTGCGCATTGCCAGAAGCTATTTCATGTTAAAATTCTTGAGTTTTCCAAATTGAAAAGAGTGTAAATTTTATATCATTATAATTTCTACCCACTGAGCGTAGAATGAACTATTTTACAATGTAATTGAGCTTTAGTAGTAACATCATTCACGCCGCGGAAACTTTTAAATTGTGTTAATACACTTTTAATGGTGTGCTTTTGTTATGATGGTTTAATGATGAAGCTAGTGTACACTTAATTATTTTATAGATATGTTGCAAGCCAACAAAATCACTTTACTACGCCATTATAATGGCACCAAATGTTGGCAGTACAATGGCTACAAGTGTGTAAGAATTTATTATTTGTTTTATAAAATCTCCGGTTATAAACTTTAGGATACACATCAGTTATTGTAAAGTTACGTTTTAAAAGATCATACTTTAAGAGCAGTAGAACTCTCGCCAAGTTCGTCCGGGGTAGTACTGCCACCATGCCCATTTCTGCTGCCAAGCAGTAACGCGTTCGCGTTACTGAGTTCCGGTTTGAAAGGTGTGGTTGCCGGTGAAATTACAGGCACAAGAGACATTCCACCTACACGTCTCAGAGTTACGGGCGCATACGATGCGACTTGGGTCTTGTCGTACCTAGTAAGGGAGGACCAAATCGCATCGGTTACTATGGGCAGAGGTTACCACTTAACACCAGGTGGGCCGTCGGCTCGTTCCGTAACTGTATCACAAAAAAAAAACCAATGGTACACGTAACAGATAATCGGATTAAATGTATTAATTTAAAGCCTTAATAAGATTGATTGAAAAGCTGGTTTGTAAGGTTGTAAATAAGATATTTATGATTCGAATTTAATTTATACCTACCTGATACCAGCTGGTGACTTTTAATATCATTCCAATTAATATATGATTTACGTTCATATGAATAACAAGCTTTTTGTTTAAACAGTACTTTTAGGGAACTATGAAACTCTACATACAGGTCTAATGAAAATGTTGAATGGAAGCGCAAATGAAGAATAGAGCAGCTCATTTTAAAGCATAGATCACATACAGTTTGACTGCAAGTGGCTACAAACAAAATAAAACTCATAGCACTAAGATTATCTGTGTCGCAGGAGGCATGGACAGAAACACAACTCAAACATCCAATCCCCGAGAAAAAACTTAACTCTCACCTCACGATTCCCCGGCTGTACATCGAACCTGGGTCCCCTTGCTCTGCAGGCAGGATTACTAACCACTTAGCCACATTAACACGGAAAGAGTCATCATTATCATGGATATTTATACAGTGTATACGTTATAAGCCGGTTTATTCTACAACATCTAGATAGATTGTGCACCGTCAGCAAGCGAGGCGCGTGCTACATTCCTCCAGTGTTGACTCGGCCCGCGCCGACACAAAGTTACTTGCGAATCAGAGTACTGTCAGCAAAATAAGGTTGCACTGTATGAGATTTAAAGTTCTAACGCATATAAAATAGATTGCTTGCTCTTATAGAGTTTTCTATCGCGTAGTGACTTTTTGATGTAGTTTAGTTGAATTTGGGTTACCAGAAAGTAAGGGAAGCAGTGCCGTGAAATTGTATTTAAAATTATAACGTTGCACCTCTGTTTAAAATAAACTGTAGCGTCTGAATAAACTACCATTTTGGTAGTAATAATTCTCGACACTACATTAGGTTTCGATACGTTAGAAATTTTACATTTCGTTCAAGTTTTTGGTTATTATTTGTATGGGCAAATACTGCTAACTCCGAATAGAATAACCACATAAAATAGAAAACAAATTTGAATTCTCATTCATTTTTTGTGACTTTTTTGCTAACTATACTCTGCTTGTGAGGTGATAGCGGCTGTTTGCGAAATGCACCGCTAATTGCAGACTTGCGTCGCACCTCCATCGACACTACAATGTGCCTATATTATCGGGAGCTAAACTTTTACGTCACATATATGTAATTATATGAATATATATGTATATATGTGGATGATAAATAGAATATTTTTTAATTCACACGTACATACATAAACTGTAAAAGAAAATAAATTGGGTTTTGTTCACGGTGTGGTCTCCGTCTCAGCAAGATACCACTCCCTAACATGATAGATAATAACCCATCATGCCGGTAGCGGCGCTGGTTTTCAGGCGGAACCTAAAATGCTTGACGTCATGAACTATAAACCTCATCACAATAACAGATATATAAAAATAAGACTAAAAACAAAAGTAAAAAAAAATTACAAAATGTGTAATCGTCTCAAAATTTATAAAATGGTGATATTTAAATAAGGAAAAAACAATGAAAAATACACAATAACACACTTACGCCAACCAGGTGATATGTGCCACATAAGCTAATACATACATACAGACATAAGTCTTATACTATCTACTAGTTATCTTGTCATTTAAGTGCGCCCCAAAGAGGCTCCTTTCGTACACTTCGCATATGTCTTAGAATTTTTGGTTCTTGGACTTTCTATTTACTCACGTTGTTATCCTATGAGCTAACTACATATCTTATAAAAGCGACTTGGATCGGGGTATACCTTTATATATATACCTTTATCTTTGGAGTTGCAAGGTTGAATAGCGTTCTGTATAGTCATTAATAAGCCAGTACAAATGCTAGAATGTGATTAAGGTTAAACGTAGTTAATCTAACTTTGAATTAAACAGGCCCTGGTTCTGAGGCAAACATTATACCTATATTTAGAAATCTAGGTAAAAGCTTGCAATATCAAATCGTGTTTCAATATGATACATGAATTTCTAACTAGATGAATTCGAATGAATTTTAATTTCTGATATGATGTCTATCTGATGCTTTTTTGTGTAATAAAGTTGAGGTACGAGCAGTTGGCTCACCTAGTTTTAAGTGGTAACCGCTGCCCATAACTAACACTACGACTTAGGCCTCTAACTCTGACAAGGGAAGGTGGAATGTCTCGTGTGCCCATAATTTCACCGGCAACCACACCTTTCAATCCGGGAGACAGAAACCCGAATGCATCAATGCTTGGTGGCATAAATGGGCATAGTGGCAGTACATCCCCGGTCAAACTAATTTATATATAATATAATAAGTTGTTCTGCTACTTAGTTAGCTTTTGGTGTTGCTGGAACACGAGACTGTCTGACACACAAGCAATCCAAGCTCCACGCCAGAATCAGTAAAATTGCAACTACAAGTAGGTACTTATACAAGTAACTTCTAATATAATCCGTACTTCAGCGCTTCGTGTCACCCCTTCCCAATCCCAATGTATGAAGTGGATTGTTTTTCCTTCCCGATTGGATTTATCTCAAGTTTTATGACGTCTCGCATCCCTATCGTAAAGTTTATACCGACTACCGCTCTGGATGTAAGTAGGTTCGGTGACATTCTTGGAATCTTTTGAATATTTTTGATCTAAAAATATTTGGTCAATAAAGTTTGGGACAACATTTTTACTACGCGCATTCTATTTATGCGTCATTGATTATGTTTATAACATGTGAATCACTGGTGAGTTGGCTGAATGTATTTTGTATTATATTAATTTCTGGATTATATTTTTGTGTCAGAAAGTATATTTATCTTCTTTAAATAGAACACAACAAATCCATTATCAAAAGATTGGGCTCTATTTCTTATACCTGGTTGTCTGTACTACCTTTAAAGGGATGTATCTGTTTAACTGCAGTATATAAACAGCAATACGACTTGTTTTTTGGATACTACTTCTTCATATAAAGGAGATCGTATCCTACTTTGCCTGTAACTCTGAAATGGGACAGTGGAATTTCTCATGTGCATCTATCAGGAATGTTTTACTGCTAAGCAGCATAAATAGATACACATAGGTATCTTACCTCCAAAGTGACAACTACTCATAATTTGCAAAACATTGAAGTAGAAATATCAAAATCTACGTGTGATTTTAAAATACGGAGGTAACAATTATTGCCAATTAAAATATTTTCATTATTATGTTCATGGCATTATGGCATAGTCAAAATAGCTGACATCATCACACATTCTAATACGCAACAATAAAATAAATCATATAACATATCAAAATAAATTGATACTTTAATGACATAATTTATTTAAATCAATACATACATTCATTCAACTCAGTCATAAGTTCCTTCAATCACTTTCAGTTTCTGCTGTGTCCAAATGTCCGTAGAATATTTATTTCTTACACCCGTCACTTTGAACTTGTTGATAAAGCTCAAAGATACCGAAAACTGCGAAAAAGGTTTGTTTTGAATAATAAAAGCGTTCGGTAGCGCTTGTAAAAACATCTTTTGCATCCAGTAACGTAAATATTTATTCCGACAATGGTTCGGTGGAAGCGTGAACATTGACAATATGCCCCCAGTTGGCTTTCACTTTTGCTACAAACCCTTTGCCACTGTTGCGATACATTTGCATAAATACAAAAGTTGACAAAGCAATAAAACATGCAAATACAAAAATGATCACTATTATTTCGTAAAGTGAAAACAAAGTTGAAGGTAGCGTGAGGAGGCTACTGGTCAGTTGACATTTCGATTGCTGTCGCATTGCACGTCATTTTCGACAGTTTTTTGCATTTTCATTCCATTTAGGTATTTATGTCGAATTCTACAAAGTATAGATTCAAACTATACATACTTATGTATAATTTTTAAAAAGCCTATCCGAGATCTAATGTTACTAAATATACAGGTTAAAAAGTACAAGGAAAAGTACTTAACAGAAGAAGTGACAACTTTTAATCTAACCTGTGTTATGCTCAGGTGTAAACAACTGAATTCAAATGGGAACACAGTTTCTATTAGAATTGGAATTCGAAGCGAGATAAGGTAAGTTTTATTCACCATTATTTGCATTAGCTTTTCATTATACTCAATTGGCAGCAAAACTTAGTACCCATATTAACTTCTATACGAATGAGTTTTTACTATATGTAAAGTAAAATCAAGTTGATCAGCTGATTTGTAATATCGATGTTTTATGATGCGTCTATAACTTCACAAATTAGTCAAACGTTAACTCCAGCTGAATTGCCTTCGGGTGCAATAAACGCTGGCCGAATGATCTGAATGCAATTTAAACACACCTTCGTATGTAGTAGACCATAATAATGGGCTGTAGAGTTCAATTTGTCATGCGAAGTTTATGAGAGATAAGATGTTATGTTCACATTATTCAAAACAAGCTGAGGATCTGTTAATAAGTCGGATACACACTGCGTGTTTGCGTGTGTCGTTACGTCACTTGGAATGGGCTTAGCGTGTCCAAGTTCCAATATTTAGTGTATTCCGGCTTTAGTCTTATGTTTGATGTCAAATATTAGGATATTGTTCATATTTTCGAGCGACTTGTCGGCGACCATTGAGGCACTTCGCGGTTGCGTGAGGTGTCAACGTTGGACGGTAAACTATTTGTGCAGCGTCAACAAGTTTATCGTCTCTATCAATAAGCCTAAATACTAATTATAACAAGCTATTACTTCATGTCATACATATGTTTGATTAAAAGTCATCCAGAGTTAGCAATCACGTTATAAGTTTTACAATGCGCCGACTAATTTACTTGTTGCTTTTTTCTGATTTCTACTATATCTACTATGATTTTCTGTCAAAATAGCAATCTATATACCCATTAGTCGATAAAGACTCATAAATTTATGCGTCAATACTATGATTAGCTACGCAGAGTTTGAAAATTTGTACTGACCTCATGTCATCATCATTAGGAAGCCATCCACATATTTTTTTTTTGCGATTATCACGATTATTTTAAAATCTATGCACAGACATCTAAGTCTATAAGTCTTGTAAATGAGTTTATGAATTAATTATTTTTATATTATTTTACGAAGAAAACTGGTGATTGACTACTGAGGTTTACTTAAACCGTTATCTACATAGAGTGAGATATGCCTATGCTTAAAGTGGACCAAAATCATCTCATGATAACGCAGCTGGTATTGTACGCTAGAGAAATGTACTGCATAACGCACTTGTCGACCTAATAGGAATCAAAAATTCGAAAGCTATGATTACATATTATTATTCATTACAAGGCAGCCCTTCGCAGTTCAGCCACCGTGAAAGCAATTATGATGCACCAATTAAAAATGTAGGTTCTATAAAAGTGTGGAATCGGGTCAGGGGGCCCGTGCCATAAAGCCTGTTTTTAATTCCAAGTCAGCTGGTCTGACCATGACTCGAATAATAGATGTGGTTTCGTTTATTGAGGCTCATATAACTGCGTCCAGCTCTCGGCTGCGGCCATTTAGTTCGATTTGAAACACAAGACAGATAAGTCAGTGTATATTTGAGTGCGAAATTCGGAGGTTATAATTAAGTAAACGGTTTTTCTTGATAAATGTGATTGTTATTGTGCACTTTCTTTAACTTGAGACAGTTGGTAAGACATAAGTGCATTAAGTTTAATTTAGAAATTTAAAATACGGTGTACGAATGATTTTCGATGGTTACTATCAGTGGTGGATGCATCACACAAGCTTGATGAAAATCGCATAGTTATTTTCAACAATAAGATACGCTGGAATATCTCCATTATTATATCAGCCAATAGCCATCCAATACTGGCCGTAGACTAAATCTACATTCGTTTGTTGACCCTCTCTTGGAGTTTTTCTTTAGTTGTCCGCAACCTAATTGCTGTATAGGTATTGACCAAGGTACCCACGCGGAAAAATAGTATGTAACTGAAAATAGTATTTAAAGTAATTCAAGTAATAGCTATTTAATATAGCGACCGTTTTAGAATACCAATTCTTATGATCGATTTCGTTTCAAGACGTATATTGTGTCAAAAGTAGATGTGTACCTAGTTGACATACGAGTTTGCTATTACAGTTACTTCAATTAACAGTGTGTTTCTGTTTTACATCTAGATCTGTAGGTTACTTGTGTAACATTGACTGGCCTCATATATATTTAAGAAAAACAAAATATTATATCAGTTGTCTGGTTCCCATGATACGAGCTATGCTTAGCTTACTTTGGAGCTAGATGGCGCAATGTGAAATGTCCACCAATATTTATTATTATTATTATTATTATTGTTAATTACGAAACAAGACTGAATTTTTGAATTTCTTAAATTTGCGTAAATCAATTTTTTTTTTGTTTTTTTTTTTAGTGTTTAATACTAATTTAGTAAAACGTCAATCAACAGAACTCAATACAACTCATATACAAATAAATACCTACATACAAACATCTAAAATAAAAATAAAAAAATTCTATTCTATTCTATTCTATTAAAACAGTAACCCTCATCAGCCAGAGGGAGGGCAGGCGGTTAAAATGACAAATTGTAATTAATCTTCTTATTGAAAGCAACCCTTTCAATAAAAAGAAGAAGCATCCGTTCACCATCTTACATTAACTCAGCAAATAAATAATTTAACTGTGTCAAGTAGTCAACTGAATTTGAGAGTTATACTCGTAGGTACTGAACGAGTTTCTTGCTTCTCCTTGAGCCTGCACTAAACCGGTTCCGTTGGAATCATAAGGTTATGTCTACCATATGGTCTTTTGTAACAATACTAGGTCAATTAAATTGCATGGAAAATCGTATTTCATAGGCGATATATCTCTATTCCATTCATATGAATACGTGGCGAGGACCACTAGGCTGTTAATATTTGACATTACAAAAAATTTGATTCTTGTTTAAATCAAATAATTTAATATATAAATCAAATATATCTTAGCCAAACCAGATGGAAAATAATGTCCGATTTCACTGTCAAAATTACAGTATTTAGATATTCAGTAGTGACTAATCCTCGTCTGCACCAAAATTAAAACAATTATCACAAATTCTTAAGTAGCTACAGAGATCATGGCCCACCTTGCTCGCGTTCGTAGGTACCTTTTGAATCCCTACACATGTCTACTGGGTGGTGCGAAAGGAGCAACCCAAAGTAGCAATAGAACTAGTGCTAAGTTCTGAAGTACTGAGAAGTACTGCCACCACACCTGGTAATCTGCCGCAAAGCAGTGATGCGCTCGTATTGCTGTGTTCCGGTTGAAGAAATTGGGTGCCGGTGAGACGTAACATCCCCATCTCGGGGTTATGGACGCAACGCAATGTGACTTGAGTCAACTCGTACTTTGGTAGAGAGGACATGAGTCTTATTGTTATTGTCTATGGGTGGAGTAAAATACATAAAAAAGAGAAACAACTTGTTTTTTGTTGTTTCCAAGACGAGATATTTATTTCATTTTAGGAATTACTTGAAAACATTGCCAGGTCAACCTCAGCTTCAAGAATATAAAATTTATTCTAAATTAATTCCAAAAATACACGTAATGTGGTCTTAAGATCTTAAGCGATAACAGGATCGTAAATTAAAACCTGTTGAGGTTTACTCGGGATTTTAATTAGATAAATCTCAAATAGCTATTTAGTATATAACCTAACAATACCTTACTTAGATCACTGTAAAAATTGATCTTGGATATCGGTACTTGCAAAAGAAAGTGATTGCGCTTTATGTCCATTCGCCAATGCTTACAACATAACTAAAATCCTAGGCAATAGGTTTTTGGAGGTCAACTGAGGAATACATAAAAATACTTTAATCGTTACGTATTAAGGGAGAAAAGCTTTCATTTAAAATTTAAAAATAGTATGCATTCTAGGTTTCAGATGTAGATGATATTAATTTATAAATTTTATTGTGGTTGAACTGCACTGACAAAAAACAATGATGATGAAAGATGGCACATTGAAGTGTGTCGAGTGTCGAGGATATTTTTTTATTTTCTTGTTTTAAATGTTTGAGACACTTTAGCTTCTTAGCATTGAAATATTTCTTGTTCACCTTGACTACATTACATCGATTAATTAAGCTGATGATTAGCTGATGAGATGATTATGACGTCATAATTGCTCTGTTATTCAAAGAATTCTATTATGTGCACTGTATCGTGCATCTGTGTATGATAAACACGAAGCTACTTTGATCGTCTGCGATTTGCTAGCGATTTAAGGTGTCAACATGATAGCGATTGATAAGTTTTCGTTTCGTAGCATACTTGTTCTAATATCGTTTATAACTGCAACGCGTCTTGATAGCGCCAGCATCAGTTTACATATTATATTAGAATAGCAAAAAAAAAACTATTCAATCACTGCATCATAAGCGACATTAAATTCACGTCTATACACCGATTTTGGCATCGCCAGTGAGTCTCTGTTTAGCAAAGTTGCTGCCTGGTGAACTCTGCATAAAAGATAAACGATTATACCAATACACTGACTACTTTTTCTGCTACCATCTCCTTCAGTAATACCCAACAACTGAATTATAAAATATAAATTATGACTTTTACAACGAAACTCTCGAATGAAATTATAAATGTAGCCCCAAAAACATTACTACAACTTATCTCCTTTGCTTTCAGTCTTCGTGTCAAAGTTTTGTCATAAAGTTTGGTTCTATTTTTGTTATTGGCCCAATGTCACTCATAAATTTTATTTCAATTCCCTTCAACTGAGATCTACTTTTATAAAAATAGGAGATGAAAACTAAAGGCCTTTTGTGTATTATCTTAATATATAAAATTTTAAAAATTAAACTACGAAAATTTACGTCTCACTGCAGCTGAGAATAGGGCCTCAAAGTGTAATTATGATGGCTCCCAAAGACTGAGAGCTGAGAGAAGTTCACATGTGCAAATGGTGTCCCATGTATAACTTGAGTGCGTTTCCTTGTTAGCATACAAGATTCATTTAGACTCTTACATTGTAAATTCACTTCACAAGTACATCGTACAACCTGCTTAAGAGTTGTGCATTTGTAAAAAAAAGTATCTCATATTATGGAAACTAAACATAATATTAAAATTCAATTCATTTATTAACTTATTCTGATAAATTAAGACTGAAATTGAGATTAATAACGTCTCTACGAGAGCAGGAGAACTCACGCCAAGTTCGTCCGGGAAAGTACTGCCACCATGCCTATTTCTGCCGTCAAGCAGTAACGCATTTGCGTTACTGTGTTCCAGTTTGAAAGGCGTGGTTGCCGATGAAATTACAGGCACTGAGACATTCACACCTTCACGTCTCAGAGTTACGGGCGCATACGATGTGACTTGGGGTCTTGTCGTACCTAGTAGGAGAGGACCCAAGTCGAGTCGGTTGTTATGGGCAGAGGTTACTACTTAACACCAGATGGGCCATCGGCTCGTTCAGTAACTGCATCTAATAAAAAAAAACTAGCTTCGTTAGAACGTTTTTTTATTGGGTAGTATTATTATATACATATTGTATGTAAAAACTTAGCAACCTTGTGTTTGATATTTTTAATTGGTATATATTTATTGTATAAACATTATATTTATGTACCAACCTAACCCCGCAAGGGTTTAGCACATACAGGAAACGGAAATATGTTATGTAGGTTGCATAAAATTTTTGTGTAATTCTTTCTACTTATACCTGCTTAGAATTTAGTAATCGTTACATCACAGAAGGCAAAGTTTTAACTACTTTTTATTCTCGCATCAGAACATGTATTTTGCAATAAGTGACAATTTTCACAGTATTCTGAGAGTTTACGTGCGAGGCATGTATTTATTATTGATTGTGTCATTTTTAAACGAAAGCATAGATACTTCATATAAATTGTAGAGAGTTTAGCTAATTTTGACCGTGAAATTCCGATTACTAAGTTTTCTATTCGTTGAATTCATCTGTTAGGGCAAGAAGGTCTTCCAAAGACCATTTCATCGAAGCTAAGGTTTGCTAAACACTTGACGTGAAAGATTATAATAATATAATTACAGGATACCAGACGTACAAATTTCCTATATAATAGCATGTTAAATTCAGTCAATTTTGCTGAACGTTGATATTAAGTTTTTCTAAAAGCGCGACAGGATGCCAAATGCCTTAAAATAACAGAAAATAAATCTATGCTTTAACTTAATATAAAACTAACGCTTTTTTGTGAAAGTCCTTTTCTAAAAATAATATTTTATCCAAGCATCGGGTGGGGTCATACCGTGTATCTCATTTTAATCTCGGTGGATATTTTTAAGTCGATAAATTTGGCTGTCAGAGCACATGTGTATGGAAGATAAGGCTTCCCGCCTCTCGCCTCGGCCGGGCCTCGGTATAAGCCATCGTAAAATATTATCCTGGGCAAGACATTTATGGCCAGTTTGAGATAGGTACCGTGGAATCATTTTTTTAGCTGCGCGTTTTACATGGCTCTCAAAAATGGTGGCTTATATTTTCGTTCGAGATCGTAGATACGAGTATGTAAATTCATTCGGAGTAAATTAAATTTCTATTTTATTTGGTATCGGTTTATGTTTTGTCCCAACCCATAATTTATTTTAATGGTGAACGTATTATTAATAAACGCAAGTAGAAAAAGTATCACTTGTTAATTTTCTTTAAAAGACAATTCTTATTTTTTTTGGCGACACCGAAAGTATTTTCGACATGTTGAAACGACTAAAATGAGCGTCTATTTCTAGTTTTGCTAAAAACAATAAATATATTTATGAACTGTTTTATTTAATAAGGAAGACATACACAGTCGTACTTTATTTATTTTTTGTCGACAATATCAAAGGACCGAATGAAATCTCAACGTCACATTAGTTTGATAAATTGCAACAAATAATATCATCATCCACGGGTGCATTCACCACTGGCCATCATTTGGATCATAAAATGTCGCTAATGTCCCGTAATACATCGCTCTATATCTTTATTAACAATTCCGCCGATAGATTCCATTGAAAAAGCTTTATGTTCAAAGTTACGATGCGACGTCCTTATACTTTCCTTTCATCCGAAACTATTTTTCTGAAAACACTGTTTTCTTTGTTATTTTATACGCCATGTTTTTATTGACTCCCTATATTATGTGACGCTACAAAGTTGCGAATAACGTGGAATAAAAATATGAGAACATAAGTTCTTGAAGGTGGTAGATATAAATCAACTTCAATGTTCTTGCTTTTTGCTCGTCTTAAAGGGTTTTTTTTAATATTTGAGTGCCTTATTTTATTCATATGAGTGCGAGCTCATGTTTGAAGGATTAAGTTACAATGTATCTACCTAATTAGTCATAAGCGCAATACGGTGCGACTTGTTGCGACTTGACTTCCATACCTAAGTAGGGGACGGCCCAAGACGTATTGTTTTGTTATGGGCATAGCTCCGTAACATATTCACATCAAAAATGTTCAGCACGTCACCGCCATTTCTTGCCACGAATAACTCAATCAACAGTTTCTTCCAGCAAGTTCATAATCTATAATTTGATAAATAAACCAAATTTTGCAACTAACAACGAGATTAATAATGAGTCAGGTTAAATATCAACACAATATAATTTCTTCAAAAATTAAAATGCATTTAACGTAATTTATCAAATTGTCGAAAATATTATGTTCTGAGAAAAATTTCTTGTTAAAATAAACGTAAAAGTATTTTTCTCATAATATCTCCTGCGTTTGTTAGGCTTATGTACAGTTACACACAAAAACATAAAACTAATGGATCAACTTCGGGGCGGGGTGGGGCTAAGATTTATATTTTTCAATATCGTGTGTGTGTGAACGAGGGTCTGAGCTCATTTACCGAAACAGACGCTCAAGTGGACTTAATTTATGAAGACACGGTTCAGTTTTTATTATTTTCTATTCAAGATAAAAGAAAAAGCTGAAAGCATTTGCCGCCGAGTCGAATGTAATTTACCAATAAATTAATTAATTGCAATACAATTTATTTCGCTTGTGTAATCTACAAAGATCTCTCAAAGTCTCTTTGTTCTCTTTGCTGTTAAAACAAGGGAAACTGAAGCCAAATAATGAATTTGCCTTTAGTTTCACTTGTTTTAACATGTACGATGTTTCAACCCCGAATCATTGGGTCCCACGACGGTTATCGTTCACATTGCCCCATAAACTCATTAAGCCACATAACCGACCAATCGAGCTTTCCAATCATGAAATTAAAATTACGTCCCCTTTATAGCGGCCGTTACGAGCTGCGAAAAAAGGGGGCATAAATAAAAAAGGAGGTATAAATAACACACCTTCGTTGCACGCGAAGTGCTCTTGATGATACAGTCGCGGTCATAATATAAATTGGAGTGACGTAGTATTCGGTAGTTATTTTTTTAATCCTTCTTTTTTCAAGTTCATGTTTCAAGTTAATTAATTTTAGTTAGAAGGTACCAAATTTGTAAAGAACACAGGGTTAATCCATAGTTTTTTTTAATTGAATATTCATCACAGACTAAAAGATAATTATTTAATGTTGCTAATATTTTTGTAACACTTTAATCCGCAAGGCAGCACACGTACCAACAAAATACCTACAAGTCTGAGTGAAACTAATAGTAATCGAAAATAAATCCACCATAGGACATCCAAAGGTAAAGGTAGGTTTTTTTTTTTGCCCCACTCAAATTATCTCCTTCTTGTCCAATTATCTTTCCTCATCCCGTTGCTCACTCCAGTTCGGATCCAGTTCGGACCCATGCACATCAAACACTTACACATGCACGCACACACAAACATAAACACACACACATACACACACACAAAACAACACACACATACATACACTCTCGCACCTACTCACCCACACACACACACACACACCACCCACACACACACACACACACACACACACACACCACCCACACACACACACACACACACACCACCCACACACACACACACACACACACACACACACACACACACACCACCCACACACACACACACACACACCACCCACCCACACACACACACACACACACCACCCACACACACACACACACACACACACACACACCACCCACACACACACACACACACACATGCACTCAATATGTCTGTAATTAATTTCAGTTTTTCTGGCCTATTTCTTTATCTAATTTTTGTCTTTGTCTCCTTTTTTATTTTTATTTTTATAGTTTTATTTTTATTTTCATAGCTTTAAGCCTTTACTTACCGTTGTGTTTCCGTGGAGTGGGGGCCTGGTGACTAGTAACACAGGCTTTTAGCCTACCACTAGCACCAGTCTCTCATAAAAACCCGTTTTTTGCACTATAATTTGTAAATTAGTTTTATTTTTGTGAGAGAAAATAAATATATATTATTATTATTATTATTAAAGGTACGGCATCGCGTCACCCTTTCTTGGTTGAATTACCTCTCATCCGTACGAAGCCATGCTGCCACTTTCATTATGCGAACTGCCAAAGAACGGAACTCCTTGCCTGCGTCTATTTTCCTGAAAATTATAATCTGGAATATCTAAGAGGAGAACAAATAGGTTATTCATAGGCAAGCATGCAACATCGTAGTCTGCATCGTCTCTTAACATCAAGTGAGCTTGGGCTCAATAGGTACTGAGGCAAATTGCTCGTTGTCACATTTTTTCTTAATTGGTGTTGTTTTTATTCTACACACGTCCATAATTACAGATGATCTTTTGCAATCATTATACGTACTCATTAACAGGGAAAGGATTTTCAAAACCTTCAATATGAAACATTTTCCTGGGTTACGAGAAACATTACTTACACACATATTATAACCACGTATGTATACATGATTTAATTTGTCATTTCTTCAAACCATCGTTAACTCTCGAATCATGAAAACACATTCCACGATACTTACTTTTGTTAGCAACAGTACAATCGTAAATTATTCGCTTACGGCCGCGTGCGATCAATACCATTCATTAGGGAAAAATGTATCGATACGAACATTTTGACGAGCGCTTGCGGTTTCTAAGAGCTTTTTTGGCGTTGGACATAAATAACGTGGAACGAGTCTTCTCCAGGTATTTTGCTCTTTGTCAGAGGTTGCTTTTTTGTTTTTTGCTATAGTGTTTCCACCAATGATAATGTTTTAAACTTTTAGAGTCATCGTTGTTAGAATTATCCATTAATATTTACATAGAATTGCGTTTTTATTCCTGAAAGGCCAGGGAGAGCCTAAATAGACCACTTTTCACATTGTGGAAACGAATGTGTCATCTGTGAACTCATCTCCGCCATTATTTTTGCACGAATAATCCCGCTCACATTTTCCTCCAACAATTCATTCCTAACTAAGAATCTAATCCAAGCTAAGAATTCTGGATTGGTTTTTGAAATTCGTATCTTTTAATATTTTAACAGAGAACAAATAAATGACTTCTGATCATTTATTATAGTATTGCAACCCGATAAGATTTATGAATGCGTGTAAAGAACTGATTAATTAGTACTAATAAAGTATAAGCATACATTACATATTCAATATCATTAATATTTTTTGTATAATATTGTGTTAATATATTACTATTGCGAACTAAAAGAAAATACTTTTCCTTCACCCAATATTCTATATTAATCATAAGTGATGCTTTCAGCCATCTTGTTTTAGTAATGCAATCAGCATATAGTGCGAATGCTGATTTCAGCTCTTGCCCGGGCAGATCGATTCAGCTCGGAGCCTCTTCTACTACGGCCCGATTTGACACGTAGACCTCAAGTCGAGTCAAGTCAGGTGGTGGGCGTATGACACGAAAGTAGCATTTAATACAATTTCCCGCAAAAAAAGTAAGGCAAAAAAAGTAGTTTCGATTTACATGGAATAATGACTATCATGATTTATTTTGGTTATAGCGTCTGCAATATTAGCGGGGTGAAAAGTGAACTAAAATTTACTATGGTATTCATCTGTTCTCAGTCATAGTCTAAGCATACAGTGGTAGTTATTCATGGGTGAGATTGTTCAAGGGGCCATATAAGTCATGAAGTGAAAGTGAAATAATCCCAAGGAATACTATTTGATGCTTTGTTTGCTTGCTTAAAACCAAAGCTTTGCGAACTTGAGCGGTCGGTGCAGGTAAAAAATGTGTAAAATGGAGACACTGTGTCAGTGAAATAAGCTGCCACATTTATAATCTGTGTAAATTAAGGTGCATCTATACTGTTATGTATCTGTATAGCTTTTGCACAACTATTATACAATTATCCAAAAGTATCTGATTAAATTCCAGATAATACCCTGCCTAATCTCTCTTGGCTTTAATGGCAGTTGAAGAAGGGAGAGCCCCATAAGATTCGTTAGCTTAAACTTAGGGGAGATAAAGGGGTTTCTTAGTGGAGGGGTCGATAATGATACAACGTTAAAACTCAAACTGTAGCTACGTGTAAAGGGAAATTTCCTTACGTGTTATGGCTTAACATTTAAGACGAAAGCTCACATTTATATAATTCACTTTGTATCCTTTAGGTAGTTTAAGCACATCATCATTATCATTATATATTATACATTGAAGTCCCCACGGTATTCTTCTGTTCTTATATCTAACTGTATTGGCTAATAAGACTACAATATGGATTTGGATACGGTTTTCACTTGAATATACTAGAGGAACTACTACTAACTAATACTAAGAGGAAGTTTTGTAGATACCTTATATAATTTTTTTTGCAAATTGGATGATCTGACAAATTATGGTTTTCGTTAAAAGTCAGTGTTAAAAATCTTTATGTCCATAGAATTCATAAATTACCTAATGGCATGGAATCGTCAATAAGCAACATTCCAAAAATAAGGTTTGGTGTACCTCTTCCTAACCACGGGAAAAACGGTAATAAACTCCTAAAACAGAAAAATTGTTAACTAAATCAGATATATATTGCTCTTGAGAGCTTTGTGAGACCAATGCGTAGCAGCAACGTGACACTAGTTCAGGTTTTATTTATTTTTAATTTATATATTATTTCTTCTAATTTTTTAATAGTTATTAATGCTATGTATTTTTAGGTTTACACAAACATCAAATTAAATTACTTGCAGTGTTTCATTTGTACTTATAACCGGTTCAAAATTTTGTATATGGATGTAATATAAGCAGATCCCTCATACGAGCATACAACAAAAGTAAGATTATAAACTAAAATGCCAGTGTATCTATGAAAAAGTGTTACCTTTCCGTGATTTCAATGCGCCCTGCGGCTGCGACGATTTCACTTCTCATCTACACGAGGCGCACTTCAACGTTTACAATTCCTCAGCAACAACGTACTAATTTGCATTTTTAATACAAAATGACTGCAAGGAGCGAAATAGAGTTCGTTGGCATTTCGGAGCCCTCAATTGTACCAATTAACTTGAACAGAAAGTGAAACTCAGCTTCGAAGGCGACCGTAGAATTTACATATTTATTGGGGCACATTTTATGACGGCAGAAAAAACCAGAGCTCGTTTAATGGACAAAAAGGGTGGCTCGGTATATTTATTTTGTCGCATCGCATCCTTTTTTACGTGCGAAAGGACGTAGCGTGTTTTTTAGGCACCAACCGTGGAACATTTGGCGACGTACTTTGCATAAAAATATTGGATCGTAAAGTCACAGAATAGGTTACACGTAGTACATCCGCGAGTTTGGTCGCATGTGTCGGGAGAAAAATATCGAAATCGCTGAAAATAAGGTTTTATTGACGCGTTTGAGCCAGATTGAGATATGAATTATGGGTTATAATAAGATTGGCTGCACCTGCCACATCGGAAAATAAAGTTTATTTTATCATATTATTCATATCATGTATTAGGTAATTTTTATTCATTCTTCTGAAACTTATTTTACATTATATATATTTATATCTTACCTATATTTTTACATGACACCCTTTCACTGCTGTGAGATACCTACTACTATTATATATAATTATATGCATACTACTGCAACCGGTTGAGAGCCGTCTGCTCTCACCAAAAGCCTCGTAAACGCTGTCAAGGCCATCTGAGGCCAACAGCCATATAGTCCATTTCTCCTTTATAGTTCCATTTATACATATAAAATAAAACTCCCGCAGAAATATATGTTAATATAACTCATAATGTATTAAGTAAAGCTTAACTAAATCTTATGTGGTTTTTAATTCTGAAGACTATTCGCAATAAAGTTTTTTGTCTTGATTGTTTTCTCACCGATAACCCTGACTACAATTTATCACAGTGCCATAACTTAAGCTATTGCGATTTCTACTTAGCCGTATCAAAGAACTTAAGCTATTACGAAGAACTATTCAGAAGAAACAACTTTCTCTTACCTAATATTTGCACATAAAATTAACACTTTCCTCAGCTTTTAACCTAGCCTAAGCGAAATTAGTTAAAGAACACAACATTACTGCGACTACGGCAAAATGAGCAGTCTTCGTGCATAATTCTGTGGAGTATACTCAAGCGATATTAACACTTAATCCAAATGAGATAGAGCTCATAACTATTAAAAAAATACACGTAGAAGACACATGAAGATAGATTTTCTAGTGGCGCAGGTATGTAGCTTGTCGTGCGGACAAGTAGCATTATCCTTTTCCGTTAATCTCAAACATTTACACCGGCAGTATAGGAAGGTACTCGGGGAATGCACCCAGTAAATCATCAGAGTAGTAAACCAACTCTTTAGTGCATCGTACAATATTAGGGTTGTCACATACTTGAAGAATATCGTCGTTCTAATGTCAGTTAATTATTTTGCTTCTGTAGAAGGTAAACCCAAATTAAATCAATTAGTTAAAACAAAGTAAAAAGCTACCCAAATTGTTACTAAGAACACACTGGTAAAACTAAAACTGCGAATACTTCTGTGGATTAAAACATAGAACAAGAAACTTAAACAAAGCACCTCATTTATTTGCCGTTATACCTGCAGTTACAATATAAAAATCTTTACCGCGAATCGCAAAAACCAATACGTCCTCCGAAATATTGTACCTATTCAAAATTACATTAGAATAATTTTTTGTAATACAAGTATAGAGACAACCCTAGCAGAAAAGTGTACTCTGTATCCAGTAATACATTGATATTGTTTATCATAAACTTGTAGGTTAAAACTGTTGTAAATTGTATCCTTCGACCTATTAGAGTCGCTATTTTATCTACAATACTTTTAAGTCGTCTACAACATTAGGGCTGTGTGACGAGTAAGTGCCAACGATAGGCTTGTCCAAACATATTTATTGTCGTGATTTGTAAGCTGTATTATGTCGATAAAAGGTCTGGAAATCTCTTCGATTTATTGATGTAAAGTTGTATATTAGTTATCTTGTGTTACTCATCTGAAAAGTATTCAAAAATATAATCCGAACTTTTCTTGGGTTAGGTACTTAATATGTTTAATTCCTAACAATTTGGACACATTATATTGCTGCGTTTTCTTACAAAATCTGTTTGAACTATCCATCCATAATTCTTCCATTTTAGTAAAATTTATAATTCCTATAGTACGAGTATACCTAACCTAAAGTTACAAAGTAATGTGCATCACTTAACAAAATGAAATTCAAGTGACATTCCTCAGTTTTCATTAATCAGTGGATTAGATTCGGATTATTTACGAGCAAGTCCAATACGTACGGAATTTAATTTCATTAGGGGATTTTAGTGGCTCCATGTTGTCACCCGCTGCGCGAAGGCAGGCGAGCCGACGTATTTCACCAGCTGTCATCCCACCCACCAATCAGAGGCCGAGTGCGTTCCATCTTTAAAATGGTGGAGATCATTTCATTGTATATTATTTTGTGACAGGTCGTTATTTTGAGTTTTTATCGGTTCTGCTTTCAATATTTCTTTGGATATTTTTGTGTAGGCTGGTCGGGTTCGAAGCCTTTTTTGTTCGTTTGATATCTGCCTACATTTTTTATGAACCCGTTCTATATTCCTCAGTCGATATGAAAATCGTGTTGGATTTTTATTAATATTTTTACATGTTTATGAAATTGACTACAACTGTAGCTTGAAACTGACAAGAACATCAGCGCGTTTATAAACTCGGAAATATGCATTCAATCGCTGTATTGAAATAATATGAACAGTTTCAAGTAAAAATCACGACGCGTTAAAAAGTTACCATAAAAAAAAAACTCTCCATCACACCTCCGTTTAATGGTAGTTGTAGGAAATAAAATAGTATTAGTCCTATATCGTTCATACTCAAGAATATTATTTATTTATTTTAACTCTAATTTAACAATAAATACTATTAATTAATCTTTTTAATAAAATTTTATTAATACCATGCCGTACGTTTCCGGGTCAGTTTGGGGATAGAAGTTTAATGAAGTAGGTGTCATTTTCAAAAATGTTTCTACTTAGTAGTAAGTTACTCGCAAAAATTCCTAGTAACCATTTTATTACGATCCAAAGTGATAAGATACGCAACGAATAAGTGAAAACGTATAAAATAAATGGGTCAGATATAATATATACAAACCTCCATCTATGTACTAAAACAAGTATAGCCTCTGTACATACTTATATTCCATCCAAAGTCAACTACTAAAAACTGCCGTAAAACAACAATTTGAAACGGGCCATTTCGCGCGGGAAAAACAGCATCCGAGGGGGTTTGGGGTGTTTCGGGGGGTAAAGGCCTGCTTTATGTCCCGGAATTACGACTTAGACGTTTCAAACAATAACTGGGACTATAAATACGGCCCGATTCCTTCACGCGTCACCGCGCAGATTGTTTTCCATATTTTGTGCCGAATTTTCTTCATCCTCCCTTCACGCTATACCTACAAAATTACGTACTAATAAACCCGAATACAGGTAAGAAAATAAATCTATTTTATTCGCTGATGAAGCAACTTAAGAAAATTCTAAACTCGTAAGAAAATTCTTAAATAATTGTAATTTTTTTATTTTATTATTTTGATATTTCCATGGATATCTAGTTTAATTTATTTATTACTAACATATAATTATCTAAATAAATTAGAATAATAAACATCTAATATTAAATATTGGTGGATATTTCACACAGCGCCATCTAGCCCCATACTAGGCATAGCATACTATGAAAACTCACATGAGAATGCTTGCAAGGCTACCGGGAAAATAAAGTCCATTCAATTTCTATCCCCCACATCTGTAAGGGATTTTTTTTCCGGAATATAAAGTATCCTTCAATACATCCGGACGTATGCAAGAAATCACGTCGTTCAGTAGTTCCGTTACTGCGTAAAACCAGATGAAACAACAATAACAACTTTGCATTTTTTACATTAATAGCAAGATTTATAAAATTGTGGGTGTATTTTACCCGTAATGTGCAACCCTCTCTGGAATTTTCCATTTTTCCGTGACCTCAACGCGAAACCGGCTTCTAATCTAGAAAACCTAATAAAACCCAAAGTAATAAAAACGTGCATTTTCACGTTCATCGTAAAAATATGATAACGTTCACGTACGGTGGCCGCTGTACCTACTTGCGTTACTCGAGTCGGCGTCGCGTCGCCATCCGAAACTTGACTTATACAAGGCGTCCCAACATTTACTTTCTCATTATTATGTAGGTACACGCCTTTATAAAATCGCCTTTCTTAGCCTCAGAGGTTTGCTGGAATACACTTCGTAGGGTTAAGCTCGCCTTTGTTCATGTATTTGACACTTTTTTGTATGTTATCTGTGTACAATAAGAAATAAAGAAAAAGTGATAGTGGCTCTTTAGAAATATAATTTAGTATAAACTACACCACATAATAAAATATTCATAAGAATTAAGTTAAATGAAATAGGTACCTATACTCACTCGTGATTTTGTAAGCCTGTACCCTTTTTCACTCCAAACTCGAGTAAAGATTAATACATTTCTATTTATTTACTATTTACAAAGAAACTTGTATAATGATATTTACAAAAAACAGTGGATCCAATCTACAGACACTTTCAAAAGCTGAACTGATACAAATCAATACTATATCTCTATTTAAAAAATCAGGATGAAGAACTTTTGTCATGTTCATCTGGGAAAGTACTGCTGTAACTAATTTTGAAGCCTAGCTGAACGCATATGCATTACCGGTACGGTGTGGTTGCCGGAGAAGTTACATTCATCTGAAACATCCCACCTTCATGTCTCAGGGTTACAGATGCAATACGATGTGCCTTGGCTCTTTCCATACCTTAGTAAGGGAGGGGTCCAATACGCATAGCAAACTATTGTTATGAGCGTGGTTACCACTTAACAGCAGGTGGGGACATCATGCTCGTTGTGACAATGACTTTTTTTATTCGTGATGCTGAATCATAGAAGCCTATGAGATAAAATAAGTTTTCATTTCTTTATTTTCACAGATTTTACTGGACTTATCTTCTTTTAGACGAAATATTGTAATCTGTTAAGCTTGGCTATATTTCTGTACACCTTGTATATTTACGGTAACTACGGAATTTCAAGATAAAGTCGGCTAATTAGCAAAGTTTTTGAAACAAAGAATTTTAATGTCGTTATAAAATATAATAGCGGACCACCCACTCACCTGAAAATTCATTATTTAGTTTTTAATGAACTGTATAATGATTTCTTATTCACTTCTGAACCACAGATTTACATGTCCTTAACATAAAAATTTGTTTATATTTTTTAGAAACGTTTAGTGACTCATATTTGAATCAAAACAAAATTAGATTTATATAGGTACTAATCAATATAATGGAAAATTAATGTATAGACCTATTAAAATTTACTAGCTGCATTTTGAATCAACTTGAATGTTCTCGGTCGAAATTATTAATGAACTAAAATTAAATTTTATCCAAAGCTTAGTTTTTGCGTAAACCTAAGTATAATAATAATAAAATAAATAATGGTGGACATTTCACACAGCGCCATCTAGCCCCAAAGTAAGCTAAGCGTAGCTTGTGTCATGGGAACCAGACAACTGATAGAGGATATACTTTTTTTAATATATTCATATCATAAATATTATTACCCAGACACAGAACAAACATCTATGTTCGTCACACAAATGTTTGTCCTGGGTGGGAATGGAACCCACGACCTACAGCTCACAAGGCAGAGTTACTAACCAACTGAGATGCGAGGCCAGTCGAACCTAAGTATATTTAAAATGCACTGTATGATGATACTTTACCTATTAAGCTACAGCAAATCCTTTTGAGTATCCGTTAGTAGGTAAGTGAGGGGTAATTTTCACATACCCCTGTCAGCAGGCGCCTAGGCACCCCTCCATAAAGGTGGATTAATACAGCCGAAAGCCCAACTTACTTAATAAATATAAAAGCCTTCTCCGCCCGCGGTCGTAAACTCCCCAATGTGCTTCTCCAAGATTACTTACCTATATCGCGACCAGTATAACTGAACCCCTGTTTTTCATTATAAAGCCTGATTTTATACGTTCTGAGGGACGTTCGGCGTTCTTTGTGAGTTGGTTTTGCCATTATCAGCTCTATGTAGATTGCACGGCTCGCCCGCGCTGCTTTCCCGAGATAAGGTTTTATTACGCCTGGAAGAAAGGATAATGTTCTCTTTTGATGTAGAGAGGGACTCGTCTCGTTCCGGTTTCGCTGTAAAGATAGATAGCTACAGTTTTATTTGTTCAGCTTCAGTTGTTTGTTTGTTTTCTTTTCCTTGTGTACAATATGTTCTCGACGGCGCGCATTTAATTGAATAGCTCGTGTACTTACTGTACGACTGACTGACTGTATTTGTAGACAGTATTATTATAACTTTAACTATTAATTTTCAGCTTCTGTATAACGATCTTATTCACGAACTTTGCTAACAAAAAAAGCAACTGAAAAAAATTTTCAACTTTTATGTAAAAACGAGGCGCCATGTACATTTTCAAAAGTAACCAGTCCCCAGTGAATTATAATAATTGATGTATTCTGAAAAGTTCGTGAAAAAAATCATTAATAATATATAAAATTGAAGTAGAAAATATGTATGAAGTCAAAAAACTCTTGATTGACAATCAACATGAAAATATGTCTCTATATGTTTTTTCATGGAGGTTTTTGCTATCCATTTTACCTAAGCAGAGCAATGTCTGCTAAGTTCTGTTAGTAGATACATAAAAAGGCATGTGGTCTTATGGTACAGCCACGTGCCGTCTTATAGACGACGAAAATTATAATAGGACGCAATAAAATTAGTCAAATTAACAGAAGAGTGCGACGGATTAGCGTCAGTGGTTTAATTGAGCGCCTACTTATATCACTTACAAATCACAACACGTGGGTTGATCAATAGATAGCTTTGTCAACAAATAATAGGGTCCAATCAAAATTGTTCGTTGACAACTAATATTAATATTTCCCGTGGAAACAGTTTCGTTTTATAAAAAAAGTATTAACTACTTGGGTGATAAGGTGGGTACCTGGTAAGACCCTGAGTATCGTTTCCGAGGTATTTTAGTAGGAAATGGAAGTCAAGTTTTGTATATAGTCTATTACGTATCAGTAAGGAGGGAGCTATTCAAATCCGGGTATGAACCAATGAGTTTGAACAAATTTTGTACGCAGTAAAGTTCCCAAAATAGAGAAGGAAAATATCGTGAGGAAACTCCATGAAACCAAAAATTCGAAGACATGTGACATCTAACAACCCGGATTGTTTCTGCAGATGGATTGATAATATACATACTGATTAAATTATCTGTATAATGAAACTAAAACGAGAGTTAAAAAAAAGCTTATTTTAAATCGCTAACCACCTCTAATAACAGATGTCTTGAAAATAATTTTATTCCGGCTTTTACGGGTACCTGATCTGATTGCTCCTTTGCCTTGACAAATCAGGAACCTTTACTGTTTTTACTGTTTATTCTGGCAGCAACCTATAAACAACATCGAATGCCTCCACGTTGAATATTAAATTCCAAAATCACGGTTGGCCACAGGCGTACGAACTAACTTTTACCTAAGCTGGCAAGCGTATCATATACATGTATCAAAAATCAGTTTTAGCCAGTACAAAATTCCACCAGATAGTTCAAATTATACCTATACACAGTAATATAAAACAAAGATTAAGATCTTCGTACCCAGCTCACTCAATCAATTAAAAGGATTTCCATGTACCTACCTACTTACTTAAATTTACGTCTTCCTCTCCCTGTCATATGCAAATAACACTTATCTACCTTCTATGGATGCCATTGAGATTGGCCACCTGCCATTTCCTGAAGTTGTATTTATTCGCAGTATATCAGTTCATCTCAAAGTTCTCATCAGTGAATATTATTTACTTTTATTTAGTTAATGGTTATTGTTACAGGTAAAGATTTTTGTTCATAAATAAAATGTTCGTAATGAGTATGAGGGCTCCTCGTTTAGGGTTAACGAAAACATACTAAAACTCCCTATTTTATACCTACACAAAAGTCAAGTATTCGACATCGAAAAATTTGGAATTAATCAATTAATTGAACTTAATTCAAAATATTTTCAGAGTACAAAACCTAAAAATAGGAAAAGGCCACTCAAATTTCCCAATTTTTAGGTTTTTTAGGTATATATAACATTGACGTTAATGACAGAATGTAATTAATTACTCTTAAGGAGTGTTACAAGATGACGAAAGTTATTAGTAAGGTTTTACTCGATCCACGCGTAGATTTAAAAGCTGTTCTACAGTTGCTGAAAAAATCGAACTTAAATATATATTGGTGGACACGCAACGCCATTTAGACCCAAACTAAGCATAGCGTTTACTAAGGGAGCCAAATAACTGATAGAATACTGATTTGTATTTCATCACCCAGGCACATAACAAACATCTATGTCCGTCACATAAATGTTTGTCTTGGGTGGGATTCGAACACAAGATCTACAGTGCAGAAGGCCAGATACTACGGACTAAGCTAACTGAGGCCAGCCAGAAATATAACTTAGGCTATAAAATAAGGGTCAAGTGACAACCCTGCGGGATCTTGGGTTAATAAATAATTTCTAACATTTCAGTGTTCGGCGGTAAGGCGGGCGCAACGCGTACCATACAAAGTTGCGGATAATTTATGACGACGCTGTTTATGGCCATGGACCAAGTTCGCACATGCGCGCTGAGCCGCCCGCGCCCGCGCCCGCGCCCGCGCCCGCCTTGTATTGAAGCCGTAAATACTCGTTAACCCTTCTATGGGTCAGGTATGTTGTCGTTTCAACTTAGTTTTGTTAAGTTTTTATCAATGATGGGAAATGAGTTTCAACCACCCGGCTATGCAAAGTCGTAGGCTTTATAATAAGGAAATAGATATAGTTTTTACAGATAGAAGAATGAATTGTGAATCCCTGTTTTTTTACTGGCCTCACAGCTCAGTTGGAAGTTACTTTGCCTTCTGCGCTGGTCGTGGGTTCGATTCCCAATCAAGACAAACCTTTGTGTGATGAACATAGATTTTGTGTGTCTGGGTATTAAATTAACATATATTAATATACTATAATATATAATATAATGTAACTATACATTTACAAAAATAAGTATATTAGTGTTCTTATATCTGTTGTTTGGTTCCCATAGGATAAAGTTACGCTTAGTATGCTACGCGGGGCGAGGTGGCGCTATTTGAAATGTCCATCGATAGATATTTATTATTAATAATGTTAATCAAAGGATTGACAAAGTAATGTCAAACCAATAGCAATTATTCTTCACCGGTGACCAAAAACATTAAAAACTCTGTTGTCGATGGGAAATAATCCCTCCTGTCAGATAATTCCCCATTTAACCTTTTCTGTATCAATAACTTTCAAATAACAGGAAAAACGCATTTTTGAAGCTTGAATAAAATTAAAATACACGTTTTGGTTTTCCGGTCAGCACAAAAGTTTATGATCATCATCCGATATTAATGAATGATTGATACAATTATGTGATTGTCATAAACTAAGCGTAAATGCAGAAATTTAAAGAAATCAATATGAATACCCCCAGGTAGGTCATTGTTAACTCATCAAGGCGGGGGGTGTTTTGCAAAAATTTGACACATCCAACGTAAATGGCGGCGATTATTCCAATTAATAAAACTCTTTACGCCCACTTAAAGCAACTTAGTAGTAGTGGAGAAATCAACATAAAAATAACACTTAATTTCAGCGCGCAATTACGACGCCATTAAAGGGCTGCCTAGTCTCGGCATCAACATTACATTACCTACACTTAACATATGCCGGTGTATTCCGTTTGAAGGAGCTTTTAAACACTGATTTGCTTAAAGTCTGAAGTTTTTTGTATGTATCCTGTGTAATTTAAAATATGATTTAATTCATTGTTACTAAATAACTGTGTGAAATTTAAAATATGATTTAATTCATTGTTACTAAATAACTTTGTGAAAATGGACTGTGAAAGGAATTTTAAATATTTTCATCAAAATTTACATACATATACAAAAGCTATATATTAATTACTAATGCCTATAACATGGTTTAATAGTCAAAATACCCGCATAAGTTTTAACAAGCGAAATAATCATAGCTAAGATGACTCTACCTACCCCATGTGTACTTAATCTCGAGTAATTAAGGCACACGTGTCACTTTAATGAACACTCACTCATTACTTGGATTATCTTTATGTATTTGTATAGAAGGGGACTTTCCTTTAACCTAATAAAATTAATTTATACGGCTATTGGTTTTTTTCACAATATTCTCTTTGAATTGTCACGCATCAATTCAAAGCCATTTGTAGAAGTATTTTTTAAACAAATATTTGGATCCAAAAAAGTGTATTAAACTCTTTCATTCAAAAATCAGTGCCTCATTATGACAATGGGTGCTGTCATAATAAATCGAGCAGAATTAAAAATACTGCTTTACGCTTAGGTACCTCTTGCCTCACTGAAAACGTTCCACGCACACACACACATATTTTTTTATGTAAAATATGCTGTTTATATGTGTATTTATAAATGGACTACAATATTCATCGCACTATTGCTTCAAATTCAAACTATTTGCCTAACAATTGCTAGACTGAATGTCTTACCATTCGAGAAATTTGTAGACCAATGTGAGGACACCCTGGAATTAATTTCTTAGTTGAATCGTGCCTGAGCATACCAATAAAATAAAATGCACCTAGGGGTAAACCACCCCTGTGAATTAATAACAAGTAAACAGCGTTGTATGCACTTCGACTTTGTTATCACATTATATGCCCACACTAATTTCTCACAGTTGAGTAAAACTGCATTCAGCAATAAAATTAAAATAAACAAGCACTTGAGTTCCGCTACATAATTTATGATCAAAAGAACCAACCGATGAAATGACAAATTATATATTTTAATTTACTGGATTTCGCGATCATTGGTCTCTAGTTTTATGAATATTTTTTTATGGTTTTATTGCTAAATAGTAGTTCAAGAGCAGTAGAACTCACGCCAAGTTCGTCCGGGGAAGTATTGCCGCCATGCCCATTTCTGCCGCCAAGCAGTAACGCATTCGCGTTACTGTGTTTCGTTTTGAAAGGTGTGATTGCCGGTGAAATTACAGGCACATTTGGCACTATTAGAGTTACCTTTACACCGTGTAATAGTCCGTCAACGTTGTCAATTACAAATATTTCATGAATCTAATAAGATTTGTAGAACATCACGTATAAAAAGAGAATTAGTAATACTATGTATAACGTATCTATTCAATTATTGTAAATGTTTTATTTCTATGATCCTATGTTGATTGAAATAAATAAATAAATAATAATAATAGTCACGCCTGTTTCCCAAAGCCTATTCCCACAAGCTACAATTTCCACACACCCCTTTCGCTTCACTCACTACAATCAATTTCATCATAATGTTACATTCATACTGCGTTTGTAAAATATTGCATGAAATAAATTATTTCAAATTCGTCTTTAATTATGTAGGTGCAAATAACCTTAACGATATTTAACTTGTACCAGGTTATAGGTTATATTAATAAGATTAATTAAGCTCATAAATTTATAATCTGAAAAATTAAAAATCCTATTTGATATTTTATTATATTTATAGCTTATGAGAGCTACTTTTTAGCGGTAGTTACCTACTCGTATATGACTGGATTATACTGGTATATATTTTTAACGGTTTGATTTTATTTTGTTATGCTACCCTCTAATGCGATCAAATGGCACGGGGTAACGATCTCGATAACGAGTCCCATAACTTTACTTGCAGGAAACACTTGAGTGCTACCAAGGGTGAGCGCAGCGGGAGTGGTAGATACCCCGACGGCGGGCGATGTGATGAAAACGCACATCATTACCTGGAAGAGATTGCTTTAAGCAATAAGGCCGCCGATTGTATGTCGCATGTATTGTAAATTATTTTTAACTTATTTATTTGTATGTGTCTGTGTGGTGTACAATAAAGAGTTTTCTATCTATCTATCCATTACGACAGCGTATTCTTTACCCTAACATTAAAGTTTAGAACTGAAACAATAAACCCTTCTCATATTATAAAATAGCTCTGCTCGCGGTCTAGCCGGCGTTAAATTCTGTTTCTAATTTAACCTTAATAAAAGTAGCATAATTTCTTCCTTATAACATCAGCTATCTGCCAGGGAAAGTCCATCAAAATCGGTCCAGAGGTTTGGGAGATTAATCGGAACAAACAGACAGACAGACAAAAATTTAAAATTGTTTCTTCTATATATATATATATAGATAAGTGTGTGTGTGTGTTTGTGTGTGTGTGTGTGTGTGTGTGTTTGTGTGCGTGTGTGTGTGTGTGTGTGTCTTTAGATGCATTCAGTAAAAAAAATGTAAAGCTATTAATTTGAAATTACAAACAGAAACTTCAGTTTTATTTATTTCTAGGTACTGAGTACAGACGCGTAATTTTTTTTATGGATTTGCATTCTATTCTTCTGTATTTTCTATTTTTACACATAATAAGGGTATTTTAGCATCAGGCTTCAGCAATTATAATATACCACGCAAAGAATATCACAGGATAGCCACAAATATATAAAACTGCAAACAATTAAAGTAGCTACTCTGTAAGAGTAATTAACGCAACTAACCACAGATATGCATTAAAACTCATTGCTTTATTTTGCGTTGCTGAAGTCGAGTACACTGTAGACCATAGACCTTATAATACATTGATTGAAAGATCTCTTTTGGGTTTGAGACAACCCAAAATATCAAAATAACCATCATAATCCTTATCATCAGACTACGTAGTCAAGAGCACACATGTCACATAATAAAATTATTTATTTATTTATTAAGGTACCAACAGCTACAAATTTATGATTTAAAAATAAAACTAATTAAAAAGTATTTACAGCCAAGTAAAGGACTTCTACTTCCTGACTTATATTCGTTAGAAAATCTTAAAACTAAAAACATACATTTCGGCAATACGGTTACCCTTCTCGTCCTTACATTTAGCAGAGCTCATATCTAATTCCTTTCTTTTCCACCCCTGTATCACCCGTCCCTATCGCTCCCGTACACTTAAGCGCTCATCTGTCTCACACGGTCGTAAAACATGGCGGATGCTGTGTTGAAAGGGAAGTGGGGTAGGAGGGGTGTTTCAGAGGGTGAGTTGTGGGTAGGAATTTTGACTGAAATCACGTGAACTCTATCGAGATTTAGGGGCGAAATGAAGCCATCAATATTTTCTTGTCAGGTCATTATTTTATTCCATTACGCATGCTGCATTAAATACAGTTATGGATTTAATAAAAACTACGTAAGCTTACATAATAGAATTTAGCTATAGAATCTATCTATACTATAGATGATAAAAAATGGCATCTATACTTTACCCTTCAATAATTTAAATATGTCTGCATTTATTGACAAATATCAGTTTCTTTTCAGATAAGTGATGTGACTGAAACCATCAAAAGTGGCCTCCAGTGCCCATAACAAGAACAATAAATCTCTACTTAAGTATGGGAAGACCCAAGTCACCTCGCATTAAACAGAATTATAATGCAAAGCTTTATTTAGGTATACCTTTAGGTACTACTACTATTAGTAGTACTACTATTTAGGTATACTAAAGTATTCTATTTTTGTTACAGGAACGTCGAAATATGTGGACAATAAAGCGGCACTAAAGACTCGAGCATCGACCACGTGAAACTGCTATATTTTTGTTATGATATACCGATTTATACTATATTAGTACTAATTTTTTATGCACATAAAGTTCATTTTCAAATAAATAATACAACATAGGTTATTTTTATTCAAAAACACACAAGTTGCGCCCTTCTAACTATTCACTCGATAAGTATGAGTAAATATGCTATCAATGGTGTGCAATATGCACCGATTAATTATTCTAAAGTGTCGGTTCTAAAATATGGAGGATTCCAGAACGTGGTACCGCAGGCTTAAAATTAAAAGTTTGGTAGTTTATACAAAAATAGATAAGAAACAAATACATAAAACGAACAGGAATTAAAATATGCTGCATGGATGGCCTGAAATATTTTCGATATTCGTTGGTTTATATTCCATATAAATATATTTCATTCTTTCTATCTGCCTATTCAGAAATAGCGACCTGTCCCGGCTTCACACCGGTGCAATCAATTTACAAATCAAAACATATAAACCTTCCTCGTTTATCGCTCTTTCTATCAGTGAAAACCGTATCAAAATCCTTTCCGTCGTTTAAAAGAAGTAAGCGAAGAAACAGACAAGAGGCAGATAACTTTTTTTATAATATTTAGATATATTCGAGAGTTCTGCATTACATAGGTAAAAGTAAAAAAGGCAGTATCGTTAAGTAACTTATTAATTTCTGGAGTAACTTAAATTACTTTACCTAGAAGAAAATATGTCTATAAATTTCATCCACACACCTAAGCTTCAATTAAGCTTTATACAACAGCGAACTTCTACCTCCCCAACAATTAATCCGTTGATTAGTACACCAGGAATTTATGATTTTCTCCGGAGTAATTACACTGTGGCCGCTGTGCAGTAACGGGCAGGGGAATGGACTAATGGAACTCGGAACTCAGCTAACTGTGGTGTTTTACTTAGCGTAAAAGCGCTTTAATTAAGATGATAGGTAGGGTTCTAATAGGTAAGTTATCTGAAACTTAAAGCTAGTAAAATAGCTTAACTAATTTTTATTGTCTTTTAGCATCGTTAATTTACAATAAAAAGTGTAATTTCACAATCTCATCAGATTCAGGAGAGTAGCTTGAGTTATATGAGAAATTTAAGGGCGCTATAAATATACCTTGTTCTCAGAAAGTTGAAGCAAAAAAATCGCTAAGAAACCGGCTAGACTAGAAACAACAACTCTCGTTATTGCCGAAATCACCATCACCCATGCCCCTTGGATGCAGTGCAGCCAGGAGTGATTTCCGTATAACATTATCACCTGCCCACTAACAAGGATATCAAACCAGAAACGAAGTAACTTCTAAGTGTGAAAAGAAATGTTTCAAAAGATATATATGAGATATAGACATATACCTACCTATAGTAACATGTTATGAATAATATACGTTGGGATTTTCTATAATAAGCCTTTGGAGTGGGCATTCGTGATAGTTTATGGCATATTTCCTTAAGCATTTAAAGAACGAACCTGTGTCAAAGGCTTTGCAGAAGAGTAGTTCCAATCCATTTCTAAACGAGCGTCTTCAAAATTCTGTGTATTGCTCAAAACGAAGAAGAGAATAACTCTTGCTGCATCAATATTTAATCTGGCTTGACGACGACAGACCTGAAGCGATGACATGACTCAGATGGTAAGTAGTGTCATCTTGCGTTCTGTTTGCAGGTTTGAAGCCTATATACGGGTATTAAACGAATAGTGATAACACCATGATAGTGGTATAGCATCGGGTGACATGTTGCTAAACAGCGATAGGTGAGTTCGGAAATTGAAAAAAATTATGTGACGTCATACTTAACATACTCTCGCCAAGTTCGTCCGGGGAAGTACTGCCACCATGCCCTTTTCTGCCGCCAAGCAGTGACGCATTCGCGTTACTGTGTTCCGGTTTGAAAGGTGTGGTTGCCGGTGAAATTACAGGCACATGAGACATTCCACCTTCACGTCTCACATTTACGGGCGCATACGATGCGACTTGGGTCTTGTCATACCTACTTTGGGAGGACCCAAGTCGCATCGGTTGTTATGGGCCGAGGTTACCACTTAACACCAGGTGGGCCGTCGGCTCGTTCCGTAAATGTATTACATAAAAAAAAAAAAAAAAAAAAAAAAAAACATAGCTAGTCTGAATCTATGAAACGGACTCTACCAATGTACTAACAACGGTAGCGAAACTTTTTGTAGTAAGGCAGTCTTGAAGGTATAGAGACTATTATGAAGTCTCTTGAACAAAATAGATTTAACGGCTACTTGGATACTTTTTTGATTGTGGCAACACTCATCAAAAGTACACGAAATAGGTAGTAAGTATACTCTCAAATTCATTGAGCTCTCTCTTTCTTTTCTTGTGCGTTCTAAATTTCTGTTTATTCTGATTAACTTTTCTTTTCTCATCTCAGCTCCTTTAGCAACAACCTACTTCAATTGCGATGTCTCTTAGCCATAAAGCTATCTCTTCCGACATATTTCAGTCGTAACTCTTTGTACATAGGTAGTTACATATCATTGCTATTGAAAGTTAAAAATATATATAAAAAAGGTCCTAGTTAACTATAGTTTTCAACTGATATCTGAGTGATCTTTTATCAAAACTTCGTCCAAGTATAAACTTTGACAATGTCAACGCGGCTTTACGGCGATGGTATTGTCCAACACACTGTCCAAACTAATTTCATATTTAAATAGGATTAAATTATCATGGGACAACCCTCACCCTCGATTCATGAGGGTCTAATGTGATTAATTCAGACGTAGGGATACAGCGGACACTCTTTGGATGGACCCAGCATAGCTTATGCGGGCCATGGGCCGAAAATCACGGATGGTTAGGGAACTATTTCATTGTTTTACCATTGTATTAATGGAAAATATGTAATTTTAAGAATTTTATTTAAATTACTGTAGTAATGATACGCAGTAGTAATAGTAGCAATAAGTATAATATAATAAGTAATTATATAATATAATATAATAAGTAATTATATAATATAATATAATAAGTATATATTAAGTTACATTTTGCTATATTATTCATGGTAATAAACGTATATAATAACTAAAGTTTCAATACCTTTTTTTACATATATTTCTTTGGACAAAAAGCACTTCTTTTATCATTAATCAAGTTTAAAGAATACATTTTAAGTAACTCATTTTTGTAACAACTCGTCATTATGAATAAAGCGCCATCTGTCGCAATATACTTGAACTAAGTGGGGCCTTTATGTTTGACCTTATGTTTTGAAGCATGCGTATGTTAGGCGCAGCGCAGCACACTCTTCTTTGTTTCTTGACATTCATTTAGTGACATCTAGCGAATAATCAAAGGACTACTTCGTTACGTGACTTTCGAAACCCACTTTTGTATTTCGTTCACTTCAAGCATACATTTTGAAATCACACTTTTGAAATCAAGGAAACCCACGAATTTACTTCCGAAATAGTTTATGAAATTTGTTTCAGAGGGCGCCCGAATCGACTTGGGAGTCCCTAAATGTTCTAGAAAACTATAAAACCCATGTATAAATTAACCTTTAACATAAATAAATACTTATCTTGCAACCTTAGCCTATTGAAAGAAATTTAAACAATAAATAAATATATATTAATACCTATATAATAAATAAATATTCTTTCATATATTGTTAGTGTACCTAAATCAAAATAAAACATACCTTGGTGCAATAAAATGTGGAACATTTTTTTAACTGACCCATATTTGTTGTGGGCTTTTGTAACGTTTTATTTGCATCATAAATACTTTAACAATGATGGCGATTATCGAATGCTTTGTGACTGAATACAGTCGTAAAGCATGCAAAGGGTTGATTGAACCTTTATTTGAAAGGAAGTATACAATGTTGCGTACAGGGTTGCAGTCAAGTGACATTAATAAACAGCAAGAAACAGTTTATGGCTCTTTTGAGGTGTATGTACGCGAGCCATAAGATGTAGCTGCTCTCGCTTTTCCCGTCCCGTCCCGTCCGTTTTGTTCTGTGCTGTTCTGTTCTATTCTGTTCTGTTTTATTCTATTCTATTCTACATTACAAAATTCTTCTTTCACTCTGAAACAAGAATTGTGTATTATTTATAATTACTCAGTAGGAATAATAGTTACCTATTGTAAGTCCTCTGGCTTTAAGATAAACAATAAATAAGGCTATCTAATATTACATGGTTAGTAGGAAGGTTTAATTAGTAAGGTAAGGTAATCTGCTGTAACTGGCCACTGGTAGTCAACTCGGAGGTAACGTGCTTGTTTGGGCCACGACGACCATCCAAGTTCATCCCTGTACTTTATTGCAAGGCTTATTTGTAATTACTATGTGTAAGGCATCCCAAAAGAATTGAGATTGTATTCTTGTGCTGAATTGAAACGAAACGAAACCCGCAATTCCTTCATCAGTCAGCATCAGATCCGTGCTCGTAAGTAAAGTGTACTCCGGGTGTAAAGTGTTTAAATAAAATGTGAAGTGCAAATAAAAATATTTAAACATCGAAAATGTTGATAGTGCTGTAATTACGTGCTTCGGTATACACTTAGGTACGCATCAATCTTAGGTAAGTAGGGAAAACTACTTACCTAGATATGGCAACATTATCATAACTCCATTGAAATTATGAAAACGATTTTACCAAATATTTTTATTATCAAGTGTGTCTTAAATGAGGTAGGTAAGTAGGATAATTAAACACATAAGTAGAATTCTCTTTGGGTCACAGTTTGAATTAAGATCCTAGGCCTTTTGCCTATTTAGGTAGATATGGGAAAACCGCGGTGCATTAGGCCGTAACTTTGGGTTGAGAGGTGAATGTCTCAAGTGCCAGTAATTTAACCAGCAAACACACCTTTTAAACAGGACACAGTAATGCGTAGGTAAGCGTTTGTTCTTGACGGCTGTAATACGAGTGGTAGCAGTACTTGCCCGGACGAACTTGGCACAAACTCTACTGCTTAAGAAAGTATCTACCTCCACAGGCCGACGGCATAGCAAACGCTTACCTAATAAAATAAATTAATAATAAATAAATAAATAAAAGTATATTTTAAACAGTCTGCCGTACCTATTTAGTTGCCTATATTCCTCTCGGAACCGGATTAAGGCCCATCCACACATTATAGAACCATGGCAGGCTCGGACGACTCGTTTCACGAGGACATTCTTACCGCATACTTGTAGGCTGTGGAATGGGCTACCTCTTGAGGTCTTCCCGGCAAGGTATGACATGGGCAGCTTCAAGAGAAATATAAAAAGAAATCTCCAGGGTAGGCAACGCATCAGTAATGCTCCGGGTGTTGCTGACGTCTATAGGCTGCGGTGACCGCTTAACATCAGGTGGGCCGTAAGCCTGTTTGCCTATTTATAATATAAAAAAAAAAAAAAAAAAAAAAAAACCTAGATATTTTTGTCATTCATGATTTCTTATACCTAACTAAGAGCTTAAAAGTATTCAAATCTTAATTTCGTAACATAAATTATTTTCACTCAAAAAATACAAAATGAACTCACCGATAAATATTACAGTGAATCTGGCAACTTACCTATAACACCTCCTTAGTTAGTAGCAAGGCGTGGGTAGTTCCTTCAAAATAAATAGTGAACGAAAGTCGGCCATAGTGAACGCCTGACAAATGACAAATAAATTGAAATTTATTCGAAAGCGCGTGCGCGTAGAAAAGAAAACGCCTCGAAAGCGTGGGGAAATGTAATAAAAATGGACGAATGAGATTCGCTCTTTCCGTCCGCCATTGCAATAAGGGCGGGAACGCGCGTCGGCTGTGTGAAAGGAATAAAATTTATGCGCGCTTGCATCCCATTCTGAATCACAATTTCACATCGCATACGTCGTAAAAAGAGGGTTCTATCCGACTTGAGCAACATGGCAAGATGGCACCGCATAGACCGTAGAAATAGAATCGAATGGCGGTTGATCAATATACCGGAAGTGAAGTATTTAGCCATGAAATGAATGCTATGTTGAAGGTAATTAACGATATTTTTATGTAATAATACAAATAATTATTCAGGTAACTTATTGGTTATTGAAGGCGGCGATTACTTATCAAGTTCTATGTAACAAGAGTAATATAAATGTAATGAAGATAAAGCCCTTCATTAATGTTGTTTATGATCTGTGGTCTTTGCTGTCATGTCAATGTCACAAGATTAGAGGGAAGACTTTGGAAGCATGAGTCATGTTTTTAGAATTGGAATAATGTGAGGTATCCCACACATTATAATACCGTAAATAATAGCTCTAAATGTTGTTTCTCTTTTCAGGTAAGGTATATAATGTACTAATCCAAAAGTTAATGTTTAAGCTTTTAAAATGTGTTTATTAATAAAATAAATAACCTCTTTTCAGAGCAACACAATATTCTATTATTTCAATAAAAAAACCCAATGGTTTTTACGTTCATATTATATACATTATGATAACAATAATAACCATTTATTCTACCAACAAAGATCATTAAATAAACACAAAAATTTAAATCAAAAGAATAAAAATACAACCATTATGGCATAGGACATGACTGTGTTTAATTATTATATAACTATTTTCTCGATCTGTTTGGATTAATGTATGCTTAATTTAGAGTTAAATTTTATCGCGGGAAGCACTGTAGGTATAACTATATTATTTCGTTTTGAGGGAATGTTTATTAATTAGGAATACACATTTATTGGTAAGGAGAAAGTTTGCATTCATCGCTTTTATTTTTACCCCTTCGGTGGAAATCAGAGAGTTCAATGCGTGCGCCCTGAAAACTTCAGGTTCAAGATTTGCCATCACACTTTTTTTATTATGTTGGAAACGAATTTAACTGTTTTGGCCGTCGTTTTAGCCTTTATGTAGAGCTTCCAAAATAAAAAATCTATTCATATAAGAACAAAAATGTTCAGTGATGTCTCCATGTGTTGCCTGATGACTATCATGCGGCAGTCTATTTCTAATTGACGTCCCGCATGGGGCATGCCTGAAATGAAGAAGCCGGACTGTTGGTTGCTGGTAACACTGTCTCAGTAGTAGCGTCAGGGGCAATTTAGGTGGAGAGCTGGATCCGATCAGCCCTACCAGCCTGAGGAGCTGTTGCTCGCACTCGCTCACCTGAACACTTGGCGGCACCGTCACTTCTTACAGACCGCTCCGTGTCTATTGTTTTATAATCGATTTAGTTAAATATTTATGTTCCAACGATAACAAAAACAGAAAAAATATATATAATATAATAAATATATACGTAAAAATACGAATAAATATAACAAAAAAAAAAAACCATCCACAACACAGGAATCCCAGTGTACTGCACATTCTTGCGCTTTATTCAGTCCGATTCAGTTTAAGTAGGTATTGAACTATTGTGTTACCTATTTAAGTGCTATGTTGTAATGTTTTTTGTAACAAATAAAAACAAATTCAAATTATATTCAATTATATATATAAAGAAAATTAACTACCTTGTGTATGTCGGACAGAAAGAGATAAAAGACACATCAATGTTAACGTTTTGGTCTTGCAATCAACAAGATCCGTTCCATCAGTGCTAGCTGCCTCCTGTTTGTTATTCCAACACCTTCCAGCAACATAAAATAAAGGTGAGTTTTAACTAAATTTCAATCTAATATCAAAAATCTAAATATCAAATGCATACTGAATTCATTTGAAATACATATAAGTATGAAACTGAAATTAGTTATAGAAATACTAAATAAGAAAGTTGAAAATTAGACTAACCAGTGCTAAAGAAACGAAATGTTGTTTTATTTTCTCTATATAGGAATATTTTGAGCCGCAATAGATAGTATACTAGTATATGACTTAGGCATCAAATCTCTGGATAGAGAAATAGTGAATAGAAAAATAGTGAATAGAAATTTCATTTCACTCAAGGATAGTAGGTAGGTAAGTACTTAGGTAGGCAGATAGGTAGGTCATACTGTATAGCATACTATACAGTAGTACCTACATATCTGCCTACCAGAAAACCAGAAAAAAAAACATTTCCTAACGGCAATCTTTTTATAAAATTTGCTTTTCTAATCTACCTCCTCATAAGGAATACGTAAATTTTTGATCACTGCTAGATTCTGAATCATTACCTATGCATGTTTTCCCTTTTCCCGGCCCGATGTGAAAACTGCCAACAAAAGCAAATTTTATAAAAAGAATGCCATTAGGATTTTTTTTTTTGTGGTAATACATATTTTTCATTTTACGGGATGAGTCATAATTATGGGGTTGGCAATTGGGCCCCTGGTACCTACTACTGCCACTTATTGTATCACTGGCCCTCTAACCAGTGTGCCGAAAATATTAAGTTGCTCCCAAAGAGGCTTGTTTCGTACACTTGACACATGTCTTCGATATTTTGGTTCTGCGACATGTCGGTTTCTATGTTTTCCTTCACCGTTGTGAGAACGTGGTAGGTATACGTATAACGAGGAGCCCCTTTGAGGCGCACTTTAATCCTTTCACCACACTGGTTCGAGAGGCTAGTGATAGGATTAGTAGGACGCAAGTAGGTAGTAGGTGAACTAACTCATTGGTGCACGACAGTTTTTGGGTTATTGACCCCTGGTAAAAAAGACGCAAGGATATCATAGGAAAGATCCTATCATCAAAGTAATATCCTATTAGATATAGTGGAGGCTGCTTGTATTTGAGGTTACTATACTTAAACAAAACATATACCTAATACGCTCATAGCTTGGATTAGCTAAGTTTATACTAATACCAGTGAGGTAGCTGGCCCTAGACAGGCCCTATATCAAAATCCAAAAACCCCAAAGGGGGTCCAAATGAATTGTAAACATTTTACACAAAAAAACAACTGCTCAGACATGGCTAAAACATATTGATCGTGTATGAAAATGAATCCAGATAAAATATGATAGGATATGATTTTTTTGGAATTACGGCCTAAGAGTTGAAGGGATATTGTGGATAAAATTTTACAAATTATGGATTACACACTTTCAGGGCCCCTGTAGCCGTGGGGCCCCGTCTCGATACGGCGTTAGCTACGTCCCTGACTTATACATAGCTAGGTGTGCGGTTAATGTTCTTGGAAATATATATTAAATACCAAGTAAGTAGACACTAACTCGGTTTATGTGCGCCCACTTTTTATCGTGGTCGGCGATATGGGTTTTTTATATTTATTGCGGACGTGCTACCGTCTACCTCAATTATTTCTATGGTCCAATAAAAGCTGCATTTACTACGAGGATACTAGATGTCTACTGATACTAGGTAAGTGTATCTTGTACGCATATATATTTTTTAACTTTTTAGTTTGCATTGTTAGGAATCTGCCATAGTAAATAGCCATTAATATGCGAAATTTCAAGCAAGGTAGGTATTAGGACGAACGGCGTAGGCTCAGTAGCTAATAGCATATACCTACCAATTATTAATGGTCTATGGTAGTATAGTAGATATTTATTAGGTAGTGTCCGTCATATGAGCGCGGACTTTAAAAAAAAATAGATATATCTGAGTTCTGTCGAAATGACTGTAGGCTCTTTATCTCAATCACTCTATCAATAAAGAATATTTATCTTCACTCAGGGTTCAGGTCAAAAAGGCTTCTTTCTTCAACTGCTCTTACCGCGGAGTTGATTGGTCTGGTAGGTGGCTAGGAACCTTCGGCAGTACCTGGGTATCGGGTCATTTAGGTAATATTTATCAGGGGACATCACCCGATATACTGACCCTTAATCCCAGGTGCGGTTCGTCACAAAACGGCCAGAATAGTCGAAAGCATACAAAAATAGCACTTCACTTTACCCCCACACTCGCGACCATCAATAACGCTTGTAGCAAATTGAACAATGCAATTTCCGTTACATTTATGGCTGCTATATAAAATTGTCCCCCTCAGTTTTGTGTTATAAATTACATAAAATTACGACCTCTATATAAAAACATAGTAAAAGTTACAAGGGAGTCTAAATGGGACGATCTCTCGATACGCGAATCTTTGTTCCGCCGAGATCTGCTTTGAGCGGGGCCGTAATTTTTGCAAGTGATCTGTATCTATTTACAGCCAACAGATTAGAATTAGAATCTTCCTTACCAAGTTTAGAAAAATCGCATAGGCCGCTATTTGGATTCAAAAAAACAAAAAACTAAATCTTTCCATGGGAAGCTCCAACTAGTTTGAATTGTACCAGTTCTTAATCATGGAGGTAGAAGAGAAGCATCGACATCTTTTTGTTCCATCACTACCAGAAAGGAGCCTATTATAGGCTCCATAACTGAAATAAATTAGATGCTATGAGCTATCATTTCTTGCAGTGATGGAGCATGCCGATGGCCTGATGATTAATTACAATATAATAATATTGGTGGACATGTAAACCCAATCCTGGTAATTTAGCAGGTTGGTTTAAGATTTGTACTGGTTTATTGTTATTTTATAAAGTTACGGAACGAACAGATGTTAAGTGGTACGTAACCTTTGCCCATAACAAGCAAAATGACTCGGGTCTTCCCCTACGTACGTCGCATTGTATGCGGCCGTAACTCTGAAGGTCCGAACACTTCAAACCCGTACACATAAATGCCCATACATTAGATACTGCTTGACCGCAGAATAGAGAATGGTGACAGTAATTCTCCGGACGAACTTGCCATAGGTAAGTGCTGCTGCTACTAAAATTCAGCAGTCGATTGTCGGATGACAGATGTTTGGAGATAGATGGCGATGTGTGAAACGACCACCGATATTTATTTATTCATTAAGTAAACGGCTACTTTACAACGCATTTTACACAATTAATATTAATTTATTTTAATAACTTCTAACTTGGTATTATAAATAAAATATTGTATTGTATTATTTATTTAATTGTCAAGTTAATTAAATAATATAGTTAATTAATAATATAATTAAATTTATTCTTAAGGAGTCATCCTTAAGAATAAATGCATATGTGAGATAGTTAATGTATTGATGTTTAGTATTGATGATAGTTTTTGTATTTTGTATTTGTATTAATAAACGTTACACACACACTCACACACACTCACACACACACACACACACACACACACTCACACACACACACACACACACACACACACACACACACACACCACAAAATTTATATTAACCAAGTCAAACGTAGAAATTGTTACTTCCTTTTGCATGTCTATTTGTTACAATGTTTTTATTACTTTTATTTTACTACCTACTTTTTGTTTAATCATTTTTTGTTCAACTATAGCGTCATAATTATTTTAATGTATACATTAAGGGGAAGCTACTGTTTTTCCTGCAACACAGTTTTAAACTAACGCAGGAGACGGTGCTCACAAACACATGTACACAATATTTTGAAATAAATGATTTGTATTTGTATTTGTTACGTTTCACATCGGCTGGGAATAGGACCTCAACATAAAATAGGTAGATAGGTACCTTATGTAATAAAAAGATAATAAAATATTAAAGTTGCAAACATGGTATAATGTATAGGCATCTTGGGAACTGATTAGTTCGGCTTAGGATGACACGCCATAAACTTGCATTGCACAGCTAATTTAGGATTTACGATATCGTAAATATACATTGTTTGGCCGCGGTGTGACGAGCGCGGTATGGACACAGTTCTAGCAAAATAAAATGTAGTTTCTCATGGTTCCTGAGAGTAAATATTGAAAATCAGTTTAAATGGAAAGGACTGGATAAGTCGTTTAAAAAAGTCCGTTTACACGATAATGCTGGCACAATTGATTGTGGTTTTTGAGATAAATCGATCAGATGTTGGTTAAAAAGGGACCGGAAACAATCCAAATGATTCAACCAGGTCCAGAGAGGTGTCTTAGGTACAGCGCGACATTTGTGTCATTTGTGCCATTGTGGCATGGGACCTAGATAATTGATATAATACTTATATAGGTACTTTTTTCATGTAAATACATAAATATAATAGGTACATATTAATACCCAGACACAGAACAAACATCTATGTTCGTCACACAAATGTGAGATAGATAGACACAAATGTTTCTCCTAGGTGGGAATCGAACCCCCCATACCTATATATACCTACAGCGGCAGAAGGCAGAGTTACTATCAACTGTGTTGTGAGACCAGACAATATCAGATATTGATTTTGTTTCAAAAACTTTATTATAATATTATTCCAAACATTTTTTGCGTTCGTGTTGCCTTGTTTCAATAGGTACCTAACGTACAGTGATGATATTTGTCATGCTAATTATATTTAATGTCACAATTAATCTGAAAACTTAGTTTTTATTATTTTCACCATTAATCTAGATGTTTTAATTTCACCACAAAAAATACTAAAAGTTATTTATCTGTTTACCAATTCACAATAAAAGTTAGTAATGCATATTTTTAAATAAATATACCTGTTATTACCTATCTTTTGATACCAAGGACAGAATAATATAATTTATGAACTATGTCTGTACTATGTTTCTTCGGTCTTGTTTATTAGGTAATAACTACATAAACATTATGACAAGTTGGCATGCGCTCTAACTTTATTGAAGTTTTAATTTGAAGCGTACATTTCGTAATAAGGCTGGTAAATATTTTGTCTTGAAAACAAAATCATATTAACTAGTATTAACCAATTTAACTTTAATTTTATTTAACATTAGTACCTAAACCATAAGTGAACAAAAAAAGTGAATAAAAAGTTTATCCATAATATAAGTACATTTCAGATTTTAAAATAACACATCTTAAGAAATTACTTAACTAACTACTTAGTTACTAATATGTGAGAAGTAATAGAAGTAAACCACCCAGTGAACAAAACAGCGCATAGAACAAAGAAGTTATTCAAAAAAAGTGCTAGTCACTTCCGACGAGCGACTTGAGTCTAGGTAAGACCTACTCTTGTTTATAAGGACATAATCCTTGAAATGAAATCGATCTTTGAAAATGTCGTACAAATTATATACCTACTGACATATTTTTTTAACAAATCTTGTCAATTCTCATTTGGAATGCCAACCACAGCCATAATAAGTGCAGGTTTCCGATATTTGCTCTCATCGCGTCTATTCTGATCAGAACTCGTAATAAAGTGTTGGCTTTTTATGTAGGATATTCATCTAGGAAGGAACCCATTGTTGTTGCCATAAATAATTCACGACAAACAATTTCCAAATCCAATTTTGGGGTAAATTTTACGATCGCGACACACCAGGCTAGGGTATGCAAGGCGTGCAATTTTCTTCCAAATTTTATTCTTATTTTATGGGCGTCTACTTGAGTAATGAAAAACTATAAAAATACCCGCGTGGGGATAATGCTGGGGTCGTTTGGACCTTCCAGTTTTATGACATCCCGGCGAATGGCACACCGCTATTTTTACAACCCGCCAATTTCATGAGTTCAAGATGGCATCGCTGTGGAGTTATACTTACATAGTAGGTATTCTTTAGCATCGCGTTGAATTATACAATAGCTAGGTACTCATATTTGTGTATTCTTATAATAATATCCCAGTAGGTATTATTTTGTAAAACAAAAGTACCTACCTAGGTACCTACAGAGTACAGTTAAAGCTTCGTAAGTTATTTACCTACATACTTACCTACTTAGGTATTATACTAACGAGATTCTGTTCAACAAATTTTGAAATACATATACTTATTATAATTATAGGTTTTTTTTATTTTATTATGTGATTTAGATACGGAACGAGCCGACGGCCCACCTGGTGTTAAGTGGTAACCTCGGCCCATAACAATCGATGCGACTTGGGTCCTCCCCTACTTGGTATGACAAGACTCAAGTCGCATCGTATGCGCCCGTAACTCTGAGACGAGTAGGTGGAATGTCTCATGTGCCTGTAATTTCACCGGAAACCACACCTTTCAAACCGGAACACAGTAACGTGAATGCGTTACTGCTTGGCGGCAGAAATGGGCATCGTGGCAGTACTTCCCCGGACGAACTTGGCGTGAGTTCTCCTGCTCTTATTATATATCGGTTGCGATGGCTCTATCTTAAAGTGATACTAATCTAGAATCATTCTGAATTCAAATTCTTACTCAGGTGTAAATTTACGAACCAATATCTCCTGGATGTAGGTATGAAGCTTTGATTTAACAGTAGCGATATTGTTTCACCTGTAGTACCTAATTTTCATGAAGAAAGTATTTGGTGTTACTTTTCACTTTAATTAATTTCGAAACATTTCGATATCACAGGTTGTCGAGGCAATAATGGAAGACAACATTGTGTAAAACAAACGATCATAGTAAGGTCCATGAGACTGCCGGATCTTGTCCGTGTCGTCAGCTGTAAAGGTTTTTGGCTGAAAATCAGCGCTGAGTATTCTCATCATATGCTGAGCCATCCCTTTTTTCAGCACAGGGCGCATAGGGACTCATTATTTTGTTTTTGTTGTTTTGTTTTTTCGTGTACTGTTTGTTCCTATGTTTGTGCTGAAATAAATGTTTTTATCTATGTATCTATCATGAAAATACGAGAACATGTGACGATGATCTCGTCAACAAACCAGTCCTACTGCTGGGATATTTCAAGGAGCTTGGCTTGGATTGGTAATGGTTACCAGGGGAAACCCGTGTAGGATATCAGTGAAGGTTTTTACACCCCCAACTAGTCCTACCTATCAGAAAATGAACAATACGTTACAGAACCTGCTTGGAAAATTGTAAATATACATAGGTACTTACTTAGGTATTAAACACAAATCTCAGTTAACTGAATTGATGTTATAGTGAAGAAATAGGTATTGTGAATTTGTCTGGATATTTATTAAAATACATGTGAGTATGTGTTTTTTAAATTATGGAAAGGTCAGCCTTCTTCTTCATATTGGTGGACATTTCACACAGCGCCACCTAGCCCCAAACTAAGCATAGCTTGTTTGTACTATAGGAACCGACCACTGAATAACTATAGGTATACATACTTCTTTTTTACAAATAAATATTAACACCCAGACAGGACAAACATCTATATTCGTTACACGAATGCTTGTACGTGGGAATTGAACCCATGACCTACAGCGCAGAAGGCAGAGTTACTACCAACTGAGCTGTGAGTCGTCTTTGAAATATATTGTTTATATTACTTACTAGCTGTTGCCCGCGACTTCGTCCGCGTGGGATTCGGTTTTATCACGCACCCCTATTTTACCCGTCGGAAAAGTAGCCTAAGTTACTCCTTGGTACATCAGCTATCTGCCAGTGAAAGTCCCGTCAAAATCGGTCCAGCCATTTCAGAGATTAGCCGGAATAGACAGACAGACAGACAAAAATTTAAAAAAATGCTGTTTTGGTATAATATGTACCTACAGTGTATACATCCATATGCACTTAATATTACAAACAGATACTGCAATTTTATTTATTTGTATAGATTTACGCTCTTCTTCCAAGAGGCAATATCAAAATATTCTTTCCGTTTCATCTGGTTATCTCACTTATTATACTTTGCATTCAAATCTGAAATTCAGCTTTTAAATACTTCAGTTCCTTTCAATATTGCCTCTCGAGCAAACGCATCTGTCCTCTCATTCCTATGTATTCCAGTATTAACAGTATCCACTGTAACCATATTTATACAGTTGCAGATTGCATAAAGTTCTATGTACAATTTTTTATGCCATTTCATATTTTAAAACCTTCCCTTACATTGAGTTGGCAGTCATAAAAGGCTGCACCACTTCCATGCGTTTTGATACATAAGTGTATCCCAAACCAAATACTGTGCCATTCATCAAAAACAGAATTTAACATATTATGCAATGTGTTATATTTCAAAGTATATGGTCATAGGTATTTCTTGGCTGTAACATATTGTCAGCATTCATTTTCATAAACTCCATATTAATATTTGAGACCCATTTACCAATGTGAACATTTTTAAAGGGTTCGTTCATAATTAAGAACCAACACAGGGAATGAGCTATCACAGTGCTTTAAAGGGGTTCACTGAAAACGTTTAAATTCCCTCTGGATATTAAAAAATATATACTTATTTTTGTTAATACAGCAACATGATTGCAAACTTATTGTCTTAGTAGTAAGGTCTAAATCTTCAGTAAAATATATTAGCTGTACTTGATGCTAAAAACATAAGATGGCTGTCCACCATACTAATTTTATATCTTCCAAAAAACAGTCAAAGCAGTTAATGCATGGAACATTTTATGATTGTATGGGCAGAACAACAGCTTTTTGCAGTTTTCTAATACAAATAGTATGGTCAGACCCAAGTTGCATCATTTACAACCGCAACTTGAGATGGTAAAGGAATGTCTGATGTGCGTGCAGGCTGCAATTGCATTGCGGCACTGCATCCTCCACACCGGCAGCGGCAGCGGCACGTCCAGATCGCAACAATGCGAGCGCAATACGTGACGATTGGTGACTCAATGGTTGGCAGTTGGCAAATCGCCGGACAAACACTGCACGTTGTTGCGTTATGGAACAACAATATGTACAACGGTAATGGTCACATTTTTAACTTATAAAGTCAAAAAGATACAATTTCACATTTTGTACAGTATCATTTTATGACCAAACTCGGTTTTTGTCCAGTCCAGTAGCTTGGTGCAGTAAGCAAGCATTGTATTCTTAACTAGTGATTATATTTATTTAATTCTTGTCCAGTTTAGTTGGCTGCTGTTTCTTTTAGATAATTGTATTAATTGTTCTGTTCGTAAATAAATCCATATGCAGAATAATAGTTCACGAATCTAAAAAATGTAGGAATGTTATTGTCATAAATGTGTTCTAACTGTCAAAAAAATAATGCCACCGGCATTTTTTTTTTTGGTGTGACTGAACTTCAGTCCGAGTATAATATGTCATCAAGCAAAGAGGCTGTGGCACATTACCATCCTAATCTGTTGATTAGTGACACTTTAGAAGACTAATTACATTTATGATTATGAAAAGTTGTTTTATGTTGCAATTTTATTGTAAAACTATGTAACAGTCACTTAACCCGGCGGAGGGCATTGGTACGCCATAACACAGGTCATCCTAGTTTGGGTACCAATGTGTTTCCAAACAAAAATGTTTAAATGTTTTATGTGTATGTATTTTTAATGCATTTTAAAATTTAATAATGTTTGTTGGCTAAAATAAACTTTATTTCATTTTCATTTCATTTCATTTCAGTTTACAAACGCTTGATAAGCCTAGTGTCTAATATAACTAAAGTACACATACAGTCCACATTAGTGGACTTTATGAACAAGACAGCAAACATGTGTCGTCATCTAGATACTTTCTAGGTACGGTAGTGTTCGTCTACTCCTTATCTATATTTTTATAAGTAAGTTGTTGGATATAATAGCTTTGTTTAAAAAAACGACTTTAAAATATTTTTTTCACTTTTGCAAATTCACATTACAGATTTCTCAATGAGAGCTAAATGACTAATTTTGTGCTATAACAATGAAAAAAAGGGTTTAAATATGTACTACTTTAAAAGGGCTAAATCTAGCTCTGGAAGAGTTAATGTGGTATCACTGGCATAAACGAAACAATTTATGTAATTTAGCTTATCATAGACAAGTATTTGTCTATGTTCGATGCGCGTTCAGTTTGCTACGTTCCTATTGGCTGTTCCAGAAATCTTGTTTAGCAAGCCAATATGGCGTCTTTTGTGTTATGAGATGACAACATCGCAGTAGTGTGCTATTTGTCAATAATTTAATGACAAATTCGTTGTAAATCTATCTACCTCATGAGTTCAAAGAGATTTGAATAATTTTAATGATTATCATTGTTTCAAGACACGGCACGTGACCCGCTCATAAAAAATAACTGTTTTGAGTGCGTCTGGGAAAGTACTCTGGTTCGCGTAAAAATGGCGGGCGTGATAGCTCCATGGGTTGTTTTCGTCTCGTTCGCTGAATGAAGCAGAGTTTTGAAATGTGTTTTGTATAAGTTAAAACGTAATAAGTACATAATTTGCGCGAGGACAGCATGTGCAAATTTCCCTGACACCTGAAAAGATCGCATCGGATAGTTGGTGTAGGTGTCAACGTCTGATGAAAATATCAGAATGTCGCGTTGGGGCAGAGGCCGTAGCGGCAGCGTGGCGGTGCCGCTGGACAGTAACCTATTCAGGGAAAACAGCAATTGCCCTTCTGCAGCTCGTTCTGCTGGAACTGTGGGTAAATGGGGTATCACTAGCTTCACATCAATCAGGAGTGCACCTTACGGTAAGATGATTCAATTTATACACTATTTATCTGTTCTTTACACATAATGTCCTCAATATTTTGCTCTCCTGCTGCCTATATTTGATGACTTATTTCAATTGAAACTTCTGAAGTGAACTTTTAGTAAAAGTGAAAGTTAGTGTTTACATACCAGTTTACAAGTATATTGAGTTGTTGCTAATATATAATATGTAAGATTTATTATATTCTATAAAGCTTGATTATTTTAATTTATATCCCTAATATCATTATTTTCTTTTAGCATATGCAAACAGTGTTCTAAAAAAGCCAGTACAAGACCAAAATAGTCCTCTGACAGTACCAGCAGTTGAAACAGAGCAACCTCCACCTAAACCGAAGAAATTCTTCAAATCAAGAAATGCTGAACCATATCCTCCCGTTCCTCAAATCACATATGCACCTCCTGTCCCAGCCGCACCACTATCACCAGAACACCCTTCTAGTAGCAAAGGAAAGAATAGTAAGAGAAGTAGAGTGTACAATAGGGACTCCTCATCACCAGAAATTCCCTGGCGTGGTTCTTCTGAGAAATCCAAAACAAAGAAAAGTGTAGCGACTAAAGCATCTAAAAAAGAAGATGCTCTTGACCCTAATATTCAACCACCAAATAAAAGATATTTGGTCCGGAATCGGGATAAAGTGATCAACTATGCTGAGGATGGCAGTAATAGCCCCATACCAGATTTCAGTCGTTTTGAACATCCAAATCCACCTAAAGTGGCATCACCTAAAATTTCATCTCCGAAAGTATCATCGCCTAAAGTTCCATCACCCAAAGCAAGTCCTGTTTTGTCAAGTCCTGTGTCTACGAAAATAGAGGCAGTAAGTCCTTCAACGAGTAAAGATTGTAATGAAGAACGGAAACCGCCACCTATAGTGCTGAGAATATCTAAAGGGACTTCTAGAATTGTTAGCACTGATTCAAATGAAGGATTTACCTCACCTGGTTCAGACAGACATTCTTCTATGGACATGCACTCTGATATTGTAGAACCTATTAAGAGAAGTCCAGCTGTAGAGGCTATTTGTTCACCTAAACATGAAGGTCTCAAGATTACGATAAAATGTGCTGGTCTTTTGGACAGCAAAAAAGACAGGAAGAAGGAAAAGAAGGAGCATAAAGCTCACAAACGTCATCATAAAAACAGTGATGATGAACCTTTGAAAAAACCTGCATCGCCTACTCCAGGGTCAGATGTTTATGATCTGTATAAAACCCTCGCATCACCGGGACATGAGCCTGAAAAGGAAAGTAAGTGCAAACCAGCTGTGGATGACATTGAGTCCCAACTGGCAAAACTGGATTCCACAGGCCCACCTTTCAAATCACCCAGGTTAGAAGCAAATGAGCCTCAACCAGAGCCCAAGCCACCAGAGACAGCCGGAAGGTCAAGAAGGAATAGACCAAATGTAAATTACAGTGAAAATGATGATTATTTGGATGCAGTTACTAATAAAACTCTTCCAACCAAAATTGTCATAAAAACTGTGAGTGACCTTAAAAAAGAGACTAGGAAAGGAAAGAGAAGACAAGAAGCTATCATTGAGACCCCAGTTGTTACATCTGATAAACACAACAATGTTGAAAAACCTGAGAGTCAAGAAGAAAACAGCGACTTGATAGATATTCTATCTGGAAGTGATACTAACAAGAAAGAAGAGACAACTTATAGAAAACCTCATAAAAAGCAAAAACATAGGCACGTAAAACATCCCAGTCCGGAACAAGAGATTACACATGAAGATTTCAGTAATGTGCCAAGTGTTTCATCCGAGAGACATAACATTGATACACAGAGTGTAGTCAATGATGTAATGCATCATGAGGATGGTACTGCTGAGCCAGAACCGCATAATGCACATGGGACTCCAACCTATCTGCAAGCAAATACACAGTCATCAGACTCAGCCTATAACAGCTGCCCAAATGAAAATTCAGAGGAAGAGTCCCACAGGAATCCACAAGAAGATGTATTCAAACCGCCTTTACTTAGTAATGAAAATCACGTAGATGATAAACCCAGTGTCAAACTGGTGATCACTAAGAAGAAAGGTTCAATATTCAAGAGCAAGTCATTGGTTAATGACAATCCATCACCGTTGCCTGCAAGAAAGAGACGTCACCTTTACCGACATGAATGGGCAAATGATGTAAGTGTAATGTTATCTTCTTCTGTTTTTGAATTTTGTAATGGCATTTTCGTAACTTTACATTATATTATCATTTTGACTTCAGTTTAAAAGATGTAATGAGCATGCATTCTAGGTATCATGTTCGAGCTTTAGCTTTCTTGATGAATATCAAGGATGGTGAAAATTAAGCATTTTCCTAGTCATCACTCAACAGAAATTGTTTTTAAGATTGTTTTCATTGACAATGACCCTAAACAACCTCAGTTTGTCTACATTGACCTTGAGTTCTTGTGACATGCAACGTTCAGATTATCTGCAGTACATAAATAACAATGCTGACAACTCCATTGATTTATTGTCACAAGTCATAGACCATTACTATCTACTAAGATAAAATATGGTGCTGTGAAAAAACTATACAGTTTATTTTGTAGAATAGCGACCTAGAGGTCATTACACAGGCTCTAGATTGTTGTCCCTTGTCTCATCAAAAAAGCAAGAGTTAACCTATTTTATTATTATTTTGAATACCCAAATCTGGTTTGAAGAGTCAGGCCGTAGAAAATTTGTTTGCAAATATATATGTGTGAGTTTGTTGTAGTGGTATTTTTTTTTATATATATTTTTTACCTGTAAGTGAAATACTTGACATCATTTCTTACTTTGATGACTTCAGAAGTTAAATATTCTGGTCTGCACAACATGCGTCTTTACAAATCATGAACGGATTGAAAATCAGGGGTCTGTATGACTTGTTCTCCTAATAAAAACTTATTTCAATTCACAGAAAGGAAATGAAACTCCTAGACCTGAACCGCAAGAGACCCCTGAAGTACCAAATCCAGTTGAAGTATCCGAAGAATTGACGAAGGTGACCAGATACAGGGCACCTGATCCCATTGTGGATGATCCAGCTGAAACGGTCAAACCTTACACCAGTGTAAAATGCTCTAAAGAGGCTAAAGAGGTAACATTCTAATATTTACAACTAACAATGTCGTACAGGTGTAAAAAGACTAATCGTGACAACTTTATCAAGTGAAAACACCCCTTTTATCCAATTTCCATGCTTTTTTACCACCAAATAAAAGGTGAAAAGTAATCATTATATTCTCAAATAGGCTAGTATACATACACACATACATAAAAATTGTATGCTGATTCATACTGACTGCACTCTTATTATATTGTCTCGTGTTAAACTTTTCAGTACTATACTGTCGTAAGAAATGTGAAGAAAGCCCACCAGATACAAGAAATTGGAGAATTCCAGGAGTTCAATGATGATGTGGAATACCTACTTGATACATTACAGGTAAAAGTTTTAGTTATAGACTAAATCAGAAGTCACGATCTGAATTATTGAAAAAAGCAAAAGCGATGCAAATATACTAGTAAACTTTATTTTTATTTTTGAAATGGCTTTTTTTTTCTTTTTTTTTAATTACTATAGGCTCACATTCGACCGCAATCTCACCTGATGTTAAGTGACGATGCGGTCTACGATGTAGCATGCTTGCCTAGAAAATACCTATTCACTCTCCTCTTGAAGACCTCCAGATTATAGTTTTCGGGAAATACAGACGCAGGAGTTCCAATCTTGGGCTGTCCGTATTATGAAAGTGGAAGCAAAACACTTTGTACGGATGTGAGGTAATTGGACCAAGAAAGGGGAAAGGGCTTGACAATTAGATGGCTAGATGGCTGAATAGTGTTTACCTACCAAGGGTCTCCAGTCAGAGATTGGCAGATGTGACACCTCTTCCAAGTTTTGTCCTCCGTAAAAGCAGTTTCCTCATTTACTACACATTTTTTAAATTTTACTAATTACATTTTTGGTGCACATGCTCCATCAGTTGGTTGCCACAATATTGGTTAAATTATAAATAATTGAAGAAAAGAGTTCTTTTGAATAGACCCAATTCTTTTTCTTCTTCTTTTTACGTTTATCCTCCTCTACTGGGCAGTCAAAAGACGAACGACTAACGTGCAATGTTTGCAGCATTTTTATTGTCATGTTTAAGGTGGCGCACTAACCTAATCCTTGAATGACGTACTTGAGTATAACTGTAGTATGTTAACAGGACAGTAATCCAATATCGACGCGCTGCCTGTCCGCGATCACGTTGGCGAGCAAGTGCACCGCGGCCGCGTTCCGCATGCACCTGCGCGCGCACGGCACCGTGCAGAAGTTCTTCAGCGCGCTTCACGACGCCACCAACGATCAGGTACTGCAGCCTCCACCACACAAATCACACCACTCCGCTGCACGGCAGGCATCACCCACCCAAATTATAGCCACATTAGAAGAGCGATGGCCACAGTGTGATTCGACTCTGGTTTTATACTTTAGAATGCGAGGACTCAAGTTGTATTTCTGTCGGGCTGGGGTCGTCAGAACGTCAGGTTGGCTATCTGTTTGTTCCATCAATAAATAAAAAAAGCGCCTCTGGTCATCTGGCTTCGGTCGGGTGCTGTCCTGCAACTGAACTACTTGGTTGTGCTGCTAAAGCGTTGTCTGCGGTCATGGACTTGAGGTAAAAAATGCTTGCAATTAGCTGGGTCAGAGGTCAGGTAGAGTTGTTAGGGAGACCTGAGTCTGAGTTAACTAAGTTTTGATTGATTATGCACAAGTCTATCTAGATAAAGTACCCAAATGCTTTATGTTTAGATGACTACTTGCCCCTTGATGTAAACACAAAAGCCACACTAAACTTAGAAGCTGGTAAATGTAAAAATAAGTACATAAATTTGACCCAGAAAACACTGAGATGGCCAACAGATTTGCCATTATTTGAACTGTATCTCTGGCCAGTAGCATTCACATTATGCTGAAGTGAAAAGACCAATCATGAAAATTTTTGCCTCTATATTGATCAATTACTAATATTAATATTACTTATATAATTTTGTTTCAGAGCCTGGGACTTTGTACAGCGACAGTAATGTTTGTGTTGTCTCAAGATCGTCTCAACATGGATCTGGATCGGGAATCTCTTGAGCTTATGCTTAACTTACTGGAATCTGATGCATCACATAAGTAAGTACTATAATAAGGATACACTGAAATCGTCATAACTCGACATTACATTGTGAGTAAATATTACCTAACCATACAAATGGATGACAAAAATGTTTACTGTTGCAAAGCTTGGTGTAACTGACATTTTGCAAATGTGAGGCATTAAAATATTAATGAGCAAAGGAGGAATGACAGAATTGTAGAAGGTGTAAAACGGTGTCCTCTGCCTATCCCTCTGGCAAACAGGTGTATTTTTATGCATGTAAGTCTTTTCATTCAGTGGAGATAATAAGAGATGCATGCAGGATTAGTGAAATTATGTTAATTGTTGCCAACAGAATTATCACTACTATCGATGATATTTGACTAAACGTATATCTTCATTAGTCAAGTACAATTGAAACAAAATTGGTTTTATTGTGTTTCATAGTTTACATTCAGTCTTGTAAATCTCAATTCTCTAAAAATTTTTGTGCCACATGGTTTCATAAGTATGACAAATTTGGCCTTATATTTAATGACTAGCTGTTGCCCGCGACTTCGTCCGCGTGGAATTTCCCTTTTATCACGCACCCCTATTTTACCCCTCGGAAAAGTAGCCTAAGTTACTCCTTGTTACATCAGCTATCTGCCAGTGAAAGTCCCGTCAAAATAGGTCCAGCCATTTCAGAGATTAGCCGGAACAAACAGACAGATATAATATTGAAATCGCCTTTGTAGTCGTAGTTTTATTGATTGTATAATTAACGTTTAGAAACGCCCTTGACGACTGCGGCCTCACCTCAGCGCAGCTCGCTAAGACGCAGGAGCGAGTGAGGGAGCTGTGTGCAGAAATCAAGAGCCAAGGGAAAGCGCAGCATTTAGACCTCGATAACATCACGGTATGTGTTTTTAGCACGTTCTCAAAACTGTAAAGGAGAGTATTGTGAGCAAAGTGGTATGTTCTAGAACCAAAAATTCGAAGACATGACATCGCCAATCCGAATTTGGTTCCTGTGAGAACATTACAGCCTGGTAGTGAAGTGTTTTTTATTTTCTAGCTTATTGTAGTTTTATAACTTTTCCGATAAATTAACTTAATTCAATTATAAAATTCTCGATATGTATGTTTACCTCACTGGAAGGAAGATAAAGTTACTATGTTCATTGAAATGATTATGCATGAGGTGCATTTTGTAACTAAAGACAAAAAAGGACCTATATTCGAAAGTTGTAGACAAACTTTATTTCATTTCATGTTGGATTTCATTGATTCCTCTTTTACTTTAGTCTCAGAGTAAGCAACTTTTGCTCCTAAAGTGAACTAACTTTTTGCTGTATCCTCCCAGAAGATCGCTTTTGTGATATAAGTAATCTACTTAATTATTAACTCGTCGCACTCAAACATAAATATGATTTGCTAGTGCAATAATAATATAAAAAAACATTTAATTATATGTCCCGTGAAGAATTCTACTATATAATATATTGTATCCCAGGTGGGGCATCTGGCGATGGAAACCTTGCTGTCGCTGACGTCGAAACGCGCCGGCGAGTGGTTCAAAGAGGAGCTGCGCAACCTCGGCGGAGTGGACCACATCGTGCGCACCATCCAGTACTGCGCGGGGCGGCTGGAGGCGCCCGCCGCCGCCTGGGCCCAGCCCGGCCTCGACGTACTGAGGAAAGCCGACCGGTGCATGCGCGTCTTAGAGAATGTAAGCGTCGTACGGTACCAGTACTGCGCGTGGAGAGCGTGGTGCTCTAGCGGTACTGACCCCCCGAGTGTCAATCCCGCCGGTTCAAATCCCGAAGTGCACCTATGAGTTTTTCGATTGAAAGATTTATGTGCGCAATACCACGTTCTCAAAACTGTGAAGGAAAACGTCGTGAGGAAAGCGACATGTCCTAGAACTAAAAATTCGAAGACATGTGTCGAGTGCACGAAAGGAGCCTCTTTGAGGCGCTTACAATCCTTTCACCACACTGGTTCGACAGAACCGGTGACTCGAAGAAGAAGTACTGCGCGGGCCGGCTGCAGGCGCCCGAGACGACGCTACTGCTCGACGGCAGAAATAAAAGCATTGTTGGCAGGCCTCCTAGCTCAGTTGGCAGTAATTCTGCCTCCTGCGCTGTAGGTCGTGGGTTCGATTCCCACACAGGATAAATATTTGTGTGTTATAGATGTTTGTTCTGTGACTGGATGTTAATATTTATTATAGGTATTTACAAAAAAATAATATATGTATTCTATCATTTGCCTGGTTCCCATAGTGCAAGCTATGATTAGTTTGGGGCTAGATGGCGCTGTGTGAATTATCCACCATTATTATTATTATTGTTCATAGTTACAACTGTATACGAGACACATTGTCTGAATTAAATAATATCATTTCTTTATGGGATTCTATACAAATATTCGTGGTGTCTATCCTGCAGGTGACGCAGCAAAACGAAGACAATCAGTTATACCTGGTGGGCGGGTCGTTAGGGTGCGCGCACACGGTGGTGGGGCTGCTGCGCAGATGCGCGGGCGAGGCGCGGCTCGACACGCCGCTGCGCACGCCGCTGCTCGACGCCGCGCTGCCGGCCATCAAAGTGCTCGTCAACCTGTCACATTCCTTCAGAACCAATGAAGGTAAATATATATTGTACATATGGTACAATAGGCGGCTTTATCGGTAAGAGGGATCTCTTCCATGCAACCTTGGGGTAGACAGGATCAGTATAGACAAGTAAGGATCGTATCATTGTGCTTCGGATATTATTGTAGCGAAGCACAGCAAGACTGTCCGCTTCGCATAAAGCTTCTCGACGCTGTGTGAAGAATGTCGGCCATCAAAGCCCTCGTCAATTTCACATTCCTTCAGAATTTTTGATTTGGTTCAAATACATCCAATTACTAATAGTGAATTTATAGCCTGCTTTCGACCTATTTTGTTAATAGTGGCCAGATATTTCGATGTGAAGCGACCCATTCTTTATTTATTTAAATTTATTTAGTCAAAAAGGTGACTGTATTTATGGCAGTGTACCAAAACATCAATAGAATTTCTTAGATTAATGATCTGTGAAAGTGTGAAGCGTTCATCTGTATAATTCAAACATTTCTTAGACTTGTAACAGATAACAATTATGGTTATTTTATTTTGGAGGTTATAACAAAAATGTATCAAGCATTTTATTGAATAACATTTTTCTTAATGAAATGTTAACCTATGATGATTTATACTAATAGAGCAAAATGTAATATAGTCTTCCGAGGTTGTATATGCTTTGTTCTTCCCCATCGAGGGTGAGGATAGGGTTTGAACATTCCCCAAACTTTAAGCTCTTGTAATTTTAAATTGACTGATTGATGTTTCAAAGATATTAATGGATTTTTGTCTATTGTTCCACCTTTAACAGCATTTTAACTATTATTTTTCAGTGTCGATAGGCGCTCAGGTTGTTGGCGATCAACCGTCGCTGATGGAGATATGCCTCATCATTCTAAACAACCATTCAAACTTTATACCTGACAACAGGAACTTCGAATTTAGTGTCTGTGTAAGTAAATTCCCATCACAAATCAGCTTCTAAATCCAATATGGCGGACCGCCCAAGATGGCGGACTATATATTTTTATGCACTCCAATGATATGTGTATCAAATGAAAGGGTTTTCTGAAAAGAATACGAAAAATAAAATGCCGTCACTCTAAATCCATAATGGCGGACCGCCCCAGATGGCGGAATAACTCCGTCTTGTTTGTTCCGGCTCGTAGGATTTGTCTTGTATAGTACTATTGGTCTTAGGTGTCCTACGTTGAATGAAATTTTTTTTTTCACAAAATATTCTTTATTTTACAGGTTCTTCTGCTTCTAATAAACTTAGTACAAAACAGCGAGGTGAACACGCAGAGGTTGCTCACCGTGCGGATCCGCGTGGACGACATAGTATCGCGCAGCGTGCCCTCGCTCGACCTTATCGTAGACTTGTTCTACAAGAGGGAAGACCTCGCCAGGTACACGCGACCTTATACCTTTTTTTGTAGCAGTTCGTCTGGGGAACTTCTGCCGCCAAGCAGTAATGCATTCGCGTTACTTCTGTCGTCTGGTTTGAAAAGTGTGGTTGCCGGTGAAATTACAGGGCCTTGAGACATTCCACTTACACGTCTCAAAGTTATGGGTGCAATACAATGTGACTTGGGTCTACCCATACCTAATAAGGGGAAGACCCATCACGTTTTCTTTTGATAGGGCAGTATTGCGCGTTCCCTAGAGTATTCAAATAAAAAAATAAAAGTAAGGCAAATGGTTTAAGAATGAATGGAGGCTCTGCCTACCCCTTCGGAAATAAAGGCATGAATCTATGCAGAAAATACATTTTCTTTCTTTCTTTACTTGTATGTATGTATTATTTTCTTTACTTACTATTCCTATACATAAAAACCTCAAGCAGATGAGTCTTACTTTTTAAAAGTAACAAAACCGTTTATAGCTTCAGTGTACAGTGTAGGTACTATTTATATATACACATTCTATAGTGATATATTATACATCTACTAGTTTTATACTGAGTGTGGAACTTGCCGCGATAGACGCGGTGAATCATTGCTATAAATAGCGCGCATTTTTCGTCACTACCTTAGGGCGTTCACCTCGGACGCTTAGAGAAAGTACTCTTATATTATAGTCAAGTGTATCAAAGGAACTTGTTCATACGCGGGAATCGATACTAGATACAAAATATTTAATTCCATTAAGTGTAAATTGTACAAAAATGACACTAAATTGCTTTATTCGGTCATCGCATATATTTCGAGGGCGCTTTGTTGCAGGAATATTCTAATGACTTACTTAAATCTTTGTAGTATAAATATTTGTTACAAAAACAATTAAATGAGATATTTCACGTCTCGATAAATTGATCAGAAATTATAGGCAGAACTCTTTTATCTCAAGGGCAAGCAGATGTTTTAATAACTTAACCAGAATAGCAGATATTGACTTATTTAATACTACTACAATTCAACTTAAACGTCAAGTTAGCAACCAATTTTTCTCGTTCTGAATATACTTAATTACCTACTGTTTATCACTTCATTTAATTAATTGAACTTAGCTTTTGTATCTACAACTTTAACTTGAATTTTTTCTTATTTACTTATCTGTGGTATCTTTTAATTAGCCTTAAGCCTTTAATTTAGTAACTTATTCATTAAGCTAGCTGTAAGATTTCCTAAAATTGTAAAAATAAAAAATAAATATAATAAAACATATGTATGGAAGTATGTAGTGATATCTATGTTTTGTTTTAGGCGGGCTGAGGAAAATACCGATGCGCTATTGGATGGGGAAAAAGAAGAGGACGACAGAGATAACAAGAAGCAATCTCAGGATGACATTGACGAGACTGTCGCAAAGCGTAAGTATATTTTAGACTCTCTCGTCTTAAGAATCTTTATATGTACATAATATGTACCTTCCGCATTTAATCTATGAAAAATAAATGATATCGACATTGTGTCCCAAAGTGTCCCTAACATGTACTAATTTCTTAATAGTGTAAAACAAAGTCGCTATCTGCCTCTTTTTGTCCGCTTACTTCTAAACCAAGTAACGGGTTTAATAGAAAGAGTGATACACGAGGAAAGTCTGCATTTACCATTTGTAAATTATGCACCGGTGCGAAGCCGGGTCGGGTTGTTAGTTGAAATATGAACTGAAATTCGGGCTTTGCCATCCTTGCCAATGTTTGATAGCCCTTGCAAAACCAGAGGACTTACGTGGTGGAGTATTCGAAAAAGCATTCTTTTTTACAAATAAATTCTATTTAAATTTCATCCAACAGTGTACCAAATTGTATCATCCCACAATGTAACAAGTTTTTCAGGCAGTAGAACTTGTACTTCGGACAGTTCGGACAACTTGTATCAAGTTCGTCCGGGTAAGTACAGCCACTGTACCAATTCGTGCCGCTAAACAGTAATGTATTCGCATTACTTTCCGGTTCGAAAGATGTGGGTGCCGGTGAAATTACAGGCACTTGAGACATTCCACCTTCAAGACACAGTTTCAAGCCTATTTGGGTCTTTCCTTATTAATCGGGGAGTCATTACCCAAGTCTTATTGCTCTGTTATGGTAGAGGCTGCCTCATAACATAAGGCTATATTATGCTGGTTTCTTAATCTTAGAAAAGTAGAAATCCTCTTAATATATCCTAGTGAATTCTGTTGTACATGAAAAGTGTGAATATTGTATTCATTTATTTCACCTGTATGTAATATATATGTCGGATATTTCAGTGCTAGCTCGAGCGGGGACCCACATGGAACACACTATGGTCGGCGCATACATTGCGTTATTGCTGGGGCACATGGCCGTCGTGTCCTCTGAGCACGCGGCGACCATCAGGACGCGGGTGCCGACCTACGCACCGCTCTTGCCGACACTCAAGAAATACTACACGTTCCTGTCACTGACTGCTAGTGTGAGTATTGTGCACGCTATGATCGGCGAATACATTGGGTTACTGCTGGGGCACGTGGCCGTCGTGTCCTCTGAGCACGCAGCATTAGAACGCTGATCTGATACAGAGCTACGCACCACATCGGCTGACTCATAAAATATTAGACCTTACTATGTACTGACCCTAGTTGAATGTACGTGGAGTGTCCCAAAATTCAATGTCAGGCTGTAAACGAATGATAAGCCAAGGTGATGATAGTTACCAGAAAAATGTGAAAAAAGGTTTCCGGCCTTACGTTGATTATTGAGAACAATTATATAAAAAACGGTATCCAGTCTGTCATTCATACTGAAAGAACCGAAGGTTTACTATACCAATCTCTAATGTTGGGAACATGAATGAGAGTGAGGCGGGGAAACTGGATACGCACAGGCCTACACTCGAGAGGCGATAGCGAATGGTATTGTCTACCACGGGTGCTAATATGGTATGGTAGATATCACATGCCATGGAATGGTTTCCATGTTTTTTTTCCTACTCTTCTTTAAGACCGTTTTTCGCGCAAATGTATTTTTCATTTGTGCACTTCTGGATTTTAACAAGCGACCTTCAGATTTAAACTCTGGTTTACCGCTAGGCCACACTCTCATAGAACTATTTCAGTGAGGAACAGCTGTGAATGCTGTGGTGAAGCATTAAAAGTGTTTTTTATAGTTAGAACATAGTAAGGCAGCTGGCCAATGACCCATCTATCAACAAACTAATCACAATTCTATAAGAATGTGACATATTTATGTTATCAACAATTTTAAACAAAGAAAGTGCGGACTTTAACTAATTTGTGACAACGATCGATGCTTACACGCTGGCGGGGCGCCAAATTAATGTCCATTGAACCTGCGTGAATTCTTAAGAATTTGCTATAAACTGTAGGTGCACAAACCTATTTAAAAGCCATTAATGCTACATATGTTACTAATTTGACTGCTCTATAGCTGAGCTTGTAAGGGCCTGCGAAGTCAGGTGCTCGATTCGATTCCCGACCGGGGAAAATAGCATGATAAGCATAAGGTTTGCTGTGTGTAATATTTATGTTGTGTCACCTGCGATACAGTGAGTTCTGAGGCAGGGATGGGATGTAAGCGTTCTTTACATGTTAATGCCGCGTTTCTCTGTGTCTATATAATTTGCTTCACAAACTGCTGTTGGAATTTGGTGCGGTTGCTAGTTTTTTAGAGAAAATAACAAAAATACATTTGCAAGCTAGTAGGCAATGCATTATCTATGTATCTTATAACTGTATCCGCGGTTCTGACTAAGGTTGAACATATTTCAGGTTTCGTATAGGATTAAGTTAATTTTTCAGTGATAGTTTTTCTAGTAACAATTTGTTTTTCATGAAGAAGGTATTTGCTATCTATTTAATCACTAGATGGTGGTGTGCATCAACTTATTTACCATTCGACCGATTGCTATAAAAGTCAGCGTACAACATTATGAATATGGATCGGTAATAAATAAACTAGCCTTACAGCTCAGTTGGTGGTAACTCTACCTTCTGTACTGAAGGTTGTGGGTTCGATTACCACCCAGGACTAATGATTGTGTGACGAACTTAGATGTTTGTTCTGTGTTAATAAGTATTATATTGTATACATTTACAAAAAACTACATGTATTCTATCAGTTGTTGGTTCCCACAGTACAAACTATGCTTACTTTGGGGCTAGATGGCGCTGTGTGTAGTTTCTGCTAATATTTATTTGGTTATAGCATTAGTTGATTTATAAACATAACCTCATTTCAGGCGGAGGCACCGATAGTGGCGCACGTGAAGGCGACGCACCGCATAATCCAGTTCATGGAAGCGAGCGACAAAGGCGGTGATGGGCAGCCGCAACCCGCCGCGCCGTACACCGCCACCGCGTCCGCGTCCGCCTCCGCGCCCGCCTCCGCCGCTGCCGCGGACCGCTACCCGGCGCACTACTACGAGACGTCCCCCTCCGACGTGCCGCAGGACATGTCCCTCAACAGCCTCAACTACACCCTCAACAGCTACAGCTCCTCCGGCTCCGACAGAATGTCCTCCTCTATGGAGGCGGACGGATACCGCTGAACTACCCGCATTTTGAAAACATTCACCCTTTTTATATATACTGAGCAATAATTTTATTTTTGACCGATGTCATTCCACTCGGGTGGATTGTGTCATTGTGTAGCGAATGACGGATTGAACCAAGTGGTTTAGCGGTAGTCCTGTATTGAGATTGTAAATAGTCCCTTTCCCCTTTTTCCTTGTACGATAAGAACACCATTTAGCTATAAATTTATTAATGCCATTTGTACTAGTGTAAACTAGGCGTAGGTGGCGGTTGTTGGATTGCACGGCTGTTAGTAAGTATATATATATATATATCTCTATCTCTTTGTAATATTTATCTCTTCCTTCTAAATCGGTGTAAATATAAAATGACTGTTATATTTGTGTTGACGTGTGGGTTATGAAGTCTTAATTAAATTGAGATATTCCGAGTTTAAGCCAATGAACTGGCAATATAAAAGTGCAAAAATAGCGTAAGTGTATTATAGATATTGTATTCTTTGTATGTGAATATTGTCCGCACTTTTTGTATTATACGGCTCCGAGAGGGTTACAAATTATATTTACGAGTAATGTTCGATTGAGGCACAATTCTTTATTGTAAATATATTATAGCTAGAGACGTTAGTACGGTCTTTGTTGGTTAAATTTAGCATAGTTATGGTTAAATTGTCGGAATGTATGAGATTTGTTTCCGCGTAGTGCTGAGCTAGTCTCGCTGCTGACCTGGTGAAGGTCAAACTATATTTGTACGAGTTGTGTGCGTCGGTTTTTGTCAAGTTTCATGGAGTTCACTGAGAGCTATGTTGCGGTAAACATTATGCTTTAAAGTTGATAATGTCATTTATAAACTGTTTAAAACAAAGGTGTGATTTCATTTCGTTTTAAAGCCTGATTTTCCGGTAATTTTAATTTAAGGTAATAATGTACACGTTATATTTCGTAAATGTGATTCTATTTAAGGAACTTTCTCCATAAACTTGTCAGAAAACCTTCCAAGCGGTGACGCAAACCAAAGATAAATCTTTTGTGATTTTGACTATTACACCATCGTATTTCACCCGTTGCAAAGTATTGTGAAATATTCCTCAATTATTATTTGCAGATGAGTATGGAAAATATTTTTCATAAATTACGAACGAATGTCAAGACTTCGTTTCAACATAGGATCATACCAATAAAAAAAAATTACATTATAATGGAATATGATACAAATTAATATATAATTACTAATTGATTTGAAAGAAATAAGTATCTATAATTGTAATAGAAAAGCTAAATGGTATTGAGCATATTGTGTGACTTAAGCTGGCAGGCGACATAGCTCAAGTATCTAGAACTCATAGTTCTGTTCGTCCCACTGGTGGAACGAGCTGAAATATATTCCCATATCACTTGTCTTGTTATCACAGACTACATGGTGCTAAACTAAGCTATACGTAGCTCAGCTCAACTTATCGAATGATGTGACGTTAGTTCACATATCTCCAGTGTATCCTAGGGGTCTGAAGTTTGCGTCACAATACTAGAGCTTGCAACGGTTGCAATACGTTAAACGTCAGTCTTCAATACACCTTTGTACCAGTCTTAAAATTACTCTGGCTGAATTTAGAATAACTTCAGTGCCCTTCAGTAATAGCTTTCATAGCCATAGCTCACCACAAGATACGGTTATGAGAATTGTTTGTCTTACTTTGGTGTGCGTAACTTGCTCACTTGTTAATTGACCGCAAACGAGAGATAATCTATACTTAGATTAGATAGAAATAATTAGTAAATATCCGATATTTGACTGGGATATATATAAATATCGTAACTTATGCTAAATGTTTATGTTCATAACCTGACTGATTGTGTAATACGATGGCAACACTGAACATTAATAAAATGGACCATACTTAATTTATTCGGTTTTTTCGTATTGAAGCTATTTTGCGGTAGCAACCTTCTTACGATAATATAATCCAGTTAACAGTAATATTATCCGGATGAATGGCACGTGTCAACTCTGCCTACCCTTTCATGTAAAAAGGCATGACTCCATGCAAGCTATAGAGGTCCAATCACAGTCGAAATTAGCGTTAGATATAGACTGCAGTCAGATTGGACCCTGTTTACCTATCTTAATTGACAATTTATGATTCAAAAATTATTTCCAGTTTCCATGCCTTTGCATTTCAATTTGAAATCGTATTGAAATTTTCACAATGTATAATGAAAATGAACATTATTATTTGATATCCGACGCCCAAATACCTTTGTCAATTACCAATTACTTTTCTGTTGGCATGTCGCACACAGAGCTTTAATGCCTCAAAAAATGAATTTTGTTGAAATTTTTGAGTTTGTGAATCTTATAGTCGGACTATTTATTTTCTATACTTCTCTTATCACATGTTAGTCCACCTGTCAAGCTTCAAGATTATCTATACTGTTGCATCTCCTACAACAAAATAGCTTCAGTCAACAAACTAAAAACATCACATTATAAGTTGGTAAATTTGATTCATGATCAGAGTACAGATACGAATTATCGTGGCACTGTATAACTTATATTTTTTTTTAATTTCTGCACATAGATTTAACTGAAAAATTTGTATCTGTTTGATTATTTTATTTATTTTATTTGATAAATTAATTTGATAATAATAAATTGATAATTGGTAACGTGGAAAATGTTTTATCAAGTGCGATGTGTTTGGTTATGCGTAAGGTCAGTATAGTGGCGACGCAGCGCTCTGGTTTTAGAAGGCGCCTTAACTTAGATAGCGATAATCAGATGATATTTTTTATTTGTTTATTATACTACCTGTAACATAATTGGAGCGCGATCGACTGGGGCTTTACTACAAAGAGTACACGAAGTTTGTTACCGTTTAACACTATTAGACAGCTTTACTTAATTTTTAAGACATTTTTTTGTTTAATAATGATGATGTATGTGATTGTAGCAATTTATTGTATAACTCGAGCCCATTCCATTGAAGTATCACAGTACTAATTTCCTGTAGTTATTTTAAAGGAATTATTGTAACTTTTTTTCCATTTGTTATCATGTACAACTTTCTTAAAGGGTATAATGGTTATTGATGCATCCTTGCCTGATAACCTTTGTCTTTTTAAGAATTACATTTTTATGCATAAACAAACAGGGGACTTAAATTTGCAATCGGTTTATATGAACAAGTAGCAGAGGTACGGTCAGTGAAAAGTCTATGAACACATGTAGTCCTACAACTATTAGTTATGGGACTTTGTATGGGTTCATCGAATGTTGTCGCTGAGTGTACCTACCTGATAGAAACTGGAAATAAAGTTCCATTAACTCTTTTTCAATCAACTTTCAAAAGTCAATTACGCGTGCAATAAATATGTTAGACTATAAAAGGATCTGTGAACTTACCTCAAACAGGGACTACCCTTTTTTCGTTAAATTACCTTAATTTTGAAACTTGGTGGCGTTAGTCGGACAAGCTATCATATGAGATATTTTACAAGCGCTGTATGGTCTGGTTGCTGCTTTCAAAGGTACTACGCCCGCCGCATGTAACTTGACTCGTGTTATGGCATATTTTAAATAAGCATTTAACTTGGCACCTGCTAAAAATGACTATTTATTGTGATTCTTCAATAGACTAGGGCCTTGTGAAAACAAAAAAAGTGAATTTTATTTAAAGTAGGTGATTCATTTTTGTACAGCTTTCAAAATTGCATACATTATATAATTTTTACGTAATTTATTGACATATTTTTTTGTAAATTTTAGCGTAGTTCTTGCATTTTGTTACAAACTTCGACATGTATCACACCTGTGTTTGAGTAAATTGTTGTTTTAGAATTACCACGCGAGTTTGAGAAATTATTATTGTATGTAACGTGTAATTATGTTATAAAGTATTACGTGTAATTATTAAAACCAGACAATTTTAATAATATTTTTTATTTATTCACTTCTTACCCATAAACGAAGCTCTTACTAAGTTATGCTTTAGGTATGTGGTGTTATTTTCAACACTAGCATAATCATTTGTAAAAACTACATAATATTATTTAGATTATGAATGCTATAAAATGTGTACAGGATAAATAGAAAAAATCAACGATAACATTAGTTAGACTCGTTACAAAAATTGGAAATAATCCAAGCATAAAACTCTACGTTAGTCAAATACCAAAACATCGTGCCCACAACCATGAGAGTAATTAGTACCTACCCTCGGAGCAACAAAAATTAAGTGCCAATTAAAATAATAAAATCCCTACAAATGTAACAACCATGATTCAATGCATAACAAGAAAAAAGCTCTAAAATGAATGTTATATTTTGTGTACAGCGTCAACCCGAGCGACGGCGGGCGCGCGCACACCTTGCCACTCCCCGGACTCAGTGAACCGTTTGTTCACAGCCATCAAATGTTCAAAGTTGGCTTTCGCCAGCTTGTGTTTATTGCGCACCTTCCGAACCAACTCTTCATCGTATACCTCTTCGGGGTCCTCGAGTTTCAGATGAGCTTTCATCTCCTGAACTGTGACCAGGAAACAATTCCACGGGGACCAATCTTCATTTACGTGCCAACGACAAAGTCGCAGTTCGGTTACATCGTTGCACTCGCTGATAGCCGAATGTGTGTGCCACAGTTTCTCTACAATGAAAAATGCGTCTTTCTCTTGAAGAACGAAAGCCAAAGAACCCCAGCATTTCCGACGACGCTCGTCCCGCTGCACTGCTCTAAGAATAAACTTATAAGGCGTCATGTCTATCCAACTGCGCTCCGTCACGTCTTTCCAAGAACACGACTTGCAAACCAGGAATCCACTCATTTTCGCGTTAAGAGGAAAATCCATGTAAGGTTTCACCTGATGACACAGCTCGCAAAGGTGAAGACGACTGTTTTCCATTCTCCTGTATTCCCGCCATTCGTTGCATTTAGTCACACCTGAATTAAGTTCTGAAGTTTTGATGAGCTGTAACACGGATGCAGCGATCCTTCGTCTCAAGAATTCGAGCTGATAGTCGTTGCAGCGTCTCACGAGCAGATCGCATTCCCTGTCAAGGAGCGCTGTCACTTCTTCGGAGAGAGGATGACGAAATTCTTGTAACGCAAACTTCATGTCGACCAAAAGCTCCATGCGCTCTTTCACACTCATATCGTCGCGGAGGAAAGCGTTGTAGAGTTCTTTTAGATTTCTCGCTTTTTGTATTTCGATCGTTTCCATCGTTATCAGCTTGCCGTCCCGACCGTACCACGCAACAGGCTTTGAGATTTCTTCTAAGAATTTTTTCTCTTTGATTTTTTTGCTGTCTTCCTTCACTTTGACTCTGTAAGCTTCAATACATCTGAGAAGTTCGACTTCTTTGTCTAGAAGCAGTGTGAACTCTGCTATTTTTGGGCCCTTAGCGTGCAATCTTGATATCCGTGCTATTTCAGCGTGTTTCCATCGATCAACCTATAATAAGTGTATATATACATTTTGATATACATACATACTTATATAGTAAAATTTCTTGTCTTTTATATGTAGGATTTTTTTAACTTACGACTTTACACATACCATTGCATAAAGCTGATCAAAATCTTCTCGCGTCTTTGGGAATGTTTTGGTCACCAGGTCCCTGCGCAGCCGTCTCTCCATTGCCTCCCGTTCGAGTCTGTCTTCCTCCCTCATTCTTTTTATCCGCTCTCTAAAACAAAGCAAAGTGCAAACTGCATTAACACTAGATAGATATCGTGTGACCATGACCTTATACATATTTTATTTATTTTTAACTTTTGAGCAAATTTTCGCAAAGAAAAAATACATCTTGGTAGATACTTACAAGCATTCCTTTAGCCACCCGTGTACTCTTTGCCGAAACTGGTGCCGTTTGAAAGCCCTTTGGATGATCGCTGCGTAGTGATTATGGTTCAGTCGCTTGATCATCTCCTCGTAAGTTTCGTAAGGTTTCGGAGTTACTATTATGTCTGTCACATTTGGTATAAAAACTTGAACGTTGCTCATTTGAGTTGCACGACTGTAGTTTGTATCCTGCGAAATAATTTGTGTATGCGTGTGGGGCCGCACTGCTGGTATGACAAGTCTCCGCAAAGCATTGTCACAACACCAGTGCGGCCCTACGCCACGCGCTGTTTTTCAGCACCGGTTTAGACAAGCAAAACGCGCAAGCAGTCAAAGTGTTGAGTGTATCTGCTAATTTTTTATTATATTTATTTAATTACCTAACTTAAAATATGCATAAGTTAAACGTATTATACTCTTACTTCAGAACTATTAATTATGTATCTAAAAATTCAGGTGGCAAAATTAATTATAAGAATTTAATGTGCAAGAAAGAAAAAATATTTGTGAAAAAAATAAAAAAAATATTTAACGTTCGAACAATTATGTTTAGAGGCAAAAGCCATCGACTTCTCAACTACATGTGTAAATCTACAAATTATTAGTTTTTCGATCTTTGTTCCTGAAATTCAGAATATAGTTTACCCTGCATGATATGCAAGGTTCAATTCAATTCAGTTTGTACAATATTACATCTACTTACGTGAACTTTCTCTCGTTCTTCAGCGGTTTGCGTGTCTCTGCATAATTTCTTCTCTGGCGGAAGTTTTTCTGGTTTCTGCGGAGTTTGCGTGTAAGCGTGATGGAAGACAACACCTGAAATTGATATAATAACTACTATTAGGATACTTTTGGACATACACATTTCGGATTTTCATTATTATTCGAAATAAAAGTGTTTTTCACTGGTTAGTTAGCGATTTTACGGTTAGCGGTTATTTAAATATTTGCTATAATAATGGCGTCTTTTAAAGACATTTTATCGGACAAATTACTATTCCATACTCGTCTTTTTGTTATATAATAATGCCATTAAATTGTATACACTGCTACTACTACTATCTTAGATTAACTCGTAAAAGGCGTTAAATCGTAATGAGATCGTTGTGAACCACTGCTACAGACAGACGCAGAGTTTCAATACGGAGGGCGCAGGTTCCGCTCCAGACACGCAACAATGACCTGATGAAAGGTCAAAGAGTTGTGAGAAGGCATACGACATTTACTAGTCCAGTGGTAGATTAAGGTCCGGTTCACTCTCGCTAGGCATGCGTCTTATGAGACATTATTTGTTATTTTGGTTTCCTAATTACCTGTGTGAACGTTCCTGTATCCTCCCAAATACGGTTTCGCTATTGGCTCGTAAAATACTTCAACGTTAACTTGTTTGACTGTGCTGCCGAAAGGAACCATCACACTGAGAACATCATTGACTGGAATCTCTTTATACAGTTTATTTAAATTAAGTTTCTCGTTGTTCTTCGTCAAGAGCTCCACCTCAACTATGCCGTACTTGTCATAATCCAAGTCTAATAAAGCCATACGCTCTTTCAGCGGATGATCTCCTCTCAATATCACCAAATTGTCTGGATCGGTTTCAAATAGTCCCGCAAGATTCTTCTTTACTTCGTGCACCTTCATAATGGAATGGTACGATCGGGTGAATATGCCATTCTGATTTCGAACTCTAAACTTAATGGCAATAAAAGCCATTGTTTTCTTTTTAGGAATAACAGCGTGAAGGAGCTCATGGACGTACGACTCCTTGGGGATCGTTGACAGAGAGAACTCCTCAGAGTCCTTAGTGAAAACATCTATGATCATGTTACCGAGAGGGTCCGCTTTTAGTTCAGACAATAAACTCGTTTCCTTCAGCACGGTTCTGTTCCTTGTCAGTAGTAAATTATTGTATGATACGGAAAGTAATTTCGCCAGTTTGCGCTTCACAAATTTGACTGGGGTATTCGCTGGGAAGACTTTATTGAACACTTCGTTGGGATGCAGTGGAGATTTGAAGGTTATTAGAATGTGGCTGATGGGGCATTTGTATTGCTCGAGGTCTCTGGCGCACGGGGCAGTTGGGTAACGTAATTTGTCGTCCCCTTCAGGCGAGGACATGCGTTTGTACGGTGGTGCTGTGAGTAACTTATCTCGACCCAGTTCACACTGACATGCCGCCACTCCCTTCAAGCAATCCGGATTTGGAGCAATTCCTATTGTTCGCATTGGATCCATTATTTATACTAAAATGTATGAGCTAGTTATCAAAATACAAATGTCAAATATTTTCCGTTTAAAAATATGAAAAATAAACAAATCTCGATTTCCCGCACTGATTGACTGGCAAATTATCACGTTTTATTTGCATGGCAACGGTTGCTGGGTGACGTATGTCTGCGTATCAATATCCGGTATCCATGAAGTTAATGTTACGAAACTTATTTATCAGCTTCAGTCCCACGAGCCCGCTACGCACGTTCTACGCAACACCACAGTTTTACGCTGTAGACATTCTGCTACGCCGTAGTACGCCTTATACGAATTTTCTACTAGTGACTAAAGTTTGTATTAGCTAGATCGTCAGCGCTGCTGTCAGTATACATTTCATATGGTAAGCCAAATCCAAAACATGGAAGTGCTATTTTATAAAATATAAGCTTATTACGAAATAAGATTCGTGCTTATGCTAACATTATTAAGAGGTTATAAAATTCACCTCGACGACTATTGATTTGTTAAGAAAACGGAACAATGAACAATAAATGAAGATCCGATCATAATTTTTTTCTTTGATGTTTTAGTATCTCCTACTCAGTACCAGTAACCACAGTTTATCCCCGTTAAAAGTACTCTCTGAGAATAAAAAAACTTAGTTCGTATAAAATAAAAAAAATAACAGGCAAAGATTTAATACAAGACTGTTAGTATCAGTCGTGAAAGAAGGTGTTTTGTTTTTAAAAGAGTAAATTAACCGCTAAGAGGTTAACTCCTTTGAAGAATTTTATATAATATGCTTTAGCTGTGCATTCAACATTTTAATAGATAATTTTCTCCATGAAATTGTTTCTTTTGTAAGTTTAAATATAAAAATGATCATTAGTGTGGTTTAGTTCCGTATCTATTTATTAAAATGTGATGATACATCTGCAGGTTGTAGTGTTCAGTGAAGTAAAATATTATCGACGCTATAACTGATACCTAAGTAGGGTCGATAGTTAATAAAAATTGAGAAAACAATAAAATTACAGCGCAATAAAAGAGTGAATGCGCCAGCAAAGCTGGCGTGATATTAAATTCCTCCGAAAACATAAAAATGATTTTCGATCGTAAAACTATAATTTACAGACGTAAAAATGCGCTGAGTTATATGTTACGCCGTTCCTGAGACGTAAAGATATTGCTTCCCGTTCGTGTATGGCACTTATTGGTTATTCCTCTTAGTTTATTAACACGCTCACACGCCCTCCACTACCTACGCATATGAACTTATAAACTATATCTATACTGCAGTAATTATACTATATCTTCCTAATTTTAACAGATTCAACGACTTGGAAAATATAGATAAATAAATAAATTAATATTGGTGAACATTTCATACAGCGCCATCTAGCCCCAAAGTAAGCTAAGTATAGCTTGTGTCATGGAAACCAGACAACTGATATAATACTTATTTGCTTTTATTTTTTAAATACATATTGACACCCAGACAGAACAAACATCTATATTCGTCACACAAATGTTTGTCCTGGGTGGGAATTGATCCTACGACCTACAGCGCAGAAGGCAGGGTTACTACCAACTGAGTTGTGAGGCTAGTCGTTAAAAAAAAGCTGATGCCATCTGATTCTGATTATTCTTATTATTATTATTCACTTTGTTTTTCTTATTTAGAGTTCTGTTCGCCGCACCATAACAGGATGTTTAAAACCAACCCCGCTTAACGTCCTCTATCCCTCAGTGGGTATATAGCACCTACTTCCATTTGTTGAGATGCAACTTGTAAGACTGGAACACTTGAGCAAGAGTCCGACCATAGACATCCCCTTTTTGGACACCAAATTTCGAGATCTCGGCTGAAAAGTCGGATAAGTTTTGTTTGCCTCACCCACCACCCTAAAAATAAACGAATGGATACCTGACTATATACCTCCGCAGTATCATTTTCTCGTAGCCTCAATCTTCTATGGCTGGTATGGAGATCCCTAAATAGACTCCGGATCTGGGTGGGACGTTGCAGGGAAAATCTATGCATAATCTATTTGTCTATGAATCCAGATTCTGAAGTCTGTAGTCATGAATCCATACAACATACGTTCTCCAGATATATGTAAACAAAATTGAATCCTGGATGTTTATCTGTGTTAAGTGGATCAGTTACAAAATTAATAATTTGTTAACTGTTACTAAGCTGAAGTTTAGATTCAATTAATGTGAAACTAAAGAATTGCTATAAGACACACGCATTATGCAGGGAAAATCTGAAGTAAGTACGATAGTTATTAAATTTATGGATACTAATTATTAACTAAACATATATTACATACTTATCCCAGAAACTATTAACCAAAGAAATGTGCGGTGACTATTTCCACGTAAATATTTCGTGATTATTTTCTTGTCAAACCCGACTGCCAGATTCAAATAATGCGACAGGGAGCGCGGAGTTCCGCATATCAGATTTCTAATAGCGCTCAAGTAGTGAGCGCTGAGCGACTGAGCGAGCATTGGATAACCCTCTGTCCGGTATTATTGCATCCGTGTGCGTTCTGTAAACACGTGTTTTAATCAAGCCTGTTGCTTCGTTTCCGTTTGCTGCGGCCGCTCTCCGCTCAGCAAAGAAAAACTTTGCATGTGTTTTATTACGACGGATGTGACCCACCCGCAGGGCTTAATTTCAACGCCGACCTGGCTCGCTTTAATTGTTTTATTCGGTAAACAGATAACCGAGCGATGACAACGTTTGCTCAAAGGGTACCGTGTTGTCTTGCACATGAGCTTTATAGCGAAATATGGATTTCAATTTTTGTTCGGTCCTATTTTGTTCGTTTTTCCTTTGAGTGTGGCAGTGTTATTATTTATATACATCGGGTTTTACGTACTATACACCTTGTCTGGCCTCACAGCTCAGTTGGTAGTAACACTACTTTCTGCGCTGTAAGGTAGTGGGTTCGGTTCCCCCCAGTACAAACATTTGTATGACGAACATAGATGTTTGTTCTGTCTGGGTGTCAATATGTATTATATCTACCTATGTATTTACAAAAAGAATAGTTACGTAGGTACGTATTATATCAGCTGTCTGATTCACATGATACAAGCTATGCTTAACTTACTTTGAGGCTGAGATGGCGCTGTGTAATTTTCCACTAATATTTATATTGATTAAATTTTACCTACATTAGTGTCACCGATTTGAATTTCTAGTCAAAGCCGTGGTGTCAATAATATTTTTTATCTATTCATTATGACTATGTGGAAGATATCTTACTAAGAGATAAGACCGACTAACTTTGAATACTCTGTATTTCACTCGTTTTCTTATGTTTAATATTCACAATTTAATTAATGTTAATTATCTATAGACGTCGATAGCAAATAAACCAAGACCTAGATCTAATCAGCTCAATTACTTCTTAAAACAAGTTCATTAATATATTGCTGATATAAATCCCCTGCAACGTAAACATTGGAAATACCAACCCATTTACATAAATGACCCCGTCAGGCAATTCATCACAATTTGCAGCGCCATGTCAGTACCAAAACGCGCAATCTTCCCGTTTCATTCGCGATAATCGAGGCGCACAATTTTATTGCGCTCCGGGCCCGGGGCGGGGGCGCCGGGCTCGGGGCGGGGGATGCACCGTTTCATTCGATTAAAGCCCGCTGTACACGGAAATTATCAAACGAAACGCACCGACAACTCACCCGCCCGTGAGAGTCTCTACATTAATAGTTTTTGTTCCCAACTCGCACGTTTCGTTGCAGAAAGGTGGAGTTCGATTCGGTTCTTTTTTCTCCGCTCGTATGTTTCCGGACACCTCTCATTTTCAAACACTCCTTGGTAATCCAGATTTCAATACTGAGCTCGTTTCATATAAATAGCGTGTCTACTTTTGTGTGGCCCGTCCTTTGCATTCGTGATGGGTTTAAAATTCACAAAGTTGGGGCATGTTGCGTTGTCTTTATTAGTTTTGGAACATACATTCATAGTCGCTTTACTCATTCATAATGAAAATGAACCAGTCACAGTTGAGTTTATTTGTTATATCTTAGGGTTCTTATTTTTCTTACTGATAAAACAATTTGTATAATAGTAGTTTTTTTTTAATGTAAATCAGTTACAGAACGAGCCGACGGCCCACCTGATGTTAAGTGGTAACCTCAGCCCATAACAAGCGATGCGGCTTGGGTCCTTAATATACTATATAAACTATATATACATATATATATATATATACTTTATACTATATATATATTTATACTATATATATATATATATATATATATATATATAATTACTTAATATAGTGTTGACAGCACACGAATGATGTACTAAACTTAGATTTATCATATAATCGGCGGCCATATCGCTTGCTACGTTTTTTTTACTACCAACGTTTGTTGTTCATGCCAAAGCTACTGAAGCAAATAATGGTCCAAATTGTTACCTTGAAAAATTAAGTGATATTTTACTATCTATATATATTTATACTATCTGTATAAAATATCACTACATTTTGACAAGAGCGAAACCGAGGCAGAATTTAGTATTGATTAGAAATTAGTAATTAACTGGGTATAAACAAAAAATTATTCAACTAAGTCGGATTTATTTAAGTCGATTGCGCATTACTTCTTGAAACGATGTTATTTTCACTATGAAATGATTATTGGGGCATAGATTGCAAAGAAGCCCAATTATATATTATGATGTTGTATTTATTGCTTGCATTAATCTTATTTACTTTGTATCTAATTTGAAGACATTGTTTACCTCTTATGTACATAGAAAACAATATTCAAAAACGAGTATTTCTATGAAACAATTTCCGCCCAAAATTGAATAAAAGTACGCACGCACGTCCCATGTCAAAATTCAAATCCAGTTTGTATTCAATGTTTGTTCAGATTTCCCAATCGCACCTCGCGTTAATTTGTTTGTCCACATTTTACCACACCCACAAAAGATTCGATTAAAATTTAGTTCTATGTTTAATTCAACCGTTTGTTGAAAATATAAGCCAAAAAATGGTATTACAGTAACTCTCATGGAATTAATATTTTTAAGTGATTGGTGGATTGAAGTTACTTTTAAATTCGTTGATACCATATCAAAGAATGTATGGCTACATGTAATCGTCTCGCTAATTGTGATTGTGGGATTTAGTTCGATTCTTGCTGTGTTCGCTAAAAATGTGACTACGAAGACATATTAAGGCGGCCCGTGGCTATGTCGGTACTAACCCTGCCCGTTTGATCTCCGGCTGGGGCAAAGTGTTTTGAATATTCGGTGTATTGTGTGTAAATAATATGTAATAGTGTGCATTCAAACTTTTGAATTTAATAGTTAAAATGTGCTATCTGCTAATACTCGGCATATTCATATCAGATAAATAAATATTGTTGGATCTTTGACACAGCGCCATCTACCGCCAAAGTTGGTATAATTTAGATCAAGGGAACCAGACAAATGATATATACGTATTTTTGTAAATATACACCAACAGAAAACAAACATACCTACAATGAACGTGACACAAAAGTTTGTCATGCATGGGAATCGACCCCACGATCTACAGCGCAGAAGGCAGAGTTACAACCACAATTATTATAGACTTATAGTTTATATTATATTAAATAAATTCTCACAAAATACCGAGGTTACACTGTATCATTTCATAAATCACTGAAGCAAAATTTCATGATCTACCGATAACAAAATGAATATGAGACTTATAACTTTCATTGTGATACAGTTTCGTCATTAGTAAACAATGTCATGTTAAACTGAAAACACGAAATGTAATAATATCGGTGCATCCCGGTAAAGGTAAATGCCACATATTAATTATTCATTTACAAGCTTAAATTAACAAGTCCGAAATTATTTTAAAATCAGGGTTGGCATCGTTTCGACATGTAAACGTTAGCCGAAATGTATGTACTCGAACAGTATAGGTCGTATCAATCGACGGAATATTAATACGCTTTTGACAATATAATTGGATTACTATTAATTTCAAACAGTGCTACACAATTTGTTAGTTCTGATTATACTTAATATTTCTCCAAAATCCACAATTCTAAATCATTGTTTAGCATAGTTTTTTAGCAAAACACTAAGACGAAGGAGGCACAATGGACGCAAAGGTCTTGGATTCGATTTGCACACAGCTCAAAAATGTGCCTAATCGTCTATCGCTGGGTGTTTCAATTCTTATCAATGTTGTTATTTAATTATTTAAAATTTCAGAACTTGCATCAAGGCATTTTAATATCAGTCTATTTGCGAGTTCGACACTCAATTGACTGAATTTTTGATGTGAAACATCTATAGCCGCACGTAAAACCGATTTCTGGCGTGGCGACGCGTCGCCACGGCATGCGTTGCATATTAGTTTTACAAAATAATGTCGATTTTCACATCTGCCAGGCGTCCCGTGACGGCTCACATTTTTTTGATTAGTGGATCTGGCTAGATGGCGCTGTGTGAAATGTCCACCATTATTTGTTTATTTTATTTATTTATTTAATATGTTTAAAAAGGCTCCAGAACTCCGCATCGTTAGTGACATTAACGATAATAACATGAAAGTCCTTCAGTACACACTTAAAGATAGATCATACGGGTCTAATTCTCGTAGATATAAATATTATGTCGTAGATATATTACGACGAATATAGGTGTTTGTTCTGTGTCTGGGTGTTGATATGTATTATACCTATGTAAGTATTTTTAAAAAGTATGTATTATTATATCAGTTGCTTGGTTCCCATGATACAAGCTATTTACTTAGCTTACTTTGGAGCTAGATGGCGCTGTGTGAAATGTCCACCAATATTTATGTATTTATTACCAAATTGCAACTGGCTTGCCTTACACTGAACCTCCGAGTGTTGAAGCACTGTACAGCAATGTGAAAGCATCAATCGGTCTATCATTAGCCCGTATTTAGCCTTTTCCAACTGCGGTTATCAGTCAATTTGTCAAGTGCATACCTCCGCGCCCACTCAACGTTCCAAATGTATCCCATTAATTATTTATGAAATTAATACCATCGGCAAAAACGTATTGATGCTGAGTGCCCGGTTTGTATCCGCGTCCATCTTTCATTCGATTATCGGTGGATATTACTGATGGCCGGCGCCGCGTAATATATTCTAAGCGGATTTTGTGTTGTTTGGCAATTCACCCCTTTATTAGCTGTTGATGGCTATGATTGCATGGGTTTGTACATACAAAACTTTTATACTTAAGTTTATTATGTAAAATTCTACATTTATCAAAGTCTAAAAATAAATGTTGTAGAAGTTAAGATAATAAGAGGCCAGCGCGGTTGTTTCTTCTATCTGTCATATTATATTGCACCCCAAGGCTCAACAAACAAAAAGGAAATTAATGAGTCGAAATGTGACATAGTGTTGTACAAATTCATACAAGATATAGGAAAAAAGACGCTACAACTGTGCTACGGAGTTACGAAGAGAGTCAATAATATAATAACAGAATTCAAATAAAAATTTGACAGTATGATTACTCAATAAACTTCCAAGGTAGAGTCTATAAGCTATAAGTGTGTGCGTGATTCACCTAACTTTAGCGCCGTCATATCCGAGTTCATCACATATGCATATTATGGTATAACTAGAGAAGTTTTATTGCGCCACGGACAGACGTGGCCAAGTATTCCAGAGGGACAATAATATATATGACTCGTGGCATTACAAATATAGCTATGAACCTTGTGTGCTATGAACGGTGACACTGGTGATTTTACGTTTTGTTAGGATGTGATGAATGCTATGTGTAAAATATATAAAGTTCCATGCTATGTAAAATGGACTAAAATTATATCCATATTACTCAGGTTTTTTTCGCTGATCACAAAACATACGTTAACTTTTATCCAAAAATATATTAAGGACATATTCTGCGTTTTTTTAGTTACCAATAAATATTTATTTTTGTTATGGTTTGAGGCTACCGCTTAACACAGGGTGGGCCATCTGCTGACAATAAAAACCATTTTATCATACTTATTGTATTTTTTTTCAAATATTTTTTTATTTTTCGCAAATTAATAAATGAAATTGTAAACTAGTGAGTGGGCCAAAATGACAACTTGATTAATACTGCCATTAGCATTGGCACAAGTAGGTATGGTATACAAATACTGTAAGCGCACGCTGCATTTAATTATTTATCTCAGGTTGTGGGTTCTCCGTAGTATTATATATGCCTAAGTGAGTACTTTAATACCTTTATGACACACTCGCTGGATGTTAATTTCGTTTGAGGATATGTGAATATTTTTCACCGGGTTTGGAGTGTGAAATGTTGGAAAATTAAAGAATTTATTCTTATTTTAATAGTTATACGTATATAAAAAAAACTGGTTTATTACTCGAGTCTATAATAGTTGAACCTAACCACAATTTTTTTCACTAAGTAATTATATTTTTCAATGGTAAAAGGTAGTACTTTGCAACGCAAGCAAAAGTAGCGTAACTTTATAATTTGCAGTCGCTGAAAGAACTTCAACAAAGGAATACGATTAAAAATTTCGACACAATAACGTTGGTTCAGCCACAAGAAATTAGCTGCCAAATGCATCGAACACACTATTATAAGTTAGCCCATTGTTTTACCGTTTTTAGAAACTCGAGGAACTATAAACTGTTGTTGATATAGGAGTGTGGTTTCAGTTTGCTTAGAACTCATACTCTACTCACAAAACCTTATTACCTATTATTAAAAACTTATGAAATGATGATGATTACAATGATTTACTCATCAAACGACTGAACAACATACTAAACTTTAAAACTAATATTTTTCATTCCCCGCCTATTTGCAAGCAACATTATGATTCATCAGATAATTGATACATTGTATTTTAAATTCCTAACGTCAACGAGGATTTCATAAAAAGTTTAACCGACTAAAAGCACATTCCAATCTAGAAGGAGTTGGAGAGGACCTATAAAGAATTCTATTAGGAATCCATTAATTTTTCAATCTCAACACCGGTTCTAATTTGATTGGGAGGGGTTGGCGCTGTAACTTACAATAGCCGCAGTTTCATCTAAGTGTAAATCCATACTTTAAAATCATAGTAAAAGGTAACAGAACCAAAACTATTGAAATTATTACATTACACGGAATCTTAAAAAGAGTTATTACTATAGTCGTGCCAGTAGCTCTCGCGTCCTTTCGCGCATTTGACACATGTCTTCGAATTGATGGTTTTAGGACATGCCGGTTTCCTCACGATGTTTTCTCCACTGTATTGAGAAAGTTTATTGCGCACGTACATTTCTCAACTGAAGAAGTTCACAGCTGGACGTCACCATATTCTCTACTAATTAACAATATCTCGATGATTTACCAGCTAAACAAAAAGCTTAATATCATTCTCCCAGGTCCGAAAACTCCGTGCAGCCGGGTCGGACTGGCTGGCGGTTCGTCCGCGTATGGTTATTTGTCCACAAGCGACTGTTGGAATAATTGAGGTGTACATTTTCACTTTGTTCCGTTTCCATTCGATTAAAATCGTTGTACCTCAGTTGTACACGACCTATTCGTTGTTTACTAAACGATTTGAACGGTTCGACGGTTTGGCCAACCAGCCGGGTGAGTTTTTTGCGCGGACATTTTATGAATTCGATTAACAATAAGAAACAAATGAAAAGGAACGAAAACCACGTAATACCATGCAAGTATCGAGATTTTAAAAACCTGTATTCATTTATGCAATCTGAAGAGGAAAGAGACACGGTGTCTATTTTGATAAACAGAAGCGAATCTCAAAGCGCGTATATCGCCTTCTTAGCCTGAACCACTCTTCTATAAATACTAGGTAATTATTAATATAAATATGAAATTTCCTTGAAATAATTATCAGTTCTTTAGACGCACCAACGTATTTCGAGGTGAAATAAATATTTTATATTAATACAACTTTTGCAAAATCTTTTTTAAAATACTTTGATATGTTTTGTCTAATACATAGATTCATGGGTAAGAAGAGCCATACTGGACCACTTTTCACACTACAATATCGCGGAAACGCAGACGTAACAAGGAGTGAGCTCATCGTCCCAGGTATTGTGCCACTGTTAATCCACGAATAACTCAGTTAACTTTTTTTCAGCAAATCTTTCCTTAATAATATAATAGCCAGGCACGACAAATCATATACTAATGATTACCAATAAGTCCAGGCGAAGTTTTTACTGATAACTGAATATAAAGAAGATATTGAACGACAAAATGCCTCTTCTAGTTACCGATAGAATGAATACTCTGTTTTGTTTTGCAGATATAGCAAAATATAATATAGATTGCAACAGCAGATCCCGAGCGAGTGTCGCCCAGGTAAGTACTGCCACGATACCCATTTATGCCGCCAAGAAAACCAGACACGGAAATTGGATGCTGTGTCGGTTGTGCTCCGTACGTACCTACTGTTTAGGACACGTTTATTTCTTACTTCATTGATGGTAATAAAAACCAACTTTTATGTGAAAATCTTTTTTTGAATACTATTTTATTATTCATTTACTATAATTTTACACGTGTTAATTTTGTATTTGTATAATTATTTCGTAACCCAATGCACACCCACGACATGCTGAGAACCTACTCCTAAGTTTTATAAAGGTTAGTTACAGGGTAGTTTGAAATATATTGGCTACTGGGTCTCGCGAGTCGTCTGAGTACATTTTATGAGCATCTAATAAAAATTTTATCGTGTAACAGTAAAGAAGCAATCAGTCTGTACGATATTGGCCTGCGGGGTCCGTAAACACGTGCATTTTTATGTTCTGCTGTAGTTACCACTATTCATAGATCTGCACAATACTTCAGTCGCTTACTAAGATTTATCGCAGAGCTTTGGTAGGAAAGAGGTGCGTTCCAGAGAAGTAGGTAATGCGGCATTTTCCGATTCGATGAGCGGTTCCCCTTGAACACATTATAGGGCTGCCAATCTTTGAGTAGCTTACAGAAAAATCAATGTACTTTCTAGCAACTTATATAAAGCTGTAGATGAGTGAGAACATTTTAAATTTTTTTGGTGATAAACTTGACTACATTTTTGTAAAAAATTGAAACACAATATACAAAAATATTCTAAAACTTTCCATATTGTCATAGATATTTTTTTGTTCATTATCCCACGAGTAACATCATTTCCATACATCCATTTCACAACAAAGGGTTTATCTTCAAAACCCGACATATTTTAATCAAATTTTATGTAATATAATAAGTCAAATTTTATTTTTAATCTATAAAAACTATACGTTTAAAGTAATGCCTAAAAGTATATACTTACAATGTATTTAAAAAATATTTTAGTAAAATATCTTAACTACAAAACAATAAATGATGAAATATAACTAAATATATCTTTAAATGGTGCCAGCCCTACACAACATATTTCCTTTGAAAGCACACATTACATCATCGAGAGATTTCCACAAGTTTCACTACCTTCGTTGTGACGTAGGACTCAAGACATCCGAACAATTACAGAAACGGAATAGTTGTGCCGACTGCGACGGTGTTCGCTCGTATTAATTAATAGTTGTTTGATTGTTTGCCTATACAAATGATTTAATCCCGCCAACGATTCTGTTAAGTACCACTGTTAATGTGGTATCAAATTAAATTGAATTGATTTGTAAATTGGTTTTAGGATTAGAGAATCTAACCATAAAAGGGATATTTCTGTAGATTTCTATTATTATTACAACACAAAACGGGCAACAAAAAACCCTTAAAAACAGGATAATATAAGGTTATCTTATATTTGAGTGTGTTAATTTGTTCTGAAGTCCTTATTGTAACATAATCCTAACAAAGTCGAAACTTTAATTCCATTGCACTGATATAGAAATAGCTTGGAAACGTCAGAAGGGAAAATTAAAAATATTATCTCACGCGTACTTATAGCTTAGTCTGGCGTCTATTTAATCTATATCCCACCCTCCATGGAGAAGAACATTCAAGAAACCCATGAATGAAGAATTATTTTTACAGTTTATCATCTTAACTCTGTGTAACATTTATAAAGCTGTTTTACACTATAATTCCATTTGGAAAACTAAGGTACCACGACATCATTTGGTGTCGTGGAGCAGGGCAACAACAGCCCATGGAATTTTATTATTTAAATAATAATTTAAACCGCAGAATATTTTCTTTACAAAGTTATTCTTAACATATGACTTAAATACTTAATACCTTTTGTTATAGGCGTATACCATATAAATAACAATGTATTTTTATGTATAAGTTTCTATAAAATAGAAAATCTTTAGGGTGTTCTTGTTTACCCTGTCATATTTGTTTTGTTCTTAACATGTCATCTACGCATTGTGCAAGAGTAACTAAGAAAATATTTTCCGAAGGGAGACAAGAGATACATTTTACAAAAGGCGTGAATGTGATAACACCAGCATTGTGTTCATTGTCCGTATTTATAGATAATGGCTCGAGATACCTTAGATTTTGCATTACTTATGGATTTTGCAGTGTGAAGTGTGGGGTGTAAATATGTAAACAGAATTTGTTAAAACATATTTTGAAGATGGAAGTAAAATTATGATATACCTAGACTGGCCTCATAGCTCAGTTGGTAATAACGCTGCCTTCTGCGCTGTAGGTCGTGGGTTCGATTCCCACCCAGGACAAACATTTACCAACTGCGCTATGAGGCCTGTCAATGTAAACCAAATCTACCCATCACTTGTGCCTTGAAACGTGATGAATGTTTCTGAACATTGTTTGATGAGTTAGCAACAACGGTTATTAACGGAGGAGCACAGATCTACAAACATATTAGTATAGGCGGTAATGCCTGGTCAAACGGCCGCAGGGCCGCGCGTGACACAAGCGCCTCGCCAGGGATATGCTCCGTGTTGCGCTGCATAACAACTCTATTGCAATTATACTGTAAGCACATAAACTAACACTGTATTGTACTACTGATTCTTTAGACGTAGAGATAGCTAACATAAAATCACTCACTTCTTCAAAGGAAAACAATATTTCTGTATCGAGAGTGATCACACATGGGAATAAGAATAATAATATAAATTAATAACAGTGGTAGACACAGAACAAACATCTATGTTCATCACACATGTTTGTCATGGGTGGGAATGGAACCCATGACCTACAGCGCAGATGGCAGGGTTAATAGCAACTGAGCTGTGAGGCCAGTCATGTCTTATTGGGAATCAACTCCTTTAGTAAATAATCCTGTGGTCGGAGTTTTAAAATGTGAAGTTCCTAATATAAGATACTGAACGTGCGTTCCACATTTAGTTGACATTTAGTCAGCTATAATAGTCATAGACATAAACATATTTCAAAAAGTAAAGTCGCAGCTGATCAGATCTTTCCACATAATACGAATTTGCACGATATTTGTAACTAAATAGCGGTCATTATATTATGTGGCCAGATATGCTCGGCCATTTTTGTTTTTTTTAATGTGTCTATTCAAAAATAAAACAAGTAGCCTTGACGACTTTTACGTGGGCTTTTGGTGAAAGCGAAGGGCATGTGCGATTTTTGATGCGTAAGGTTTTCATTAGTTATTTGGTTTTCGCTAAATGACTTGTTTGTCGCTGAATGTTTAGACTTTACTTATAGCATAGCTGTTTGTCCAAAACCGGTTTTATGCTTGCAAAACCTATAATTTTTATTATGGAAACAAACCAAAACGTAAATACTGGGTCCCTTAGTGTATTAACAGGATGCTATCAGAGCCAAGCATCGTGTTTTGTAACTGTGCAAATCTTTTTTTTTTATGTTATGTACTTACTGAACGAGCCGACGATCCACCTGGTGGTAAGTGGTAACCTCGGCCCATAACAATCGATGCGACTTGGGTTATTGTCGTACCTAGTAGGGGAGACTACTAGGTACGACAATACCCAAGTCGCATCGTATGCGCCCGTAACTATGAGACGTGTTGGTGGAATGTCTCATGTGCCTGTAATTTCACCGGCAACCACACCTTTTAAACCGGAACACAGTAACGCGAACGCGTTACTGCTTGGCAGAAATGGGCATGGTGGCAGTACTTCCACGGACGAACTTGGCGAGTTCTACTGCTCTTTATATTCTATATAAACAAGGATCAAAACACTAAGTTTAATTTCACAGTGTGGTCCCGGTAGTCTATTAAGAAATTGTAATTAACGCTGCTTTACAAGTGATCGGAGAAAAAGGCAATCTTAGTTATCGTCGACATCGGGGCCGGCATCGGCAGCGTCAAGTAAACAGCGGCATTCGTCCTGCATTTCAATCGGTTGTATTTGTATTTTATTGGCTCCGGAGCGGGCCGACTCCGGTTCTGTTTTATTGAACTTTTTTTATGAGTTCTATTCCATAATCTAGTGTATTTAAAGTGATTTTTTTCTGTTTCTCAAATTCAAACGTAGTTTAATTGTTATCGGTTGGTCGATCTACTTTTTACTTAAATAGTTGAACCTTTTAGTTTGTTTCTATGAGGTACTTTACCACAATGCTTATTTTTTCTCGGTCACTGGAGGGTCCTTTTAAAAAGTAGATGAAAATATGAGGTAAATCCCATTCCCATGGGGTGAAATGGAGTGTCAAACGTTGTATGAACAATGGGATTTCGTGGGCGACTTGTCTTAGATTGGTATAGGTATTTTTAGAACTTACATTTAACGTGATTTTTGAGGTATTGTGTGAGTAATCTATAATGGTTCATCATAAATTAATTTAAAAAAAAAGTTTCAAAATGTTATCTAGGGGGTTCCTTCAGAATGTTTACATGGGTATCAACGTTTGTATGGACATTTGAAGTTGAGGAGTACCTATGAAAAAAAATCGACGAAAGGTCCAAATATCTTTTTGTACGGTGTTAAGTGTATTTACGGTTTCAAACTTACTTAAAATTACTCATCATATAATTATGTACATTAAGTTCCGATTCTTATTGCCATGCCCGTAACTTTATACAACATAAGACGTCATGGACGAAACCATCGACTCTTAATCCATTTTCAGACTTTGTTCCTATGCTTTGTTCATCGATTCCAACTTTCGTTCAGGTAACCAAGAAAGTGTGTCAATTTATCATCTAAATCACATAGTGAATCTGCAAATGTCTATTTACAAAAATCTGCTGTTTTTCTGATTTAAAACCCGTAGCGAAGCAACTAACTTAACTACTTAGTTATAATAGTTCAATCTTAGATTTTTTGTGTTTTGGAGGGCAGAAGGCAATTTTGTGGTCTGAATATTTCAACGATACATTTGGCCACTATCTGTTTTTTTTGCATTAATACTGTTCTTAAAAAATGTAGTAGCTAAAACACACATCTAATTTAATTAGAAGTTAATGTAAGAAATCCGTGTACCAAGGCAAATCGATAACCATTTAAGATTATGGATTTACCGATAACAGTTAATTAATAACCGAGATCACACACAATGTGCCAATAATTCAAATACCATTTAGTATTAATCAGTTGCTGAACATGAAGCTTGTATTACGTAAGTAACATACATAAATAACTTGTTCTTCCCATGAGTGTATACTACATTTGTATAGAGGTTTAGTAATGGGTGAGTGGGAGAGATGAAGTAACGTTTTATCCTACTATTTTGAACAGGGAAGTGTTTTATGATCGTGTATTGTTCTGAAATAAAACATGTATAAGTAATTCATCCTGTTCTTTAATTTGTTCTGAAATAGGATAAATTCGTATATCTCTATTTTTATTTCTCATATGAAAAGTGGATGCTGCAAAATTATAATCACGTATCTTAAAAATTTTGCACATCATCGAGCTCTCACTATAATTACTTTTTTCAGTTTTCATAATAATATCTTCGGATGTATCATGGCAACAAAAAAGTACAGAGACAATAAATGAGACCCTGGACAGATTGATTCACCAAGGACACATACGCAGTGTAAATGGCGATTCAAAATATCAAATCATAAAGAACAATACGAAAATCTTTTTAATAAAACCACCAGCAAGCCACAATAAGACACATTCTGATAAACCTTATACAAAATTATCCTTCAAGTCTGATGATGTCAAACAATCAGGTGTGTCTGATATTTTATACCGGACATTAAGCTCACGGACCTCGGGACATATCGAAGAGAAGAACGAACATGAAACCAACAAAAATAAAATACATGACGCAAATAACTTGGAACTGAATCAAAATACAAAACAACAAGCCGATACCAGTTCTAATGAATTAAAGGAAATGATTAAATATTTCAGAGCCACACCTGAAATACCTTCATTAGAAACGATTTCAAAAGACGCTATTGTATCTTATGATATTAAATTTGGCAACCAAAAATATCCTGATATTTTTATCGACCACATCACTTATCGCAGCAATGATAGCAAAAAACCTACTGAAGCTAACACAATGCTGAAACATAAATATGATCAATCTACTGAAGCTCATAGTCATAATGATAAAGAGTTTCTTACAAAAGAAGATTTTAAATCAGTACTAGAGGAAATATTGAATATGAACGCCGATCGGAATGAAATCAAGAATGTAATTAATGGAATGAAACCGCACAACACTGACATACAAGTTCCAGATAAACAAAAACTATGTGGCATAATACCGTATCAATATCCGTGCCCGAATGGAAATATAGCATTGGGCGAATTATCAGAACATCAGCAGTTACATCCCATGATCCATCAGATAGCAACCCCACACCTCGATACGAGCTTGCAATTTAATAGATGGGGGCCACGTAATGCGATGGAGGATGCACTAATGAGAGTTTCTAGTGCACAAAGATTGAAACGCATTAATTTAATTAATAATATTGTGCCTAGGTTTGTTTATAACCCGTTATATGGTTAATTAATAAAAACATAAAGAGGGTTGCAAATTCTTCTTTGAGCTTGGGTTAGGAATTCCCGATAATCTCGTTCGTAGAAGAATAAATTTTCACAAGTACAAGCTACAAACTATATGAGTTATTAACTGAAATATAGTGAAATTTGATCGAAACTGTTTAAATCACTTTTTGAATAATTATTTCTTATTTTCTTTTAGCACAAGAATTAGCTAGTGACACAATTGGGTAGTAACTTCTGGATGTGGGTTCACTTCCCACCCAGGAAATACATTGTGTGGGACAAACATACTTAGATGTTTATTCTGTGTCTGGATTTTAGTACGTATTTATAAAAAGCAAATATTTTATCAGTTGTTTGGTCCCCATAGTAGGTACAAGCTATACTCAGTTTGGGACGGTGTGAAATATCCACCGATATTCATTTATTTAAGATCCTTCTCCTTCTCTCTGTTTATCTGGACACTGCTGAACAATCTGTACAGGAACGCAACATTATAAAATAAAACCGTTGAATCCACTATTTATCGCGAGCAGAGTGGATTTTAAAATCGCTTTATCGCTGTCGCAAATCCATTGGCGTACAATACTTAGCGATTATAGATTCAGGCAGGAAATAACGTTAGTGGATGGGGTGCTACTGATGGACAATGCTTCACCTGCGTGCCATCAAGCCTGCTGTGTTACCTTAAAGGTAAGTAATAATACCTACCTGTTTGTACTCCGATTAGCCTCGGGGTGCACAGTAAGGAAGTATACTTTGCGGAAGATGTAATAAGAATATCATAATTTTATGGTGCATTCCAATTTAAGTTTAAATTAATGCGTGAGTCGTCTTAATTTTCGTTTGAATAAAAATAAAGATTTAATTACCTACACCCCGGAATGCTGAAATTGTATACGTCAAATTATTCTCCTAAACATTAGTTTATTGTAAGGCAACTGATGCAATTAAATGTTGCCAAAAGGTATCGCAAGGTAAATTTCGGTTGTTCATAATCAGTCACCAACAGCTAGTTAGCGAAGTTGTGATTCGGAAACACAAAGAAGCCATCCGCAATTCACAGTCTAACTAGTGAGCAAACACGATCAACCGAAGTCCAAACTGCGCTCAAAGATCTAGTTAGGTGCGGGATGGCTGCGCTGTCGAGGCGCGTTTGCAGTTCACACGCGCTGCCAATGAGCAACAATACTTGTAATACTTGTTTATTACGGGACTACCAATCTAAGGTAAACAAATAGAAAATGCACATTTCGACTGATGATACAAAGGATGTATCATTTACACCGAGTGTCTTGTGGGAACGGTTGTATTTTAATAAATAAATAAATAAATAATGGTGGACATTTCACTCAGCTAGCCCCAAAGTAAGCTAAGCACAGCTTATATAATGGGAACCAGACAACTAATATAATACTTATATACTTTTCTTTTGTAAATACATACATATAATACATTTTAACACCCAGACACAGAACAAACATCAATGTTACAAATGTCACATAAATGTTTGTCCTGAGTGGGGATCGAACCCACGACCTACAGCGCAGATGGTATGGTTACTAACCAACTGAGCTATGAGGTCAGTCATAATACTTTTTCTTTCTTCGAACAATGCAAAAGATAGTAGATGTAAAGTAAAATTAGACAGGAATTATGTACAGAGCGTATTTGTTCCGAAGAACATAATAAAATATATACTTTCTCGTTTTCATATTATACGAAATCTTAATTCAAATTGGTTTGCGATTGATCACAACTCAAGGTGGAAAGAAGTGGCCTCCGTTCGCTTCATTTTATTTGTCTAACCTCAATTATGTGGTTTATGTGCGGATGGAATTAATTAAGCAATCGGTGTTGTAGGAAGATCGGGAGCGTTTCACTTCAACCGTCACTCAAGGCGGTATTGCACCCCACTTACAGAGCAGCCAGTGTTATTTATTTCCTTATTTTGTATTCTGTTCAATTGTATGAACACATTTTCGCGGGACTTGTTAATAAGCTCGCTGTTTTGTGGAAGTAGCGAATTCGCACACGCTTCACTGGATGTTGTGGTACAATTTTTGAAAACCGGAAAGCTTATTCATTGTTCTCAGATGAAAACTGTTAGGAATACTGTTATACTGTTGTTTTTCCCAAAAAAACTGAGAAGTAGACAACGCCGTTGGCTTGCCATAAAAAATACATTATTATTCAAGTATAGAGTACTCAATGGGACGAGTGCAATATTATTTTGACAATTACACGATCAATTACGAACTTTAGAATTCTATCTCATATTATACATGGAAAAGTGAGTATGTTTGTTTGTAACACTTTCACGCCTAAACCGCTGAATGGATTACTTATGATGAATTTTGATATCGAGGTAGATGGGACTTTGGAGAAGGTAATAGGCAACATTTTATCGTTTTAAATTTATATGGGATGGCTGGGTAAAATTTATGCTGGGTGAGGGAAGGGGCAAATTTTGTGCGAAACTTTTTAGTGTCTTATTCACCGCGGGTAACACCGCGGGGCGCAGCTAGTTTTTATATATTTTGTTACTTATTAGCCGCATTCTGATATTTTTGGCAAGCGTACCATAAAATGTGACCATAAAAAAAATTGTTCTGATTACTTGATCAGCGATATATCAGCACATGTTAGTTTCCGACCCTTCTTCGATGCATTAATATTGTAGCGAGGTGTTCATAACAAGACAACTTCGTACTTAGTCCGAGGTAATCCTTGAGCGCATATTTTCACCTCACGTGATAATCTCTGAAAGCTTTCAATAGCGTTTCGCATTGAAAAGTTACGGGAAAATGTTTGAAACTCCTCACATTCGAGGAGAAGTTGCTATGTTAATGTATTTCCTCTTTGTATCAGTCTGTCTGCTCGTTAAATACATACGTTTATGCGCTTAAAAGTTCATCATGTTTTGTGTATTGTTAAAAATTTGCATTGCAGGTAGTTTGGTAGCACCTTCGTAGGCTATTGTCATTTTATTTTCAGGACACATACAATTTTCACCGGAATACTTTGTTTTTAATATAGCATAGATATCCATCCATAAACGAATGAGAGAAACTATACTGAGTGTTATGTAAAGGCTCCTTGAGGCAAAGTGAGTGTTCAGGCACAAGAAATCCTCTGTTAAAGAAAGGGAAGTCACAAGTAGCATCGCATTGCCTCTATCTATCTGATACATGGAAATGTAACGTCTCATGTGTCTACGTAATTTCAATGGAAACCACATCCTTCAAATCGTAATACACTAATGCGAGGCACTTCTGTTTGGCGGCAGAAATGGGTGTTTTTAAGCGGAACGAGCAGACGGCCTATCTGAATATGGTAGCAGTACTCGCTCGGATGAACCTGGTACAAACAGCTGGTCTATTGCTTTATTTATTATGTTTTATACTTTTTGTGATTAAACACAATGTTTTGTTGTTGCCGGTGAAATTACAGGCACATGAGACATTCCACTTTCACGTCTCACAGTTACGGGCACATACGGTGTGACTTGGGTCTTGTCGTACCTAGTAGGGACCCAAGCCGCATCGGTTGTTATGGGCAGAGGTTACCACTTAACACCAGGTGGGCCGTCGGCTCGTTCCGCAACTATATAACATAAAAAGAATGCTACAATAATATCTGCGGATCTTTTATAATATAAGTTCACTTAATCTGTATTGCACTAAATGTTACTTCGCAGTGCAACCGACAAAACTATTTAATTTAAATAAAAATAATATATGTGGTAGTAAGCCACCGGCTTCAGTCTACGACGCTACAATAATAATGAACTCCGATAATCCTGGCCGAGAACAAAGTAAATATTTCTCCGACTATACTCCTACATAATGTGCGTGGCTTTTAAGAAACTTATACAAATCCAATTTATTTTCCATTTCCTCACTTCGTGAAAACTTAAATATGCTCGCAAGGTAAACCACTTTGAAAGCAATCCTTTGATCGCGCTTATCTTTATGCAAATCCGAATCAAATTTTGATAGCACACCTTATGTCTCATGTTTTAAAAATCTCAAAGATATTGTCTATTAAGCATCAAAATAGGATTTTTTCATGATAAGGTAAGTCCATGGTTTCAATTTGTATAATAAAGTATCGGGATTTCAAACGGTGTTAGATATATAGGGCCCTGAAACTTATAATGGGGCAATAACAAGCTTAAAATATTGAATAATAAATAAACATTGGCACTTTTTCTATACCTATTGAATTTAGTACTGCTGTGCACTCACCTTAAATTCTTTGTACGATATGGCATCAAATAAATAAGTCAAGTCCTAGTTTCTTAACATTTATATTTTTAACCTAATTTGATTTCTTTATAAATGGTATATCATGCTGTAAAGTTCTCCTGTATTGAGTAAGAAATACTTGACATGCATAATGACATGGGAGCTTTTTTAATCACAGTAATTAAACCCACACTTCCTAATTTACCAATTATGTAGCATAGTGTAGCCAAAACATCTAACTAACTGACATATACAGGGTGTCCAGTAATGAATGGATAACCTTGAAATGGGTCAAGTAGTATCAAAAAAAAACAAACAAAACAAAAAAAACATCGATATTATTTAAAAAATACATATCTTTGATACTACTTGGTTTTTTTTATTTGATATTTTTTTCCGAATGCCCAATAGTTCTACTAAGACCCATTTCAAGGTTATCCATTCATTACCGGACACCCTGTATATTAATATATAACAGTTTTGTTTTTTTATTCATTAAACAAAGTGCGTAGACTACTAAAAAAAAGTTTTTTAGTAGTCTAACTCCATCGTCAATCAATGACAAAAACAAACTTTTCAAATTGATTACTGTTAGCGTGCTGTTTTTAGATTTGGTCAAGTCGCACCCTTTAACAAAAAATAAAGCCTACTTAGAGAATACCTACTAAGTATAATGTTATTGAAATACTCATGTCTACGGCCGCAAAGTAAGCCACAACATCATTAAATCAGATTGCGTGCCCTGATTTGTATACTTGTGCATTACTGTTTGGTGGGAGAAAGATATAGAATAAAAAATAAGAATAAACCCTAGATCCTAAACCAACTGAGCCATCATTGCTTCTTTATTAAATAAGCTTCTACATCTCAAAACAAAGGCGCACGAAGGCAAGTTTGAGATAAACCAAATTGTCCTCTTATCGTATCCTTATGAAACGTCGAGTTCGCAAGTTTAATAAGAATTCAAACGATAGAACAAGAACAGGTTACACAGGCGGATAATCCGGATAAGCGGACTGCATCGGGAAGACATCATTTCATTACCCACTGTCGCATCTGTTTAGACAAAAGCACACCTTCCTTCCTTCCGGTGAACCCTGTTCCCGTCTAATGCGATGACGACGTAATGAATTAAATGTTCTTTCAGATGTTTTTAATATCGCTCTAATGTCGCTCTGTATCACATCACAGTGACAACCTACAGTTATTTTATTTTATTTTTATTTTTATTTTATTTTTCAACAGTTAAGTAAAGATAAGTTAAGTTTTTTTTATTTTTAAGTTATCTATCTGTCTATCTCTTATTTTACCAACGAAACGAGAAGTTCATTCTGGGCTAGTAATTTATATTATTAAGTAAGTATGAGAATGAGATTAATTAAATCTGTATAAAACATATATGCGTCGTCAGATTTAATATGGTCCATACAATTTAGATTCTCATACTGAGGGAAATTTTTCATTCATAGCAGGCGTCTTGCCACTTCAAGTTGAGATTGTCTGGTACGAATTAACTTCTAAAAGTAGTTCGACACGCCGTCATACAAATACACTTGCACTCAAGCGAAATCACAAAGAGGAAAACATTAACACGAGTTAGTTACTTATCTGAGAAGCGATCGCGAAGTTTTATACAATTTTGTATGCCGACGATTTCAGCGGGACTCCGTGTTATGAAGTTTAAGTTTAAGTCTACGTATGGGGAGAAAATTTTGTGTGTGAGTAAGCGACGTGTACCAATTAGATATAGAATGCTCAAGTTATACCGTCGATAATATGTTTGGGTATTTTGATGACTCTACTATTGATCAATCTGAGTCGCTGTCTGAAGCTGCTGAGGCATTTGATATTCATTTGATATTAGATCATTTTAGAGCACTTTAAATAACATTAAAAAACATAATAACTTTTTTCCGTAAAATTCACAAAGAAATGACTTGTAAATGCCAATAAGTAGTATTCGAAATATAAGATCAAGCGTACTAACATGTATAGCTTAATTTTAGGCCTGTCCAAAAATATCAGGACTTCCACGGGGAAATTGGCTATGACGGGGCTGACAGCCGCAAAGCTACTAAAATCCCAAAAAAAATATTTTTTATAGTTTGTGGCACGAATGGGGAACTGAAGTAACATTTACAAAAAAAAACAAGATATCGAAATGATGACTATCTCCTCGATGAGTATGAATTGTCAGTCACCATCAATTACCAGTCTAACAGTTGCAAACCCGTAAAATATATATATATATATATATATATATATATATATATATATAAAAAAGACAAAAAAACTGCAAGCATGAAACTATGTTATTGTTTTATGAAAAGAAAAACTTAGAGCATTTTAAATCACTATGGTGAAGAAAAACGTGAGTAAGTCCCAGAATTTTGAGGTATGTAATATCTAACAATCTCGATTAATTTTAGCTATATTATAGCCCATTGTAGACAACAGTCAATAAACATGGCGTAGTCTCTATTGTAAGGTAGTGGGGCGCTTTGATTACGTTCCAGGTGCGTGTCTGTGCGTTCCGCAAGCGGGCTCGAAGCACGCCGCGGCTTGTCGATGATTGAACCATTTAATTCGTCATATGACGTGGAAATTTGCCACGTGATGACATCGTCCTCGGAGTATTTATTACCAAGCAATTGAATGGCGCGCCGTTAATACCCGCGCTACATAATGACATGTTTTATCCGTTCGCTGCATAAAAACATGCCACTTACCACTGGGAATACACCGATTGGAAAAAAATTACCTACAACTTGTTAAAAGCGCAAGAGTCAGGAAAGTTTTCAAAATTCCTGAAGTTTTATGAGCGTGAATCTCGCTTTTTCAGAAAACTGGGGAAACGTAGAGGTGCCCGCAGAGTTTTATTTTTTAAAGAGGGCATATTCTTAGGTGGCGAGTGCTGGAGGTGAGAGCGAGTTACGTTTGTTTTACAACACTTTAAAACAAGGCACTAACGCCTTGTACCGTTGGTTCGAAGCAAAAGAAAGCGCGCCAGTTTATGTCTGCGGTCTCTCCGACTACAGCAGGTATTCACAGAAATAATTAAAAGTTTTTACGATCGCCTCCGAGTGTAGTGTAAAGGATATGATGCGACGTTTTGCGACTGCGAATGTGAATTTCGGTACTAGAAGATCGATAGTTAATTTAAAATGCATTGAAAGGAACTCAGGGAAGCTATTAGTGGTTTTTAAGTTTACCTACTGTGAGAGTGTTTACGGCAAACGATTGACCGATTGGAACGATGTGTAGCAGTATCTTCTGTCCATAAAAGCAGCAGTACTTCCTAGATCTTCCCTTACGTAAGTATGGTCTCAGGTCATATCACATTGCGCTGTCCCCTAAAACATGAAAATTCTACTTCTCATGATCCTGCAATTTCACCGGCTGCCACATAATCTACCTTGATGTGATTGCACTACTGCATGGTGGCTAAAATCGGTGTAGTGGTAGTACTTCCCTCTATGAACAAAATTACTTCTACTATTTATGATTCCTGACGTTTTAAAATATTCGTTGTTAAAAAATGTTACAACTGAAATTTAAAAAAAATATTACAGTCCACACAAACATTTTGTAATTAAGTGGTAACTTACATTTGTTTGATGTAAGCTTTCAAACAAATATTACAAGTATTTGTAATGTTACTAACTTAAATCCAGTCGAATCACCATTCCTTTCTAAGAAGTTGTAGATCATTTTTATTAAGTTGCTTAAGTGAAGTTGTAACCTAACCATCGGTAGTTAAGTTAAGAAGGTAAGCAGGTTTTATTTTCATTTTCGTACAAATTTTAAATGTAAAACTAATTGTTGTTACTCATAAATAAATAAATGACCTTGATCAATAAAACAGAGGGTTTGGCCTCATTCTCCTGACCGCGCCTAACAAATCTCTGCCAAAACATGCTCTAGAGTAGGAGTACCAAACATCAGCTCAAACAGTCAACATAAGTTCTTTTTGTCCATTGCTACTTGTATGTAGCGCGTAGTGATAATCAATTCATGGAAAACCGCAATGGATTAGTATGAAGGTTTGAATTTCTTTATGGTCGTGACAATTGTGTAGACAAAATATATGCCACTTTTATCATGGTACGGCGTGCGAGATTATGTGAAATTTTAAGATATAACTTAGGGTTGATAACAAATTGTCTTGTCGATTGATCCTGAAACAAACAAAGGTTTTTGTGGGAACCAGATAAGTGATTGTATACATAAACTCTTTATTTTGTATATACATATTTATATCAAAATACAGTATAATACCCACACACAAAACACACTGTCAGTCACACAGTTAGTTCTGGGTGGGAATCGAACCCATGACCTACGCGCAAACGGCAGAAATATCTCAGTCAACATCACGTTTTTCGCGGTACACGCATTTATAATATAGAAGATATGATGCTACTCGTAGGTCTCTGTACAGTGCGGTCTGATGCAAATGCGAATCGATCAATTTTTAATAGTTCGCGTAAATATGCATAGAGAGGCAATTTACGTTTGCGAACATGAGTTGATATCAATTTCGCGTCGGTTTTTGCAAAAGACCCGTTTCAAACAACGTTAATAGCGCGTTATTTCGCCGGTACATGCACTGACAGACAGATTATGTAGTACTGCGTAGGTGATGGGAAACTGATGTACTATTTTTATGTTTCATATTTAAAAATTGCCAATATTAAACGACTTGACAAAATCAATTACGTATTCGTTTTGACGTGACCAGCTCTGTCAGAATATTTCAACCGCTTAGAATGTTAATCGAAGGCTATGTAAGTAGTGTAACCGACAATTCACCGTGCCTTTTTAAGCACAAAATTGCTTATTTATGGCTTATTATTACGCTTTATTTATGGTAATAATGATGTCCATGTAACAAAAATCAATAATGTTGCTTAACCAAATAAAATTGTTTAAGACGACCGTCTAGCTACACTGTGATAGCAATCACTATCTTTGCTACGCTTAAATAATATATATTTTTAAATGTTTAAATTATCCTTAGCGAATTGCTCATTGGCTTATATTTTTCTGAAAACGGTACAATTGGTACCACAACCTGTATTGTTTATTATTACATGTTATATTTATTTACAGATATATGCAGACGCCGCAGTAATAAGTCGTAATAAGAGCGTTAATGTCCAGACAGGTACCACATGCCGATGATATTCTTACTGGATGGTGACTGGGCAGGCAAGGATTAGTTCACACGAATCTATTATAAATTCATTATTTCTTTATTTCCTTATTTTTTTATATGGTTTTGCTCCAACACCGTTCTTAGTAGAGTTGACTTCCGCGCTTTAGGTCGTGGGTTCGCATTTTACCCAGGTTAAAACTTGTTTAATGAATATACATAGTTTGTATCTAGTTTGTATCTAGGTAGGTAGTTGTAGAAGTATTTGATCAGTCATCTGGTTCCCATACTAGAACAAGCTTTGCCTAGTTTAGGACTATATTGCAAGTAGTGAAATTTATACTATTACTATTATTTAATAGTAATTTATCTCTCCCCATATGATGAAATCACCTGATCTCTCAGGTCATGCAAGAAACCATGAATATGTACAACCAATACTATGCACTCTTTTTTAAAAAATTATGCAGACATGGATGGCCTGCGTGATGTTGATCCTCTGCACGTAATAAAAGTAATATGGCCAATGTCCTCCCCTGTTTAGTTATGGGAAGACCCATGTCTCATCGTATTGCACCCGTCACCCTGAGACATATAAATTGAACGTCTGTTTAAAAAGACTGTAATTTAATTGAACACCGACCTAATATTCATATTAATCTAGATTCTAGTCTGTCTAAAGGTTGACTGGCCTCACAGCTTAGTTTGTAGTACCCTACTTTCTGCGCTGTAATTAATTTTAGATTCCCACCCTGGACAAACGTTTGTGTGGCAAATACAGGTTTTTATTCTGTGTATGGTTATTAATATTTATTACATGTTTATGTATTACATTTACAAAAAAAGAGAACAGAAGGGCTAGATGGTACTGTGTAAAATGTCGACTAACATTCATTATTATTATTTATTAATGGTCTAGACTTATTACATTAATACTTATAAAGCAGTAGCTATGCCCCGCGGTGTTACCCGCGGTGAAAATGTCATACCACGGGAACCGTACATTTTTCTGGGATAAAAATTAGCCTATGTGCTATAATATATCTCTGTGCCAAATTTATCTAGATCCATTCATCTTTATGGTGTGATTGAGTAACAAACATCCATCCAAACTTTCGCATATATAATAGTAGTAAGATGTACAAGCTGTTTTCGATTATCATTTTTCAAGCATTTACTAGGGCATTATAGAGATTTTGAATTTATGGTTCAAAATATATCTATGATATGAAAAACTCACAAAATATTAAACAAGAAAACTTAATACTATAGTAAGTCAATACGAATTCGATGAAGATGGTAGCTACACATTACGTAGAGTTGATCATAACGTTTAGCTGCTGTATGAGAAATGTGTGACTGTGTGTGTGTCGTAGCCCTTACACGGACGTTCCCCATAGTTTACGATATTAGTGACGTGCTCGCGTTTTCCATATAAATTTCACCGCCACTTTACAGCGTCGTTCTCGTCCATCGTAAAGACTTTTAATTATATCTGACTAGGCGAAATTTGGCCTGGGCATTTAGTCTGGGAGTAATGTTATTCGGTGTTTTCAATAAATAATTACTTCTATTTTTATGTTAATTCAATATTTATTGTGACCCTTTAAACTACAGAGAAATGACGTCCATTCTCAGTAAGTGAATTTTGAATATCAGAAACTGTTTTAAACATCAGGCTCTGGATATACCAAAGCGAACGAACTTCTCAGTAGCCGGTATTGTTATGTCCCGAAGAATAAAATCTGTATAGTTCCAGTGTATTTGGATATATCTAATGCTAAGTTATTTTTCTTAATGTTTACCTGCATGTAACGAATTTTTTTGTAGTGGTGGCGTTCATACTTTACAAGTGTGCGTCCGTTACTCATTACTCCGAGGTTAAAACCTTGTGCATTCTTCGCGCGCAGTTTTAAGGAGCCCGTTCAGCTTAATGCTCTTTGTTTACAGGTACTGTAAACTATACGGTTTTAAATGAGTAACGTTTTATAAGCTACTGTAATGTGTTAGGTGAAATAATACGATTTATCTAGGTTTGTATAGTTGAAGCATCCCTAAATGCATTTTTACTGGACTTGTAGGATCATTTTCATCAATTTAATGTCCAAATAAAATACAGAAGAAAGAAGATTTACTTCTAGAAAAAAATATTTGAGTTTTTTTGTGAAGGCTTACTAATTATTACTTTTTTGTTTCTACAAGAGTTACAAGAAATAATAATAAACTACAATGAATGGATTTACATTATGCACCTGCATCTTTGTGCCTGCATGTATTGCTCTTTAGGAATATCTAAATCATATAAATGATATCTAAGGTTTCGAACAGCTTCATTATTGGACAAAACGGTGTCCGAACTTGTTTCGTACACCATTTTGAAACCTTGGCTCAAGTTATACCCCAACTGTAATAACTTTGGCTCCTGGAGTACATGTAAGAACTTCCATAGGATTCATTCGGATACTCCTGGGACTTTAAAGGATTCCAACGTGCCAATAATATTTGGAAACATTATGCTGTATCATTTAACTATGTCAAGTTTATTAATTAAGGCAAAATAAAAATCCCTTATTTTGGTATTGGATGGATTAAATGATGATTATGTCATAATATGGGGTATAACTTGGTAGCAACATTGATGGTAATTATGTGAATCTGTTTCTCTAAAGATTGCCTGGAAGAAATCGCTGTTAGCGATAAGACCACCTTAGCTTAATTATTAATCTTTACGAAATTTCCATGTATGGTGGTCAATAAAGTATTATCTATCTATCTATCTATCTCTTCTTTATGACTAAACATAGAATGACATAGCCCACAGAATTATTTTTAGAACTGTGAAACTAAATTTAGTTATATGCGTTTCTTTACCCTATGTGTTCGTCGTATTTTAAGTGATAATTAACCATTTTTTGAAGTTGATCATGAGGATTTTATGGATCCAAAGTTTTTACTTTTCTTTTTCGTTAGGTATTAAAAAACGTGCGCTAATCTAAAAGTACTTTTACTTTTATCGATCGGAATCACTACCATTATTATCTGTTCTTCTAACTGTAGAGAAGTTTTAATGAAGGCGTTTTCATTAAAAGGTGAGAACGCATTTCAAGTAGATAAAGTAGAAAGCTTTGATCCAATTAGAAGCATGTTTACAGAAACGTGTCGCTTACAGATCCACTCTACCGATCACTCCATCTGCGCAGCGTAAACTAGTTACTGCAGGCTGTGAATGTCTACGCAGTTTCGTAGCTTGGCTACGACAGCACCTACGAAGTTCACTGAGTTTAGAAAACATTTATACACATTTTTGGATGACTGATGACATATGCATTATTAAATGAGCTAACTTTGCAAAAGGTCGTGAGTTCGATTCCCACCTAGGACAAACATATGTGTGACGAATATAGATGTTTGTTCTTGTCTGAGTTTTAATATTTATGTATTTACAAAGAAGTATGTATGTATTCTATCAGTAGTCTGCTACCCATAGTACAAGTTATGCGTTAATTTGGAGCTAGGTGGTGCTGTGAGAAATGTCCACTAATAGTTATTTATTTATATTCCAAACTAATTAAATATTTATTGCAATTTTTAAAATAAATGCTATCTGTTTTGCTTATTTTCAAATCACCAACATTAAGCCTTAGATGGATGTCATTTAATTGTATTTACTGTTCTATAAGAAAAATACATGTTAGTCAGTGTTTTTATTGTTGTCTATAAGGTTTATATACAAAAAGGGAACATATCTATTACAATGAACCAACTCCCTGACTGAACTGAGACCTAAACAATATGGGAAGTTGCTTCTGGCATAGACAATTAGAATAGGAGATAGTAAGGCACTTTTTTTTTAGATAACTTTTCCACGTTTGATCACTTCCAAGATGATTTTTTTGACAATAATTATAATAACCTAAAAACACTTCTAAATATGCAATCATAATAAATACTTCTCAATTGTACACAATTTTCTTTCAAAATCTTTGGAGCTGCGGTTGCCTAGTTACCAAAATCTCGTATGAGCTATCAAGCACGGCGAATACATCGCTACCAGTCTAATAAAGTAAATTGACGTGTAAGTGGCTCGCATTTCGAGTTAATACGAAGTACAGTAGGCGTTAGAACAGATTCCGGTCGGATCGATGTTGCCAACTTCACGACTCTGTGCTACAAGTATTGACTTTCAGGCCATTTAGGCCAAAAACTAATTTAAAATGTATTTAATTTCAAATTAAAACACATATTTCATTACAAGCTTTTAGAGATATAATTGTATTAATCTCTCTCGTATATAATCAATGATGTATATCATTTTTATAAACATCATTTTTACCAAGCTTTTGATCATGAATACGATTTGAGCTATTATTTTATTATTTTGAGGACTAGGTTATTTTTCAATACTAAACTATCATAACCATTCTTCTACACACACGCTTGGACACAATTTATAAGTTTTTTTTTAATAATGTAATACATACAAAGTCTACGGTGTGATCAGCTGGCAACACCCTGAGCTCATTACTAACACTCCTCGGCGAGCGGTAAACAATCCAATTTTATGGTCTAATTTGAACTAGAATTTTAAATGTCGCTCAAATCTAATAAAGTCAAATTAGAATCCAATGTAGCGCTCGAGTGCCACGATATTAGTGAAATCTAATTCGTAACCTTATTTCGGTAAATTATGAAAGCGTATGCTTGTGAGCTGCTACGAAAATGCACTAATTCGGAACAAATTATCTATTTTGTATTTAACCGTACCAATTTCGTTAACGAAATAGTCGTAACTAAAACTAATAAATTCAAAATAACATTACACTAATTATTGAGACATTATGAGCTTTCATGAATGTTGTACTTGCAAAGTGGGGCCTGGTGATCTGTAATACAAGTTCTTATGAACTTACTTTAGGCAGCAATCTCTCACAAAGTTAGTTAAAACCACTATCTTGTTTTTTTTTAAGTGTGGACTACACTGTAAGAGAAATAAATAAAATATTATTATTACTATTATTTCTTATATTTGTGAGAATATATCATCTTCCGTACCTAGAGCGAGAATACTCGATATTCGATTTGGCCAAAGAGGTTAACAAATTACCATTACAAAGCTTTTGTACAAAATTGAATCTGCTTACCTTTAATTGAGACCTTACGTTTAGTGAAAGGTTAGGATTTATAATTTAAGACTCATAACTCATAACACAAACAGATATCCAACAACCTGGACCCGAGAACAACTATCTTCCGACATCTAAGTTTACTCCCACCAGAAACGAACCCGTGACCCCTCATTTGCAGGTAAGTAAGTAATAACTTAGTTATAGAGCCGGGATCACCGAATTGAAATCAAGTAAACACCAGCAACATATTTACATGGTATTTCTTCCGATCTTAGGTTGTCTGGTAGAAATCGCTATAAGCGATAAGACCGCCGATTGTACATTTATTTTGTTTTTTGTACCTCAATATTTTGTATTTTCTATTTTATTGGTGTGATGTGCAATAAAGTGTTTATCTATCTATCTAAACCGCAAATCGTATTGAAATTAAATAAACTGTCCGCTATGCGACAATTGCCGGCTAACCTGACACCGAGTCATGCGCGATATACTTTAACGTCGTATTACGGATTGTAACGAGAAAAATGTAAGGGCTGATATCACGGACGATGCGTGAATAAGTGACCCACTTTTATAATTCAATGGCTGTTCGCATTCGTACAATTGGATAGCAGTCGAATAAATGGCACCGCACACTAAATGTTTTCGTTTGCGGTGTATTTAAGAAATATCTTGTGTTGTTATTAGCTTTATCATTGATATTTTTAGTTACTTTATGTCTTAATGAATTCTCCGTAATGGTTCCCCATGAAACTCCAATATAAAAGAGATAACATTAGATAGATAAATACAAACTTAAAGCCTTGTTGTAAATTTGAACCTATTATTGCACCGTAAAACTGTAGCTTCAGGCCACTGAAATTCGTTTATTGCTAAAACTGTAGCATCTTCAAAACATACGATGACTGCCACCATGCCCATTTCTGCCGCCAAGCAGTAACGCGTTTGCGTTATTGTGTTCCGGTTTGAAAGGTGTGGTTGCCGGTGAAATTACAGGCACATGAGACATTCCACCTACACGTCTCATAGTAACGGGCGCATACGATGCGACTTGGGTATTGTCGTACCTAGTAGGGGAGGACCCAAGTCGCATCGGTTGTTATGGGCCGAGGTTACCACTTACCACCAGGTGGGCCGTCGGCTCGTTCCGTAACTACATAACATAAAAAAAAAGCTTCTGTTACCGGAATGATCTCTGACAATTGCAGATGTATAAGCAAGCACATTTATAGCCTACGACCCCCAAGGGGGCATGTACCTATGTGGTAACCCACGAATGGTTTTCCAATGTTATTATCTAGCCGATAACCACGGTCATTCATCGAATTTATTGTGTTATGTAATTGGCTGACTTTTATTACAGCATTTACGTGGACAATTGTGGGTGCATTCGGAATCCAGATAGTAATGACATTAATGGCGGAATGTAAAGAGATCATCTCTGTTGGTCGGTATATTTATATCAAGTCACAATGCATATTAAGTTCTTATTTTGAAGGAATATAATAATAATTTGGTCAACCCCTTAATTAAAGTTAATTTTGATTTAGCAGATTAGTTCATTAACGGATTACACCGCACGAGTACAAAAACAACCGCATCTCATCAGCGACACAAACACGGTATTACACCGTAACGTGATTGAATCGAGGTGAGTAATCACCAAAATAGGATTGTCGCTTTCCAATTAGTGATGCGTCGATCGAAACCTCTCTCGATGACAGCCCCTTGTCATGTCATTCCGACTAAAAGAAATCATTTACAATGGGACTCAACCTACAACCTGTTATCCTATATCCTATCAACAACTAACATGTTGCTTTTACTTTTTTCAAGACCAAAATACGTAAGCTTTTGATAATTAAGCACTTTCATAAAATGAGCGAGGGACCAGTGCCGTTCAGTACCTAGAAGGCTACCGAAGTTGACGAGTGACGAGAAAAAAAATATGCAAGGAACTCTAGAACGCTCTAAGGAACGGTTAGGGAGTTTATGAGTTGCTTGGTGTTATACTCCGGACGAACTTGGCACAAGTTCTACTGCCTGTATGTCTGCATGTAAGTGTCTCATGTAGAGATGCATATCCCCGTAAATGCACCACAATAACTTGTGGTGAATGTGTCAAGCAACTAATTTTTAGAGCCGCTGATTTGATAAGAGAATTCGCTGCTTATAACCCTTATTATTTTTGGAACAGGATGGTGCAATCATAGAAGTACTCACATTCTAAGAGTGTGGGGTACGTCACTGTGCCCCAAAAAATAATAACTCAACATTGGTTTCCAGGTTTTTAGCCACCATGTCCCTTTTTTTATTATTATCTCCGTGTTATGTATCTCTATGAGTTATACAATACTTAAGTTGCAGCAGACAATAATATTAAAAGAGTTTCTAACAAAAAAATACGTAAAATTGTTAGTAAAATTTTATGAAAAAAACCTATAATTTTTGTCAGCATTGTTATAATGATTTGACTATTGACAGTCCATTTTCTTATGTAGATAACTACTGAGACAACATTAAGAACAGGTTAACACCATGAGTTTTAACTAAACATAAGGGGTATAATTATGTGTTGGTAAATTTATTTGTCAAACTAATCAGCTAAATATTATATTAAAACTACGCATATTATCGTTCAGCAATGTAACATTACCACCACCATAACCAGCAATAGGGCTTTTTTCTTTGACTGGCCTCATAGCTCAGTGCCTTACCCTACCTTCTGCGCTGTAGGTCGTGGGTTCGATCCCCACTCAGGACAAACATTTATGTGACATTTGTAACATTGATGTTTGTTCTGTGTCTGGGTGTTAATATGTATGTATTTACAAAAGAAAAGTATATAAGTATTATATCAGTTGTCTGGTTCTCATGATACAAGCTATGCTTAGCTTACTTTGGGGCTAGATGGCTCTGTGTGAAATGTCCACCATTATTATTATTATTTGTGGTTTCCGTAAGCCTTATTTATACAACTCTATTAAAAATATTAATTATCTATGATCACATTTGAAAGCAACTATACCTAAAACAAAAACATGGCTTATCTCTAAACCGCTAATTAATAATACAAATGGGATAATTTCCCATTAACACAGCGGCGAATGGTGAATCTAAAACTAGAAATCCGTTAACGAGTTATCTTTAAGCTGCTTGTCATAACCTCATAGAATAATAGTCGTTGTGTTTGCAAACTGGCTGACCTGGGTACCTAAGGGTGTTGTCACACAACAAACAAATAAAAATGCATTCCTAAATTGCACATTGCACAATAAGTTTATTTACTGATACGTTGAACGCGTGGGGCTTTATAGGAGCCCATAATCACGCATATGTGAGAAAAAAGCTATAAACATTAGCTGTGATTAAGATGTTATTGGTTTTATAAAAATATTTTGAATGGTCTTTATTATTGTTAATTTTGATACATATTTTTCAATGACCAATTATTTCGGATCTGTTATAAGCTTGACTGAAGTGATACTTAAAAATGTATGTTACTTCACCGAACTATAAGGGCATCTCTCGTAGAGTTCTCGAGGCAACTCAACAGACCGTGTGTAGCTCGCCTAAATAATTCCTGGAGGCCGCGGGCGTCGATCGGACCCTAATTTCGGTCGGTAATAACCGCTCTCAGCGGAAATCACGTCCAGAATCTTTGTGGGAACCGTGCGTGCGTTACCCGTCATCGGGGGAGCGCGAGGGCTGCCGCACTCGTACGGCTATTCCATTATCTACTGGCCCACAGCTCCGCTGGTAGCTCTGCCTTCTCCGTTGTAGAAGGCAGAGTTACTACTATCAACTGAACATACATTTGTGTGAGGAACATAGATGTTTGTTTTGTGTCTGGGTGTAAAAAAGTAAGTAGTAAGTATAAGTAGTGTAAGTAAGTAAGTAATAAGTATTAGTTATCTAGTTCCCATAGTATAGAATCCCATAGAAATGTCAACAATGAATGGTCAATGTCATTAACGCCAAGTGCAACGATCTTGGTGGCCGAACGATGGATCCAAATTTTCATTCCGAACGTTGCATGTATACATTCGGAACGGGCGTTACTTTGCTTTGTATGCTGAGTACATACACGAAATGAAAATTTAGGCAAAAATTTACTGAATAAATGAATGATTAAACAAACGAATACATACACAAATAAATAAGTTACGTAAATATTTTATTATATGTCAAATTAATGACAGTATCAAACAAGATGATCGAGATAACTGTGTTAAGCCAGCCTTTCCTTTTTTGCTCTGGCATCGGAGGTGACATATCACTTATCGAATAAACACCATAAAAATATATACACCACTGACATAAAGACAAAGACCCGAGAACGAATTTAATGTTTATCACACAAATGTTACCCCAAGCTGTGGTTCGAACTTGGAACTACTTGCTCTATAGACAGGGTTACTATCATTTACAGAGCCCTAAAAATGTGTATTTTAACTTTATTTTGTCAAGAGTCAACCCTAGCGGCTTATGAATAGAAGGATGTTTGTTATTGTAGTGCGAATCTAAAATCAATGACAACGCATCGACGTTGATGAGAAATTGCTAGTTGAAGTTCAATTTCGAGCTTTGAGGCCAGACAAATATCTACGAAACAATGGTAGTCCATTTTCACGACAGCGCCAGCACGCCACTCGAAAAACAGCAGTAAAAAACTTTGGTTAAAATACTTACGATGTCTGTCATACGTGGCTTCGTTTTCGAGATTAAAATATTTCGTAGAAAACAGTACCAGAATCTTTGACAAGCTGTCAAACAATATATATTATATATTTTATGTGATTGTGAGTAAATTATTAAGATTACTTCTTTTTTGGAATTTTCTGGTTGATTTCAAATAGCTAAATATCCTAGTCTACTAGCATGTGCCGTCTATCGGACCATAGACTAGGAATCGAAAATTTGTATCGAGGCAATTTACCCGGTTCCCTGTCTGTTCGGCGCGGCGCGGCGTGGCCATGGCAACGCGCCGCCCTTCTAACCTATATTTATTAGGGTCACGGTGTTGCGATGGGTTCGGGAAGCACACGTCTGTCTTTTTGAAATTGAATTTATTTGGCAAACGTTTAATAGTGTAGGCGTATTATTTAACTTAGCTTTTAAAGTATTGTATGAAAAATGTTGTTTTACAGTCCACATTAACTTTTTTACTCAGACAGCCTATATGTTCACCTTCTCTGGCTCATCTGCTATTTTAAGTTCACTAGAAAATCCAATTACGCTAATTCAAACTTCTCCCGGGGGAGGCTTATGTTCAGCAGTGGACTTTTACCAGCTGATATGATGGAACTTCTCCCGAAATCTCCTGGACCTCCAGAATACTTGGGAACGGGTTATACGAAAAATAAACTTACTTCTGCACGTGGCTTCACCTGCATGGTAGCGGGATAATATGTACTATTTATATTTGTTGTTCCAAGTCATCATCGTTGTTTCAAATCTAATGTTCCAAGTTCAGTAATTTGGACGTGAAGGAGAAAAAGCATTCAAACAAACTATCCCATTTAAAATATTTCTGTGATGTAGGGTTCCGTCATTATCATCAGCCCAAACATTTGGTTAAACTGAGATCCGTGTTCCTATAACGTTTTGCGTAATTGACCCTTTAAAAAAAGAAAGAGAAAGAAAGTACGAGATGACTCAAGTCACATTGCGTTGCGCCCATCGCCCCGAGACGGAGATGTTACGTCTCATGCGCCTGCAATTTCACCGGAACCCACTCCCTTCCACCGAAACACAGCAATACGAGTGCATCACTGCTTGGCGGCAGATAATCAGGTGTGGTGGCAGTACTTCTCCGGGCGAACCTAGCACAAGTTCTACTGTTACTTTGGGTTGCTCCTTTCACACCACCCGGGGGACGCGTGTAGGGATTCAAGGGGTAATCACCTACGGACGCGAGCAACGTGGGCCCCCATTATATAAAATCAACAGAAATAATATGTGTATTGTGTGGTTGGGTCCGGAATTTTTCGTGACTTCGTTTTTATTTATAAGAGTCGATCTGGTATGAAATTATTAAGGATTATGAAATGTATTACTGGAATCTAGTGTTAGCTGAGTTATTCGTGGAAAACAATGGTGGCGATGAGCCTATCACTATTCACTTAACATGTCCACGACAGCGTAACCCACAGTATCAAAAGTAGCTCATTAAAGCCCTGCCTGCCCCTTAAGGGAAAAAGCGTGCTTTCACGCATGTATGCGACGGTAAATCAAACTTATATTTACATGTGAAATGTTTAAATATGTTTATCCACAACTTAATAATAAATGTTAAAATAAATGTTTTTCTTTCTTTTCTTCTTTCATCTTACCCAACTTAAGCAGAATACTTATAATCTTTGAAGCTTTGAGGTTGGAAAGTATATTTTACTTATCAGGACAGTATAGATACAAACTTCCCAAGTAAAGTTACAGAATTTCGCACTAAGCAAATAATATATAACAACACTAGTTTATACTTTGCGAGTTTTAAGTGCGCGGAACTGAAATGGAAATATTTTTTTATCAAAATTTATTTTACTTGGTTGTAGAAAGTGAGATGATGGCGAAATATAAAAGTAATATCACATTTGAATTGCTTATTGTTTCGAAGTGCTTTCAAGTTTCTTCTAAGTTCAGGTCCCACTAATAAATAAATTATTTAATATTACCCGTTTTCCGAATGGGAAACACTAAAATGTTCAGTAACATTGGTACCTATATACAATTTATTTATTGAATTTCATCGTTTTGTATATTTTAAACATGTGTGTTAATTAAGATTTTAGAAACAAATTCCTTGTCTATGTTTAATTTTTTTTTTTTTATGTAATACTTATACGGAACGAGCCGACGGCCCACCTGGTGTTAAGTGGTAACCTCGGCCCATAACAGCCGATGCGACTTGGGTCCTCCCATACTAGGTATGACAAGACCAACGTCGCATCGTATGCGCCCGTAACTGTGAGACGTGAAGGTGGAATGTCTCATGTGCCTGTAATTTCACCGGCAACCACACCTTTCAAACCGGAACACAGTGCGTTACTGCTTGGGGGCAGAAAAGGGCATGGTGGCAGTACTTCCCCGGCCGAACTTGGCGAGAGTTCTACTGCTCTTAAATCCAAAATACTTTTAAATTAGAGCCCTACTAATAGTGCTCATGAATGTAAATGACTATACAACCGTTTGGGTAAACAACGAGATACATAGGAAGCGACAACATGCACTAATGGTAATGTTACCTTACATTTATCGTATCAGAATTTTAAGATACGAAATATTTAAGATAAGCAAACGAAATATTTAAGATAATTCTAGTGTATTATTTCTACTTTTGTATTAGACTATAAGTGCATATATTTATGTCGAAAGATGAATAAATGAATACAATACAACACAAAAAACAAATTTTATTATACATAAACGGAATTTGTAGTAATGTTTGTTATTTCTATAGTTTGGCGTTTGACATGCATGAGAATGTGAAGTTTTCGTAGCAGTAACAAGTACTATATACCTTATTCTTGCCGCCCACCAGGAATAAACTCACATGCATTCCTGTGTTCCGGTTTGATATGTGATGCTGGAAATGACAGGCACATTAGATATTACGTTACACTATCAAGTATGGGAAAAACAAAAAAAGCAAGGCGAAAAAACATATAAGTATTCCAACAGTTATGTGGTTCCCATAGTACAAGCTATGCTTAACTTTGGTCTATATGGTGATGCATAATTGACACGGAAATATATTTTTGTTTGTAATATAATGCATATTAAGACCCAGACACAGAAAAGATATCTACGTTCATCAAGTAGACGTCGTTGTTTATCCTGGATGGAATCGAACCCGCGACCTACGCGCACAAAGCATACTACCAACTAAACTGTGAGGCCAGTCGTAATACGTCAACCCACACTTTCATTAAAATTTTCTTACTCAATGGTCTGTGTTTAGATTTTGTTGCGTCAACAGAAGCGGCACGTTCATTTACATTAGAACGCGTGGGTTTGAAACCTAATGGGCTAAGTAAGTGTTATGAAACTTAATTTCTAAAGAATTGAATTAATTAAGATTAACTCCTTGAATCGAAGGGTCTTCATGCAAACAATGTGGGTATTAAATTTGAAAGAGTGACACAATTTCCAGCAATATTTATTCTTATTTATTTATAATAAAGTTTCAATATATTTGGAAATAAACCATTATCAGTGTTTTATAGTGATGAGAACAATTTAGTTACTTAATTTAGTTTTTAACAGAAACAAGTCCTGGGCATAATTCAAATTCAAAATAGAATACTATGGAAAAGTTTACAAATAATTTCCATATTATGTAAGTTTTGGATTCACAGTGGCATTCCATTTGTTCACAAGATTCGCTACACCGTCTCTGTTACCTACGAACCACTCAGTCAATGCGGTCGTTAAATCAGTAAATGTAAAATGATATAGAATTAATCAGTAAAATTATTATTGGAGAGAGAGACGTGGGCCGCGCGACGGCGGGCGGTCACCGTGACGACAAGGCCGTAGGCGGGCCCGCCCAGCATCAGTCCTACCTGATCATGTAAAGATCCGATACAAAAACATCTAATCTTAATATTTAGTTTTAGTTACCATCGTGCTGCTCTAAACAGCGCACATCTTTACTTTCATATATAAATAGTTACAACATTAGTGACAAAAAGATTTATCCCATGAAGTGGTTAAACCGATTGAACTTTTAAACTGTTTGATCAGGTGTGTAATTGACAATTGCAGTGGATGTAAGTTTTAAAAGTTAACAGGAACAATTAGGGCGGGAAAGTGAGGCACTTGGCGAATGGGCGGGCGTTGCAGTCTCGCTTGCACAGAATGCACCACCCCCAGTGGAATGCGATGCGATGCAGTCAGCGCTGTCGAGCCGAGCCCGCAGCTCGCCCCGTACGCCCGCTTTGACTCGCCGCGATATTACGCGACCTGTAACGTTGTACCAGGCCATCAGCGCCAACAAAGAGGTGAGCCCTTACAACCTCTATCCTCCGACCTCTCGCACCTTCGCGCGTTCATTATATCCGTCCCTGTCGCTAAGCGGCACCAACTTGAAATGGTTTTCCCTTTTATCGCCGGAATGTGGGAAACCGGGTTTCGGTGTCCCAACTCTCTCTTTCAATTTGTAAGCGTTTCATGATTATTATTGTAAGGACGCGTAATGCTCGAGTGGAAAGAGATTAATCCGGGTTAGCGGTGAGATTTACTCTGTTAAGGTTAGTTGATCTGGTAGTTTTAAGTCACTAATTACTACTTATTTTTCTAATTGTGATCAGTGAGAAAAATAACTGTACCACAAATTAATTTTAATTTTGTATCGACTTACTCCGCATTTACAAAAACATTTATTTAGTGTGAAAAATAAGTGTATACCATTTCTTATAAAGCTTTCCACTTAAACTCAATATCATTTACCACACATTATTAGCCAAATGTAGGAACAACAGCATTTTTCTTCAATAAGCCAACAAAATATTGAAATACGGCCAAATACTTCGGGTTGTGTCCAAGTTACAAACGTTAAGTTTACAAAACCTACATAACTAAGGTACCGGAAGGCAAATTTTATGTTCAAACATATCTCTTAATGTCGTGTAAAGATTCAGGCACGAAGCCGTTTAATTCATTTGGAGTTTATCACTTACATATTCATGCCTTTATCCCCGAAGGAATAGGCAGAGCCTCAGTGTCCTTTCACCTTATGGGTTACAATATCGAGGAAGAGTAAACGTGATGAGGTGAGCTTCGCCGCCATTGCTATCTCACGAATAACTCGTCTAACACTTTCTTCCAGCATTAGTTTCTTAATATCCAGCAGCCAGGACAAATCTTATTCCAATGAAATCAATAACAAGTCCGGGCGGTTTACGGACTAAGTGCACTTAACTTATTTTTATCTTTCTTTTGAACTAAGCGGATAGATAGGTAAACTATACACAACACCGTAATTAAAAATATTACATCACTAACGTAATCGCGGGTTTGTTACTTTCAAAAGCTACTAAACTTATTTATATATCTATATTTATTATACATGAAGTTCTGGTTTGCTATTTACATTCACGATTTTTATTTTTTTATTTTAGTGGTCGAAGTAACTGTCAAATGTACATTTACTGACAGCGACCACGCACGTATGGACATTTTCATTGCCTAGGGGTAGTAAAAATAAAATCATCACAGTGCTTTCGCTATATACACTAAGAATATTGTCCTACAAATTGTCGGACGACTCTCCAAGTCAATGCCAAATAGTACCAGGCGGGCAGAAGTATCGGGGAGGTACTGTTACAGAGCGGTGGAGGTGTCGGTGGAGGCGCCCCCTCACGCACGCCGTCGGCCCTGCGCCCTACCCCCTCACCGCGAGAACAACCCCAATGAAAATCAGTTTTTCTCTCAGCCGTCGATAGTTTAAAATTAAACGTCATTCTGGCTGCGGTTAACACTTAATTTGTGCAACGCGTAATGTTATTACTTCGCAATTCAATTCATTATACCCCTGATGCGATTGTTGTGATAATCGGGGCTCTCGATGAAATTAATATCCAGTTATATTCAGGGAAACGAAACATTTTTGGTTTGATGGATTTAATTCGTATTTTAATAATTGCAGTAAGTATTGATGAATTAACACGTCTGAGTTTTCGTTCTAGAATTGAATTGTACATTTTCATGTGAAAAGTTACCGTATAAGCAGATGGCCTCCTGATATAAGATGGTATACTCTACTCATAAAAAAATGGGTCCTTCCCTGCTTACCGGCATGGGCAGACCTCAGTCGCATGTAATGCTTGTAAAACGTGAATGTGGAATGTCTCAAGTACATGTAATGTCACCAGCAACTATAAAGTTCAAACTGGAACACTGTAATGCCAATGCGTCACTACTTAGCGGCAGGATATTACTATGGTGTAGTACTTCCCTGAACTGATCTTGGCACAAGTTCTACTGCCTGTTAAACATCAATGAGTTTATCGATGTTTATTAGATTAATCAAACTATATTCAAATAGTTTTTTAGCCGCTCCTAATATATTAAATAGGTTTTCACAAACGGAGACAGTTGTGAATCTCTAAATACGAGAACGCGTTGTATTCCTGATGCGCTGTACAATTTGGCTCAAGCTCAAACCAGTACCCATAAGACTATACCATTATCGAAATTTAGGGAAACTTCACCGAGGAAACTGGAGCCACTCTACAAATGCATGAACTGGAACAAAAAATACGTACCGATTAGTTATTTCAAATGGTTGCTACGAACCTTGGCGTTTTATTTTAGACGATTAAGATCTTACTTCAGTATTTGTTTGGGCTTAGTACTCAAAAGACAATGGTTTGATATAAAGTGCTGCCAAAACTAACTCTGTATGTTATTATAAAAAAAAAGTCCTTTATTTTCTATTTAATATTGATTTAGTGTTTTAATTTATAACTAGAATTTGTTCAGAATCTTTGAACAGAAAGAGAAAACACCGTGTAACAAGTATAACGTTGTCCGACGGATATATTCCGACGGCATCGGCAGTTGACAATCTGGATTCAAAATACTATGAAATAATTATTATTCTTTATGATGCTGTTATCAAGTCCATTCAAAACCAAATGGCCATCACAGTTCTAAATCTAATCTTCTTTAAATCCAAATTTAACTTAAATTGGTTTGTTAGTAAGTTTGAAAATTTGGTATACTTACAGTGAAGCTGAGCAATTGTAATGAAGGAAATAACAATGATTTAAATAAATAAAACATTTAAACAGTTTTTAATAATAATATAAATAAATCATATGAATACGTGTAATTGATTTTGTTATGTGTACTTATTACTTTGTAAAACAGACTATGTTAGTTGATTTAAATAAAAACATTTATGTAGCTAAAATATTTAAAAATAGAATATAACTATCAGATGAATTAGGATTAAAGCAATTCTGTGATTATTACTAGCTGGTATTGTGAAAAACATTGAAAACTGGATAAAATGCCAAACGCAACGCTTTTTTTGCAAAACTGATCGGCTTTGATGAGCACTGTCTCAAGTACCAAACTGTGATGATGATGATTCTTCTGTTCGAGTCACTGGTTCCCTCAAACCAGTGTGGTGAAAGGATTTTAAGTGCGCCTCAAAGAGGCTCCTTTTGTGCGTTTGATATACGTCTTCACTAAACAATCCTAGCTGCCAGTTGGAATTTTTGAATTCAGTTCATTATGGAATATTATCTGAAATAAAATTACTATTATGATGTGTAGCTTTAATCGCGCTATTGACATGTTTGTTGGAATCAGTATCTAGATGTAAAGACAGCGGACCCATGGTCGTGTGGATTTGCACTCAAGGAGCGTCGTAAAATCTACCGCGAAGCACAAGCCTTCAAACATTACAAGAAGCCGCCTCTAAATTCGGATTTAAATTCGGCCACATCTATTAGGCACCTTTTAACAAGCCCTATTAGTACAGCCAAATTACTGGATTCTAGAGACATCATCTTTGGGTATTTTCTCTAAATGCGAACAAAAAAAAATTTGAAATTCCTATGAGATCCAAATTTACTAAAACAGCCGATATTTTGAAAAAAAATCAATTAATTTATCAAGCACCTACTTATTTGCACATTAATTCTTCTAACAAAATATACTAACATGTTGTAACACATTGTTTGGATAGATAGCTCATTACAATAAGTTGTTTGTTAAATATCTGACAAAGTCGTAATTGAGTGTTAACTGATAAACAGTATTAAAATCCAAAAACATGATCCAGTCTTAAGTAATGTTAGCTTCGGAGATCAATTAATTTACATTTTGTAGGACTAAGGCATCTGACGCCTTTTAATGTTGTGTACAAGCACTAGCTTGTAGTCTCAATTCGTCGTAAAATATTACGAATTTTATGTTTGTTGTCTGATTATTATAATTTGCTTGTACATGAATAAACAGAGGAGAAGCCTGATAGAATATTCATTCCACCTAGGCAGTTATTCGTAACAGCCTTATGTTTCTAACAAATGTTTCCAATGTAGGAACCCTGGCCTAATCCCACTAAGTTAATACTATATAATATTCTAGGGAGATCGAATAGTGCTTGTTAGGTCTGTTTTTTCTGATACTTGGTATTGCTAACATTTCTTATTGACTCTCAAATCTCCGCTTCGTTATTGCTGGTTTCCGACCCCTATCATTTTCCTGGTCTTTTTACATCATCATACATCAATTTATATTTATTCGTAGTAGCGCAACAGCTGAAGATGTGTTTTTATTTATAGTTGAACACTGAATCCCGAGAGACAGTAGACTATTTTCAAGTATTCAGCAACATTCTATAAATAAGGCCTTGAAATTACGACCAGCAGGTTGTATAGGCAGACATTGTATAGCTCGGTCTCGAGGGTCCATATCACATATGCTTGTAGGCACTTAGGTTATGAAGTTTTGCATTCAAACTGTAACGGTCAAAATATGATTACAAATACAAATATTTTGTACAAAACTGACAAAACGGAACTGTATATTGCTAAGATATCAAATGCGAGAAGCAAAAGGCTTCAAACAAGCAAAACAGGCAAAGAGTAAGATACATTCTCGACAGCAGAGTAGCATCAAAGGATTTTTTTAAGATGTTTCTTCGAATATAAGATGCTCAGTAATCGGCTGGAAAATAAAGGGTATATAATATTATGTATTATAATATAATATGGGTACATTGAATATACTGGGCTACGAATGAATGATTCTCGAAAGGTTTAGCTTGTTGTGAGGAACCGTAATGGAGCTGTTTTATTTCTGGCTGCTTAAAGGATGCTCCAAAACTATCTGGACAAATGTTTTTTGCAAAGATAAAAGCTGCTCGCAATTGTCGGCGAAACCGTCGAGAGTTACAATAAAGTGACAACAAGTCATGTGGGATTGAGGCTCAATAGTAGGAAAGTGAAATATTCACTTTGTAATTAGTTCCTATAGGCACGGGCGCCATTTTGAATCACAGCGTCACGAAGGACTATAGTCCTAGATAGAGAAGAGTGATTTCCCGAGCAAAGCGAGTGATTTAATACTAGAGTTCTGAGTGCTCGCCCAAAACAAAGACATGCCTCAAGAAGCATTTCCTACATTTCACACCTGTGAGACAAAACATATCGAACGAGAAAATTAGCATTTAAAACTGTTATTGCTGAAAATAGACTAGAAGCAGTGATTTAGAAATAGACTTAGCGCTTTTAAAATTTTCCACCGTATATATGGTGTCTTTAGACTTTTCTGTATGAAGAATATTAACAATGGCCGAGCCGTCTATTAGGGTCAGTATTATCACCAAGTTACACAGTAAGGGGAATAAAATAATAAAAATAACAGATGAATAACTTTAGGTTAGGCTTGCAAGATATATAATCGGGAATTGTCGAGCAGGTGGTGTGAAATGAATTGTATGATCTGCCACAAAGGAGAATGCAGTTTTGTGGAAAATATGGTCCGTTATTTCGAGTTTTCCGTTGTTCTTGGGTATGCTATTCATCTACTTACTGACATTCTTTGCGGGCATTTGCTTGTATGAATTTACTATTATTACTAATATTACTTTTTTTTTTTTTACATTATAACAAGCTAATTAGCATTGTATAAAATAATCGCACTTGTTTGTAATCTATGTCGCTTATTAGCCAATTAAATTTAAGCTTACTGTTAATCTCGTCGGTTGATCGAATCAGTGGGAAAATTGGTAATTTACCAATAATTTGCAAGTAGCTTTGAGTGCGCGTAATACTGATAATTGATAATGATGTGTTTTCCGTATATATAATGAGAAATAGCCTTATTATACAATTGTTTGAGCCACCACCTTTTTGATTGTCTGAATCTCCATCGTAGCCAAGTCATGACTTATGTAAAGTGAGATTGCGTAAAATGTAACAAAAATAAAATCATATTATGTTAAAAAAAAAAAAATTAGAATATTTGGTTATGTTTTGGAAGCTTATTTAACGGATCATATCAAGATATATAAAAACAAAATACAAGCACAAAAGAGATTGCCGTCTGTTCATCTATATAACCCATCTCTCACGAATATCCGTTTCAAGTTTTTGTTATGATTATTCATACATTAGTTCATACATTTTGAATAATATAAGTGGAAATTAGTATATGCCTATGGATGCGATTTACAAGGTAGATGAAGTAGTTTTCAAGAATTGGTCAACATTGGTGAGAAATTGGTTGAGTCAACTCGCACTTGTTGACGGTTCCATACAACCACACAATATATTTTCCATAAAAATGAGTGTATGCTACCTAAACTGGTAACTATGGAACTACCAGTGTGAAGACCCTTGTTTCGTAAATTTTGTAAACACGTCCATCAGACGGCGGGCGGGCGGGCGGGTAGGGCTGCCAAATGATTCCGACATTACAGTGAGGGTAGAATGTAATTAATTATGCACTTTGTATAATTTTAGGCGTGCTAAGAAAATATGAACATTCAGCATCCTGTTTTTAATGCTCCTAAAAAAACAAGTAGATGAATTAAAGACAACTTGTGCTTCTTGATAGAAAAGTAGAATTAAATCATAGAAGACATCCAATAACTAATTATCATGTTTATTATTTGGCATTATTTTGTTTTCTATTTTTCAGTTTCAATTCAATCCGTCTCTCAGATACGTATTATTTTGACTTTTTCAATGGTTACTCCTGAGAGGTGAAACAAACATATTGCTACTAATGATAGAGATGCTGTATTCTCAAACAGACAGACAGAGACATACTGCGTGCCATAAACCATATATATAGCAAAAATGACACTATCAGTTGACCGTACCAGTTGTTGAGTTATTCTTCTACGGAATGATTTGTTTTCACTTGCTTACTCTATCCACGAAAACATACAAGGAATCAAAATTTAAGTATAAATTTCGGTATATTTATATTTCATTATACTTTGAACTTTGAATAAAATAGGTGTTCCGATTTTTTGATAACTATCTAGAAAAAAAACCTATATATTTATAATCAGTAAATACCTAATATACCATCCCATAGCACTAAACGCTGAGCTGGGTATTTTAACTTCAACTGTTTTAAACATTGATTACCCATTTCATATTCATTTCACTATTGAAGGTAACTTAAACAGCCTAAAAAGGAATATCTCGTCCAAAGACATCGCTTTGTGAGGATGATATCCGTATTTATAAGGCCAGCTGCAGCGAGATATGTTACATTTCTTTGGCTGCTTTTCAATTCCAAATAATAACTTCCAACTGTATAAAAGGTGAAAAATAAGTTATTTAGCTATTATACAATGAATAAGTCGTATTATTAATTTTATAAATTTATTAAGTGTTGGTGCTAAAATAGTATTCCAAAATGAAATAAATACTTTCGTCCTGTGTTTTGGATTATGTAATATAGGTTGGGCTAAAATTGTATGTTTGGTCCTTCTTTGAAAATGTATTCAATCGCAGTTACTGTGTTATAATTAATAACATACTATTTAAAAATAAGATAGGTATATATTAAATTATATATGATATTCTCATATTTATAAAATGAAACTCTCAAACCGCACAGCTGGAGCTAGTCAATGATGAATGATAAATTATAAACCAAAAAATATGTGGGGGGCCTTGTTGCTCGCGTCCGTAGATGATTACCCTCTGAACCTCTACACGTGTCCCTCGGATGGTGCGAAAGGAGCAACTCAAAGTAGCAGTAGAACTTGTGCCAAGTTCGCCCGGATTAGTACTGCCACCACACCTGGTAATCTGCCGCCAAGCAGTGATGCACTCGTGTTGCTGTGTTCCGGTAGAAGGGAGTGGGTGCCGTTGAAATTGCAGGCGCATGAGACGTAACATCCCCGTCTCGGGGTGATGGACGCAGCGCAATGTGACTTGAGTTATCTAGTACTTTGGTGGAGAGGACTCGAGTCGTATTACTGTTGTCTATGGGCGGCGGTTAACACTTAACATCAGGTGGGCCGTCAGCTCGTTCTGTCTCTAATATGATATAGAAAAAACCCGTGAGTACTCATATAAGGCAGCACGTTATCCAGCTTTATAAAATTTCATGTAAGTTACATGAGGCAGGTATTTATTTTACCTGAAATTTTGGCACAGGATCGGGCCCGTCGGCAACCCTGCCGCGTCTGTAATAGGCGTCACGACCACGGATCAAACTTTTACAGGCCAAAACTTTGCTTCGATTAAATCGATCGTCTTCAAGGGGCAATTCAATTCGCGGAATTTTCGAAGGTTTCGAGAATGTTTCCTTGTAACCATCACGATTAATGGGCAGTATCTATTCGCAAAACAAACAAAATTGCTTTGATAATCCTATATCAAGTAATGGATTCATCCGTACCGTTCTATCAGTACCTTTATACGAGTAGGAAGTAGTTTAAGTATTAGCCACTGCTTTAGTGAGTTAGTAAGATATTTATTTTTCGAAGAGAACTGTAAGAAGGAATGTTGAACGAAGGCGTAGTGAAAATTCGGCGTCCGTAAGCCATATAAATTTCCGAGAACTTGTGTAATTAAATGTACACTATCAACTTGAAATAATGGTGTAAAGATTATGAATCACGAAAATATTTCAAGAAGATAAAAAGATTATATTTTTTCTATCACATATCGTGGTCCAGCTTAAATGAAATAAAGCTTAAAGTTTCAGTCTTTTGAAAGTTTATATCATCGCTAAAACCGCAACCAAGTAATTCAACGCCTAAACCCTTGTAATGTCTGGTAGGTATTATTGATTTAACTTTATAAATATCTTTATTCACGTCGTGTGTTGCTTATGTCTGACGCCTTCGAACGAGTTACAAATACAAAAAATACGTAGTAGCGTCTAACATTTGCGTTAATTTAAACAATATAGGACCGGAGGAGTGTATGGTTCTCACGAAGATAATGTACTCGTAGACTATAGTAATATTCTGTAAAAAATGTATATTTAGTCGCAACCCTATAAATCGTTAGTTCCAGGTTCCATATCCATCCTAGGAAACCACTTGCAACAAAGTATATTTTCGGGTCTGGGGTGTTTTGTTGTGTAAATGGGTTTCCAAACCATCTGCTAATACGAAAAATTTACTACAGAAGAGAGTTAAAATGGCGTCTCTTTCCAAGGTGACGCTTGTGTCATTTCATAAGCGTTTATTAAGCCTCTGACGTGGAACTTACCATCAACGATATAAGGAAGATAATTCTTAATTTATTCGACTGGCCTCATAGCTCAGTTGGTTAGTAACCCTACCTTCTGCGCTGTAGGTCGTGGGTTCGATCCCCACTCAGGACAAACATTTATGTGACATTTGTAACATTGATGTTTGTTCTGTATATGTATGTATTTACAAAAAAAAAGTATATATGTATTATATCAGTTGTCTGGTTCCCATGATACAAGCTATGCTTAGCTTATTTTAGGGCTTGATGGCGCTGTGTGAAATGTCCACCTATATTTATTTATTTATTAAAAAAAAATAAAAAAAAACAGGCCTTTGCAGATTGATGGCATTTTGCAAAACAAGACACCAAGTGCATGAAGTGAATTTGCACGTGTAATTACCATACCCATTTCTGCCGCCAAGCAGTAATGCATTCCCGTTACTGTGCCCGTTTGAAAGGGTGCTTGCTGAAGTTACAAGACACATTCTAAGTTCACATCTCAGAGCTAAGGGTACGATGGGACTTGGGTCTTGTCGTACTTGGGTACTTGGGTCTTGTAAGGGAGGACCCGAATCGAATTGCTTCTTATGGGTAGAGGTTACCACTTCACACCAGACGGGCCATCTCCTTGATCCGAAATTTTATCACAAAAAGCTGGGCCAAGGTCAGAAGTGAATAGGTGTCTTCTAGACCTTCATCATGCACCATTATCGACTGCATAATCACTTAAAAGTCAGCCATGATTGACGCAAATAGCTTTCAGATTTAAAAAGCCGAGAAAAAGCCTGCGTTAAATCTTTGGAGTAGATTTCTGCAAGTAATCATTCCGTAGTACAAGTAATTAATGCGTTTGATTTTTATGTAAGTTTGCTTTGTAACTTCGCCGCTCTCGTATCGATTTCGAATCAGAAACATCAATTGTCCGCGCCATAGCAGTCCCAACAACATTGCGACCAACGACTATAAAATTTCATTTTCCTATAATATTACTGGTTTAAATTTTCTATCAACGGGATTCGCACTGCTTTAAGTGTCAGCTAAATTACTTCATTGGGTATGTTTTCGATGTTAATTGAAACATATCTGGATTACAGCTCTGTTTAGTTAAACACTTCAATTTTAAAGTGACCCAAGAAGTCAATAGTGATAAATGCAATGCTGTGAAAACGTGATGAAACGCCATATGGGCGTGGACGGGCCTCGGCGGGTTGTAATGTATTGAACTGTATTAGGAAAAGCACTGAGCAACTTCCCACGCTTGCAATAGTAGCTTGGTTGTGAAGGTATATGTGGTATTTTCAAGGGTTATATTAATATTATAGGTATAGTTGAAGCCTAATGATCTGAAATAAGTGACGTCTTATATAAAAATGTATGCTCTTGGTAGGTATTGTCGTATTTTTCTATTTGGCTTTCTTATGGGCTGAGGTTACCACTTAACGCCAGGTGTACCACAATGCTACATGCGTAACTTTTGACATAGAAAAATGTTTGTAGGTACTGTATATTAACATAGTAAATAGAAGGGATACTTAAACCTGGTGTCTTTATTCTGAACAGACGGGATATTTTGCAAAACACTCTACAATAGGGAGAAAATGCTCTAAGAGAGAAATGTAGTCCGTGTGTAATCGGCTTTACTCGCCTCTCACCTGCCGTGGTCTGCCCCAGATGCTTCTTCTGTTTACGGCTTCCTCGAACTCAAGAAAATCTTATGAATTTCCAAGATTTTAAAAGTAAAAGACGTCTTGTTATACTAATTAATATATTATATATACAAATATACATAATATTATATATTCAAGCCTTTTTCGAACTTCTGAAATGCAATTTTTATTTTCTATACAATAAATTTGTGAACGAGCAGATTACACCAGATACTTGGACTAAAGGAAGGGTCCAAGTCATATTACTATCGCTGTAATAAAAATATGGTTTGTATCCTTCCCTTTTTAGGTATAGAAATACCCAAGTCACCCGTAACTGAGTCGTAGAACGAGAAGCGTATAAATTCTTTTGTTACCAAAATCTTGCTATCTTTAGATCTTGATTACTAAAGTGTTTTAGATTTGTAGAACAATTTTGAACCTGGTGATTTGTGTAATAATGATAATTTTACTGGAATCTAGGATCTTGGCCTTCCTCACTTAATTAAACTAATTGAACGGAACCACACCTCGGTTATTTGTGTCGCATGGGTTTTTTTGGGAATACGAAATTTTATTTAGTCAGTTTTAATATCTAAATTTGTTAAAATGTTTTTTATTTGAAAATTTGATCTGTAGTACAAACACGTTTATTTTTTAAATCATCTTATAATGGAAACGAACAGCGAATTCATGTGAACTGAGTGATAAGTAAAAAAAAGAATCACGAAGTAACTTTAACGTTAGTACTTTTCTACTAATTGTCTAAAGCTTAATAATAAAAGGTATCAAAATGTTAAATATTAATTTTTATTTGTTATACGTCTAAATAAATATTGGGATTGAACAAATCATGTAACGACGGCTTACCTATTACTGAGGTAGTAGTCCTATATATTGCGTTTTATTCAATTTCATATAATTTGATAATTCAGATATTTAGTCGGTAGTTAGCTTACAAAGCCTCACAGTAGGTCGATCGAGTACCGGGAGCACAGGGCGGGCGGGAGGTGTACGGGATGGATGGGATGGAGTGGGACGAGCTACGACCCTGGCTTACACGCGCCGCTCTACACAGATAGGCTGCACAGTGCATATAGTTACATTGCACCGGTGAAGGCTGTACTCGTTTACACCACTTGTATGTGTAGACAAGTGTTTAGGAATCGCAAGCTTTAAATTACGTAATATGCCAATAGAATTGAGACTCGCTGTGATGTAAGCTTTGTAATAGAGTAGAGAATTTTCTCGTCTCTCTCTCTCTTTGTTATTGTTACTCGTCTGTTAATTTCTAAACTGTAGGATTTTGCTTCCAACATTAGGGCACTGATTTTTTACTCAACTACAGCAAAGCTAGAAGGAAGGATTTTATCAAGAAATCTTGTTTACTTTTATGTTTGAATCTTCTAAATTATTTGGTATGAAGGAACATAACTGTATAATTTGATCAGTACTAAGTTTTACACGGGTAGTGATAAGAACCTTGGAAGGGTTCGGTGTTCAGCTACGCGTAAAATTATTGGGTTTATTGTCTGATCTGACGCCTGAGTCAAGTTACTATCGAACACCCTCGCTTTCGGAATTGAATTGGGTTTGACATGGTTTCACTGCAAGCTGAAGTTAGTTATTTATTTTCCGAAAATGGACGTCCTTAAGAAATTTAAAAGACCAGTGCCTCAGATACCATTTACAAAATTACCATTTTATAACCGATTTTTGTTATATCGGTATTCACACAGAACTAATTGTTATTTAACTTACACCTATAGAAATGCAATAAAATAAAGCGTATATCTAAATGTCTCTTTTCATTTGAAATACTGAAATGCAGCAATCAAAGATCTATTTATGTTGATGCACATGATACGTTAGCCCCGATTCAATAAAGCCCAGACATCATTAAACATTTACAGCCAACGAAAACGCTTTTGAAATTGAATTAAAATTTAGTAGCAATATAAATTATTTATGTCATATTCCGTGGAAATAACTTTAATAAGCAATTGATACAAAGTTACAATTGACAAAGTGTGCGTTCATAAGGATTGTTGAATGAATAGGAAGTTGTAAGTTTTCCTTTACAGGTAACTGAAGCAGTATTTGTACTTTGATTTTTCATATTATTCATAGTTCCTTTGTTGAGAAACTTAATTTGTGTTTCACTTTTAGAACACAAAATGATAACATAACATTGATTTAATACATCCGGGGTAAATTGTTATACTGTGAGAAAACTCTGAGTTTATGAACTTTGTTTAGTAGGCGCTGCAGTTTGCTGGGTGGTAAAAATTATGTCATTTTTTTAAATAATAATAATGGTGGACATTTCACACAGCGCCATCTAGCCCCAAAGTAAGCTAAGCATAGCTTGTATAATGGAAACCAGACAACTGATATAATCTTATATACTTTTCTTTTGTAAATGCATACATATAATACATATTAACACCCAGACACAGAACAAACATCAATGTTACAAATGTCACATAAATGTTTGTCCTGAGTGGGGATCGAACCCACGACCTACAGCGCAGAAGGTAGGGTTACTAACCAACTGAGCTATGAGGCCAGTTAAAAATACAACTCCACTTATCATTCTAAACCGATGTATCAATCAAAATCACAGACTCATTAATACCTCAAGCTATTTCGTATATGTACGAATTTTATTTGTTATTATTTGTTCATATGCGAGAGTTTGTATATTTTATTTGACCTTACATCAATTAATTATTTTGAAAAAGTTTTATAAGCAATGGTAATTTTGCAAAGATTCCTACAGGGACATGGCATGCCAGTAGCAATTACACAGTATGTAGATACTATGATACGAAGTTAATGTATGACAGCGCAATTAGCAACTGCTAAATATGACGTACAACGGTATATCTAATAAGGTGTTAATTATATGTTTATTTTGATGCTGACAGTAATGAATTAAAACGAATTTCATTATTAACTATTTTGTTTCAATTAACAAAATGTTTGGTGATAATACAATAATGTTAACTAGTAAAACCCTTTCCATTGTGTCAACACAACGACAAATTAAAAAAGCAAGAAGTAAATACGGTCGTTACTACATACATATGTATACTATTAGCTGTATTAGTAGTTTTTACTAGTTACTACTAATATAGTAGCAACTAGTAAAAACTGTAGTAATAGTAGTTTCTACTACAATACTAAAAATGATTGTTAAGGTTGAGCGACATATGTAAGTTGGCCACCTATGGCCGCCCATCCAAGTGAGTATTAGTCATCATGAGATGATGATGAAGCAATGGTTGATCATTATGCTGATTAAATTGACAACCGGCAGTGTTAAAACAACGAAATTAAACTAGCATTACTAATAGGAAAATGTCAGTTGCTGTAACATGATAAAAAATAAATTAAGGTCGAGCTAAATAAAATCACATCATTTATCCTAACGACCGTTTGTTTGAGACCCTCAACAGCGACCCGGCGGGAAAGTGCAATAAAATATAAACAGCAAGTGTTTGCCTCTCACTTGTTGCTACATTACATTATTGCTGCAATATCAACATTATGTTCTCTAGAGGAACATCGTGCGGAGCTTCGTGGTTCGAACCGAGAATACATTTTTCTAGATACGTACGCAACTTGTCTCACAGCTCGACGTATGTCCAATAAACATGTATTTTGATAGGCCTCTCAGCTCAGTTGCCTTTTGTGCTGGTCGTGGGTTCAATTCCCATCCTGAGACCAAGAATTGTTTGTTTTGTAGTAGTAGGCGTATTCTATCAGTGGTCAAGTACTCTTAGCACAAGCTGTGTGTTTGGGACTAGATGGCGTTTTATGAAATGTCCACCATTATTTTATTAAAATTAAAGAATATTGTGTGCAAAGAATAATAAAGTGAAATACGTTTACTTTATTATTCTTCGCTTATTGTAGTAGAATTTATATCCATAACCATACTCCTGATATGCATAGATATAAATACTTGGGGTCAGCAGCTAGCCTTGGATTTAACTGCTGAACTGGTCCGAATAAGAAAGAGTTGTCACTAAAGTACCGAATCAGTAGCAATAATACCGGTTGCCATCGATTATAGTCTTATTAGCAATTTTCAGCAGGATTGCTCATCTAAAAGGCAAATGCGGACATGTTTTCTAGTTAACTATAATTTAATAGTCTACTTGCATCTGATTATTAAGTAACGCGGATGAAACATGAGAACTTCAGTCCACTGTGGGCTGGTTTATTTCTGTTACCCACCCATGGCTTCTCTTCTTTTACAACTAACAATCCTTTTTTTTGCCAAAAAAGTGTTATAGAATGATTCCTCCCTCCTCAGAAAGACCTCAAAAACAGGACAATTCAATCGTCGTTAAAGTTAATACAAATTCGGCATTAACTTGGAAAATTTAACAAGATAAAACAACTCTTGAGTTACTAGATCGACAAGGGTGATTTAGCGCGAAGTTAGCTATTAACATAATATTTTTGGTTTATAATTTATATTCATATAAAAATAGAAACAAAATACTTTACTCGATCACTTCTAGTATTTGACTTAGCAGCTTGAGACTTCAAAACACTAGGCTTTACTCGCCACACAGAGCTTAACTGATGCTGATGCAGGCAGGCGGCCGCGTGCCGTAATGGACGATGGCTTCGTTACATGCGCTCCACTGGCTCGGACTTTAGTTAGAAACCATGTTAATATTACACAAACAAGTATAAATAATCTTTGTGCTAGAGTTGATCAATATCAATAGCGTATATCTAACCAGTGACTATTGATGGATGGATAAAACTTTACTTTTAGATAAACTTAAGTTGATAAAAAACCACTTTAGTAAACTTTGATAGGCTTTTTCTTCATAGTCTCAAATCAACTTTATACAAATTCTTTAAATTTAGTCATTTTAATGCATTATTACTATAATGACCCAAAATAATCCTAACGTGCCTTAAGTTGCCTTGGTTGCCTGGAAGAAATCGTTGTTAGCGATAAGGCCGCCCATTGTATTACCTTAGCTTAAGTATTAATCTTTACGAAATTTCCATGTATGCTGGTCAATAAAGCATTATCTATCTACTCGTATCTATCTATCTAAGTGGCAAATATGTGTTTTTCAAATAAAAGTAAATTTAGCAAAAAGTAGTCAGGTAAAAGTTAAATATTTGCCCCAAATATCTTCATAATGTCCCTATATTACCGTAATAAAAAGTTACAATTGGAATTACTTACGTAGACCCTCTACGAGTTTGGTTACACGCATCTTAACTTTGCTAAAAGTTGTTAAGGTCCAATAATAGATACTGTAGATAATCTAGGTAAAGGTATAATGCTAACTGAAAAGGTAATTCATATATTAAAAAAGTCTAAAAACATAATATGCCAAAAGCTGTTGATTTTCAAGTGATTACTAGTAACATAATACCGGCATTGATTAGGGGCATAGCAACCAGTCAGTGATCTTCTTGCACAGTTGAGAATAACCCAAGATCTATCGGAGTAACTAAAATGAAAATATATTATTTCAAATTCACTGTTTTTACTAGAAGGACAGTGGCGACGCATATAAATAAATATTTCTAACACAATCCTCCGTGGTTTCTTATGAGGCTGTAAACCGTCATTTCCTTATTTGTCATTAATACTGTTTATCTGTTTATATAGTTTATCATTATATTTACTGAACTATGGGATGATTCGCTATATCCGGATATATAATGATTTGAATGACGCGTTATCTATATACAGGGTGTCCGGTAAGGAATGGATAACCTTGAAATGGGTCTTGGTAGAACTATAGGGCATTCGGAAAAAAAAATATTAAAAAAAAAAACCAAGTAGTATCAAAGATATGTATTTTTTAAATAATATCGATGTTTTGATTTTTTTGTTTTATTTGCTATGCTTTGTTTTTTTTTTGATACTATACTTGTTTTTTTTATTTGATATTTTTTTCCGAATGCCCTATAGTTCTACTAAGACCCATTTCAAGGTTATCCATTCATTACCGGACACCTGTATATATTGTAATTGTTTAGGAAGTGCTTGTTAGCAACACTGGCCACAAGAATGCAATGCTTAGTAACCCCAACAATGTTTCGATGTCGCAAAGTTTGCCTCAACTTAGTAAGAATGTGGCCACGATATTGAAGCTTGACGGCCGCGGCTTGCCTTCCCATACGCAAGTAACTTGCGTGAGTTGACTTGTGGCGTTACTATAGAACTACGTACAAACTGTGAAATTCTCAAAGTTATGTGATAGAGTAAGTAACAGTTAGTTCATCCATACAGGTGTCCAGTTAGGATTCAAGGTCAATTTGTAAAGTAGGTACGAAAATTATGACCTAAATCGGATGCCAAATATTTTTCAAGATGTTACACCATACACCAATATATACTTTTGTCATACGTGGTTAGATTACTACCTAATAATTATATATCGTGAAACTTTCTACGTGAGTTATATTTGATATAACTGTATGAAACTACACTCCATTGACGATTTCAAGGAATCCCTTTGGAAATTCAATGGAATTTTACGTCTGTGGTCTATCCTGTGGCTACGAATAAATGTGTAGCTTCACAAACATTTGTCATGGTCATGTAATTCTGAAGCAGTGGGTCAGTGGTGTGAGTGTTGTAAGAAGCATATGTCCCTGTTATCGTGCTATGCATCAACAGCCGTTTGTTACCTAAAAAAACAGTAAAACTCGTGTACTGACTCATCTGCATTCCAAATGAAATGCGAATAAGCCAAGGTTTAGCGCATGCATGCACATTTGTAGCAGTAGAACTTGTAACAAATTCTTCCGCCTGCCATCATACCTATTTCTGCCGCCAAAAGTGATCTCCTTAGATCCTTAGATCTTCTCACTGGCCTAATAGCTCAGTTGGTTAGTAACCCTACCTTCTGCGCTTTAGGTCGTGAGTTCGATCCCCACTCAGGACAAACATTTATGTGACATTTGTAACATTGATGTTTGTTCTGTCTGGGTGTTAATATGTATTATATGTCTGTATTTACAAAAGAAAAGTATATAAGTATTATTATATCAGTTGTCTGGTTCCTTACTTCCGTACTTTGGGGCTAGATGGCGCTGTGTGAAATGTCCACCATTATTTATTATTTATTTATTTATTTATCCTTATTACTACTTATATACTACGTACCAGTTTTAAACTTGTGGGTTACGGTGAAATTACAATTACAAACGAACATAAACCTATCATCAAGTCTGTGAGTAATGAGCGCATAATGATTTAGCTTGACCTTCCCAAGCCTCATACATACGTAGGTTGAAGGTTTAAACCATGGGCAGAGGATACCGCTTAACTTACTACTTACTACTTCTTGTTTTGTCGTTAGTCGCATACAAAAAATTAATAAAAATCTTTAGTAAGCTGATGTTTACCTTTGCGATGAAGCCGTAAAACAGAGATCAAAATCATGATTGTCAAAACATTGTTTATCTAATACGGGATTAAATAACATATCATGATATTAGCACTTAGGACGCTACAGGCTTGGTTAATCTAACAATTACCTCGACGTAAACAGGTAAATGTAATTATGGTCCACTTACTGCGTACTAATTTACGTAATAGAGTTTCAATATTCACCCCATGCAAGGGGATTTACTCGCAAAACTAAATTTTTGATGACATTTGTCACAGTAGGTAATTGTAAAGAGCAGTAGAACTCTCGCCAAGTTCGTCCGGGGAAATACTGCCACCATGCCCATTTCTGCCACCAAGCAGTGACGCATCGCGAATGCGTCACTGCTTGGTGGCTTGCTGTGTTCCGGTTTGAAAGGTGTGGTTTTCGGTGAAATTACAGGCACGTGAGACATTCCACCTACACGTCTCATAGTTATGGGCGCATTCGATGAGACTTGGGTCTTGTCGTACCTTGTAGGGGAGGACCCAAGCCGCATCGGTTGTTATGGGCCGAGGTTACCACTTAACACTAGGTGGGCCGTCGGCTCGTTCCGTTACTATATCAGATTAAAAAAAAAAACTCAGTGCAGAAACTATGCAAAATACTGATTGGTTATATGTAAGTGCATACGTTTTTTGGGGTGCTTCTCATTAAATTAGTTAACGATCAGGTATGTTCCATCGAAGGACTGGTCTTAAAAAAGACTCAAAATTTTATGGCCTGCCCATTCTTAGTTACAACCTTGAACAAGTTTTTATAATTATACCATCGTACATCGGACGGGTTTTATCACAAAACATGCTTTCAGAGGCTTGCGTGAAAGTTTGATGTAGGTAGTCTTAACTTTACTGTTGCTAATATGGTTGCAACGCTAAAGCGAAATAGTTTATTTATTATTATAATTTTAATAAAAATTTCACTGTTTTTAACAGATTACTGAATGTGATTAGTGTAAGTTCCAAAAAAACAATTCCCAACAATTTTTTTTCGCCTCAGTGTTTTATAACAGATACTCGTAGGTATAAAGTGTACAAAGTGAAAAGACAATGTTACCAAATTTTTCACATTGTTTCTGTAGTAATAAGAAACTATTGGTAGGACAAATTTCACAATTTGTAGTAACAGCCAAAACATTCAAAAAACCAATCAAAATAAGTAAATAAATTTAGAGCACTTCCAAATTGTCGCCTGCAACAAGAATTCAGTTGAAGTTTAGACGATATAAGACCTAGTTACTATGATCAGACGGCGACATTTATTGAGCAACCTGAATTATTTTACTTTATAAAGCGAAAATGAAAAGCCCTCATTGGAAATAATTGCAATTTTTTGTCTAACACGCCCCTTACATAGTACTTACTGTGTCGCAGGTGGCATAAGCATATGCAGTTGCACACGTCGAAGGTCCGAGACCAAACTTTATTGTCATCACATAAATAACGTTTGCCCCGGCCGGGAAACGAACCGAGGACCTCTCACTGCAAAGGCAGGGTCACTACAAATTTAGCTACGGAGCCATAAGGCTTTCATATTGTCCTGATATTATAAAAGTGCAAGGGTCCCGAGGCCCAAGACTTTTTATGCCCCACTTTAGTCTTTTGACGTCATTACTGGCCGTTTCGGTCGTCAGCTCTTAGGCCATATAGTATGGCTTGGGTCCGAAGCACTCGTGTCACATTAGAGAGACTGGTTCCAGTGCATTTTCATCAAGAGCGCAATACAAACTTTCGCTTTACACCCTGTAAAGTTACGGGCTGAGCGTGTCGGCTACACTCGTATTTATATTTGCTAAACGAACTCTCAACCTGATTTTACATTCCACCTACTTCACGCCTTTGCAACTATTTAACCCGTGGTTTGGTATGAGTCTTCATTAATTAACGAACTTCGTTTATAATATCATATTATGGGTTATTAATATAGCCAAATAAGTGTTAACCGGCTCTCTATTTCAACTCTTCAGTTTAACCATGGAAAAGTTGAAACTGCGACTAACCAAAGATTCCCAAAATTTTACATCACAGCAGATTTTGTAGCAACAGCCTTTGGCTGTGTTGGTCATGGCTACAATTCCCACCCAGGACAAATATGCCTGAGTGTTAGTATGTGTAAGAACCTATTTAAAACACACATTTATAAATATTTTAAAACACATATATAAGTATTCAATCTGTTATCTAGTTTCCAAAGAATAGCTTAGTTTGGGGCTAAATGGTTTTGTGTGAAATATTAAAGAAAAAATCCTTCACATGATCGCCCGCCGCCGCGCGTCAGCTAGCGACTGTGACAGATAATAACAGAACTAAGCTATGACAGTCGCACGCAGCCCTATTTTAGTTTTAGTTCCTAACTAGCAACAATATTTCATTATTACCATGTGCAAGAGAAAGAGACATGTGGGTTGTAGAGAAGTCTACTAAAGGAATCCAATGAAGAACATTTTAAATCTACCAATTTTACCCAAGTTTGGTTCAAAGATATAGCGAATACTTAAAAACTTGAAAAACACATCATTGTCTCATTATCAAACTGTTAACGCATGGATTCAATCTACATATAAATAAAAATGGATCACCGAAATGTTTGTACGCGCATAACTTCCAAACGACTGTACCAAATTGGATAAATCTTTCTTTTTTGTGTTTGTCATTGTCAAAAGAATGTTTGTATGAAAAAAAAACAAATATTTTATAATAAAATCTTAAACTTTAGACAGTATTGACGGCAAAAATATATGGCGGTACCAAGTTCGTCGGGACAGCTAGTATTATATATAACTCAATGTTAATTTTGTATTACATCATTTGAACGTTCAGGTATGATTGTTGCAGCCAATTAGACCATAAAATACGGAACCATTGGTTTGGGCAGATGTACAATTTGTAAAGTGTCCAATGTCCATCCATCAAACATATACTCGTAACAATCAGTCATGCTTTGGTCTAATTAGTTATGAGAATGTCCTCCCATACCCAATACAATAGTAGTTAAATAAGTTAATTATTTTCAATTGTATTTTGTTATCATGATTTTCCCTTGTGAACACAGATTTTGTTGTTTTTAATAAATAAATATTGGTGGTAATTTCACACACCGCCATCCACCCCATAGCTAAGCATAAATTGTATTATGGGAACAATAATTTATGGCAACAGACAAATGGTAGAACATAATATGCTCCATTTTTTTTACGTTTAAATTCTGTAGCATAATATGTACCGAACAAACAAACAGAGAGATAAGAAACCCTTATTTAAAATTATTAGTATCCACAATTATTAAACGTTATGAATCTTAATAGCAAATATCTATCTCAAATCTAAATAAATAAATGCACATTAATTACAGCTACTATTTGAATGTAACTAATTGTATTACATTCACTTTACTAGCTGCATTACGGAGTAACGCTAAAGCGCGTGGACGTCGAGTCGAGAACGTTAATTAATATACCTACTGGTGCACACAAGGATGGATCTGGGGGGAGCACTAATTAAAATTGTTAAAAATAATGTTGTTATATATTTTTGTCACAATATAGATTTTATGTAAGTACCTTCTTATAATAAGTACAATAAGTACTTACATATATAAAATACCTACTCTTTACTTGTATCTATGATTATAAAAAAAATATTATAACTTCTTATGACTTGACCACGACTATGTGACCCCCCCCCCCCCCCCGGCACTAAAGCTGGATCCGCCCTTGAGTGCACAGCACAATGATGTACGTCTTCATATCCGATGTAGGTACGTACGTCTCAATAGAACCTTACTCTACCCATTCTGAATTACTAGGCTCGCATGAACAGTTTATATGACTCGAAACATGCTAAAAACAAAACTACTACCTATTTTGTTATTATTTCATTTACCTTCAGTTCTAAGAGCAGTAGAACTCACGCCAAGTTCATCCAGGGAAGTACTGCTACCATGCCCAATTTCTGCCGCCAAGCAGTAACGCATTCGTGTTACTGTGTTCCGGTTTGAAAGGTGTGGTTGCCTGTGAAATTACAGGCACATGAGACATTCCACCTACACGTCTCACAGTTACAGACGCATACGATGCGACTTGGGTCTTGACGTACCTAGTAGGGAAGGACTCAAGCCGCATCGGTTATGGGCAGAGGTTACCACTTAACACCAGGTGGGCTGTCGGCACGTTCCGTAACTGTGTCACATAAAAAAAAAACATATAAAATTGATTACCTGCGCGTTTTTTGCATTAAAGTCTCGGAAACGACTATTTGAAGAATTGTAAGTTTTCCAAAAAATATATGTACCTCTAAATCCTATCAACCGAATCTTTATCACCTAATATAAGTATACCATATGGTACCTACCTATAATAAGTATTTTGTATATTTTCGAAAAATTTAAAAGAAACAACAATAATAACAATTTAGAAATAACAACTTTTCACACAAATTTTATAATCTATGTAATATTATGGGTGTAAATATGTGGTTTATGCAAAAGTAACCTAGACTTTAGATACGTTACGTAATCGTGTTACGCGCTCAGGTCGCCATCTCGCCCGAAGTGTTCCTACGTCGGCGTCGTAGCTCGTATTAATTGGAATAACTAGCTTCTCTATCTGGGGTGGTCAAGGTCCTTAAGAGCAATTTGATTGAAATATCTAAGACACCAAACCTCCTACTACTGGTAACAACATGTATATATACAAATTTTACAAAATTGAACATTAAAATAAGTTATTTATTTGAAAATTTTAGTAAATTTTATTTAGATAAGTTTGTCTTAAATTCTACTACCACAAATAAGGGGGTTTATTGCGAATACCTTCCACAACGTTCAAAAGACTCCACATAAGTGAATTGTTTCTCCCGTGGTCAGTTCATACGTGTTCGTTAGCCGACAGCACCTAATTGCAGGTAGACATTATCACGTTCGCAACTCGCTCACCACAACGCCAATACATGGCTGCTACTTTAATTTTGTTTGCTGCGTAGGGAATTTTCAATTCAGTTTTCATATTGTTAAGTCTGTATTTATTCTATACCTTATTGGAGAAATGTTTCACATACGTTTAAGTCATTTACGGGATCAATTTTGGCTATCTGTAACTAACCCTTTAACATTAATTATTCAATTTATTGGAAACGAGAAGTCCTCCCTAATTGACACGGAGATGGCCGAAAGTTTGATCTAATAGTAAAATGTCCAACATACTTCAACACTCAGCAATTTGAGTCCCTGAAAGCGAAATATATTAAGCTATTGCATAGCTTCTATCGCGGGCCTTGAGCGTGGAGACCGAATCCAGAAAATCCGTAACGAAAAAAACCTAACACCCCCCACTCCGACCGGCACAGCGGTGATACTTTTTAGTTCCATCTATCGATAAATACCAGAACTTTTAATGACTTTTTGAAATATCACGCGCAATAGCTTTACCGCGGCAGTCTCCGAATGCCACACGTCTTTTTTAATTTGATATGAGTTTTTTTGGGGGAATGTTGTGACTTTTTCAACTCAGACTTCTAATTTAACACATAAGTCTAGTAAAATATATAATTATTAATTTTCAAATATCACTTTCAACATATACCACATTTTTTTTATTAAGTATATAATCCCAATTTTTGCACAGTCCTCATATGTTTCATTCATATATTCGTGTTCTTCTTCTTCGAGTCACTGGTTCTGTCAAACCAGTGTGGTGAAAGGATTGTAAGTGCGCCTCAAAGAGGCACCTTTCGTGCACTCGACACATGTCTTCGAATTTTTAGTTCTAGGAAATGTCGGTTTCCTCACGATGTTTTCCTTCACCGTTTTGAGAACGCGCACATAAATCTTTCAATCGAAAAACTCATAGGTGCACGTCGGGATTTGAACCGGCGACCTCCGGATTGAAACTCGGGGGTCAGTACCGCTAGACCACCACGCTCTGTTATATGTTATTATGTTCGTTAGATAATTGGATAGATTTAGATATTTACGGGCATGAAATTAAAAAATATGTTTTATTTTTTTTGAAGATAATTCGTGAGACTCCTTTCGTGCATTAGACATATGTCGAATTTTTAGATCTAGGACATGCTACTTTTCCTCACGATGTTTTTTCTGTCACTGATTTCTGAACGAATTGAAACGTATGCACCCAATACCACGGTATTAGGTGCAAACATTTTTCACACACACAAGTTTATTTTTCGTCAAGTAGCATACCTACGTTCAGTTCACCCTATTTCGTTCTCCCCGCCTTTTTCTCCGTTCTCGAGGAATCCGAGCGCAGACTAAACAAGAAACTTGAAACTTTTCAGGTTTGCTTTTATATCTTTGAATATTCCCTTATAACCATGTAAACATAACCTGAAGTCTACCTACCTACACATATATGCATTAATGTACTTCATGGTAGCAGTCACCAAACATTCATGTTAATATTGTCATATTTTATCATTATTATTGTACTTTCTTAATAGTTACCTATTAATTTATGAGAGCGTGGTGGTTGGTACTGACCCCGAGTTTCAATCCGGAGGTCACCGGTTCAAATCCCGACTGCACCTATGAGTTTTTCGATTGAAAGATTTATGTGCGCGTTCTCAAAACGGTGAAGGAAAACATCGTGAGGAAACCAAACATGTCCTAGAATTCCAAATTCGAAGACATGTGTCGAGTGCACGAAAGGAGCCTCTTTGAGGTGCACTTACAATCTTTTTCCCACACTGGTTCGAGGGAACTAGTGACTCGAATAGAATAGAATTTATGTCTCAGGTACACTTGATATACCTATAGAAATATTGGTAAAGTTTTTTTATTAATACTTTTTAGTTAAAAAATATGAAAATACCAACGAAATAATTAAAGTACGATACGTATTTACGAAGCTGTAAGGTTTTTCTATTTTTATACATATTTTGAAATTCATCAAATGACATTTAGCGTATTCAACGAAGAGTGAGTTAACATAATAATAAAGCCCCCAGCCATTTTATTTCCAGAGAGGCATCATACCAGTCGATGGGCTACAGTATATCGTAATTCCAATCTGGATTAGTTGATGCATCTACCAACCTTGGCAGTTCAATGTAATTTTTTTTTTATGTAATACAGTTACAGAACGAGCTGACGGCCCACCTGGTGTTAAGTGGTAACCTTAGCCCATAACAAGCGATGCGGCTTGGGTCCTCCCCGACTAGGTACAAGACCCAAGTCGCAACGTATGCGCCCGTAACTCTGAGACGTGTAGGTGGAATGTCTCATGTGCCTGTAGTTTCACCGGCAACCACAACTAATAATAATAATAATTGGACTAAAGTCGGAAGAAATCAAAAATCAATCATAACAAAGTTATTCAATGTTTGTGACTCCAAGCGCCAAGTAAAAATAAGCGACTTGGCAAAGTTTAAAAGAGCATCTATAAATAAAGAACAAAAGCTCTGTAAGGCCGATAAAAAATAAAGAACTCCAAGCTAATTAGCGTCTAATTTAATACTATTTCATAACTCATCTCGCATTCATAGAAGGTTGGCATTGGCAAGGTAAAAGGTAAAATAATGCATTCTATAATATTATGTATACTTTTTCAAAGGTATAGAGACTAGAGTTCTAGAGGTCTAGAGACGATTTCAACAATTTGTGGGAAAGAATTGTAGCACAAGCGTTCATGGCTTGTAAAGATACTTCAAATTTTGACAAATCGCAGTACGTTATCATGCTATTATATATATTTATGTAATATATAAGAGTCAGCCGTGAGTAGTCGGACGTGTCACCAAGCCAAGCTACGTAAGCTAAGCGGCCGGGAACTCCCGTAAATAAATAAATTAAAGCCCGTCCTTAATCATGGATTGAACCATCGTAGTCGGTCTAGGAACCTTCCGGTGCAATCCATTGTTTATTACTTAAATGTGAGATGTAATGCTCAGTTTTACAAACAAACCTGTGAAATTATATAAGGCTTGATAAGTTATCCATTTATACACGGAATTTATTTACAAAATAATGTAAAAATATATGATTCCATTGTTGCCAACTGTTCCGATATATAGGACACAATCATTACCAAAAATAATCATAACACTCAAATTCGAATAAAAATATTGATACACTTATTTTTCTTGGCTACACCTTCTGGATAATAGAAGACGTTTTGTTTTTAAAACACAATTACTGAATATTTTATTGGAATGGCCAAAAGCATAACAGCATTTCAATAAGTTATATTTTATAATCTATTAAACACAAAACAATACATATCGTTTTTATTCTTGTACTCTAAAACCTCGAAAGTTTGGACTGATTACTCACTAGTTAATACCGCAGATAACTTAAAATTACGGTCCCTAAAGAACCAGCTCCATCTTGCAACAGCGACACGCAGTTTAAATGAATAAATATAAGTTTAAATTTTATCCGAGCTTAGATTTCGCTCTTGACCTATTTAAATAAAAAATAATCATTAACAGCATGTTCGCGGGATACTTTATAAACGAGTTATTATCCAGGTCAAATAGAAAATACAATTGTGTAAAAGTTTACGGATGCAAGGCTGTAAAGGAAATCAAAGAGCCATATTTTATAAGCGCACGCTTGACAGTATGAACATTTGTAGGGAGATCTGTGGTGGCATCGGTTAGTGACCGACACAGGCACAAGATTCACGGCGGCCTTTCTCATAGTTTATCATAGCATCTCTGAAGTTAGCTTCAAGTTAGTATAAGTTCAGGGTTACCAACTTCCAGCGTCAGACTGGAACTTTAAGAGCAGTAGAACTCTCGCCAAGTTCGTCCGGGGAAGTACTGCCACCATGCCCATTTCTGCCGCCAAGCAGTAACGCTTTCGCGTTACTGTGTTCCGGTTTGAAAGGTGTAGTTGCCGGTGAAATTACAGGCACATGAGACATTCCACCTACACGTCTCATAGTTACGGGCGCATATGTTTCTACTTGGGTCTTGTCGTACCTAGTAGGGGAGGACCCAAGCCGCATCGCTTGTTATGGGCTGAGGTTACCACTTAACACCAGGTGGGCCGTCAGCTCGTTCTGTAACTGTATTACATAAAAAAAAAAAGACTGGACTCGTAGTTTCCAGCCACGATTCAAGCATCTTATAGGGTCAGGCCAAGTATGTTTATTATCTACTTATAATTGTTAAATAAACCAGTAATATTGATTCGAAACAATAAAGAAAGAATATTAGAAATAATACCGAAAGTAACATCTAATTATTATTGCCTCTACCAAAAACAGAGCAATATTCCGCGGCAAAAGTATCTTCGCGTCAGTCAGTCTGACTATAGTTAGTTGAGTTTACACAAACACTCGGGCTTGTTAACTGTAACTCAACTTGTTAATTTTGTTGCGGCGCGCTGTTACCGTTTGTCACAATTGAAACTTGTTTCGGATGTTATGTGGACGTCAAATGCGATGGCAACACATGGTTGCCATTCTAAGCACATTTAGCTAGTTTTTAATGACAACGTATTGAAATTAAGTATTTCACAAAGCACTTTTTCACCAAATTTTCTTTAAAGCCCTATCCACTCTTTCGGCTTGAAGATATCCACGACAGCCCGACTTCAGTCTGCAAAAGAGTTTGGAAGTTGGTACAATTTGGCCATTTTTATGACAACGCATTGTTCACAATGCGTTGTCATAAAAATGGCCAAATTAAATTATTATTACCAAATTATATAAATATACAATTTCCACGTGCAATAGGTTCCTACGTTGGAAAACATGTTGTTTACAGGAACTTTAAATTTGAAACGATATTATCCTTGATACAAACTTACCAAGTAGATATCCTGCAAATTTTTATTTATTTATTTTATTTTATTTTTATGTAATACATTTACGGAACGAGCCGACGGCCCACCTGGTGTTAAGTGGTAACCTCGGCCCATAACAACTGATGCGACTTCGGTCCCCTACTAGGTACGACAAGACCCAAGTCGCATCGTATGCGTCCGTAACTCTGAGACGTGAAGGCAAAGTATAGCGAATGCGTTACTGCTTGGCGGCTGAAATGGGCATGGTGGCAGTACTTCCCCGGACGAACTTGGCGAGAGTTCTACTGCTCTAAATTTCAATATAACTGAATACGAAATACATCAGATGGAAACTCTATAAAAGATTATATAGTCACTGTATTTGGACTATTACCAAAATTACATTTTATCCCGTTTTTATCACGGAAAAGTTGTAAAGATAACTTTTATTCTGGCAGCAATCCAGTTACAATGATATTTACACAGTGTGCCAGAAATGTGAGTTCTCACAGTATGAAACTGTAAACTACTGTTATGAAATTTTATTAAAAAGGACGTAATATTACATGTGTATTGTTTAGTATGAGATTTTATGAGGCTCTATTGGAAGTTAGCAATAAAGACGATATTATTAATCTCTGCTACAATTTTTAGTACTTTTTTTTTTTACAATTCGCTTATTGTGTAATCACAATTAAGAATTGATTATCATTTATACCAACTATAATATATTTTGATTATCATAAACTGAGAGCCTTTCATGAATCTGAACGAAACCTCGATTTAATTCTAATAGGGAACTGACAGACTGGAATAGAGGGGTGTAACGATTTTTGTTTGAAGGGGTGCCGCGGTGGTGGGTGGTGCTGTAAAATTGAAAGTTGTAGGTCACGGGTGCAATTGAATCAACTCGGGGGCAGTACCTACCTCAAAGCGTTGAGTATGTTCAATTAACTACAAAATAATTGGTTCCTTGCTGACATACTGTATCTAGTTTAAAGTAAAATCTTCTCTGATTTATAAAGGAATTTATTTAAAATCCGTTTTCCGAGGAAATGTTTTTTTTATATGGGTACCGCAGAGATTTTCTCTGAGAGTTCCTCTTTGGAAGTGCTACCATTTCCTCGATTTCCGTTACCAAGTATTGCAAAATCTAGATGTGCCTCTTCGGGTAATGTTCATTATAACATGTTGTAAAGGACACCGTAATAATCAGCACCATTTGGTCAATCCATTCGTTGCGTAAAAATATGAATATAGATTCATTTGAATACTAGTAAATGATCAAAATTAATAACTATATCATATTCAATGAAAACAATTTGTAATTAAGATAGTCATGTGTATTCTTCGTAGAATTTACACCGCATTTCTGCTTAACATAAAACGAAAAATCCACTTAATTAAGATCAATCTTTTAACTTAACAAGCCAACCGTTTCTATTCAGGATTCTACCACTGTGTAAAAATAAATTACTGTGTCGAATAAACTCTTATGAGTACCTAACTACAGCTGAAAGGTGAAAGCGTATTATATTTAACAAAATATTGCTTAGAAAACTGTGTAGAAAATTTAAAATCAAATTACTAATTGAGTGTCACGTCCCAGTGCTTCGGCTTACATTGCTTAATAAATCCAGAACGTAGCTAGAAAGTCGTTAACTGCGCTTTAGCTATAAAAGAAAGTCAAGTCCTCCTCTTAGAGGTTTTCATTTCAGTTCAAAACTGGGGAGTTGTGTTCGTGAATACTCTCGCATTTGGAGATCGCTGTAAATGTAGCCGTGCTTGTAAGTCAAAGTCAAAGTCAAAACTTTTATTTCCATAGAATTCATAAAGAAATGGCTTGGAAATGTCAATATTATTCAAAACATAAGGTCACGCGTACTTATTGATAAGTTTGATGCTAGTAGACTCCAAAGGCTCTTTATTTTAATTTAGTCTGTAATAAGCCCTTTTCTTATCAGGTTATGAACTGTGTCGAAATGTTGGAAGCCAATAAAACTCATACTAAGAGTAAATATCACGTATCTCAATATACACTATAGCGATTTTATTCACAAATAGACTTAATCCTTTCGGAAAATGCATCGAATAATATATCATATGGATAACTACCATCTTTTCCGGATAAACGCGTTTTCCAGTCTGTCACGTGTGTAAATAGTTCATGCAGATGCGATGTCCGTGTGTTGCGTTCGTACTTCTCGACGCTCTTGTCTGTATTGGTAAAGTCTCGCTCTGTCTGTGTACAGACTCTCCTAGTGTGAGTGTTATGAAAGCTGTGCGGGGTGTGTGAGTGCGGCTCGTGTAAACGCCACCCCCTTGTGATTCTGCGCTCCTGGTTCTCGGCGCTCTCCGCTGTAAACGATCTAGTTTGCGAGAACTTTGGAGCGGAAAATTTATCTGACAGTTAAACGAAGTACATGAAATGTTCAGTAAACTATAATGAGGTGTTTATTGCTTATCAATACGGCAACTCGGAGAGTTTATCGCAATAATAAATACTATGGGTATTCTTGAATGTTTTTTTTATTAAGTAATGGATTTTATTTTTCTTTAGAACAAACAATTTAAAATGAAATTTTTGAAGGAAACTTTTTATTTCTTAATTTCTTATGATTCTTATAGATTTTTTTAAGGATCTATTTAAGAAATTGTTTTAAGTAAAATCTTAATCGTAAAGCTACGTATAAATAGAGGTAACTAGTATTTTCTTGCTCACGGAATTGTGAATTCATTATTTAAGAGTTTGAAATAAACAGTTACATAACAGCAGCTCATCTGTGCGAAGTTTGCGTAGAAGTTAGTAGTGCAATCAAGCCTCTTCACTGATGACCGTGACCGCGGTTACAGCTAGCTACGAACGCTACGATAAAGCATGCCAAACAAGTAGGACCGCTACACCGCGCTATCCTAACCAACTTTGTAGGCTTTATATATTCCTCACAGCATACACAGATCATCTCTTGATTAGTACGATTCAGTAGCTTAATACGTCGACATAGAGTCATTAATACGAATGTAAACTAACTCAGTCGTTGGAATATAGATATAATTGAAATGCTTGATTGGTATTTTGATTGACGCTCAGAGAACCAATTTATCAGAGGTTACAGTTTACAACATCATAATAAACGTAATTTATTTTAGACATGGCACCACTGTTTTATGTAAAATACATTAGTGATGTGTCAATTTTATTAACTCCATGTTTTTTTTTTTTGGATTTTTTCCCTTCACATAGTGATGACGTTACAAAACTAAAAGTTCTTATGCGTACTATATTGTGTAGCAATTATAAATAAACTATATATAAGTATATACATGCGACATGTCCTACGTGCACGTATCAGTTTCCTCAAGATTATTTTCACCATTTAAATAATGCTCTATTTTGTGATAAAACTCATTGGAGCTCGCCACGGTTTGAACTAGCGACCCTCGGAGTGAAAGCTCGGGATCTGTACCGCTGGGCCACCACGTCTGATCTGGGCTACCACATTCTCTTATTAACTGGCTAATAAATACAAGGGGAGTTTCTAGGAACTACGATTCGAATACAGGGACCCTAGGTACGTAGTAATTTCTGGTTCCTCCACGCTGCTGTTTGTCGTTTCGTGTCACAGCTCAAAGCCGTCTGACATGAAGCAAATAAAACTTAATACCTAATAAACTACAATTTACATACTTCAATAATTTTTTTTCGACGAAGATTGGTAAATTGTACGGTATGACTTCGGAAACTTTTTCGATATGTTCTTTGAGGTTTGGTGTATTATAAACTGCTTAGTGCAAGTATTTCTATTATTAATTCTGTGGTAATATTAAGTAGGTTTGAACTTTGCTACGGTTATGTAACAATTCCACGTAAGGAATTTAAGTTTGTACTGAACAGACTGGAATAACTAGCGATAAAGGCAGTAAACGTAAGAGTTGTCGGCATGAAAAATATTCTCTCGCTATTTCTATAAATAAACTCACGTTATTTTAAGTTACCATCTTCACTTCGACTATAAATATGTGTTTCATAATAATATCACATGCGCTAGGTCTATTTAAGAATATGTTGTCCAGCACATTATTCCTTCTATAGCTTAGTTTATTTATTAAATAGTGATGGTATAAGATGAGCCTTGACTTTTTAGACCAATAAAACAAAACCGAATTAATAATCCCAAATAATCCAAAATTAACACTGATCCAATATATTTATTAGGACTCGTAAATTCCCGTGGGAATAAAATGCTAAAATAATAAAAAATAGCTACATTTGATATTGAACCGAAGCCAAAGTGGCCGACTGCGATTTTGCATTTACAAAACGCTTAGGTTCTGAATTAGTATAAGCCAATTCTATATTATCCAGCATTACATGCTGGCACGGACTGCGATATTCGATCCTAAAGACGCTGGTTCAAACTCACATGTGGACCAGTCCAGTTTGCGCTTGGAAACTGAAGTAAAACTTCGCGTCGTGATGAAACTGGCTTGTCCTGCAACTAAAAATTCTGACATGTGACATCTAATTCACGTGTTAGATTAACTTCCCATTTCCATTAAATCTCGCTTGCCAAAAGTAGCCCTGAGATCTTGCAGTGAGAATACTGCAGAAAAAATAGGGACTAGATTAGGGTCTATGTAGATGAATGACGCTACACAACGCCTGGATTGGAAGCTTATATTTATCTTAGTATCTTATTTGGCATCAATCATGATGTATGTGTACAACTTTCACTTCTTTTATTTCAATATGTAATTCAATTAATTCAACTTCACAGCATATTGACGCATTACGTCGGGTCGTGCAAAATCATTTATTTACACGGATGCGGTTCTTAATGAGCCAGCTGTCCGTAGGGCAGGCGGACATCAGTTCGGCTATGTGAACTTCACAATGACAGACAAGTCGTCTCATGGCAGAAATTCAAAATAGTAATCTCATTTTCCCAAACCCCATAATAAGTCAGTGGACTGTCAATGGCTGCCAAATTACCAATTAGATGAGTATAAATCTCTCTGCACTGTATACAGGTGTCCGGTAATGAATGGATAACCTTGAAATGGGTTTTAGTAGAAGGGCATTCGGAAAAAAATATCAAATAAAAAAAAATACAATAAGTATCAAAGATATGTATTTTTTAAATAATATCGATGTTTTGATTTTTTGTTTTTTTGTTAAATTTGTTTTTTTTTTTTTCTTTTATACTACTTGTTTTTTTTTTCCGAATGCCCAATAGTTCTACTAAGACCCATTTCAAGGTTATCCATTCATTACCGGACACCCTGTATATTGATATACATAATAAAACACAATTTTGAAGTAAGTGTTCCACTTTGAGGAGCAATGCTATTTTTGACTGACGCTCAAAAACGGTGATTTCTAAAATAAAATCTATAAGTTTGTACACAAAAAGTCTTTGACGAGTCTGGTTTTCATTTAGATTACAAATACTTTTACAAACACTCACAATCAAACTTTTTGTTTACGATCCCACTCATTGCTTCATCAGAGTACCTCCAAATGAAATCAGAAGACCAAAGTTTCGAACGTTATCTACTTCCGAAGCTCGTTTGTTGCAAACCGAGGCTGCGACAAAGGAATCCACAATAGAATTAACAAAGTCTCCATGGTCAGTTGTGTAATACGATTCGAATCACGTACACAGCGATATTTACATCAATTTGTACACATCGACTGAGCCACTTTAGTAAAGGATTTAATGAAATCACCAAGATTTGCATGTCACAGGACCTCAGGTACCCCAAGGCAATGCCGTAGATACGACGTAACAGTTATGCATTGTTATGCATTATTCCTGGAGAAATTAATTTACGCATGACGTATGAGGAGTATTGGCAAAGGGGAATAATTACATAGGTATCGATTCAGTAACTGTTACTATCGATATATTTGATCGATACGTTTTGAAGGACGTCTCTATAAAATGTGATTGTGTGTTATGTTTGTGTTTATTAATGCGCATTTTCAAGTAAATTAGAGTTCTTGGTAATATCACTGATATTCGCGTCTGACTCGATTATTGCGATTTAACTCGATGTTTCATTCAAAGCTGCTTAGCGTGTAATAAACTTCACCGCAACATTCAAGTGTGTGATGATAGCTTTGATTGCAAATACGGCAATATGTATATGGTTTTCGGTATATAGGGATCTAGGGAGGGTCTATAAGGGACTGCAGTTAACCTATATTGTTGAACGTTTCGGTATCGTAAAAAAGATTTTGGATTCTGTCCAGTTTCGCTCCAGTTTAACGATATATCCGGGTGAAATTCTATTAACTTTTCTGTTATAATGCATCTATATCAGACTGACCTGAACACCTCAAGAATAATCTATTATTGTAGTACATGGAAGAAACATTTTACTGTTTCAAGTAATGTATTTCACAGAAGATTTGAGTGTACTTTGATATGGTTTAGAATAAGCAAAATGGACTAGCAAAGGGTAGGTCATTGGGGAATAGCGTTCTCCTGAATGGCGACCACGAAACGATAGACCGATGACATTTTTAAGTCCGCAGGAAGACGGTGGATGGAGGTGATTCAAGACCGTTTGTTATAGAAATTTATAGGAGAGGCTTACGTTTTGTAGTGGAAGGTTACTGGCTGATATGATGATGATTATGGTATGGTATGGAGAGCATGGTGACCCAGTGCTAGACACCCCGAGATTTAATCTGGAGGTCGCTAGATCGCAGTCGCCAGTATATTTATCGCGCATATATTTTTAAAATGAAAACTCTTACTTGAAAAATGCATGTGTGTGGTTTACTACGTTCTAGGCTCAAAAAAATCGAGGACACGTGAGATCTACGTATCAATCCGGATTGGGCGGCCGTGGTAGATAAGAATCGATTCACTCACGCGTGTCGAGACTAGGCTTGTATCCCCGCAGTGGGAACATTAGAGGCAGAGGCAGCTATGTGGTATAAGACCTAAAAATATCTGAAATGCGTTCAGTTTTGACTGGAGGGTGAATTGGTACCGGGCTTTGTGTCGGTGGTCGCATGTACTGGATGGCCAGATAATTGACCATTTAGCGTGTATTGCGGGTTATAGGTAACCGAGTCATAGCCTTCAGCGGTACGACACGGTAACCATCAACCGAGGGGACGCATCCACGCATTTGCATAACAAAGAACATGTGTCTAGTCCGGAGGTCGTATGTTTTGTAACATAGGATTTGTTTCATGATTGCGCTGTGCATAGCAGTGTGGTGCCCATTGCGGAATAATTACGCAAATAGCCGTATTTAAATTGAGTTGAATCAAAGTTCAGCTCTTTTAGAGGATATTTTGGTCTAGATTCAAAACCTCTTACAAAACCTAGTATAGATTTTTATTTCATAAATTGATAATGGATAACCATATATTAATAAAATATATAAATATAATGTTTAAATATATAATATACCTATAATATTCCAAATTACTTGTACAATTTCACAATATCTGTCTCAAACTAATGAATATTATTTATAAATAAAAGTTCTTTAACCCTAGCTATAACTACCTCCTTATTACGTATCGCCTCGGCTGGCCTGTTAATTAAAGGGTTATTGTAAACCTTTCATCTATTCATACTTATTGGCTCCGCTTAAGGCATGGCAATCGTTTTGAGTAATACCTGTTATCAGTTACCTTGTTGCGTTGAAAGGTTTATTACATTTAAATATAAGCCACTGTTCTACTACTGCACGTAATAGGGCAATTTTTAATAATTGCTAATTAGTGTGATAAAAATACAACTGACGGTAACTGAAGTTTCGAAGCAAAGGGTCGATTAATATGCTTCATTAAAAATTTACTTCTTTTTCATATACCTTTCCATCGTAGGGTTATTATACAGCTCATTTTAAATAAATTATGGGTCGGAACTATTTCACATGGCGGAACCCACCCGATATTATCTAAAAGCCGCATAATATCGATAAGAATATAATAAGTTCAGTTGTGAACAAAGACTTTACCCCCATTGTCCGATAGTTACAGTGCTATGTTGGTTTTACAAATTCTGAGACGGTAGTGAGCTGTCTACTTACAAAAGAAAAGATGATAACGAACTTTGAGTTTTACCGTAATTTTATGCTATGCTCGCTTATCGCCTCTGTATATTTTTAAAGTGTTTGTTTTCTGAAATGCAGCGTAAAATAATTCTAGAAGCAGAGAGATATATGTGTATATGTATATATATAGATATATAAGCAGAGAGAGACTGGCCCATAGCTCAGTTGGTTAGTAACCCTACCTTCTGCGCTGTAGGTCGTGGGTTCGATCCTCACTCAGGACAAACAATTATGTGACATTTGTAACATTGATGTTTGTTCTGTGTCTGGGTGTTAATATGTATTATATGCATGTATTTACAAAAGAAAAGTATATAAGTATTATATCAGTTGTCTGGTTCCCATGATACAAGCTATGCTTAGCTTACTTTGGGGCTAGATGGCGCTGTGTGAAATGTCCACCATTATTGTTATATAATTTTTTCTACGAATAGTTTTATATAAATAAACTATATAAAAAAGTAAAAACTTTGTTCATAAATTATTTTGCAAAGGCATTCGCGCTAATTACGTCAAAACATTTTTTGGCACCGGGAGTTGACTACCGGGGTATTTATATACTTTTTTGAAACAATTATATACTAAATAAGTGACATATTAATTAAAAAAAAGCCGATGATTTAATGGAATTCAAGAGCATTATTTGACATTACACAAAAATTTAAAATACCTGTCAGGTTTAAGGTTTAACCTGAGAATTTAATCAGTTTCTATTCAATGTGGTATTACAAAGTCAGTTGAAAGGTTTCGTAGTTGTTGCCAAGAGGCTGTTCAGCATTCGATGTAACTCCGTCGACGAGTCGACTCCGCAACGTGCATTTACTTCCAAAGTTGGAACCTTTTTCAAAGCTGAATTATTTATTTCATCTAAACCATAGAAGTGTAAAACCCTGTCATCAAGTCGCTGTCTTAATTAGATCGACCAATTCATAGAACATTTATCACTCGGGTCATCTAAAAATGAATCCTCTATTTTTCGCAGTACCTGAATGACTCGCGCAACAATTTTGAATATGAAAAATGTTGAACGCAATGTTGTTGATTAAGAGTCTATGGTGTGAATTGTCAATTAAAATAACAGTGATAGCAGCCCATAATGTAAAATTGTTATTTTTGTCACGTGTACGGAGGGAAATTTGCTATGAGCCAATACAGTACCAATCTTTTTGAATATTTCATGGAATGTAACATTTTATTATGGACGTTACAGGTTGGCTGGACAATTTGGTCTACACAAATTGTTATTTAAAAGAGTATTACGGTTTAATATTTACCGTATATCATATTTCTGTCATGATCCACAGCGATAGCTTTATTCTCACAAATTTTTTAATGTTTTTCCTCCCTTCCTCTTTCTTATACAGCGCTTCTAGAAAATCTCTGAAATATGAATGAATCTCTGAAACCTTTATTTATATCTAAAGGTACTTTTCAAAGTTTGTTTAGTCAGGCGATGTGGTTTCTATTACAAAGAACAGATTTGAGAATGACAAAAAAGAAAGTGTAGTAGGTGTTTTCGTCATTAATGATAGCAATATAATTATAGTTTTCTTGGTAGAAATATTATATTGTATTATTATATATTTCTTCGTTTTCAACCGACCTTAAAAGGAGGAAGAAAGGAAGTTATCATTTCGGTTGTATTTTTTTATGTTTGCTACCTCATGTCTCCGTCATTTATAAACCGATTTAGAGATTTTTTTATTAGAAAAAATAATAGCTGATTAGCTAATAAAAGTTTGTTTTTAAATCAAAATATCTAGAAAAATATGTCATCCAAGTGCGAGATAAGGAAGAATCATTCTCGTTCATTGGCTATGCAGTCGGTTTTATCGTTCTCGGAATAATTATTTCAAATTTTTTATTTCGAAATGTTCGTGGCTTTCGTCGTTTATGATGTTCGTGCAATATATCAATCATGTAACGTGGGTACTGTTACAAATTTTTAGCTCTACGATTTGTAGTAAACTATCTACTGAAGATAACATTCACATACTTTGCATGGCACTTTTGATGCCTTTGTAAATATAAATGAATACAATTCGTGCCTTATCAGCCTATACCTTAGTTTTATATGTAATTGGTTCCTACTCTTTTTCTACTCTATTAGCTAATAATAAGTATTTCTTTAAGACTTCAATAGCATACATTTCTAATATATATGCGACATATAAACATATACACAATAATATATACATATACACATATTCATAGTAGGGAGTTGTATCGCCGTAGCTTGCGTTAGATTACTACGCAGCTAAGTTGTTGGGCACCGTCTCAGCGACGCATATTTCTAAACATGCAAATTGGCTAAAAAGTAAGCATTACCGCGTAATAACCAAATATATTAACAGTGCTACATTTTTGACAGATTATAAGCCCGCCCAATGATCTGAAATCAAACAAACTTTACATCTCATATAAATTAGCTGTGTTGTCACTGTCAAATTACTCGTGTATATATTGTAACAATGGAACAAATTGATCGGCGTCCAGCACCGAAACAATGGCCACAATCATGAATCCAGTTTTGTTGGTGCACAACACACCTGCAAACAATTATACAAACCCTATTCAAAAATGGATTAGATTGTACGGTTTGTAGTTCATTTTGTTTGTACACATTTTTACCCTCAATTTATTTCCAATGCAAATCAATTTATGTACCCAAAAACACTCCAATAAAAATCCATAGAACTTTCATAGACGGTTATTTTTTTCTACATTTCATATAAGTATCTACTCTGTCTACCTGTCGATAAATATACATTGAAATCTAATTACCTAAGTAAATTGCCTCATGAAAGTATTTATTTCAAAAGCCCCCGGGAATATGTTTATTAGAAAATATAGCCAGGTCTGGTAAACCAGCCGTGATCAGTGTCCTTTAATTTTCTAACAGAGTAAGCAATCTGTTGTCTTTTATTTTGTTACAGTGTGGACATCAGTAGGTTACTTTGCGCCTGTCACGTAGTTTATATTTTAACTAAATAAAGATATAAAATATCTTTTATTTGATTTATATCTTATGTATATTTATTGATATATTCGACTTTAAGTAATGTGCAATGAAATGTAGGGTGCATTTTTTTGGTCACAAGCTGAAAAGAGAACTCAGAATACAATAAATTGAGGGCTTTATGAAACTGGCACACCGCCAGAAAGAAGCAGAAGGTGTCAATTGTCGTTTAATTTTATCCTGAAATTTATTTTTTTGCTTCTGCCTACGTCTTTGCCCGCATGGTAACTGGCTAAATAGTGTCTTGTGTTTAGTTTAAGTCATCACCTACTTATGTACAAACGTAGGTATGGTAAATAGGAACCAACAAACTTTCGCATTTATAATATTAAATGTGACTGGACCTTCCCACGACTTCATCTGCATCTTAGCGAGCTTTCACAAACTGAAAGGAACTTTTATAAGTAATTATAATATAATATAATTACTTATAAAATATTATAATTATATTATAATAGTAGGCCTTTTGTAGTGGTTTCGCGATAAATGGTCAGATTTTCCCATTTATATTATATAGACTAGTAAACCTGCCTACGACTTCATATCAATCGATCACTCAATCAAACATTTTATTTCAATAATTTGCATCATCTGCGTATAAATTATTCACCCGCTTAGGAGTAGTCACAAATTTCACTTTACCACATTGTAATTTTTTTTTTCGACTGTATTTAAAAAACTTGTCAAGTGCGAATCGATTCCATCTGCGGCTCTATTTCACCATTTTTATTGGTTACGTCATCTACGTATACATGAGCTTCAAGCTGCTTCAAAAATGAAACGAAATCCTTTTGAAATTGATACTCCTTTGATCAAAAACTTACAGAGTATTTAATATAACATTACCCCTCGGAATCTTAATTACAAGTTTTGGGATTTTAGGACAAAATGTAGGTAACAATTAAGTTATTTAGTACTGGCAGTATGTTTAATGTATATATCTTTTTGTTATAGAAACAAAACAAATAGGATATTTTTTTATATGAAAATTTGTGTAGCCTCATATACAGGTTTTGGTTCTCGGTCCACTGAAGCACGAACCATAAATAAATACATGAAAAAAATTTATTTCACTCAGTACCATCAAGACACCAGTCAAACCTTTTATTTTGGGAACCAAATAACTGACAGGATAATACAGACACAACAAACATCTATGTTTGTCACACTGATCGTCCAGAGTGGAATCGAACCCGCGACCTACAGCGCTCAAACCAGCTGCTGCTTACTGAAATTTGCAAATTAAACTTTCAATGTTTGTTTATGTTTTTAGGCCTATTTAGTTTAACTTTTACCTGCTGGGTTTTTAATACATAAAACATATTTTAATATAACTATTCCTTCTTTCCAGATAACCGCCGCGGATAACTTCCCCAACAAAAGTACGGACCTGTTTAACGTTTAAGTTGGTCACAATTCCGACACACTTGTGAAACACTATCAACACATTTCGTTTGCTTAACAAAACCACATAACAGTGGAGCAGACACAACTTTTTTTCATTCAAACTAAAGCTCGGCAAACAAATGGCGACTCCAAGTTCAGCGCGGACGTTACGTCACTGAAGGGAAACAGACTCGTATCCTACACTGTGTTCCATCCCCTTTCTTACATCAAACACACACAACGCGTCTGAGAATACATTAATTCTCACACCGTTTCCATTTACATTCGTGTGGGTAACCAGGCGCTCTCCGCCCGTCATGCTCTCCTAGTAGGTATATCATGTAACGAATAGGTCGCACGACCGAGGGAAGTGCCCCTTGTCTCTATTACGCAAACCACACGCATACACGCATAGGCAGGCATGCCCACAACCTAATTCATGACTCTTCAGTGACTAGTACTGAAATTCACAGGTTAATTATCCGCATACCCAAATTATCAACGTGCAGCCCTGGTAAATCGTTACTGATTGGCTGCAAACCAAGAGGAACGGATGAATTTAACTACCAAAGGTAAGATAAACAATATTGCTGTGTGGCTGGCTACTTCAAGCAATTGATTGTGAGCAAATGTATTATTATCTGTAGAAAAATGATTTAAAGTCTTCTGCCCTTGATATTAAAATCATTTTTTTGCAGAGGTCTTTGTTATTGAGCTTTCACAGTAATAACAATAAAGGATATAGTCCTTGATAGCAAAACACAAATCTGGAAAAAGTGAAGCTTAATATTCTTCTGCCCACAGCGAAATGTACCCCAAATTATATTACCACACTGAACTCATTCATTATAGATCTCACTAATAACCATTAATTCATCAATTATTAATAATAATAACGCAAAGGGTTCTAATCCTTGAAATGACTAGTAAATGAAGGAGTGCAGTGTGAAATGTATATTAATATATGTACAGTGTTATTTTTGTATATGTGTTTCAGTTGTAGCTTGCCTTGGAGTCACATAAGAAGTGTACCTTCTAATCAAGATAAAAAATGAATTGTGCTTCTTAATTCAGAAACAAAATGAATGCCGTCAGCAGAAAAGCGGCCCCACTCAAGTGGTCTAAGTCAATTAGGCCGGTCACGTCTAAGGAAAGTCGGACAAACTTAGGACCGAAACCGCTACGTAATGGGCGACGGGCGTCGAGACAGAAGAATTTGGCAAGAGATAATCTAAAAAAATACACAGTAGCGCGAAAGCATTACTGCTTAGTGGTAAAAATAATAAATGGTATACCACATTCACTGTAAATAATGTAGGACCTCCTGCGATGCATGATAGCTCAAGGATGTGCGATTAAGAAATTACTCATAACTATGACAAAAGCGTGCTTGAAGTGATTCCATCAAAGTGGACGTAACTATTGATAGACTAGCTGTTGCCCGCGACTTCATACACGTGGAATTCGGTTTTATCACGCACCTCTATTCTACCCCTCGGAAAAGTAGCCTAAGTTACGCCTTGTTACATCAGCTATCTGCCAGTGAAAGTCCCGTCAAAATCGGTCCAGCCATTTCAGAGATTAGCCGGAATAAATAGACAGAGAAAATTGTAAAAAAATGTTGTTTTGGTATATGTACCGTGTATACATCCATATGCAATTAGTAAAAAGCGGTTATTTTAATATTACAAACAGACACTCCAATTTGATTTATTTGTATAGATGAGCACTTTTGTGGTCGATAATCAATGTAAAATTCATCAAAGCGAGGTTACATATCCAATCGGTATCGACCACGCAACGACTTCAGTCTAAGTAGGTAAACACACTTTGCAACGCTTTAGTGACTCATGAAGGGTTGGAGATCGTTAGAAAGATTTCACCGAGTATAATAATAATAATAATAATTTAATTTCTTTAATCAGACAACATTAGTCCATAGGGTTAGTAAAAGCTTATAATTTAGGGATGTTAGTACTTAATAACTAGACAAGATTTAGTCCTCTGAGTCAACTTATACATCAGAGGACAATCAATCATATTGGAAATAGTATTCAGTAGTATAGTCGTCTATTTTAAAATAGTTGTAAATTTTATAACGATTAATTATTCACCCCAAGTTAATGCAATGGTTATTGCTTATAAGGGAGGAAGTAGAGATGGTGGATCACTGCATCTGGGGCATTTTTTATCTATCATCCAGGAGCGTCCCGAAAACAAGATTTACAGGAGAGTACAGCTCAGTTGAACTGTACATACGATAAACTAGAAGATGTCTTGCGACCGAAGATAACCTGAAACCCGTATGTCAACCAGTGTGTTCTGCCAACTGTGACTTAGGCTGTCGAGACAGAGGTGGTGTACCGAGTGCAATTTGCACAAAGGGCCACAAAGCTAGCAGAGGTCAGGATAAATCTTCTAAACCGAGTCCGTAACTAATGATAAAGAAGAAACGAAGAAAGAATAAGAAGAAAAACGAATAAAGTCTTGACAGAGCAATGAGCCTTAAATGGTGTTGGCAGTACTTCTGGCTAGACGAGGTGATTGAGATGGAGTAAGGTTTTGACCGAGTGGTGGCCCAGATCAGAACGCAGAAATCCTGGATGGCCGAAAGCAAGTTGGTTCGATGGCATCATGCAAGCAGCACGAAAAACTGGGACGAGAGTGGAAAAACAGATCGGGTGGGTAGAATAAAAAGGAAGGCCTTAAATTTCATTTCACATTAGAATATTTGTAACTTGTTGAAGAAAAGTTGTTATTCATAGTTATCCCACAGCTATACACAGTTTTTTATACTATATTATTATAGATTTAATGTCATAATTATTTGCTATTACTTACACTCAAGAAATAACCGTAATACTAGTCCCGTTCATTTTTATTAGTTTTGCTGACTATCTATACAAATAAATAAAATTGGAGTGTCTGTTAGTAATATTAAAATAACCGCTTTTTACCAAGTGCATATGGATGTATACAGGTTACATATACCAAAACAACATTTTTTTTAATTTTTGTCTGTCTGTCTTTGTGTGGGACTTTAACTGGCAGATAGCTGATTTAATAAGGAGTAACTTGGCTACTTTTCCAAAGGATAAAATGGGGGTGTGTGATAAAACCGAATTCCACGCGGACGAAGTCGCAGGCAACAGCTAGTACATTAATATAATCTACACGTGACGGAGTAACCACTGTACTATGAGTAAAACTTACAGAGTTGGTTCAACCTGATGCGCTCCGTACTTCAGATAGCCAGGGGTACGGTAATGGACTACGTACCTACTTATTATAACTAGGGCATGTAGGGAATGAGCGTATTTATAATAATAATAATAATGGTGGACATTTCACAAAGCGCCAACTAGCCCCAAAGTAAGCTAAGCATAGCTTGTATCATGGGAACCAGACAACTGATATAATACATATATACTTTTCTTTTGTAAATACAAACATATAATACATATTAACACCCAGACACAGAATAAACATCAATGTTACAAATGTCACATAAACAGCGCAGAAGGTAGGGTTACTAACCAACTGAGCTATGAGGCCAGTCATATGAATGTTTAGGCGAAGTCTCTTACTCTCAGTTGGTAGTAAGGTCTGCCTATGATCTGTTTATTGTGGGTCCGTATCCTGCAACAACATTGAGATGCTGATGCATTAAGAATAAGAATAAGAAACGTTTATTGTGAAACTGTGTACAAAAAGATCTTATTTTAATATAAAGTATCAACAGTTTGTCCTCTCGGACATAAATTAATGCAATCTAATCAGTAATTTATAAAACCTTCCACATATTCTATTTTTTTTGCAGCTAAATGCCTCTTATAAATATCATTAAAATAAGTTAGTTGCATTGAAATATGGAATATAAATGAATTACTATTGTGATGGACATAAAATCAATAAGACTCATCAGCCGATACCAGATTACCAAAAGGGAATTCCAAGTAATTGCATCGATAGAGTGCTTAACACATAGCTATCTTTCTTTAGACTTTTCTATAGTCCGGCTGAGAAGCAACACTAAATTTTCAGGCTTAATTTCTTCACGAATAAAAGTTTTTAACGTGAGGAAGCAAACAACAAACCAAATAAATTGTTAAGTCTTCGTAGATAATTGTTTTATTGTTGTAACAGCCTATACATACGTAAAATAAATACAAGAACTGAGGTTATTAGCTTGTTAATGAGATTAGAATCCTGTATGATTGGCAGCTCTAAAGTAATTAAACTTAACCGTTATACATTACCTACTTGACGTATAAGCTGATGTTTTTTGCAGTATGTTTACTATTTACAACACCGGTCAAGCAACGAAATAAATGTTACAACAAAGATTTTCAAAAAGCTGATTTCCTACTGATAATATTATAAACGTAAAAGTTTGTATGGATGTTTGTTACCCTTTCACGCTCAAACGGCTGAATGGATTTGGATGATATTTGGTACAAAGATAGCATATATCCTGGATTAACACATAGGCTACTTTGATCCCGGAAAAGTGCAGTGTTCCTGTGGGATTACTCATTCACCGCGGGTAACACAGCGGAGCGTAGCTAGTTCTAAATAATTTCTGAATCGTACACTTAACCGGTAACATTTACATTAGTGTAAGGAGGGCACAGGAAACAGCCGATGTATATACATATCGCTAATTCGTTACTGCGTCCGTTTTGAATAATCGCACAACGCCGCAGGATATTTGGACAATGTCCATTCGTCTGAAACTTCCACTCGGATCCAATTGCATAATAATCTCCACGCGTAGGTGACAGGAGCATACTTAGGAATTATGTTACTACTAAAGTAACTTCGTAGATCATTATTTTTATTAATTCGCATTAATTCCTTATGTCTCTTGACAACCCATAAACTATATACTAAACTACCTGTTGCCCGCGACTTCGTCCGCGAGGAATTCGATTTTATCACGCACCCCTATTTTACCCCTCGGAAAAGTAGCCTAAGTTACTCCTTATAACATCAGCTATCTGCCAGTAAAAGTCCCGTTAAAATCAGTCCAGCCCTTTCGGAGATTAGCCGGAACAAACAGACAGATGGACAAAAATTGTAAAAAAAATATATTTTGGTATATGTACCGCGTAAACATCCCTATGCACTTGGTAAAAAGCGGTTATTTTAATATTACAAACAGACACTCCAATTTTATTTATTTGTATAGATGTGTAGATACCAATATACGTCATAAATAAATAATAAAAAGCCCAGTGATGATTTGTCTTAGTCTAAACTCTTCTGCAGTTCAAATTTGAAACCATTTTCTTGTATTAAACTAAAAGTCTTAAGATATTTAGTTCGAATAGAATATGTTTCTTATGTTCATACTGCATCATTTAGCCCCAAATTTAGCACACCATCACTGCGTATTTTTTTTCAAATCTATATGTATAAGATAATCTCATAAACTACTGCACCGATTTTGATAAAGATAAAGATAAATTTTGTTTGATTTTGATACGGTTTTCACCAATCGATAAAATGATTAATGAGGAAGGTTTGTATATATAATTAACAAATTTTACCAACACGTAGGTCGGATCACTAATACCATGGGAACCAGATAAATGAAACAATACTTCCGTACTTTTAACATTACAAATATAACAGTCAGTATAGAACAATAATCAATGTGCATCACACATAATTTTGTCGTGGATGGATATCGAACCCACAACTTGTGTAGAAAGCAGAGTGAAATATATTTTAGTTAAAGGCATCTGCCTTCCATTTACCTAATATCCTTGCCCCCCCA